>CM053625.1:200407322-200437917 GCA_028646595.1 Phalanger gymnotis
TTTTGACTTCTTCTGGCTGTACGTTTTGGTCTTCTTTGTCACCAAAGAAGGTTTCCAAAGTCTGAGACTGAATCTGGGTGCATTTTCGCTGCCTGGCCATGTTCCCAGACAACTTACTTGACCCCTTGAGTTTTTCTGTGGGGTATGACTGCTTGTAGACTAAAGAGTTCTATGTTCCATGCTTGGGGGGATGCGCCAGCTCTGCTGCACCAGCACTCCTCCTTCCCCAAGAACGCCCAACCAGGACTGGACCTAGACCTTCAGCAGGCTCTGCACTCCTGCTCTGATCTGCCTCTTAATTCCTCCCACCAGGTGGGCCTGGGGCCAGAAGCAACTGCAGCTCTAGTTCTGTAGCTGCCCAACCTCTGTAGACCCTGGGCTGGTGGCCAAACAGCAAACTCCCTGTCCCCAGCAGCTTTTCCCACTAACCTACCCTGTTGTCTTTGGTGTTTGTGTGTTGAGAAGTCTGGTAACTGCTGCAGTTCACTGATTCAGGGAGCTAGAGCATGCTCCGCCCAGCTGAGTTGGTCTGTTTGGTCTAGGCCGCCCATGCTGGGCTCTGCTCTGCTCAGTTCCCCTCTGCTCCCAGCTCTGTGCAGGACAGACCTTACCCAGAGACCATCCAGGCTGTCCTGTGCTAGAGCCCTGCTTCCCTCTGCTACCCTGTGGGTTCTGCAGTTCTAGAATTTGTTCAAAGCCATTTTTATAGGTTTTTGGAGGGACTTGGTGGGGTGTTCACGCTAGTCCCTGCTTTCCAGCCACCATCTTGGCTCCGCCCCCCCCATAAGATTATTTTTAAAGAAAGCTGATTAGAGAATGACAGAATTAAATTAAAAAAAAACACAGAAAATACCAGAACTCAGACAGAAAAATAGAAAAAAAGAATAAGGATAAGCTGAGAAGTTAATAAGCACAGTTATAAAAGAAAAAAAATAAAGTTGCTTGGAGATAATACTTAATCAGAAATTTGGAAAAAAAATTTGAGAAATCTTTAGAAAAACTATAAACTTCACCATCCTATTGCACTCAATCTCTAACTAAAATAAAAGAAGAAATTTTCCTATTTCAATCATGTCTTAGTTTTCAAGAGTAAAGGAAGACATATTTAAGCTGACACTAGAAAATAAATTGTGATCAATAAAATATGACAAACAAAAGGTAAAAACATATCCTTGGTGGTTTGGTACTCAAAGATCCAAAGATATATTTGTTCATTCCTTCATTACTTCATTCAATCAGTCAATAAGAAAGCAGTAAGCTCATTTAGCTATCCCAGAAGGGAAATTTTCTTTGTGTTAGTTTTATTTTTTTCTCATGAAAAAAAAAAGAATCTATGCCATTTTACTAAGGGGCTATGCCAGCAAGAAAAATAACCAATTACTATACTGACCTCCAGGCAAGACTGAATAGCTAGCAAGAAGACTTGTATAAAATTTTATAAAACTGCCTTCTTATCAATCTTCCTCTCACTAAATAAAAACTAACATAAGGTAATTTGTATTGCCCTACAGCTGGACAGTACCAAATAACATGTCCAATAAGAAAAAGAGGAGAACGTAGATTCTAGATTCATACTTGAACCCTCTTCAAGAAAACAAGTTCGCTAAAGCCAAGCTCAGGGGTTCTCAATGGGATGCTGCCTCAACTATCTCCATTATTTGCATGTTAAGCAATAGTGATTATGCAAGTAATCTGGAAGCCAGACAAATGGAAAATACATGAATCATTCCCAGAGCCCAGAAGAGACATATAGGACATGAAGACATACTCCATATAATTCCTCACTCAGTTTTATTAGCAAAAAGGAACAAGAGAATACCGTAGTCCTTAATATTTATTAAATTAAGAAACTTTCAATTTGGGAAATAATCAGAGGCAGCTAGCACTACACCTAGAGTCAGGGTTCAAATCTGACCTCAGACACTTAACTAGTTATGTGATTCTGGGCAAATCACTTGATCTTTGTGGTTCTCCCTTTTCCCATATGTGAAATGGAGGCCTTTTTCAAGGATAAGATGAGATAATACTTGTAAAGTGTTCTGAAAACTCTGAAGAACTACATAAATTACAGCTACTCTCATCATCATTAATTAAATAAAAGCTCAGATTCTTACGGTCTTTTAAAAATGTTGCTGCCATTATCTCTTGCACTGACTGTGTGACATTATTCAAGTCACTGCCCTTGTCTGGGCCTAGGTTTCCACCTCTGTAACCTGAGAGGACTCTACTCATTAATCTCAAAGGTCCTTTCCAGTTCCAACCTTCTAGAATTCTGTATTAAAGAGTGATTCTAATGGATCTCAAATCTCCTAGTATAGAACTATTTTTTTAAATGTTGAAGGAGATGTATTACAATTAAGATTAAAAAAAGTTATTTAGAATGCTAAATTACCCTTATAAACATAGGTATTCATTCCCTAAGAACTAAACATGACAAAGTTTAGTGCAGTGATAGGGAATCTGTGGCCTCGAGGCCATGTGTGGCCCTCTAAATCCCCAAGAGAAACCCTTTGATTGAATCCAAACTTCACAGAACAAATCCCCTTAATAAATGGATTTGTTCTGTAAAACTTGGACTCAGTCAAAAGGCTGCCCCTAAGGACCTAGAAGGCCACATGTGACAGAGAGGCTGCAGGTTCCCCACCCCTGGTTAAGAGTCACACTACTGAAGTGAGAAATGAAGGGTTGGCGTATTCCAGACTTGGCCAGAACTGGCCAGGGAATCGATTTTAGCATAGTGTAAGTTTGTATTAGGTCAGCAAAGTGGAACCTGAAGTAATTATTAGATCAGATCACAAGGTTGTTGGCATGGCAACAGCAAGACCAAATTCCAAAGTGAAGAGATAAGGGAAGAGCTAAAATTGGGTGACATTTTACAAAATCTCAGATGAATTGTTTTATTTTTTTAACAGAAGAAAGAATCTGGGAAGAATATCTTCTGGTAGCAGTAGAAGAACAATTTAGTAGCCCAGGGGAAACCAGAATATTATAGAATCAAAGAAAATATACAAATTTATTTATATCCCCTTTCCTATCTTGTAGAAATTTTTTTTAAAGAAACTTCCATCTTATCCACTCCTGTCCTATCAGCATAGTCCCTGGAGAGTATAGATCACCAATCTTCATAATTTTTCCCTTAGAATGCCTGATAGTGCTAACCATATTTAAATAAACATCTAAGGCTTTTTGAAATTCATCAAATGAAATGATATCCATTTTACATAAAGTAGTTGGGGGGGTATGTTAGATTGGGTATAAAAAGAACTAATTTATTTTAAAACTCTGCCTTTTAATCTTGATTTACCTTCTTTTTTTGTACTATGTATCTGAGCACTTGCTAAGGTTTCTACAGACTCTTAATATGTTCAATTGTACTGGTTCTCTATTTATAGTTTTCTTTTACAACCTAAAGTGACCAAGTCTTTTAATAACTTACTCTTTTGCACTATTGATGCCTTAATAAATATTTGTGTTCCTTTAGTGATAACTGATAATCTAAAAATCATAAATTTTGGATAATTTACTTCTGAGTATTTCATGGTATTTTTATCCCTTTAGGACAGCCTGAATTTTATGGGATTTCATTTTTTTATGCTAAACAAAATAATGGTAATTTATATTTACATAGGGCATTAAGATTTACTTAGTACTTTCTTTGTCAAGAACTTGTGAGATACTGAGTGTATTATTTCCTTTTGTAGATATTATCAATGTCAATAATCCACCTAGTGATGTCAATCTCAACTCATGCATGCCTTTTCATCCTTTGTGATTCTTGTGTTCCCCCCTCCCCCCTCCATGGAGAAGAGATCTACCCAGAGAATTTTCTCTGATCTCTTGTTTTGTTTTGTTTTGAGGTGGGTGGGGAACCTGCGCCCTTGAAGGCACACGTGGCCCTCTAGGTCCTCAGGTGCAGCCCTTTGACTGAATCCAAGCTTCACAGAACAAATTTGTTCTGTAGACATATATGGTTTCGAGGTCACAGGTTCCCCACCCCTGATGTATATTATCTCAATCTTGTTACTATGCTTGGTATATAATAGGTGCTTAATAAATTCTTATTTTCTGATTTCTATTCCCTTGATCTCCATACATGACTGTGGACTACTTTTCCAGTTGGCTGATTACTTTTACACAGCTACATGTAAGTTCATTATGGGTAATGTGTCAAAAGTGTATTATTCCCAAAGATAAATTATTCTATTCCCTTTGACCCAGCAATATCACTACTAGTTCTGTTTCCCAAGACGATTAGGGAAAAAAGGAAAAGAACTATTTGTTTTAAAGTATTTATAGCAGCTCTCCTTGTGGTGGCAAAGAACTGGAAATTGCAGGAATACCCATCAATTGGGAAATGGTTGGACAAGCTGTGGCATATGATTGTGATGTAATACCACTGTGCTATAAGAAATGAGCTCAGTGAGCTTAGAAAAATATGAATAGACTTGCTTGAAATAATGAAGAGTGAAATGAGCAGAACACTGAGGAATATTGTATGCAGAACAATATTGTTTTAAGAACAACTTAAAGTGACTAAGTCATTTTGATTAGTATAAATACCTAAATTAACTACAAAGGAAGGAAGGACACTATCTGCATCCAGAGAAAGAACTAATAAATACAAGTATCTATGGAATGGTTTTACATATAAATACATACATACATATACATATTATATAGATACATATATACATGTATATATATGTATACACACATACATTTATAGTATGTAAATGTGTGTGTGTGTGTCCAATGATAGACATACCAAGGATGGGGGCAAGTTGGGGAGGGAAGAAAAAAAGGAAAGAAAAAAGTTACATGATAATTTTATTACATATTTAAAAGGAATAGCAAGTTGTGTATAATAGGTTTACAGTTTCATGTATGATCACCATTTTTCTTATTCTACTATGATATGGAAATGCTTGTTTTATTTCTTAAGTTCAGAACAAAATGAATAAATTGAAAACAAAATCAGGAAGCACTACTTTAGAAGAAAGTAAAGCCTAGAATGGAGGTAAGCATTCTAACATGTAGAAGTGATCTGAGAGAATGTTCTGAGTACGGAGTGATAGCCTGTGGGGAAAACAAACAAATGCACACTAAGACAGGAGATGCAGTGGTACCTGTGGGAATATTAGTGGCTAATCTGTTTGTAATATACAGTGTATGAAGGGGGGGAGGCAATGATGTAGAGAGTGAAATTCTTTATGTATACATACCCATCTAACTTTGTGTCTCCCTCTTCCTCTCCAACAAACACATAGTGCTCTAAACACAGTAGTCACTTAAGTAAATGCTTGCTCTATAGTGGATAGACAAAAAAAAATCAGTCTACTTGTACCCAGTTAGGTGGTACAGTGGGTAGAGTGCTAAGCCTAGAGTCAGGGAAGAGTCATCGTCTTGAATTCAAATCTGGCCTCGGATTCTAACTAGCTGTGTGACTCTAGACAAATTCAGGTAATCCTGTTTACCTCAGTTTTCTCACCTGTAAAATGAGCTGAAGAAGGAAATGGCAAACCATTCTAGTATCTTTGCCATGAAAACCCCAAAAGAATTGGACACAACTGAAAACAACTAAAAAAGAACAACACTTGTACCCAACACACAAAAAACAACTAAACAACAATAACATTTGTACCCAACACATGCCTTTCTTTTAAAATTACCTACAATTATGTTTTTTAAGTGCTTCATCCATTTTATTCTTTCTATTTGCTTCTTAGCCAATTTTGATATCTATCTGAAATACTTGGCCAATGTGCTTGGATTGAACCATTGGACTGTCCAACTATAAAACTGGGACATTTTATTCAACTAAAGAGTCTCTGGATTATTTTACAATTTGAGGAAATTAGTAAAATATCTTGTGCAAACAGGATCATTTACACTACCTCACCATATGGACTCTACACAGTAGATAATTTAAGACAGTGGTTAACTTTTTTGGCAAAAATATCTCCCAATTTTTGTGCCTTGCTTGATATTGATTATCAGAAGTTTATTGAACAAAGTTATTTCTTTGGCCACATCCATTAAGGAATTTCATATGATCTTACCAAAATTAATAGAGGACTTCACTTTCAACCCCTCAAATTTAGTGCAATTTTGTAACAAAAAATAATAAACATTTTATTTTAACTTCTCAACTAATTGTGTAACTATGAAGATGTGCTCTGGTACAGAAAAATCATCCATTAAACTCATCTGATTCCTTTATATATATTTTATCAAGGCCATTCTTTGACATTATTCTCATAAAATGTTTTTGTAAAGATGAGAACAAAGACATATAGATTTATCCTTAGAGATAGCTTCCTAGTCCCTATTTATTTATTTTTGGTAATAAGATGATCCCCGAATAATAATTCTTATGAATTTTTTCTTCTTTGTGATATCTCAAAAATTGATGGCTGAATAATTTTGAAATCATATTACCTCTAACATGAATTTTATTCATATATATTTGGTAAGGTTCAGTTGTTTTAGACTTTACTTTTTCAGGTGCTATTTACATTTACTTAAATAGTATATTGGATTTTTAAACCTTAGAACCCAAATGCAGTATTTCTACTTATCAATTATGATAAAAATTTATTAAATACATATTGACAGATCTGTTCTATGTCATACCAATTAATTTTCTCTATCCATTATCCTCTATACTCTTGAAATTATCTGGTTCAATTAGTCTCATAACAATCTTTTCATAGGCTTCCCTCTTCACCTGAACTGGTTTTTTTTTTTTGGCTTTGAAGAATTACTCTTTTTCTCCTTATTCTTCTTCAAATAAGCTCAAATTAATAAACAAGTATAGCTTTAAATCATCACATTTCCCCATTTGGCAAGGATATAAGAGTTTGCATAAAAGGCCATTCCTATCATACTCATTTCTACAAGTGTCTTACATCAGTTCAACTTCTATGATAAACGATAGTAATCAGAATTAATATCTTTTATCCATTTCCAGTTTTTCAAAGTCAGGTTTAAAGGTTAAGGCTTCATCTTATTTAAAAGATTGGGCTAGAGCTGTTGTAACTTCAGGAACTCTCTTTTAGCCTTTATTTCTGTTTTTAATTTGGCATTCAATTTGACCTTAGTTTTAGCCAGTTGATGATTTTACAGAACACAGAACATTCTGAAATAACATTCATGTCAGTGTAAGCCTGTAAGGCATGGGGCTCAATACATTCTCACCTCAATTAAAAGACATGAGTAGGTTTTGAAAATAAGCAATGCCCTGTCTATAATCTGTGATCTCTTTATCAGGTATCAACTTCTTATTAAGTCAAGAAGGTAACAGCATGATTGCTGGTACAAACAATTTAACCATATTCTCTGAGAGTTGTAACAAATGGGAGGAATTTTAGCACTTATTCAGTGAAAGGGTAGGCCAGTCCAACGGTTGAATATTTTAGTTAGGAACCTGAGCAGGAATCCCTTTTTTTTTTGAGGAGGGGTTAGACATTACTTCTTTGTTTCCTCTCTGCCCATTCCATTTAGTATGTCACTGTAAAGGGTGGATCTGTAGGAGAAAAAGCATCAAGCTGAGTACAAAGACATATACTGAGAGCAAATAGTCATTCATCAAAAAAAAAAAAAAGAAAAGAAAAACCAGCACACACACTATCCCTTTGAGTAGAGAGAAATATACTGCAGACCTGAAAGAGGATGCAGCTTCAAGGAGTGTGAACCTTAACACAAAAGAAGAATACTACCAATGGATGCAACAAAGAACTTTCAGTAACCAGGAGTTGAATTTACCCTTTGGTCTTTTGTGTTCTTTGTGACTCACTACCATCATATTCTAAGCCCACTCTTGGCATGGACTCTGTATTCATAGGATAGAGTGTTCCAGGCTTTGGGGAAAATATTGTGTACCAACTTCTTATGATGGCACTTTGATAACTATTCTTTTCTTAAAAGCTGATACCTTTTGGTTGTTTGATAATGAGAAATGCATCAGGATTGGGAGGAAGAAAAGAAGGAAGGAAAGATAGAAGGAAGCAAGGAAGGAAGGAAGGAAGGAAGGAAGGAAGGAAGGAAGGAAGGAAGGAAGGAAGGAAGGAAGGAAGGAAAGATTTATTAAGCAGCTGGTATGTACCAGGCACTTTGCTAAGAACTCTCAAATAGCTCATTTGACCTTCACAGCCACTTTGGTAGGTAGGTGCCATGTTATCCTCATTTTATAGATAAGAAAACTGAGATAGAAGTTAAGCAACTTGTTAAGGATACACTATTTTTAAGGATTTAAGGCTAGATTTGAGCTAAGGTCTTCTTGATTCCTGGCCTAGGATTCTATCCAAGACACTTCTCTATCAGAGTAGTAAAAACAGCCCCCAAAGGATTCACTATACTGGTTCTGAATTTAGCCCAGACACCCAATTAGTTTGGCCAAGTTTATCTCAGAACAACTGAGTCAAACACTCCACCGGCTTTTGCCTCCCATGTAGCAGAGTTTAAAGGCATATGAACCTATGCCAAGAAAAGACATTACTTAATTTCTGTATCTCCAGGTCAACCACTTCAGTCCACAAGCATTTATTAAGCACTTCCTATGTGCCAGCCACTATGCTAAGGTGGAAGAATACAAATACAAGCAAGAAAAAGGCAGTTCCTGCCCTCAAGGAGCTTATATACCAAGGGAAAAGATTAACACAGAAAAGGAAGCTGAAAGGGGACAGGGGAAGCAGAGATGCCTGTCATGGGAGAATGATGGAGAATTCCAGAGCCTTGAGAAAAATGAAAGAAAAATGAAAATATAGCTGACCTAGGAACCTTTTTGAAATGGAAGATCTAGGATGTGTCCTCCCTCTGCTAATTAGAGGGAGTGGCTCTATACAAAACAGGTTTTTAATATTTGTTTAGTATGATTAAATGCGTGAATGCACTTTATTCGGTAAGCTAAACCACCATTTTAAAAATACACCACACTTCCTAATTCAATGTCTTTACTCTCCTTATTCATTATAGCAAATGTCTGCAACTGATGAGAAGTTCCTAAATCTTTTACAGGAGAAAAATTAAGAGAGATTAAATATTAAATATTGGTGGCAACCTTACTTACCCTAGGATTTCCTGAAGCATAATATAGTATTGGAACCTTTATAAGTATCCCATACAACGTATCATAAGGCCAAATGGTGTAAAAAAAAAATTAAATTCCTGTTCTAGAAGTCTAGAAATTATGGGAGATCTGCAACAGTTTTGAAACACTTAAAATAACAGCTAAATAACAGGAAAAGTATTTTTCATCCTTGTCTAGAAATATCACAATAACAAGAAGATAACTGATAGAAACAGAAGCAAGTAGAAAAAAATGAAGTAATGAAAAGGAATACGAATCTTTCAGAGATAACCATATGGTATGCTTTTGATTTGAAAAATATATCCAGAGCACATTTTGGTTTCCTGTGTTCATAGGACAAATATAAATTAGTTTTCTTTGAACAAAGGGAGCAAAAGATGTTATCCTTGTTAGAGTAAAACCAACTTCAAATTGTGGTGATGATGTACATTTCTATAGCACGATTTGAAAAGTGATATTTGACTCATGTTAGAATAGGTAGCTGGGAAGACAGCCTCACAATTACTTTGTTAAGGAAGACATAGTTTCTGTTAAAGCATACAAAATTTTAAAAATGTTTTGCAATAGACTAGAGTAAGCCCAGTGCCTGGCACATTGTAAGAACTCGACCAATGTTTATTGCCTTCTGACTTGAAAATTCATGCACTTGTTTTTTGAGATGTCAACACATTATGGACACACTGATTAGCAGTTTTCTTTAGTTTTTGTATCAGAAGTTAATGATTCTGTATAATATCAGCTGACTTTCCCAGCTTCTTGAATAACTGAGGAAAAAAAGTCACAAATTCCTGGGGGTCTGAAAATAGGAAGTTGTAAAGTGTTATTTTATAGGGACTGATCATTTTACATCACTTGTACCAAGACAGCATTCATTCTGGGCAAATGTCACGATGCTCTCAGCAAAGGACGCAAGAAAGCATGGGACATGTTAGAGTCAATGATTCTTTTCAAAAGAATCTGTATTATTCAAAAGTGCAAATTAGATTGGAACATGGCAGTGTTTTAAAATAACTTAGGATTTGGAGTTAATGTAGGATATCAAAAATGAAAGGAAGAAATAAATGAGAAACAACTAATCATGCCCAGAAGAATAATTAAGACAAGATGTGGGTGGTATGATTTTCAAAGCCCTGTGAGGACTGTGGAACTCAACAATACATTATGTGTTTTGTTTGTTATGCTTAATTATTAGATAGAACCAGAGACCATGGAAAAATTCAATGAATCAAAGTAATAAATATCATCTATTTCTTTAGCATTCAAGTACAGGCAATGTTGATATTAACTTTAAATCAGTAAGTACTAGTTTTCAAAACAGTTGAACACTCTCCTGGAGAGCTTTTATTTGATTTTTTTTTTCTAAGAGGGACGATGAAATAGTGACACCGAGTTTGAAAAAAATAGTAAAACCAGATGAATGCTCTACTTTAAAAGAGCTTAAAACATGACCTTTTCGGCTGATCACAGTTTAAAAATAAATTGATCAATCCCACCATGAAGTGAAGGAATTCCTCCCCTGTGGTTTTGCTCCTTCTGTGTGACTGCTCCTATAGAACAAAAATATTTTGGCCTAGACATGGGATATCTTTTAAAATATTGATTATGCATCCCTGATGTCCTTGATTTTCTTATTCTTCTCTGTACACTTAAAAAATACTTTTGCTATCAAGATTGTCTATGCTGTTTCAAGTTTAAAAGATTATCTTCTTAAATGTGAACAAAATAAATATAAGTGGAATAGAACTACTCACTAAAAAATCTATTAAAAGGGAAAGAAAGTCATATCTTCCTATCTTTTCTTTCCTCTCCTCCTTGCTTCCCCTTCTGCCATCAACATCACTTCTCCAACAAGGAAATACCAATTAAAACACTGATAGAGTCTCTCTATCATCCCTCCATGCTGACCTTTTTTTTTCCATTGGTGAATTCTTTCTGGAGCCCATTTTGGGAACAGGCCTGGGTTAGCTGTCCTTCATTCACTCAGTCCTACTTTCTTTTTAGACACCACCTTCTTCCAGCTCTCTTTAGAGTCTTATCTTCTCCCATTAAAATGTGAGTTCCTGGAGGGCAAGGGCTATCTTTTTGTTTATATTTGTTTACCCAGCATTTAGCATAGCCTCTGGCATATAGTAAATACTTAATAAATGCTTGGTGCCTACCCTTTTGCCTGCATGTCATTGTTACAGCCCACACAGTTCTATGCTATGAATTATTTGCATGTCCTTGCTGTGAAGAATACATTTTGAGAAAATGACTTTGAAATTTCCCATCTGTTGTTGTTACTGTTCAGTTATTCAGTCATGCCCTACTCTTTGTGATCCCGTGTAAAGGCAAGCAAAATGGGACTTTTTGTTGTGTTTTGTTTTGGAGTACTACTCAGTGCTAAGGCTATCAAGTGCCTTTGATTGAGTCTTGCCTTTGTTTGTAGGAAGGCCCACACCCTTTTGCTAGTTAGGTCACTAGAGGTGTGAAACCCTCAAGATGTGTGAAATGCTCTGACCCTGAAGGAGTGTATAAATACTCTGAGGTTAGTATTTTGTTTGGGGCTCTTACTCACTGGAAGAGTGTCAACCAGATTAGACTCTGGGTAGCCTCTGGAGCCCCCACACACCCAGCTTTGAAAACCCGGATGTTGGTTTTTCTCTCTCTAGTAATTGTGTAATTATTTGGTCAGACAGCTAGAGGCCTGTCTATTGATAACTACATGTGTTTGCTCTGTTTATATTGTCTTTGTTTGTAATTTCTGTTTGTATTTGCTCTGAACTTCAGGATGCTGGCTTTTCCCCCTGAACTAAGTGAATGATATATGTATGTTTAGTTAAAGTAAGATTGTTAACCTCTTAAAGTTGCTTTCCTTAGAAAAGCAGATCAAAGGATCTGTGCTAGCAGCCCTTCTGTGTGCTAGTGTTATTGGCCTTGCACAGCCACAGTAGCAGCAAGCAGCATTGTTGTCATACCCCATGGACCACAGAACACCATAGAAGTCCCCTTATTCTCCACTAATTCCCAAAGTCTTTCCAAGTTTGTGTTCATTCTTTCCATGATACTATCTATCCATCTCACCCTCTACCATCCCCCTTTCCTTTTCCCTTCAATCTTTCCAAGTGTCAGGGTCTTTTCCAATGAGTTCCATCTCCTCATTAGTCTATAATGTTAATATGATAAATAGACTATCTGGAGTTTCTATAAAAAATTTGCCTGGTAGTTTGATTGTTACTTCCTATGTGTTCTTGAACAAGTCACAATCTATTGGAGCATCAATGTCTTTATCAGGAAAATAGGAGGTTGGCATAGATAGCCTCCAAGGTTCTTTCTCACTCTAAACTGATGATACATGATCTATAACCATTTTAGATTATAACTGGTTAGATTCAGATTGTGAAAATTTGTTGGTTGACAGATCCAAGAGACAATATAACAATAAGGCATCCAGGTCTTTAGTCACTGGTCAAAGATTGTTAATATTTTCCATTTTTCACATCATCAAATATAACGATGAGATCTATTTGAATAGATATTAGGAAAAAGGATAGTTTTTTCTCTATTTCAGCCTTAGATTGCTTTAACATTTTAATTAGCCACTTGATGCTTCTAGTCCCTAGGCACTTCATGTCCTAATCAGCCACCTTGGTGTCCACAAACCCAAATCCGCCCTGCCTGCTTTCTCTAGACAAATCTCTCCATGCTCATCATTATTGCTTCTTTAGTATGATACTCTATTCTAATACAGCCATCCTGGAAAGGAAATGACAAATTGATATATTTATGGAGATGTTACCGGTCAAGAATTGCTGAATGCATTACCCTTCCAATATGATACCGAAATCTTACAGGGCGTAATGACTCAACCCACATGAATGACTCCCAGTGGTAGAGTTTTGGCCACTGTGACCAAAGCTATGGAATTGGCTGGGGATTTTCCCACCTGGAACAAAGAGCAGGAATGCAGTACAGCTTGAAGTAAGGCCACAGTGAATAAAGAAGCATGCTTCAAAAGGGTGATGTACTAATTTTATTACCCCAAGTAAAGTTATGATCATTCTATACTTGGTATTACTGGATGTTAGGGTCTGATACGGGATACATTTTTGGTTAGAAGTGGGGAGAAAATGTAGTAGACTTGACAAATTACAACACACAGGTAAATACAAATTCATTCTTTGCATATGGTGACTTCTACCATCAAAACTATGTATGTATATGAAATACTTATGGATGTACAAGAATAAACTTTTTTCTCCCTTGAGGAAATATATAATATATGTAAACATGCTGTAAGACATTTGTGTTGTGGAAAAATTAGTATATTTTAAAATCTCACATGTGGCTTTAAGAATATGTATCAAATAAAAATTTTGAGTTTTTCCTCAAAACCAGGATTTTAAAATTACCTCCTAATAGACGATGAGAAAAAAAAAAACTTGTATGAACTGACAAAAAATGAAATGGGCAGAAACAGGAGAACATTTTTTACAATGAGAGCAATATCATAAAGGCAAACAAATTTGAAAGCCTTGGGAACTCTCATTAGTGTAATGACCAATCACAGCTCCAGAAGAGTAATGATGAAACATGCTCTCCGATTCGTGATATAGAGGTGAAAATCTTACTGCATAGAATGGGACTTTTTTTTTATATGATCAGTGAAGAATTTTTTTTTCTTTACTATACATGTTTGTAAATGGAGTTTTATTTTTCTTTCTCTTTCAACTGGGTCGGGTGGGAGAGGAGAAAGTTTTTGTTGATTGAAAAAAAATAAAAAGAATAACATAAGACCTGGATCCCACAGGTATTCAAGAGTTAATTTGATCTATTCAACTCTATAGATGAGGTGTTAATTCTCAATATAGTCTGACTCTTTTTTGGAAGTGATGAATGTTGACATAGTCTTTAGAACTCTTCATACCAACAAACAAAAAATTTCAGCTGATAAGACATTCTTCCTATCTCCTGAATCACTGGTAAATTTTCATCCCTGATGATGTATATTTGTACCAAGGAAAATTAATTTTAATGCTCTATCATTTGATTATTGATATGAATTTATAGTATTTCCTTCTCTGTTTTAAAATTCCCACTTTTGAGTTTCATTAAAATAGAGGAAAAAACCACTTCCAGGTACTACCTGAGTAATGTGATCACATTCTAGCCCCTCCCATGACCAGGTCTGTTTACCCTATAAACCAAAGGTAACCCAGCTCAAGCTACTTAGAAATGATGTTCGTGTCCTTGGTTTCTAATCAAATTTGGGGCAACATAGCTCACAAAGGAGAAACTTGGCCAGTGCTAGGTTTGGATCCTGAAGGCTTCCCTCTTCAGATTGTTGCAGGCTGCTGAATCTATGACCTGTCAATGTGATCAACCAAAGGGGTTGAGAACTCTTAGTCTCTCTCCTCATTAAGCATCTAACAATTAGGGTTGCCATTTGCTTGTCAGGAAAGGTCCCTGTCAGAAGGCAAACTCCTAATTTAAAATGTTTTGGAGAATTCCTTTTCATCTTTGATCACCTAGATTACTGACCATGAATTTATTGATTACTGACCAGTCTAATTATTAAATTGATTTTTAATATCCAGAAATTTATCTCTCAGAATTTGCACAATGAAGAGGACCATATTTCCAAGATCTATATATTTTAGTTGATTATTCTCAAACTTGTATAGGGATTCATGCAAACTACATAGCAATCATACCATGTATTAACTCACAAAGACTATTGAGAGGTATTGAGAGGTATATCTCTCTATATGTTGAGAGGTAATTCAAACTCTAGTCAGCTTGCCCTGGTAAACAGAACAGTTTCTGCCAGCTCACTTAGACATCACCTGTAATGAATAGGCAATGAGTACACTGGATAGAAACTGCATTGAAATGTAAAGGGAACAGTAGAATAGAAGAGCTGCAGTATTATGTGACTTACTTATAAAGCAGATCATGTGGCGCATCAATTATTTACCCTAGAAATGTTATTTACTTTTATTTAATAAAATAACTTACTATCAGCAAAGCCAAATTGCTAAATTCTAGGGAAAAGTACTTAAGCTCTTTGACATTTTTCCCCCACAAAAGATAAGTATTCTTTATTTTGTGATTTCACTCAGACCTAGCCTAATCTACCTGTCTAACATGACCCCCTCCATTTATAACAAAAGAAATAGTTGCTTAACTTCGGAGAGCCTCAATTTCATGGAAAGGAAATGACTTACAGAGATGATGGACAAATTTGTTACCCTCACCCCTCCCTTGCATTTGCATTTCAATTTCTCAAATTTATTTTTTCCTAAAAGATTTGATGGTCTAAAACTGACTTACAGCATAGGGATTCAACATCAGGGAAGAGTGAGGACTAATTGGAGCATCCTTAAACTGCTCTTGAAAGTAGCTGACTCTTAAACAAATTTAAATAGTAGTGTCACGTACAGCCAGGTTGTCAGTACAACTGTCTGATGTGTAATCCCCCATTAGATTGTAAACTCCTTGAGTGCAGAGAATATATTTTATGTTTTTTCCCTCAATATTCCACTGTATTACATTGTGCTTATTTTGTTTTTCTGTTGTTTTGCTATGTCCTTTTAGAATGAAAATAACTTCACACGTATAAAAAAACGAAAACAAATCCCATAATTTCATAAACCTAAATTATATGAATCTTACGAGTGCTGATATCTCTTATCTACCTTTTTTGCCAAATAATTATTCATTGATGCATGATTTAGTAGAAAAAGGCAGGGACAGGTAGGCAGGGCACCTCAGTACAAGATACGATTTTAAGCTACTCACAACCTCCATGCCTCGCTTTTCTTATATGTAAAAAGAGGAAGTAGAAGTACTAGATAATCTGATAAAAATCATTCCAATTCTAAAATTGAATCTAATACAATAAATTTCTTCAGAATGCCTGACTAATTAGCATAAAGATTTTTTAAAATCATATCAGATGAATACAGTCAACAATTTTATAGTATTAGCAATCCTATTCCGGGCACAAAAAACCCAGGGAACAGCTTGACTTCTAGGAGTGAAATGGAGCTATTTTTACAAATAATATAGCTCCCTTAAGAGAGACATTACTTGTTAATCTGGATGGTTAAATATCTATATTAATATACTTATTAAAATTTAATTCAATTGAACAACGGCAGAAATAAAATAAGTATCATATGTGTAGATAGATCTAATACATTCACAGATAAGCAAATACTAAGTATATACAAAGTAATACAAAGAAATTTTAAAAGAAGGGATAGAAGATACTGACAAGTAGGCAGGATCAGCAAAGAAGGATAAAACAAGAGGCAGTCTTGATTACCCGCCAGCCTAATTGTTTAATTGATTTTAATACCCAGAAATTTGTTTCTCAGAATTTTATTCACAATAGCACGAAGAGAAGGACCATATTTCTAAGATCTGCATATTTTAGTTGATTATTCTTAAATAAATGAATCTATTCACAAATATTCAGTAAATTATAGTTTACCAATGATTGGAAAGAATATCAGATTGGGAGTAAGAGGTCCTGTGTTTGAATTCTGGCTGTATCACCTACGTGATCATGCGCAAGTCACTTCTTCATTTGTAGAATAAGGGCACTAGACAGATGTCAAAGGTCTTTTCCAGTACTAAAATGTTATCCTATGAATGACTTCATATATCCTTTTGACAAAAGATGATCTTGGTAAAGGTAAAAAAAATCTTACATGACCCTTTTACTGCTAAGGTTTATCAAAAAAGAAGTTTAAAAATTGGAAGACGAAACATATTCTCATTTGCATGACTATAAATACTTTAACATCTATTTTCTTATATAATTACTATATAGTAATCTACATTACTGTATAAACAAGGTGGTTAGAGGGTCATAGTAAAAAAATAAAGGTGGCTTTAGAGACTGGGAATAAAGCAAGATTCTAAGGAAATCAGCACTAGGGAATATATTAGTTTATATTTTTATCTATTAATTAACTTTGGTGATATAGGTAAAAAAAAATTGGCACCTCAAGAACAGAATTAAAAGTGATACTTCCTTGGCCTGCATTACTTTGCACTGCACTCTTACCCAGGGTGAGAGACCTTTCCTGCTGACCTTCTAAGTTGTCTTTGGCATCTGTCACATGAGAGTTCTGGAGACCACCACTGCTTCTAGTTGTTCAGTCATCCTGAGGCCTGCTCCAGATTTATTGAAGCCTGGTCTGCCCTGGCATGGCCAGGGCTCGACTGTGTTCCTCTCTCACCCTGGTACAACAGACCTTTCCTACCAACCACCCAAGTTGTCTTGGGCTGGAAATTTATTTCACTCCAATATTTTTTGGGTTTTGCTGTTCTAGAATTTGTTTGGAGTCATTTTTAAAGGTATTAGGAGGCGTTTGAGGGAGAGCTCAGATGAGCCCCTGCCTTCACTCTGCCATCTTGACTCTGCCTCTCAGAAGAAGCTTGACAAAATACAACATCTATTCCTATTAAAAACATCAAAGAAGACAGGAATAAATGGATCTCTCTTTAAAATGATAAGTAACATCAACCTAAAATCATCAGCCAGCATTATCTGTGATGGGAATAAACTAGAAGCCTCGAATAAGATTGGGATGAAGCAAGGATACCTATTATCACCAATATTATTCAATATTGTGTGAAATGTTACTTATCACAGTAATAGAAGGAAAAAACAAAGTAAATAGAATAGGCAAGGAGGAAACAAAACCATAAGGCAATATTATTCTATATTTGGAGAATTCTAGAAAATCAACTAAAATAGTTGAAATAATTAACAACTTTAGTAGAGTTGCAGGATATAAAATAAACACATCTGGCAGCAAGAAATAGAAGGATAAATTTCATTTAAAATAACTGTAGGCAATATAAAATACAGGAAAGTCTACCATCCAAGACAAACCCAGGAACTACATGCACACAATTAAAAAATACTTTACACAAAGTCAGATCTCAACAACTAATATATATATATACACACACACACATACATACATACATATATGTGTATGTATATATATATATGTATGTGTATATATATATATTATATGTATGAATTGCTCTGGGGTAGCATAATGGCAAGCAAAGTGGGACTTTTAGCTGTTTTTCCTTTTGGAATACTTCTCAGCACTAAGGTGATCCAGTGCCTTTGACTGAGCCTTGCCTTTGTTTGAATGTATCAGTAATTAAGGTTTTCTCTTTTGGAGCACTTATTTAATCAAGTGCCCTTGAAGACTCTGGCCTTTGTTTCTTTGATTAAATCAGGAGTCTTTGATGACCTCCTTGCCTCAAGGGAAAGCCTAGTTTACATGGGTTTGAGTCACATGTTTGTGACACTTTTAGGTCATGTAAGTTTGAGTCGCATGTTGTAACATCCTTTGACCCTGAACTAAGTATATAAACTCAGAGGTTGGCCTTTTTCCTTGGGGGTCTCACTCACTGGAAGAGTTGCATGTGACCCTGGGCAAGCCATTGTAACTGCCCCCTGGGTTTGCTAATCCAGATATTGGTTTATATTTGGTCTATTTATAATGTATGCTTGTAATTTGTTTGTATTTGCTCTGATATTCAGGTTGTTGGCATTTCCTCCTGAACTAAGTGAATGATATTTGTATGTTGGATTAAAGTGGGACTGTTAACCCCTTAAAGTTACTTTCCTTAGAAAAAGCAGATCAAAAGAATACGTGCTGGCAGCTCTTGTCACTGGTCTTGTTGGGTCTTATGCCTCAACAGCAGCTGCTAGCCGGATTGTTATTACATTGAATCAAGAGTCTTTGACTGAATCAAGAGTTTTTGATGACCTGCTTAAGTCACAAGAAAGCCTAAGGCACATGGCTTTGAGTCACATGGTCATGTGGCCCTCTGTGGGCTAACCCTGAAGAAGTGTATATATACTCTGAGGTTAGCATTTTGATTTAGGGGCCCACTCACTGGAAGAATGTTTATGTGATTTGACCAGAGGAGACTCTGGGTAGCTGTTAAGGAGCCTCCTGGCTTTGAAAACCCAGATGTTGGTGCTTTTCTGTCTCTGATAACTATGTATGTATTGCTATAGACAGAGAGTTTAGAAGCCCTGTCTTGCTCTGTTTATATAATTTCTGCTTGTGTTTTCTCTGAAGTTCAGGGGGTGCTGACGTTTTCCCCTGAACTAAGTGAATGATTATATATATATATATATATATATATATATATATATATATATATGTGTGTGTGTGTGTGTGTGTGTGTGTGTGTGTGTGTGTGTGTGTATACATACATATATATATAAATATATATACACATACATATATAAATATATATACACATACATATATATATATATGTTCAAATACGGTGAGATTGTAAACCCCTTAAAGTTGCTTTCCTTAGAAAAGCAAATCAAAGAATCTGTGCTAGCAGCCCTCCTGTGTACTGGTGTTGTTGGTCTTATACCTCCATAGTAATTGCTAGTAACATTGGTGTTACAGGAAGGCTGAGCCAATATAATAAAAATGACAATTCTACCTAAATTAATCTACTTTTTCAGTGCCATATCAGTCAAACTACTAAAAATTATTTTATAGAGCCAGAAAAATTATAACAAAATTCACCTGAAGAACAAAAGTTTAAGAATGTTAAGGAAATCAGTGAAAAAGAAATGTGAAGGAAGGTAGCTTAGCCATATCAAGTTGTGTTACAGAGTGATAATCATCAGAACAATCTGGTACTAAGTAATAGAGTAGTGGATCAGGACAATAAATTAGGGGCATAATATGGAGTAGTAAATGACCATAGTAATTTAGTGTTTGATAAACCCAAAGATCCAAGCTTTTCGAACAATAATTCACTATTTGACCAAAATTGCTAGAAAAAATGGAAAGAAGCTGGATAGAAACTAGGTATAGACCAAGATTTCATACCATACCCCAAGATAAGGTTAAAATGGGTACATCATTTAAACATAAATGATGATACCATAATCAAATCAGGCGAGAATGGAATTGTTTACCTATTAAATCTATGGATAAGGGAAGAATTTATGACAAAATGAGGTAGAAAGCATTACAGAATATAAAATAGACAATTTTGATTACATTAAAATATAAAATTTTTGTACAAGCAAAACCAATGTAGCCAAGATTATAATGAAAGCAGAAAAATGGGAGAAGGGAGAATTAACAAGTATCTCTGATGAAGGAATCATTTCTCAAATATATAGAGAATTTAGTCAAATTTAAAATACAAGTCATTCCCCAAATGATAAATGATCAAATGATATGAACAGGCAGTTTTCAGATGAGAAGATCAAAGTTCCTGTAGTCATATGAAAAAAAAAATATCAAAAATTGATTAGAGAAATGCAAATTAAAATAACTATGAAGTACCACCTCACACCTCTCAGATTAGCTAATATTACAGGAAAGGTTGGAGGGGATATGGGAAAATTGGGACACTAATTCGTTGTTGGTGGAGTTGTAAACTGGTCCAACCTTTCCAGAGAACAATTTGGAACGATTCCCAAAGGAATATAAAACTGTGCATACACTTTTACTCAGCAATACCACTACTAGGTCTGTATCCCAAAGAGATTTTAAAAAAGGAAGTGACTTATATGTACAAAAATATTTATATCAGCTTTTTTTGTGGTGGCAAGTAATTGCAATTGAGGGGACACATATTAATTGGGGAGTGGCCAAACAAGTTCTAAGTCATTCCATCAATCATGATGGAATAATATTGGGTTATAAGAAATGATGAGCAGGATGTTCTCAGAAAAACCTTAAAAGACTTACATGAACTCAGGCAAAGTGAAGCGAGCAGAACCAGGAGAACATTGCACACAGTAACAACAATATTGTATGATGATCAACTCTGAATGACTTAGATATTCTCAGCAATACAATGTTCTAAGCCAATTCCAAAGGATTCATGATGAAAAATGCTATCCATGTCCAGAGAAAGAACTGATGGAATCTGAATGCAAATTGAAACATACTTTTTTGTTTTACTTTATTTCTCTTGTTTATTTTTGTCTGTTTTCTTTCACAACACAACTAATACAGAAATATGTTTTGCATGACTGTACACATATAACTTATATGAAATTGCTTGTCTTCTCAAGGAGTAGTAGTGAAGGGAAGGAGAGAGAGGATTTGGAATTGATTTTTTTAACGTTAAAATACAATTAGAAAAAATGAAATATTTAATTAAAAAACAAAACCTTTACACAAATAGAAGATTAAGACCAATGGTGAGGTTTAGAGAGAAATGTTATCATTCCTCAGGAAGAAGGTAGATTGATTACACTGGTTCAAAGTCAGGGTCAAAGTCAGGTGGAAGAGAATGTTGCAAGAGGAGGTGTAGTCAAAGTATTAAACATTCTCATAGTCACTCCATTAATGATTCTCAGTAGCTCCTCCATTTTTCAACCTGTAAATATTGGTTGTTTTTTTCATATTTAATATTTTCTTTAGTTTCTGTAAAAGGTTTCTTGAAAGTCTGTACCACAGTGACCTCTATTCATTATTATCTCTAGTTTTCCTGATGTTGGCTTAGAAACTGTCTCTAATTTAGCCTTCTGACCTGAGACATCCAGGATGGGTATTTCAGTAGCAGGAAAAAGTTGGGAGCTGCTAAGGGATCATGAGCTGAAGAAGATACAGTTTTGATATTATTTAAAAGCAGAGATCCTTTTATAGGTTTCCTGTCAAGTTTCTAGGCTCACATTTTATATCAATCATAGTACTAATTTCTACACAATTCCTCATGCAAAGTTACACAAAAAAGATTGTGCTAGGCACTTGCATATTTCCAGAAAGAATAAAGAAACAACTGCACATATTAAAAGGGAAATACATGGGTAAAAAAACAAAGGTAAAGTTTTCTTCCTGTTTGTAAACGTCGAGTGAAATTGAATGATATTATGAACTTTCCCATTCCAAAGACTCTAGAAGAGGGCAAAATAAATCATGTAAATAGTTCCTTTATATATATATATATATTTGTTTTTCACGTCACCTAGGTATCCCATGGGGCAGGTAGGTGACACAGAGTGCCAGGCCTGGAGTCAGGAAGAATCATATTCCCACGTTCAAATCTGGCCTCAGATAGTTACTAGCCATGTGATCCTGGGCAAGTCACTTAACCCTATTTGCCTCAGTTTTCTCATCTGTAAAATGGGCTGGAGAAGCAAATGGCAAACCACTCTAGTATCTCTGCCAAGAAAAACCCAAATAGGGTCACAAAGAGCCAGACACAGTTGACACGACTGAATAATAACCAAGGTATCCCATGTATTACCCCCTTCCCCAAAAGCCATCCCAAATCATGCATAGTATTCTTAATAGAAAAAAAATATTAGAATAACATTGATACATTGAAAAATTCCAAAACCATGTGCAATATGTGGACCTCCCATCTCTGTGAAAAGGTAGAATCTTCTATCTTTCATTCTAGACCCACTAATCTTTATAATTTTGTTACATTTACTTTTGACTTTTTAGTGTAGTTGATCCTTCCGTTTACATTGTCATATCTACTGTGTATATTGTTTCCTTAGCTCTGCTTACTTCACTCTACATTAGCTCATATGTATCTTTCTATGCTTCTCTATATTAATCACAAGCATCATTTCTTTTGCACATTAGTATTCTATTACATTCATGTGCCGCAATATTTTTTAGCTATTTCCCAATTTGGGTCTGTAGCTATTGTTTGTTGTCCCTTATTTTCTATTCTTATTGCATCATAGTCTGTAAAGGATGCATTAACTATTTCTGTTGTTTTACATTTGTTTGTAATATCTTTGTGTCCTAGTATGTGATTATTTTTTATGTAAGTTTCATGTGGGGAAGAGAAATATGTATATTATTTTTCTACACCACTTAGAAGATGTCATAAGTCTTTCAACTCTGGATTCTCCCAGAATTTGTTCAGTTCCATATTTCCTCTTTTGTTTACCTTTGTTAGAATTATTTAAAATTGATAGATGGATATTGAAGTCTTTTATCTCTATTTTTACAACGCTTCTTGAAACTCAGATAATGATTACTTTATGAATTTAGATGGTAAGGCAGTTGGAGCATATACGTTTATTACTGATAATTGATTTGTTGCCTATCATCCCTTTTCAGCATAATATAGCTTCATCGTTTGTCCCCTTTTACGTTTTGATATTTGTTTTTGCTTTGTCTGATAGCATGATGGCAACTCCTGCTTGGATATGGATGTTGTATAACATAAATGTTTTTCCATCCCTTCAATTTTATTTTGTGTATGTCTTTGTTTTTAAAATGTGTTTCTTGTAAGCAATAGATTATGATTTACAAAAAAATCTAAAATGTTACTTTTTCATTTTACTGGATGGTTTAATTCATTCACATTTAAAATTATGAGTTAAGCTTGTATTTTCCTTCATGTGCTACAAATTTTTTTTTGTCAAGTTACAGTTTTCCCTCTCTTGCTCTAAACACTTAACTTTATCTTTTTTTAAGGTGGCCCTATTCCCACTGCCTCTCTTCCTGTCCTCTCTGATACTCTCTTCTCCTTTGTTATGCCTTTCTCTTTAGGATTTTGTTTATTTGTTCCTCTCTCCTACTTTTATTTTGGTTGTATATTCCCCCACTCCCACTTTTTTCCTCTCAATTAGTCCAGTCCATTCTCCCTTTATCTCCTTCTTTTCAACTAGTCCTATTCATTAGTTTTTTTTAGATTTAATTTTATACCCTTTTCCAAAAAGCATTTCTCTCACTCTTTTTTATCTCTCCTCTCTTTCTGTTTATTCTAGACATTCAGATTCTGATTTATCACCCTTACAATCACCTGGTGTCTTTCTTTTCTCTTTATTCTTCATCCAATCAAAGCTTACCAGGTATCCATCCTAGGTTCCGCCCTTTAGATGCTTTCAGCCACTTCCTATTATGGCTTACCCCATAAAATGCAATTATTTCAAGTGTCAGAGAGATCAGTGCCCCATGCATGGTAAGGCACCTTCCCCCCTCCTCCACTGACCTATACTTTCTCTTGTTGACTTCTTTCCCCAACAATTGCCTGGAAATCTCTTTCCTTTGTCTATGCTCTCACAATTCTCCAGGCGCCAGTTGCCTCAAGGGGTTCCAAGTCTTTCCTCTCCTAGGACCAGCAGTCTTTTAGGCACCAAGATCCTGAGGCCTCATACAGTATAAGGTCCTCATTACCTTTCACACATAAGAGCATTAATCAATGGAACCCCCTCACATTTCCTAAGTAACGCCTCCTTTGCCTCTTTCCTTTCTCCCCATTTTCAAACTCCCCCTTCTGACCTACTCATCTATAGGTTCTTCTGTTTCTGAAACCAGATTGGTAGTTTTTCTTCATTGCTAGCCCTTGATTATAACTTGGAACATCACTCACTCCTCTCTATTCCCCTCCTTAAAAGAAGTATTTATCTATAAACAGAAGATCACCAGTTTTTCTCATAATGCCTCCTGTCCGAATCTTCACTATTACCTTTACCAGATTTCCACATGTGCCTTTCTCTCTCTGGGTACATTTGGAAAGAGGTATGTAACTGTTCTTTTTTACTCTGTTGTTTTTACTGACCTTGCTTGCTGCATTTATTCACTCCTCCGTTTCCGTTGTTTAGGGTGTTTCATAAGCAAATGGTCTCTTCAATTGTTTTTTTTTTTCCTAAAAATGTTTAGAACCCTTCTTTATTATTAAACATTCATCTTCCCCCCCCCCCGAATATTAGGCTCAAGTTTTCAGGATAGATCATCTTGAGCTATATCTTGAGCTCCAGTGCCCTTCGGGACATATTATTCAATCCATTCTCCTTTTTCTAGTTGGTGTACAATACTCTAGCATTATTTGAATGTCATTTTCTTCATATTTGAAGGTCTATTTCTGGCTTGTAGAACTTTTTGTTTTTGAATTAAACTATTAAATTTAACCACTGCGTTTTGCAGTTGGTAGCCCTGGGTTGTTTTCTGGAGGCAATCTGTGAATTCTTTCTATTCGAATTTCATTTTCTATGTTTAGAAGTTCTGTGCAGTCCTACTGATTACTTCCTTAATTATGATATTAAGGATTTTTTGTCCTGTCATATTATTCTCAGAGAACTATGATCTTTAGATTGGCTATGCAACCTGTCTGAGATCTATATATTTTGTTTGCAAAGGGAGATACTTTCTTTTAATGCTCTTGGTTGTTCGTTTTTTTTTTCTTTTTCACTTCTACTACATTGTCTATTACTTCTGTGTGTTTGCATTCCCAAGCCATTGTTTTCTCTTTTGTTTCTTTGGTGAGGCTTGCCTTTGCAGATTCAAGTTTTTGGGTTTGTTTTTTGTTTGTTTTCCCCCTTTCTATTCTGATCATCATTTTGCTATAGAGGACATAACTTCTGTTCTCATAATTTCTCAATTCTCTTTTAAATCACTCAGGAACTGCATGTTATAGTTTCATGTTCTCCACAACTTCTACAGGGTCTTCTGACTCATCAAGTATTGAATGACTTTCCTTCATTCTGGAGTACTTATTCATAGATAACTGAACTCATTTAAAGATCTAGAGGCCATATTTCCTTCCATTGTCACTTTTCTTCCTACTGATTAAGCTGCTTGTTTTCAAGGTCTTTGAGATTTTTTTTTTCTTCTTGAAATCTTTTGGTACTTTCAGCCTTTCTCCCCACCCCTTTATTTTCCTTATTACTCTCTTCCTGCCTCCCTCCCCTCTGATTGTGGTTTCCTTGGGGGCTGAATCTTAGCTTCTGTCCATATTGGGTAATATTTAACTTACCAGCTTAGGTCTTTGCCTCAAAAGACTTTTGGGTGGTCAGAACTGACCCCAGTTGGATGTTGTGCTCCTTCCCTCAGGCTTGGTGAGGTGCAACACAGTTTCTCACCTGCATGCTTTACTGTCATGGTGACCTTAGCAACTCTCTGTTTCTTAGTTCTCTGACCTGGCAGTTGAGAGCTTTGCAGCATTGGTGCTTCCAGACTGCAGGTCCCAGTAGTCTTTTGTTCCTGAAGGGCTATGGCAAGCTGCCTGTTAAGGCCCAGGGAAACTTCTGAAGCCTGGAACCAGGGTCCCTGAGATTAGGTACAGCCTCAGTGGACGTAGCATAGGAGGTCAAGTAGAGGTGCAAAGCGAGCTCACGTTCAGTAAGCACCAGTTCACAGGCTTGGTTTTCATTTTTTTTAACTTTTTTTTAATTATTCTGGATATCATAGATCATAGAAACAACTGAATCTGTCTTATTTTTATGCATAATTTCTGTTTTAGAGAGGTTTGAGATGTTGGGGATATCAGAGAATACGTATAGTCAGCCATCTTCTTGCATGACTGGAAGTTCCAATAATTACTTTTTATAATTATTTAAGAAAACATACATTATACACTACTAGAGAGATCATATATATAACTTATCTTTTAAGTCTTTAAGTATGTTCCAGCAATTAGTAAATTTCCTTTGTTGATGATAGAAGCAGAATATAAATCTCAATTTAATATCCCTTCTGGCTTAGCTTTAATATCCCTTCTGGCTTAGCTTTTAATTCTTTGATTTGGAAATAAAGAATCAGGGCTGGGGTCCTTACCTTTGATGGTAAGGCGGAGGAGATAGGTATAGAATCTGCTCCAGAATAGAGACAGTTCTAAAAGGTGGGGACACAGATGCCACCAACAATGTGAACATTTGTTAATGGCTTTAGCAAGAAGAGGCACATCCTGTTGATAAGTGGCTCTCTGCTGAGAGGTACATAAGTGGCCTATTTTGATCAGACATAAAATCAAGGAGGTGTGTTGTCTTCC
This sequence comes from Phalanger gymnotis, assembly GCA_028646595.1. NCBI lineage: Eukaryota > Metazoa > Chordata > Mammalia > Diprotodontia > Phalangeridae > Phalanger > Phalanger gymnotis. The sequence continues at coordinate 200,434,165 of CM053625.1, forward strand.
TGAGACATTCACTGTGGATGTGATAAAGCCTTCAGAGACTCATCAAATCAAAGGACCTTTATGTACTACTCTGAGCCATGCGGCAATAAACTTTGCTGCCAGAAGGAAAATGTAATGTGTCTCTTGGGATTATGAAATCTTGGGTTAAAAGACAAAGGATTTAGGGGCACAGGTTCCCTTAATCACTGCTGACAACTGAAGGAAATAAAAAATCTTAGAAACAAAATAAGGATATGGCAAATGAACATCTGGCTAAAGAGATAATGTTAGAGTGGTAATTGGCCTTCTAATGTAAGATATAGGAACAATGGGCTCTCATACAGGAAAAGAACTATGCTTCTACAGAAAGCTAGGAAGAATGTACTTGCATGGAAACTAGCTGAGTTGATTAAGAAGACTGTAAACTGACAAGGGATGGGGAAGAAGAACTGTACCCAGATATCCTCACACATACACATGTATGCGTGTGTGTATACAGAGAGAGAGAAAGAGAGAGAGAGAGAGAGAGAGAGAGAGAGAGAGAGAGAGAGAAAGAGAGAGAGAGAGAGAGAGAGAGAGAGAGAGAGAGAGAGAGAGAGAGAGAGACTATTTGAGAAAATAGCAGTATGGTTTGGTCAATAATCCACAGAACATAATGACAGGGGAAAGATGTTATAAATGATACTAATGGCCTCAAAAGTGTATATATCAGTTCTTGGAGTATAGATAAAAATAAACAAAATGAATTAGAAATCTTAGTATATGTAGGTGAATATTATCTTATAGTATAATTGAGACTTGATGGGATGTAACTTATGACTAGAATATGGCAATGGAAAAGGGATATCTTGTTTAGTAGGAATAAAAAAGTTTGAAGGGGATGTTTGGTAAATCCTATACCAAAAAGCATTCACCTGTGTAGAAATTCACACACCTAATGGGACAAACAGTGGAGAACATTTGAGTTGGTTTCCAAAGGAGAGAGAAAAAGAGGCAAGAGAACACTGAGAGGAAATTATTACCTTGCTGGCAACAAGAGGAATTGAATGGTAAATTCCTGGCATAGATGACAAAGCAGTCACTGGTGGTAAACTTTCTGACACAGTGATTTTTGTTGTCTGTCCACATCCCTCTCCTTTAGATACACAACAATTAAATATGCTTTTTAATTGCTTTGCTGATAACAATCTTTTCAGAAAGTAAAGCATGCACAAAAGATTCTGTTACTCTGGATAGGTTTCTGAGTATTACAGAAGAACAACTGATTTTCTTCAAAGCTCAGCTCTTGTGCTATTTCCTAAGGGAAGCATTTGCCAATGTTCTTGGATATCAGTGACCTCTCCCTACTAAACTAATCATGGATATGTCTGTTTTAACCTTCTAATCATATCCTCCTCACCCCCAGGAGAACGTAAGCTCCTTGAAGAAAAGGATTTTTTTTTCCATTTTTCCCCTTCTATATTCCTAGTGAATAGATCATTTTTTGTAATGCACAACAGATATTTAATAAATTCTTCTTGGACATTAAAGGTACCTTGGGAGGCTGTGACCCACAACATTTTGCAGTTTTACAAGTTTTTTTTTTCTTTTTCACATTCAAAAAAATAGATAGTGCATGTATAACCACACCCCTTTTATCAGCTCAAGAAACTGAGTCTCAAAGAAGTGAAATGATTTACTCATGGTTACTCATTTAGTAAACACCAGAGCCAGAATTCTAATATAATTCTTATGATTCCACATTAAGTGTTCTGTACTTCATGAGCAAGGGATTGTGCTTGTAGTTTTAGGATAATGGGTCTCAAAGTTCAGAGACAGGATAAGAATGATTACACATTCTATAATTATGAAAGAGAAATTAGTTCAATAAGTATGTTAGGTTTCTAAGACTGGTATATAGTAAGGCCTCTCCTTCCCTATGAAATTTTTCTCTTTAATAATAATAAGAACAAAACAAAAGCTGACATTTACATAGTGCTTCCCCTGTGCCAAAAACTGTGCTAAGTGTTTTACAATTATTATCCCCTTTCATCCCCACAACAATCTTAAAAGGTGGGTGCTATTATGATTTCCATTTTGCAGATGAAGAAACTAAGGTAAACAGAGATTAATGACTTAGCTAGTAAGTATATAAGGCTGGATTTGAATTTAGATCTTTCTGACTCCAGGCCCAGCATTCTATCCACTGTGTTACCTAGCTGCATCAAAACAGAGATAGATACATTTCTGGATGATAAGTAGATAGGTAATGTATAAGAATAAAAAAGAAGGATTTGAAGTATGCCATGACTTTAAAAAAAAATACCTTATTTTCTACTCAACCCTTCCTCAAACACATGCTTCATCTGTTTGTAACCAAAGTGAAAAGCTCATTCTTCAGCTGGTATTGCTGAGGCTCAGATCAAACAGGAGTAGGGTGGTAGGTGGAAAATGGGAAAGTCTGAATATATATATAAAAAAAGAAAAAGTAGGAGATCAAATTATCATAAAGGAAAGAACACTGATTTTGTAGCAAAAGTACTGGGCTTCAAGTAGTCTAGGAGAATAGGGCAAACCTGTTCTCTGCTCTAGCTTTCCATTTCATCACTTTTAAAAATGAAGGACCTTCCTTCTAGTCCTAACAGTCCATCGAAGTTCTGCAGAAGGTTCACTGGAGTAGGAGTCAGAAGACTTGGATCAAAATTCCCATTGTTCTGCCAGCTACTAGCTGGATATGTGATCTTGGACAACTAACTCTTCAATAGGCCTTACAGGCTTCAGTTTCCTCATCTTTAGGAATCTGCACAAGATGAAAGCAATATAATCCCTTCCCAAAAATGAAAACTAAGATTTCCCTGAAAAAGAAACATTCAGAGAAGACTTAGGGGACATATAATTACTGTCTTCAAGTTTCTGAATCATCTTCATATAGAAGTTTGTTCTTCTTGGCCCCGGGGTAGGGGGTGGGAGAGTGAGGATCAACTTAAAGTAGTGAATAAGAGTTGCAGAAAGGGGGGCGGAGCCAAGATGGTGGCTGGAAAGCAGTGACTGGCATGAGCTCCCCACCAAGTCCCTCCAAAAACCTATTTTAAAAAATGGCTCTGAACCAATTCTAGAGCTGCAGAACCCACAAAGTGGCAGAGGGAAGCATGGCTGCAGCCCAGGACAGCCTGGATGGTCTCTGGGTAAGGTCTGTCAAGCACGGAGCTCCCAGCTCCCAGCTGAGGGGAGCAGAGCTGAGCCAAGCAGAGCCCAGCGCGCTAGCACGGACCGACCAGACCACGTGGCAAGCAGAGAGTGCCCTAGAATCCTGAATTACTGAGCTGTGGAATGTATCAGACCTCACAACCCACAAACAGCAAGACAGCAGAGAAAGTTAGTGGGAAAGGCTGCGGGACTGAGTTTGCAGTTCGGCCACCGCCCCTGGGGCAGCGGAGGTGGGGCAGCTTTAGAACTACCTCTGCAGTTGCTTCTGGCCCCAGGCCCACCTAGTGGGAGGAATTAAGTGGCTGATCAGAGCAGGAGTGAAGAGCCTGCTGAAGATTTAAGCCCAGTCTGGGTAGGGGGTTCTTGGGGAAGGAGGAGTGCTGGTGAGGCAGTGCATCCACCCAAGCGTGGAACATAGAACTCGTTAATCTACAAGCAGTCATACCCCGCAGAAAAACTCAAGGGTTAAGTAAGTTAGCTGGGAACATGGCCAGGCGTTGAAAACACACCCAGATTCAGTCTCAGACTCTGGAATCCTTCTTTGGTGACAAAGAAGACCAAAATATACAGTCAGAAGAAGTTAACAAA
>CM053625.1:200438417-200554988 GCA_028646595.1 Phalanger gymnotis
AGGGGAGGGCAGACTGGGGAACAGGGCAACCAGAGTGTACGCCATCTTGGAGTGGGGTGGGGGTGGAAATGGGGAGAAAATTTGTAATTCAAATGCCTGTGAAAATCAATGCTAAAAACTAAACATATTAAAAATAAATTTAAAATGTAAAAAAAAAAAGAGTTGCGGAAAGCAGATTTGGGTTTGATTTAAAAGAAACCTTCTTTTCAATCAGAGCTATCTCAAAATGGATGCCTGATATTACAGTGGGTTTCCTTTCAATGGTAGTTTTTAAGCAGGAACTCACTGAGGAAGCTATTAGAGCAGTGGACAGAGTGCTGGGTCTGGATTCAAGAAAACCTGAGCTCAAATACAGTTTCAGTCACTTATTAGCAAGAGCATGACCCAGGGCAAGTTACTTAACTTGTTTGCCTGAGTTTATTCAACTGTAAAATGGAGGTGATAATAGCACCTACCTACCAGGGCTGTTGTAAGGATCAACTGAGATATTTGTGAAGTATTTAGCACAGCACATGGTTCATAATAGTAAATTCCTATTCCCTTCTTCCTCTATTGCTCACCCCCTTTGACACTTGCTACATTTTTGACCCTAGACAATTACCTCTCTAGACCTCAGTTTCATCATCTGTAAAATGAGAAGTTTGGACTGCCATACAGAGGAGGTTTATGTTCAACAGTTTTAGCTCCAGAGGAAAGAATCAGGATCAATATATCTTAGTATAGATAAGAGGCAAAATTAGGCTTAAGAAAGCCTTCTCGCTAGAGCTATGCAAAAGTAAACTGGGTTGCCTTGAAAGGTAGTGAGTTCCCTGTCCCCGAGGATCTTCAATCATTGGCTACAAGACCTCTTTTAAGGTCTGTTATAGTAGGGATTCTTTTTGTTGAATAGAATTGACCTCTATGACCACTGCAGTCTCTTCCAGTGCTGAAATTCTATGATTTCATGATTCTGACCATAGATGATCTCCAAGATCCCCTCCAGCTCAAAATCCATGACTATATGATCGTCAGTCAATCAAGTATCTTTTTTGTGTACATTATGCGCCACCTTCTAGGTTCTGGTGATATAAAGACAGAAATGGAAAAGTTCTTGCCCCCAAGGAACTTATATTTTACACACTATAAAATATACTACAATATCCTACAGTGTATCTACTGGATACAAAACACTGTGCTAGGCCCTAAGGGATTACCAAGATATATCAAACTTGACTTCTGCTCTCAAATCTGACCCTACCCCTCAACTTTTCCCATCAGTTAAATACTTCAATAATAATCTTTTTACAAAACATCTTAGACCATATATCTCCTTTTTCAACTAAACCTAAATATCTAGAAGACCTATGAGTGACAAGTACCCCAAAGCAACTCTATGATCCATAGAAACAGGCACATTTCCTGAGATGTTGAGTGGTCTCTGTTAAAAGCATCACAAGGCCCTTGTGTTGGAGCTTCTTCAGAGAAAGACAGCTTTTTTTCTAAGGAGAGCTGCCAAAGAAGAAAAAAAACATTCATCCTTACTGAGAAAGGTGGAATTTCAAAACTACTCTGAAAAGTAGGATAAAGATCAAACTTCCAGGGTGAGATTTAACTTCAAGGTAATCATAGTAATATCCCAGGTACTGAGTTCACAAAAAAATTTACAAGGGGAGGTATATTATTAGTGACAGCAGGACCAGGGGAACTCTCTGCAGTGATAAGAAACACTGTTATAATGCCATTGATTTTACTCTGAAAATACTAGGGAAAGTTGTTGCCTTTCTTGGCAGAACAGGCAGCAAGGGGATAAGCCCTGTCACTAGGGTGCCATTGTGTCTTCAAAAACCAATTTTAAGGTATTGTGGTCACTCTCATCATGACAGAGATCAATGAAATTAAATACTGTTTTATTTACTCAATTTCCCATAACCTATTTGGTTCAAAAAATGACATATTGTAAAATACACTTCATGAAACAAAAGGGAATTCAAAACTCAGGGGCCTGGCAATATAATATATAGGCATCCCCAGAAATTTACAGCTAAACTAAATCAATAATGACCTAATCCAGAGAGCTTTGTCATCTATTCAATTCCCAGGACATTTGTGTCCAAATCTCAATCTCTCTCTCTCTCTCTCTCTCTCTCTCTCTCTCTCTCTCTCTCTCTCCCCTCCCTCCTTTTCATCATCCTCTCCCTCCCTCTTTTCTCTTTCTCTGTTCTCAAAACCCAAACAAAAAAGACATATTTTTCACCACTTCTATCTCTGCCACAAAAGATGTGTTTGATTTTGTTTCAAAAAGTCAGCTATGCTCTCATTGTCTAAAAGTGGAAGCAGAAGGTAAGGTTGTAGTTATATTGCTAGGTGGTGAGAGTACACTTGTAGGATTTCTGTTAGCCTCTATCCATCCCTTCAGTAAATTAAAAATGAAGGCTTTACTTCCAAGATTCTCTATATGAAACAAGTTCACTTAAAACATATATCAGTTTCATAACAACAAAACACAAAAACCCAGAGTTAGACTCCTATTAACTGAAGGCAATTAAATGTGTGTTATCATTGTTCTTGGTATAAATGAACACAGAAGACCCTCTCTGCATAGATGAAAGATATTTTTCTCTCTCCCTAAACATATTTGAAGCTGTAAATGATTAAAGTTTGTATATTTTGAAGATTTCTCAAAATAGATGATTTTAAAATGGATATACTGTAGAATTTATGTCTTCAGATTCCAATGTCATACATAAACCACTCAGAGAAAGATCCCATGATTTGTAAAGCTCCCAGGGCCCCTCAAATGAATTGCAGTCTTTTATTTGTTCTAAAGTCATGTGTCATCCTAGATATGACAATCTCTAATTCTGGAAAACTAGCTTTCTTGTACATGTTTCATACAACCTTTTTAAAGGCCTTTCTGCTATCTTAGCCAGTCAGAATTAGGCCACATCTCAAGGCTTGACTCTTGCTCTTTCTGCATTGTCCATATAGCACATCATTCAGTCATCCAGTCATTCATTCAACAGGTATTTCCTGTTAAGCACCAACAGAAAGAGAGGACATTTTCTGCTTTAGAATGTGAATGAACAATTCTTGCTAATGCACACATGGGCTATAATGGTTTAATTAGGGGGCAGAGTATCCTGGGAGAAGGTCAATAAAGTATAGCTCCTTGAGAGTAAGGACTATCTTGTTTTTGTCTTTATTTTCCCAAGCACCTAGTACAATGCCTGACACATAGTTGGTACTTAATAAATGTTTATTGAATTGAACTGAATTGGCTCAGGGACCAGTTTTGGCTCTGGCTGGATTAGGTCAGGTAGGTAGCTTAGGTGTGAGAATGAATATTTAGGAATGGGGAACTGGACTGCAAAACTGTTCTGAGGAGTAGATATTGAAGGTTATTAATCTATGAAGAAAAGGATCTATGGAGTAATACACAGAGAGCCCACGTGGTTCAAGAACACTTGATTTGAAGTCATGCTGTTGACATGTGCTGGCTGTGTGATATTAGTTAAGTCTTTTAACTACTCGGTGCCTCCAGATAATTCTCTAAAACTACAAATTGCAAACATGGTCTTTAACAATAGTGGTAGAGTTTCCTTACAGAAAGTTCTAGATATTAATTAAATCTGAGATTATCACTTTCCCATCTAAGAATCAGGTGGAACATGTAGCTGGACAGGATGGTACAAGATCAACACGATGTGGTTAGGAATAGAAAATCTGGGAAGGCAGTTCAGACAATATATTTTCCTTTTCGGGTCAATTATAATGATCCTGAATTTTTCCCAGAGACAATGACTTGGGCCTTTTCCGGCAGCCTCATCCTTTGGTGATCTATAATAAACTTATAGAGGCCTAGTCCTTTGGGGCCAATAGGTAGTTAATAATACATTGATGCAAGGGCTTCATTTACTTTAGCACAGAAGTATTCAAAGTACAGACAGAGGTGACAGAACAATGTTCTTTGGTTAAATTGGGGGCTATTGAGAGGAAGCGCTGAAAAATAGGTATAGAATCCTCCTCAATCTTGGGGTCTGTATTATCTGATTTACCCACCCTAGGTGCTTGTCCTGGGCCTTCTCAGCTAGTGCTGCAGTTTTATACTATTTGGCTTTCTAGGTTCTGGACTCCAACATCAATCTTGACCCCTAAGACCCAGTTATTCTTTCCCATGTTACTAACCTCTTGGTTTTCTTGGCTTTGATAACTCCTGCCTCTACCCAGTCATATTAAACTGGATTTTCTATCTCCCTTATTGGCACCCTGGCAATCAAGCCTTCAACTTGTGTCATATCCTCAGCTCACTAGAACACCAATCCTCCCCCAACCATTCTTGCTGACAGCAGAATCCAATACCCAGCAATTACTCACTGCTACCCATAATCCAATGTTATGCCTATTATCTTGTACCTTCACATTTCTTGTCTGTGTAATTGTATTTGCATATTTATTCCACAGATATATTCCAATTAAAAAACAAAACAAAACATTACTGTATGTGCAACCCTTGTGTCATTTGAATTTGTAAACACACATGTAGACTCTCAGATGACAGCTATATACACTGAAAAACAATTTTTCATGTTACAAAAAAGATTCAGCATAGAATTCCTTCAAACATTTAGTTCCTGAGTAGATTTGACATTTGATTTGATTTCAAATATAAAAATTCCACCTAAAGAAACTATTCAGGAATATATCTATTACATAAAGTTTTGAATGCCTGCAATGATTTTCCCATACATGTATTGCAATTGCCTACTAAATATAACAAATAGATTAGCATATGTCTTTGGAAACCCTAATCTGGATTTCAAGGTCAAGCTCAATCACTGAATCTTGAACAAGCATTTATTAAAACTTTCTATGTGTCAGGCACTGTACTGAGCACCTGGTATAAAAAGAGAAAAGTGAAATAGTCCCTGCTTTCAAGGAACTTAAATTCCAAAGGGCAGACAACATATGCATAGCTAAGTGCACACAGTAATATATACAAAATGAATATAAGGTAGTTTGGCCATGGAGGGTACCAGCATCTAGAGAGATGTAATGGCAAGCATGGTGGACTTTTTCCTATTTTTTCTGTTGGGGTGCTTCTCTGCACCAAGACAATCAAGTGCCTTTGAGTCTTGCCTTTGTTTCAATCAAGAGTCTTTGATTGAATCAAGAGACTTTGATGATCTGCTTAAGTTACAAGAAAGCCTAAGTCACATGAGTTTGAGTCACATGGTTGTAACCCTCTGACCCTGAAGAAGTATCTATATACTCAGATGCTGGAATTTTGCTTTTGGGGGCTCACTCATTGGAAGAATATTCCTGTGGAGACTCGGCAGCCATTAAGGAGCCCCCCTCCCCAGGTTTGAAAACTCAGATGTTGATGCTCCTCTCTCTGATAACTATGTATGTATTGATATGGACAGACAGAAACCTGTCTGTTGATTTGTGTTATTTGCTCTGTTTATATAATTTCTGGTCAGAATTTCTACTTGTGTTTTGTCTAAAATTTTCCGCTGAACTAAGACAATGATATATGTATGTTTAATTAAAGTGAGATTGTAAACTCCTTAAAGTTTCTTTCCTTAGAAAAGCAGATCAAAGAACCTGTGCTAGCAGCCCTCCTGTGTGCTAGTGTTATTGGTCTTATACCTCTACAGCAGCTGCTAGCAGCACTGTTGTTACAGGAGATCAGGAAAGGCTTTATGTAGAAGGTAGTGCTTAAACTGAGTTCTGAAGGAAAACAGAGATTCCAGGAGGAAGAAGTGAAGAGGGGGAACATTTCAAGCATGCAGGACAGTAAGTGAAAAGGCCTGGCGATGGGAGAGGTAACATTGTACATGAGGAAAAACAAGCAGACCAGGAGGACTTCACCATATAGCATTAAAGGGGAAGAAGATTTGAAAGGTAGAGAAAAGCAAGGTTATGAAAATCCAGACAAACAGTTTACACTATCAAGGATAAATTATATCAATCTAGAAATCATTTTCATAGACATGGTACTTGGTGAAGTGACCAAATAGGAGAGAGTTGGGGCTTAGGGGAGTGGGGGAAGTGAATAGGGATCAGCAGTAAAGGGTACCCATATTTAGTGAGCATGATACGACTGATGATCCAAGAAATAAGGCTGAGGAGAAACTTTTCCCCACTTTTGCCTCTAAGACTGAAAGGGAAGGAAGCAGGTCATATGCAATATGCTTTACAGTGTATAAGGAACTGGCTTTTAAAAGAAATGCAGCTCTGTGCCTCTACCTTCTCACCTGTCCTTTATCTGGAATTGATCAGCTGTTTCCATCCTAAAGATATTTTTGGTATCTTCTATCCCTTTCAAATAACTACTTATATACACTCTATGTAATAATGAATAATTTAGGAATTAGGCAATATACATGATTTAAATATCACAATACAAACTTAATCTTTTTTTTTTGGCTTAGGTTATTGGCTGTTCCATGCCTAATTCCAGACTGTTTTTCTGCATTGAATAAGAGAAGAGAAGAAAAGGACTATCAGTAGCAGTGCTGATCAGACTGAAGGGTTGAGACAATCTGAGTCAGCACTGAATTTTCCTAATAGCCCCCAAATAATCATATTTCCCAGCTCCAAGTTTCTTGCAACTATCCCTCCCCCATTACTATCAGTGACCATTGCCTGATTATTGCTACTCAAGTAGTAAATCAAATTATTTGTCAGGACTTTGACATAAGCATGCCACAGAAAAATTAACCTGCTCCAGAAGTTTAAATGAGATGCCCCTGAAATATAGCCATCATTACTTTAATAGGGCAATTGTTTTGCTTATACCTACAGAAAAGCAGACAAGGGTTGCCTAGTTCCCACCAAGGATTTCTTCATCCCCAGGGAGAAAAAAAAGTCATGGGGTCACAGAGTATTTCAATCTATTAGTCCCATCAGCATTGCTACCAACAACTCTATTTCTCTTCTCGACATTGTAAGTGTAGAGGGAAGCAAGCAAGCTGATAAGATATATAAATGAGACAAGTATGTCAGGCTAGACCTCAGAACACTATATACCCCAAAGCATAGAGACACTCAAAAGCCAGTTGTAATCATAGGTCAACCATCCACTATTGGCTTTCCTAGCTAGGGCACTGATTATTTCCAGCTTCTCCCAGACACACATGATAGAAGAGTGGAGTAAATGTAGCTCTCTCAGAAGCATGGAAGACAAGATGTGTTCTACCTTTATCCATCAATAAAGGGAATAAATCAGGATAAATCTGTAGAGCGTGGAAACATAAGCTTTAGAGTTAAAAGGGACCCTAGGGACTATCTACTTTAAACTCTCTTTTTAAAGATGAAAAACAAACAAACAAAAACCCTAAGGTCCAAAGAAGGGAATTACTGTCCAATACTACATAGAAAGCAAACATGAGTTCTATTCTTGTATAAGTCAGTATCTAACTGTATGAGAAGATACATAGAAATCATCTTTCAGTTCCTTCTGACCTCAGAATCCGGGAGACTTGGATTCAAGTCACACCTCATAGACATTGTACAACCATAGGCAAATAACTTAACCTTTTGCCAAGGGCAACCCTCTAAGACTATAATTTGCCCTGCAGGGGCCTACCAACATAGGTAGAAGGAAACTGTCCAAGTAGAACTTCCCTCAATCAATAAAATCACAGTTCTAGTCTCTAGACCTAATAACTACTTTAATTATTTATAAGTTTGGGGTAAAGTCTTTCTGACAAAGTAGACACGCTAATGTAAATATGATGTTTTATTTGTTAAGATCCACAGCTGGAAAAATTTTAAAAATAGTGAATCAGAAGATGAGCATTTCGAATTTATATTTGACTACAAAACTATAACTAAGTCAAACCTTAATACAATTAAGTGATTTGTTTTGAGAACTCAATTTATACTCTTTTATTAAAACGTTAAACAACATAGCTAAGGCAGTATAGAAAACATTGGCTTAGATTGGATGTTTTCATTTTCATCAAACTATTGCAGTCAAGAATTGTAGCTTTAAAAATATAAAATGTTACAGGCTCCTCTTTCAATCAAGTTTTATTTGTTTGTTCTGTTTATAGCTTTTAAGAACTCACGGTAGAATTTTAGTGTGTGTATGCCTTATATATTCATAAAAATCATTCAGCTACACCCAACTCATTTAAGAAAGAATAGTCTACCCTCCTATAAGTAAAATTTTCATTCTTACAAACTAAATAGGTGAAATGCATGGAATTTTCATTTAAAGTTTGGAAATAAAGCAGAGACATGCGAAGACCTTCAAAATAATTCAATACACATTCTCTCTTTAAAGAAGAGAAAACTGAAGCCTGGAAAGGTGAGCGTTTAGCTAAAAATCTCAAAGCTGGTGGCAGAGTCAAGACTAGAATATCTATCTGTTTTCTTTACTTGCACCAATCAGCAAGTTCAATGAAAAAGATATATAGTGGGGGGGAGGGGAGTTAGAACAGCAACATCTACTTCCTGACCAGAACAGGGGAGAAGGGAAACTTCAGTTGACCTTCCTGCCTCTTTTTACATATTGAAAAACATCTACATCTACTGACTCTCCTTCCAAAGCTCACTAATTCACACACCTTTGAGAACCTTTCCTCTGATTGTCTGGTGCTTCCAAGAACCTCTATTTTAAGGAGGAGGCACAGGCCAATCAAGTCTTCATTCTTCTCGAGACTGCACTCCTGACTTTCCTCCCCAGCTTTCTCCCTGGCAACCCAAACAAGAGCGCTTTCACCCCCATCACCTTGCACCTTTCTTTTATGTGCTGTCTTCCCCCATTAGAAAGTGAGCTCACTGAGGGACTAGACTGTCTTTCTGTCTCAATGTATTTATACTCCCAGCATTTAGCACAGTACCTGAATGCATAAGTACCCACAAATGCTTATTTATTTTGACTTGACTTCTTGTTTTACTCATTAGATATCCTGACATTCAGCAGTTTTAACATGTTCTCTAATAAGGCAACATCTTCTTCTAACAATAACTCCCATTTAAGGACCACTTCAGAATTTACAAATAATTCGGAGGAAAAAAAGGGACATCATGGTGTGGGTCATGCTGAACATCTCAGCCACTAACCAAGACAGAGGGCCTCGGAAAGATAAGAAAAGGTGTAGATATATAGTATTGAATTAATTTTTGTTAATAGTATTTGTCTACAATATTGAACAAGAAAAAGGCTTATATACATAAAATAAAAATACAGTTGCAATAACAACCTTTACTTTGGCTCTCCTTTATTATTCAAAGTTTGTAACATGCAGCATTGTCCACATGGGACAGCCACGTACCTCTTCATTGCTCTCTGGGTAATGCTTATTTTTGGTTCTTCAGGCTTCTAACACTGGAATATCCCTCTGCCTCCGTGACTCCTTCCTTTGATTGGTCAATTCCTCCATTTTAAAGAAAGGAGAAGGCCAGCCATATGTACTCTTTTACATGTAGTCCTCTCTAGTTCTTGTTTTTGACTCAGAAAACTTTCAGCAACATCTTCCAGCAACCTTCTCACTCTGGAAGATCCTTGTGAAAGTAAGTTCTTTGATGGCATGGACTGTCTTTATTTTTGTTTCTAATTCATTATAAATGCTTGAAGCCTTGCCTTTAATATTCTGTACTTGTAGCCATGCAAAAAAATAATAATTTCTTTTTATTTTCTTTTGGAGGGGGGAAGGCAGGGCAATTGGGGTTAAGTGACTTGCCCAAAGTCACACAACTAATGTGTGTCAAGTGTCTGAGGCCAGATTTGGACTCAGGTCCTCCTGACTCACTGCATCACCTAGCTGCCCTTCAGATAATAGTTTCAGTAAAGTATAATAAAAGCTGAATTATATATAGTCCTTTAGGTTTTGTGGGATTTTGTGCTTTTCTTAAAATATTTTTTTTTTCAGTTTTCAAGATTCATTTCCATAAGTTTTAAATTTTCTCCCTCTCCCTCCTCCCTCAAGCTGGACTGCAATCTGATATGTGCTCTACACATACATTCCTATTAAACACAGGTTCACATTAGCCATGTTGCACAGAAGAATTATAATGAATGGGAGAAACCATGAGAAACAAAACAAAACAAAAAAACAAAACAAAAGAGTGCTTCAGTCTGCATTCCAACTCTATTGTGCTTTTTCTGGATGTGGATGGCATTTTCCATCATGAGTCCTTTGGAAAAGTTTTAGGCCCTTGAATTTCTGAGAAGGGCTAAGTCTATCAAAATCAGTCCTCTCACAGTGTATCTATTACTGTGTACAATGTTCTCCTGGTTCTGCTCATTTCACTTAGCATCAGTTCATATAAATCTTTCCAGGTTTTCCCAAAGTCCACTTGCTCCTCATTTCTTATAGCACGATAGTATTCCATTACATTCATATACAACAACTTGTTCAGTCATTCCCCAATTGATGGGCATCACCTCAATTTCCAGTTCTTGGCCACCACAAAAAGAGGTGCTACAAATATTTTTGTACATGTGGGACCTTTTCCCATTTTATGATCTCTTTGGGATAAAGACCTAGAAGCACTATGGCTGAGTCAAAGGGTATGCACATTTTTATAACCCTTTGGGCATAGTTCCCAATTGCTCTCCAGAATGGATGGATCAGCTCACAGCTCTATCAACAATGAATTACTGTTCCAAATTTCCCATTTCTTCTCCAGCATTTATCACTTTCCTGTTTTGTCATGTTAGCCAATCTCGTAGGTGTGATGTGGTACCTCAGAGTTGTTTTGATTCGAATTTCTCTAATTAATAGTGATTTAGAGCATTTTTTTCATATGACCATAGACAGCTTTAATTTCTTCTTCTGAAAAGTGCCTGTTCATATCCTTTGAACATTTATCAATTGGGGAATGACTTGTATCCTTGTAAATTTGACTAAGTTCTCTATATATTTTAAAAATGAGGACTTTATCAGAGACATTAGTCATAAAAATTCCCAGTTTTCTGCTTCCCCCCAATCTTGGTTGCATTGGCTTTGTTTGTGCAAAAACTTTTCAATTTAATGTAATCAAAATTATCCATTTTGCATTTCATAACGTTCTCAGTCACTTGTTTGGTCATAAATTCCTCCATTCCCCATAAATCTGACAGATAAACTATTCCTTGATCCCCTAATTTGTTTATAGTATCAACCTTTATACCTAGATTGTGTACCCATTTGGTCTTTATTCTAGTATAAGTGTCAGATGTTGATCTATGCTCAGTTTCTGCTGTACTATTTGCCGGTTTTCCCAGCAGTTTTTGTCAAATAGTGAGTCTTATCCCAGAAGCTGGGGTCTTTGGGTTTATCAAACAGTAGATTGCTATAATCATTAACTACTGTGTCTTGTGTACCTAATCTATTCCACTGATCTACTCCTCCATTTCTTAGCCAGTACCAAGTGGTTTTGATAATAGCTGCCTTATAATACAATTTAAGATCTAGTATGGCTAGACCACCTTCCCTAGCATTTCTTTTTATTGATTCCCTTGATATTCTGGACCTTTTGTTCTTCCAGATAAATTTTGATATTATTTTTTCTGGCACTATAAAATAATTTGTGGTAGTTTGATTGGTATGGCACTGAATAAATAATTTAGGTAGAATTGTCATTTTTGTTTGTAACAAGGTTACTTGAAGCTACTGTGGCTGTGTAATGCCAATAACACCAGCACACAGGAGGGCTGCTAGCAGAGATTCTCACTTCAATCAAACATAGATATATCACTCACTTAGTTGAGGGGAAAAAGTCAGCACCCTGAACTTCAGAAAAAACACAAACAAAAATTACAACCAGAGGAAATAACACAAATCAACAGATAGGCTTCTATCTGACCATAGCAATACATACATAGTTACCAGAGAGAGAAGCACCAACATCTGGGTTTTTCAAAGGGGCATTGCTCCTTAACGGCTACCGAGGGTCTTGTCTGGCCAAATCACAGGAACACTTTTCCCATGAGTAAGCACCCAATCAAAACCTCTCCTCCCACAGTTCTGAGAGTTCTAACTTAACAGCTACCCTCAGAATATATATATATATATATATATATATATATATATACATATACATATACATAATATATATATTTTATATATATATCCTTTTTCAGGGCTCAAGGACTTCATACCTCTAGAGGGCTTCACACCTTTCGTGACTTCCTAAAAACAAAGACAAGACTCAATCAAAGGCACTTGATTGCCTTAGTGCTGAGAGGCACTCCAAAACAGAAGACAACAAAAAGTCAGACTTTGCTTGCCATTACATCATATTAGCTTGGCCTACCCAGGAGCAATTGATTTTTTTTCCAATTATTTAGATCTGACTTCATTTGTGTGAAAAGTATTTTGTAATTTTGTTCATATATTCCCTGAGTTTGTTTTGGCAGGTAGACTCCCAAATATTTTATAATGTCTACAGTAACTTTAAATGGAATTTCTCTTCCTATCTCTTGCTGTTGGGCTTTGTTAGTAATATACAGAAAGGCAGATTATTTATGTGGGTTTATTTTATATCCTGCAACTTTGCTAAAGTTGTTTATTATTTTAAGCAGTTTTTCACTTGATTCTCTAGGATTCTTTAACTATATCATCATATTGTCTGCAAAGAGTGATAATAGTTTCTTCTTTGCCTATTTTAATTCCTTCGATTTCTTTTTCTTTTCTTATTGCTAAAGCTAACATTTCTAGTACCATATTGAATAACAGTGATAATGGACATCCTTCTTCCCCCTCTCCATCTCATTGGAAACACTTATATCCATTATATATGATGCTTGCTGATGGTTTTAGGTAGATGCTACTTATCATTTTAAGGAAGGCTCCATTTATTTCTATACTCTCCAATGTCTTCAGTAAGAATGGGTGTTGTATTTTGTCAAAAATTTTTTATGCATCTATTGAGATAATTATATGGTTTCTGTTAGTTTTGCTGTTGATATGATCAATTATGCTGATAGTTTTCCTAATACTGAACCAGCCTTGCATTCCTGGTATAAATCCTACCCGATGAAAGTGGATTATTCTCATGATAAGTTGCTGTAGTCTTTTTGCTTTAAAATTTTTGCATCAATATTCATTAAGGAAATTGGTCTATAATTTTCTTTCTCTGTTTTGGTTCTTCTCAGTTTAGGTATCAGTATCATATTTGCATCATAAAAAGAATTTGGTAGGCCTCCTTTTTCACCAGTTTTTCCAAATAGTCTCTATAGTATTGTAATTATTTGTTCTTTAAATGTTTTTTTTTTGTGTTGTCTTAATTCTCACAAGACTGTCAACTACAGGTATGGGTATCTTCATTTTACAGACGAGAAAATAAACTCATGGTGATTAAAGGACTTCTTCATGGTGTCAGAGACAGGAAATTTGTGGGAAACATAAGGTAAAGACCAATGTTTGATTCAGACCAGCAGAATTATATGCAACATCTGTTCCGTCAGATTAGTAGCATGAACCTGGCCAGCTGAACTCCCTGATTTATAACTGAGAGAAACCTACTTCTCTGTCTAATCTACATACCCAGGAACAATATGAATAAAAAAAACACTACCCTAACTTGGGTTGTTGAAGCCATTATCTGGATTAAGCCAGTGGTGCTGGATGATTCTCCTATAGGTGACCCTTTCTTATGGTCTTTTTCAGAGCTTCCCTCTGCTTCTGGAAATATATTTGTCTCTCTTCAGTGGTTCATTCTGCCATCACCTTTTGATTTTTACTATCCTATTGCTCTCACATTCAGAATCCAGGCCCTCCTTATGCTACATATGGTCACAGAGCTATCAGGTTTCAATAGAAGTAGTTGACCTCGGATCTTCCTAAAGAACAAATCCATTACTCTTTCCCTTACAACCACAGTATCTCTAAGGAATGTAAATGGTAACTTATAAAATGTCTTAATTTATTTAGTGATTAATGTTCACATGTCACTTTCCCTAGGACAATTTTGTGAGATAGACAATGAAAATATTATTTCCATTTAAAGATAAGAAGGAAACTGAGACTGAGAGAAGTTGTGACTTTGCCTTAGGTAGAGAGCTAGTGAATGTTGGAGCTAGGATTCAATTTCAGGTCTTCTTTCTTCAACTCTGCTGTTTCTACTATCCCACTATATCTTTCACATCAGAAGTAGGGGACATCTAGCCCACTAGTTAACTATAATCCTCAATAAACACTACAAGGCACAAAGCAAAATGAGTATACATTAGACTACATCAGAATCTAACAGCTCAAATGAATGTATTTCAAAATAAATTTTTTCCCAATGATGTGTGATACTGACCATCCATCACCAGTATTTTCTTTCAGTGATTTATCATGGAGTAGAATTTTCCTGAGTTCTCATAGGGCTTTCCAGGGGAGCACAAGTTCTAACAGTCCCCTGAATCTTAAATATTTAAAATTTAGTACAGGTCTTGCAATAGACTTTGCCAGTTATCTTAGGATCAACATCACTAAGCCTGTAGAGACTCATCAACAAAATATGGGCATTAATCCAGACAATTCTGTGGCTCCCAGAAATGGAACACTGATATGGTTTCCAATGGCTCCACTTAGTATAACTTTCAAAACCAAATGCCCCTCCCTGGACATCACTCTCTTTTATTTGCTGTCTCACCCATTATGAGGTAAGCTTCTTGAGGGCAGGGGCTGTCCTTACTTTTGTACAGATTATTTTCCTTCTTACTTTACATAAATTCACTTTGAGCAAATTTGACTTTACCTAAAGAATTCTGAAAGAAATCCCATTCTAAAAAACAAAAACAAACAAAAACCACCTATGTTAACTTTACTGTACAGTAGTGTATTCTCTCTCTGTTCCTGCCCCTTGGCTTGGTCCTCTGCAGCTTCCCAGCCTCCACCAAAAGCAAACCAAAACAAACAACAACAACAACAAACCCTAAAGAAAAAAAACTTAAAAAAACCCAAGCTAACCTCCAAGTGAAAGCAGAAGGGATTGGCAGGGAGAGATCACCACTGCTGCAGCAGCAGCCAATCCTGGGTTTGACTTGAGATCTTTGGATCTAGAGAGGAAACCTTTGCTGTCCCACCCCCACCTGGCATCCTCTGTTATTTCCATGCATCTTCCTCCCTTCCATGTTCTTCTTTTTGGTTCTGGACAGGTCCCCACATAGCTGGCCCTGTCCCCCTTCCAAGTTCCTCCTCCTGCTCTCATTTGTCTGTCCCTGGCTCCCATGTATCCTTGAACCGTGTGCCAGCC
This sequence comes from Phalanger gymnotis, assembly GCA_028646595.1. NCBI lineage: Eukaryota > Metazoa > Chordata > Mammalia > Diprotodontia > Phalangeridae > Phalanger > Phalanger gymnotis. The sequence continues at coordinate 200,453,580 of CM053625.1, forward strand.
CTCTCTCTCCATGACAGGTATCTAGCTTCTTGCCTTCCTTCCTCAATCCCTGCCCTCCCACCTATATGGGCAAATTTGCATTACATAATATAATCACTTTATATAGACATCTTTGGAATGGTCCACTTGTATAAATCAAGAACTGTCTGCATTTGTATTCCTAGTGCTTAGCACAGTGCTTGCCATAAAGTATGGGCTTAATTTGTGCTTTTCATCACTTTTTCTTTCCTTCCCTCCCTCCCTCCTTCCATCCACTGATTCATTTGCTGGGTAATTTCTCCAACCTCCCTCTAGCCTGATTTGAAGTCTCACTTAAACTGATGATATTTTCAGACACAGAACATGTGCGTTCTGGTTCAAAGAGTCAGTGTGGTGACAATTTTCCTTTATAAATATTGTAGAGTCATTCTAGCCATCTCGATTTCCTGTTCTAGAAAACTGAGATGAATAATGCTTCATGTACTGGAATTTTCACATTGTACTGTGAAGGTGCAAAGTGTCAAGAACATACATAAACATAAAAATTCTTCCTATCAAAATATAGTTTTATTTCTTCTCTCTTCTTTCTCTCTGTCTCTTTGTCTCTGTCTCTCTGTCTTTCTCTCTCTTAAGGTACAGGGTACAGAATAGTTAACACAAATTGAGAGCATGAGGTCCAAAGAGGAAATTCCTCAAAGCTAGAGAATGAGGGAAAGCAGCAACCCCTGCCTTGCCCTTGCAATCCCCAGACCAAAATAGCACTATTGTCTCTCCCTTCAAAGCCTATGTTGGTATGCACTGTAGTGAGCCAGAAGCTTGGGAAAGAGTTTGCAACTGAGTATACAAAAAACCTCAGAACTCTAAAATCAAAATCAGACACAATACATTCCTACTCATATATCCAATGGAATACTGATGCAGAGAGCCCATATCCTCTTAAGCTCAGTTCTGACTAATGTCACATTATGCATTTGCTCTAGGGACAGAGCAAAAATTCTTTGATAATCTGAACCTCATCCAGGTGGACAAATAAGAACGCTAATACCTGATATTTCTCTGGGGTTTTACTGCTGCAAAATATTTTGAATAGCTTATCCCATTTGATCTTCAGGACAAACCTGTGAGGTAAGTAGGTCAGAAATTATTGTATTCATTTTGCACACGAGGAAAAAAGGCAAAGAGAAATAAAACATAGATTGAAATATGTGGAAGAACTGGGACTCAAGTTCAGGTCTTCTGATAAATACAGCAATCTTTGATTGTTAATTTTTCACACATAAATAACATGAAAACCTAACATCACAGATAGCCTGAGGGAAAAAACAAAACAAAACAAAACAAAAAACCTGAGACTGTCATATTGGATCCAAGACAATCCAACCCATTATTCTGCCGATAACAGTGACTCAAACAACACTACACCAAAAGCAAGAACCAAGCTGAGCTCAAAACAAAGCACAGTGTTCTAGTATCCTATAATATCATCCTTAGTATTAATAATATATTTTGTTTTATAAATATTTTATTTAAGTCATATGGCATTATACTGTATAGCATAATTATGATTTCTTGTTATACATAGTTTGTTATTTCCTCTGACAGAATGTACACTCCTTTGAGGGCATGGACTGTTTTATTTTTGTGTTTGTAACCTCATCATTGAGCACAATACTCTAGATGTGAGCAGAATACAATGCAACTGTCACAACCCTTCTTTTAGACACTCTTTTAGTGCAAATTTTGTCTTATTCTATTCAGATAATAGTTCTAGATGGTCTAGGTCTTTATGGATTATTCCAACATGCAATCTATCCTCTCAGCTTCATATTATCTGCCCATTTGCCAAGCACAAAATCTATTATTCTTATGGGTAAGTTCAAGAGATATGGGGAAGATAATAATACTGTGGTTAAAACCAGAGTTGTCATTAATGGGTCATTAATGTCATTAATGATGACTTGGAAGGACATATCTAGTGACATACCCTACCTAGGGTATATCTTTGGCTCTGTCTAGGTTAACATTTTTATCTACATCATGCTTGACAAATGCGCAGATGATATGAAACTGAGACTGGTAGATTTATAATATGTGAGAGTTTGCCAAATACTTTTCCCAAATTTAAGTATACTATTTCTTTAGCATAGTTATATATTTGATTAAATGCCCTGTCCACCCCGCAATGCTCAAACAAAATGAGGTTAGGCTACCATCAGTTGCACTTGATGAAGCACTGTTGGCTTTCAGTGATTACAGCTGTCCTTTCTCAGAGCTCAGGAACCATCCCTTTAAATAATGTGTTCCAAAATTTGGTCAGAAATGGGAATCAATCTAATTGTATAGACTGATTAACTGTTTGATTTTTATCTTTGCATCCCCACTATCTAACAATGTACTTGGACTATTCTTGGTATTTAATTAATGTTTGTGGAATGAATAAATTAAAGAAGAAATCTCATCTTATAGCTACTACTGAGCTTCCAACCAAATTACCACTATGAAGTTATGGGTAGAAATCACCTTTAATGATATTTTGGAGACCTAACACATTAGGTCTCCCAACACATTAGGGCATGACAGTCCTTCCTTTAGTTATGTTAATGTGATATATTAGAAAGCATGAGAGACTTCTGAGAAGACTGAGGTTTGAGTTTCAGCTCTACCACTTAGCTAGTTATGTGATCTTAGGCAATTTCTCCCCTTCTTCATATCTCAGGCCACTCTTCTGTAAAATGAGCAAGTCGTATGAGCTGATATCTCTTATAGATTTAATGTTCTTTGATTCATTACAAAAAACTTATTATGGAAGACAGATTTGGTATTGTTGCTGGTGTTGTTGTTATTGTTGTGCAGTCATTCAGACATATTTGATTCTTTGTGACCCCATGGACCACAACAAGCCAAGCCCCTCCATCCTCCACCATCTCCCAAAGTCTGTCCAAGCTCATATTTGTTGCTTCCATGGGACTATCTATCTATTGGTATAATATATTTATTTTGTGGCTGTTGCAGCTAAAGTATTATGTAAAGTGGCTTGCTTAAAGATTTATAGGAATCTAGGAGCAGAGCTGGAATCAAAAGTCAGAAATATTTTGTTTCCCATATGTTGTCCAATAGTGATGAATGATGAACGATCATGATGGTGATAATGTTGATGATGGTAAATAACAATGGCTAATATGTGCATAGTGTTTACTACTTGCCAGGCACTATGCTAAGCACTTCACATATATTATCTCTTTAGATGCTCCCAACAATCCTGAGAGGTCAGTGCTTTTATTATCTCCATTTTACAGACAAGGAAACTGAGGCAAACAAGTGAAGTGACTTGCCCGGGGTCACATAGCTATTAAGTATCTAAGGTCAGATTTGAAAGAAGACAAGTTGCCTCTATTAATTCTCCAGTTATCAAAATCTGCCAAATGCTAAGGCATAAATCTCAAATAATTCCAAACAACTGAGAAGTGATCCAGCCAAGAAGGATGATGGAAGACTCTAATGCTGGAGGGAATTCTCTAGAAATTACTATATTTTAAGCCTCTCTTGTCACCATAGGAAATTATTTATACCACAGTTGTGCAGTGTGAAAACTATTCTTATAGAATACAAGGGGGAAGGTGCACTAATTGGACAGTATGAGTGAAATGCTTATTTACTTTTCAGTACAACATCAATAAAATTGAGCACCATTGTTAAGGAGAAACTTAACTATTTTCTTTTGTAAATGAATGTAATAGTTACAATTTGTTATCTTTTACCTTTCAAAGTTATGGCTCATAGGATATTAGAAGTAATTTTTTGCACAAGGACATAAACACTGGGACGTAGTGATACCATCATTCATTTGTCTCTCATGTTTGAATACTTAAAGTTAACTTTGACTTTTTCTTTTCCTTCACCACATTTTGAAGCCATCTTGAGGCAATTTGGAATCAACATGTTCAAACCAAGGTTACATCCTTTCCCTTTCCTTTCATGTTCTTTTTTTAGACTATATTATTTCTATCAGTGACACCAGCATTTACATTTATCTGCTTCTAGTTCACCCATTTGTGGACTTGGGCTCAAGCTAGAAGGTTTTCTCACAACCTACACCCTCCGTGTGAAATAATTAGGGGGAGGGTCATAAAAACTTCACTAAACCCTGATCTGGGGGCTTAGAAACTTCCACTTTTGTGTTAACCATCTGTAGAGCCATAGTAGGGCATTCTGCATCTTCAGAGTGCTTCCAGGTCCTCCTCATGAATACCCAGAAGACAAAAATAGGAGAAGGAACACATCCCATCGGCTCTAGCATTTCTCTAGCCACAGGCCCTAGCTGACTAAACTGGCTGTGGCCATCCAGATAGCCAGTGATGGTCTTAGCATCAGTTAAATCCATTTATGCGATATTAGCATCATACCTCTTTCAGTTCAGAGTTGGAAGAGATCTAAGAGTTCATTGAGCGTATTCTACTTATTTTATAGATAAATAAAGTGAGGCTCACTGAGTTATTTAGCCAGGGTCACAAAGTTAATATGTACCAGAGGTTGGCTTTGAATCCAGATCTCAGACTCCTGTTTTATCAGTCTTTCTATTGTACCACAGTTCACAGTGGGCTAGTTTGATGGTTACTGATAGCTCAGCCAGTTAGTGACACTAAGGAAAATAAGGTGAAGTATTTATCTCATCTTCTCTTCAATAGCAAATTCCATTTGGGGGAAATCTAAGAGATGAAATCCTCTTGATAATGGCCATATTTTTAATAAAAGTTGCACCCTGCTAAATACCACTGTCACATTTCTATATTCTTTCTCCCAGCCATATGAAAATATAAGAGCAAACAGTGGCAATCATTCCTCCAAGGAAGTTGACAAGGAATGTATTACAGGTTATCTTGCAAAGCTCAGTGTCAAATAACTAGCACAATTGTGTCTCATCAAAGACCTCAAATTTAAGGTTGGCAGCAGAGTAGCATCATTGTTTCAAGGAAAAAAAAACATACAGAGGTTTCTTGAGTGAGGTGACAGCACCTATTTATGCATCTTATCAAAACAAGGAGGTAGGTTTCTTTCTTCCTTTCTTTTTTTGAAAGGAGATAAGATACTTGACTCTTTGAGAGTAGAGAACTTACACATTGCTTTCAAATTTGTCAAGTTTGGAATACCTGTGGTCAGCTACTCACCTAACATATACCCCACAGTTTGTGGATCCTATGAAGAATGTGTGGTACAAATATTTATAAGAATTTAGATTTAATTCTTCTGAAGTTGTTATTCATTGCCATGGTAAAGTCAATTGAGACGTCAATGGAAAAAAGAAAAATAGGTGTTATATTAAAAAAACAAAACTATTTTAAAGGAAAAAAAATCTCATATCCATTTTTACAGTTTCTAATAACCTCAGCATTGCAGCATTATGTTGAAAAAACACATGTGATTATATATGTGTTTAAGATTTATAATCATTTCTATGTGTGTTGCAGGGTGTGGGGAGGAAGGTCCTTGATGAATGATTCTCCTATGCAGCTTACTTTATAAAATCACAGAAAGGGAGAAATGAGGTATTAATGTGATCAACTAAGGTCCTAAGAAATGTCTAATCATTACTCCTTTGTGAAGAATAAAGGCTATCTATATATCTATCTCTATGCATGTATGTATATATATATAATCTATCTAGATAGACAGATATAGGTTGCAGCTGACATAGCTAAACTATTATGTAAAGTAGCTTGCTTAAGTATATATTATATATATATATATTATAAGGATATATATATATATACATACACATATATACAGAGAGAGAGAGAAAGAGAGAGAGAGAGAGAGAGAGAGAGAGAGAGAGAGAGAGAGAGAGAGAGAGAGAGAATGGAGAGCTTGACATTGGTTGGACATGCCTTTGGTGGTCCTTAACAAATAAATATTCTAGCTATCAGAAATGGGTAAAATAGTTGAGACACAAATGAGCTTTTTGAAGTATGATCCCTTTGTTTAAACCAGGGGCAGCAAGTGGGGAGAGGATTTTTTTTTTTTTTCACTCTCATTCTTTAGGGATCTTGCAGCAGAGATAATGATCCATCAGAAGACATTACATTCAGAAGCAGGGGGGAGGGAGAGGTGGGAAAGGGGAAACAAGACAGAGATACAAAGATTCAATAAGAAAATTTAATGGGCATAATTTTTGGCCTGAGAGAAGAGAGTCAATTGTGGATTAAAAGAGAACTGTCCCTGGTGCTGGGAGTTGAGCTGCAATGAGGAATAGGTCCAAGAAGCATAGCTGAGGAACTTGTGCAGCAGAGATACTGTGAATATGGAGTACAATTATGAGGGAACCATTAGATGGGGTAGTTAGATGGTGCAGTGGACAGAGTACTGGACCTTTAGTCAAGAAGCCCTCAATTCAAATCTAGCCTCAGACACTTACTAGCTGTGTAATCCACAGGGTAAGTTTTGACCTCTCTGTCTATTTCCTCATAATTCAAAAGAGGATAATACTACTATCTACCATACAGGGTCATTGTGAGAAAAAAAAAAATGAGACACTACTGGTAAAGTATTATTATTATCATTATTAAGAATCAAAGTCCTGCCGTACTACAGACAGAACATGAGTTGCCTTGGTCATGTGTGCTCCTTACATGCATACTTCACTACTAGTATATCTTAAGTTTTTGCCTACTCTCCCCATTGACTCTGTGTAGTTATGGGAAAGTGTGCCTTCAGTTAATGGGAGGAATAATTTGTAGCTACTGTTCTTAGTGAATATCTCTCTTTGAGCTATTTTTTCTAGTTGTTATTAAAAGTAATCATGCTGGTGGGGCTCAATAGCCATCATTTTAGAGGTGTGGATTCACAAAGTATCTTTGAACATAAGGCAGCATTTTAATGCTATGTATTAGGCCTACAACATACAAGTGTGAGTGTGAACTGAAAAGTTAGCACTTGAAGGAACATTTTACCTAAAATACATTAAAGGCACCCTTTGCCCTTGGAGGGATCCAGTAGAGAGACTTTCCATTGAGGAATTGCCTTCTTGGATACCTTAATTTCATAGGGATCCACTTGAAAAAAGAATCTCATTTTTTTTTTCATTAGTAGAGGTTCATGAGCTATAGTTTTAGAAGTGAACCTGGAGAGAGACATACACTTTTAGGAACTCAATCTGTGGACATCAATTTGGGGAGGTAGCTTCAGAAAGGATACTATACAAGATTTTATAATAAATCTCTTTGTTAGTCTCATATTACGAGTACTTCACTTAGAATCAATCAATAAACATTTATTAAGCACCTCTTAGATATCAGGCACTGTGATACAATATTGAACAAAGGTTATTTCTTTTCAGGCTTCACTCTTGACTCTCTGATCTTGCTCTACAATGCCACATAAGCTTCTTCACCCTGGAAGCTCATTTCGCCCACTGGAAATACCCTCTGTTCTTGTAGCCTCTCACTCTGATTGGCTGTTTCCTCTCAGAACTTCCAGCAATATCTTCATTCCTCCCCAGGCTGCACTACTACATCAACAAACCTTATCTACCATATCTCCTTTATCTTTTCCCTGACCCCTCCTGTTTTTAAGTTTCCTTTTAAGTCAGATCATCCTTTATTACAATGTAAGCTCCTTGAGGGGCAAGGACTGTCTTTTTTTCTGCTTGTATTTCTATTCCCAGTCCATACTCTTGTGTCTATCACTTAATAGGGCTTAATAAATGCTTGTTGACTTGACATGAATAGGTTAGTTTACCACTGTCAGCATAGAATTTTCTTATAAGAAATAATTTCCAATTGTTTTTCTAACCCACTGGGAAAAAATACTGTACAAGTGCTTGTAGGCCTAAACATTAAAAAGCCAATATTTAATTCTCACATGGCTTTTTGCATTTTCTCTCCAGTTTTTTCCCCAGGAAATTCAGTAGCTCTGAGCAAGGAGCTGCAACAGGGAAAAGCTTCTGAAAGTACAAATATTTGTGAGTATATTTGAAAAGAAAGAAGAGAGAAAAATCTGAACCCATCTCTAGAGAATTAGGGGGCAAGATATAAGCCAATACCAAGGCTTCAAATTGATCTTAGGAGAGTTACATGGCAGGTAGGTGGCTCAGTGGATAGAGTGCCTAGAATCAGGAAGAAATGAGTTTAGAACTGACCTCAGACACTTATTACCTTTGGAGACCCTGGCCAAGTCATTTAACCTCTCTCAGCCTCTGTTTCCTGAACTGTAAAATAAGGTTAATTATAGCCCCTACTTCCCTGGGTTTTTGTTGGGGTAAAATGAGATAATATTTATTAAGTGCATTGTAAATGTCAAAGTGCCATACAAATGCTAGTTGCTGTTGTTGTTACATGTTTAGGAGTTGTCCAGGATCATGTTCAGGAGCACGAAATACATTTTTAGGAAGGTCATTCAGAAATACTATCTCAACTGAAATTCGTTTTTGAAGCTGTGCCTATCTTATGGCCATGTACTATGGAAAGGTTGTCTTTGTGCTAGAAATCATGGTTGTGAAAAGGGTCTGCTTTGGCACTGAATGGTACCTTGTTAAAAAAGGAAAATAGCATTCCAAACATATTCAAATTGTTCTTTCTACATAGAAGTGCATTTTCAATTAAATGCAAAAGGCAACCTTGTACAGTGCCATACAGTGTATCTACAGCTTTATGTATAATTAATCATTCTCACCTTGCAAGAATACAAAAATGCAACAGCAATCACAAACAGCAAACAGCAAACAGCGTAGTATCCCTTTAAAATACTAAAATAATTTCATTCATATAGAGAAAATAATGAGACAGAAAAACATCTTTTTGCATAAAAAGTGACATTAGTTGGTAAAAAAAATAATTTAAAGTATTGTCTCATAGATGATGATTTTGGTGCTTGAAAGGAACAGGAAGAGATCTTTGATTTAATAAAATTTATAAAATATATGTATGAAGAATCAATATTTTCAGAGCAGATTTGCTGAGTCTGAGGCAGATTAACTCCGGGATAAATATAAAGACTCAGATCACTTTATAAATGATGTAGGATAATGTTTCACTTGTATTTGAACAGTTTGATAATTTTAAGGAGCAGTGAAAGAACTTTTACTTATTAAATATTAGGAAAATATGAGTAGAAGAAATAGTTCAAGGATACAACATGAGATGAAGGATCGTGTTGAGTACTTTAGGGCTATAGAACCTCTTTGTCCCTCAGTTTGTGTGATATAATGATTTTGTGACTAAAATAGTAATTTTTAAAATGAAAATGTAACTAATCAGTTAGAATATACATATACAAAATATTGTTAATAATATATTAGACAATATTATCTGCTACATATAGCATCATTTTAAAAACCACTCAACTTCAGAGGGAAATTTGGTGGATCATCAACTTTTAAGTGAAAGGTGAGTCACTGAGAGAGATGAGAATCTGTTTTAAGCTACTGAAAGATATAGGAGGCAAGAGAGGTAGGAGATTCAGGCAAATAAAGAGTGAGGGAAGAGCAAGGGGTCAGAAAAGTAACTCTGACACAGCTGTGTGAAGAGATCAGCACAGAAGCAGTCAGACAAATGTTATTTAGTTGTGTGATTTCTCATTGTAGGATACAAACTTAACCTTACAGATATGGCTTTCAAGCATCTTGTAGAGCATAAGAAAGTTGAGACAGTTCAGAGGTAAATGTTTTGTTTTGTTTTTCCCTATATCTTCCTGGTTTGAGAGGAAAAGGCAAAAAACAAAAAGACAAATGCTGAGTCATTTTTATATGCCTATTGTGATCTCTTCTCTGATTAGACAACAAAACATCCTGATAGGTGAATGACTGGCTGATCTAATCTGTGTACCCCAGACATAACCAAGCTAATAAGATTTACATTTTTCCTGTTTAAAGAGAACTGCTATCCACAATGGTGATTATAAGTTGAAAGAGTTCATAAATGCTATGTTCAAGTATATAAAAGAAGAAGTTTTGATGAGCTGGAAAAAGATGATGGCCAACATATGCTCAGGTAGCAGAGAATAAATTTTGTCTAATACAAATGTTTCTGAATATTTCAGTGAAATCACAGTATGCATTCCATAGCTGTGAGTTGCTCTAAAAACATCAATTTTCTTCCCTCATATTTTTCCCTGTCAGTTTTCTGAAATCCATGACCAGTTTCCTTCATTGATATTGAGTGCATTGGTGGAAGTATTGGCCAGGTTTATAGGTGGATGGATAGTGATGGATTTATTATTTATGCACTTTTAATATATTAGTTCCTATAATATTATTTCCTTTTGATTATTATAAAGTGGTGGTTTTAAAGATATAAAAGTCTTATATTGTGAGTGGCTGGTAATTTAATTGAAAGGCATTGGTGGGGGCTCAAGAGTTAATGTGGTGAGTAAGGGTAATCAACAGGGTAACTCCTAGGATCCTGAGAGAATTTGAGTGTAACTTTGTGGTTGTAGTTCTTCTAGAAGCTAATGTTAAAAGCAGATAAGACTATTTGAGCCAACCTTGAGAGTAAGGAGAATTCTACAACTGCCATGAAGGCATGACACTATGGAGATCTCTGTCAATGGCTAGCTACTGTAGTCCAGAATATGAAAGCATTGCAATAGTAATCTTTTTTTTTCCTTAAGTAATAAAAGTGCTTTTTTGTGCAGGATTGTAACCACTCATTTTGGGGGTAATTGAGAGCATTGTCCTATTTGGGGACTCTTGGCTTCTAGCTAGTACTATTTACCTTAATGCAAAAGTAGTATACTTTATGTATCTAATTACTTCTTCATTCTCTGTGTAAAATTCCTTTATAGAACCTTGATAATGTCCTACTTGTTTTTGAGAAAGCAATCACCAGAGGAAATGATATAGATATATTTCTTTAAAAAAGTATGAAGCCATATAGACAGTTCTTACATAAGTACCACAGTTTAAATCGACTCTACTTGGTCTTTTCCATCATTAAAACTTAGAATATTTTCTTTTTCTAATAATCACTAATTATGTGAGTGTTTTAGAAAACCTGAGGTCTCTCTTTCCAGAAGCAATTGGGCAGAGGATGGCTGCTTCAGGTTAAAATATTTTTTTGGAAGTGATGGTCTTCTTAAGGTGTATAATATTATTAATTGCTGAAACTTTATGAAACTTTAAGGTTTGCAAAACATTTTGTACCTATTATCTCTTTTGACCTTTTCGAACTTTATGTGATTGCATTATCAACAGTATTATGCCCATTTTACAACGAAAACAAAAAAGTGATAAAAGATTAAGCAAGTTGTTCATAGTTATATGGCTAATAAACAGAAACAGTTGAATTTCAGTCTAGATTCTGAATTTAGCACATTATCCATATTGATTCTAAATTAGTCCGGTTCTTTATATCAGTGGTCTCAAACTCAAATAGAAATACAGCTACTAATCCACACATAAAGAGTCCTGCAGGGTACATATTGACTCAGTTTTAAAATGTAATGTTATTTATGTTTTATTATATTTTAAAAAAAATATTTCCGAATTACATTTTGATCTGATCACGCAGCACTAATGAGCATTCTCCCAAGGCACATTTTTTAACATCTTTGCATTAGATCAGTTATCCCTTCACCCCTTCTGCTTAGTATTTCTAAGCATAGACTGCTACAGTTCAGCCATTTGACTTCCTGATCATTTTAAAAATTGTTTTAAGGAAGAAATGTCTCTTTCCTTGCAACAAATTTTGCGTATGTAACAAGTGTGCTTTGGTTGTCTCTTCCAGAACTAGGCTGGTTATGCCCTCCTCAGAGTTCTAGGGATATCTGAGGAGTTTGTGGCTTGTTTTTTCTCTACTGTTATCAACTCCAGCCCCAACTGGCTGTGTTCAATTCATATGCACTAGCATCGCCAGTTTCATTAAACCATGATTTACTTCAATAAAACAGCAAGAACAAATGTACAAACATTTCCTCCAACACCTGTGGGGGATGTTGTCTTCTATACCACCTCATCCTCTAGAGGAGTAGGGCCAAAAATTAGTTCTGTTACTACACAACACTGGCCTCACCAATCCATATGCAGATGAATTTTCCCACTAGGCTGGAGTTGGGAAGGTAACTTCTCGTTCCTTGAGGTTCCAAAGCTGTGCTGGCTAAGAAACCTGAATTAGACTTGAATTAGACTATAACTCCCAGACTCCTATGGCTTATTATCCTGATCTTTTAGAACTCCCAATGTTAGAAACTCCATTCCTTTTGCTGAATGCCATGAGTGAATCATAAACAATCTTCCAGAAGTTAATGTGGAAAAAAAACACAGCTAAAGATGACAGGCTTTTTTGAATGCCTCTACAGAAAACCTCCTCAACACATGGTTAGCTATTCAGAACCAGTTACAAAATGTTTACACATGCTCCACAATCTGTCTCTTTAAGGCACTACCTTACACATATTCTCCCCAAAGCAGCCCGCTACCATCTTTAAGAGACACCATCTTCTCTTCAGTTTCTTCTATGTGAAGACATCATCTGAGGCACTCTGCACACATGCCAGTCCAACATTCCCATTTGTAAATGGTATTATTTTGGGAAATAAACATTAGTTTTAAGGATATGGAACAGTTTGGGAACTTCCTTCATACAGCTTTTACAAATTTTGTATCCCCTAATTAAATTTGTGATTTATTTACTTACTTGAATATTTACTTTAATTTACTTACTATGATCTTAAAAGTATACGGTACAGTAGAAATATCACTGGCTTTGGAATGAAGACCTGCATTCAAATCCCTATTTGTGACGACTGCTACTAGTGGCATGGTAGACAACTCACTAGATGTCTCTGTGCCTTAGTTTCCTCAACTATAAAATAATTGAGGGCTTCTCAGGTCCCTTCTAGCCTAGATTTATTATCCTGTGATCTGTATACCAAATGCAATTTTTAACCAATCTACACTTTGGTCTTGCTTGATTCTTATTCATGTTAATTGATAAACCTCCATAGTATCTACTTAATGTCTGGAGGCCCTTCTGACTGTTTTGTTTTGTTCTGTTTCAATACATCCAGGGTACCAATGTGGCACTCAGCACTATATGTTTATTATTGTCTTTCATTCTCACTATATCACTTTCCTCATTTGAATATATGCCTGCTTAGAAATGATGCAGTCCTTATTATAAGAATTTTTTCAAGGACTGGACTATTTTAAAAGTAATATTCATCCTTCTCAATGTATTTCCACTTCCTTTCTCCTATGATACTCTGAATAATGGAGCAATAATGCATTTCTCTCAGGTGGTCAAATCATACAGCAACAATTTTCTATTATATTTGTCCAGATCATTATTAGTTGGGGTATGTTTTTTGCCAACTAGTTAATTTCTTTATCCTTAGTTTCATATTAAGCAGTTTATTTTTGTGACTTATTTGGTATGTTCCACGGGGTTTGCTTTGATGAGATAATTTCTAGCACTTTCTATCGTAATTAGTCTTGTTAGACTTTTAGTTTTCCTTAAAAAATTAGCTTCTACTACCTAAGGAGCTTTTAAAAAATGATGCATTGAACCTATGATCATGAGATTTTCTTGTCAATGGATTTTTCTCTCTCATAGATGTTCCTCTATCAACTAGAGAGTATCCATATTTGGCCTAGGAATTTTAAAAAAATAGCCATATTCTCTAAGACATCAGAAGACACCAGGAACAGCTATAGAGAAGAAATGAACAGATTACTCTATGTATAGCAAATTCTCCATTCTGAAAACAATTTTGAGGTCAAGGACAGTAGGATACTCAGGAAAAAATAATGTATATTTCCAACAGCAGGAATCATGAGTTTGTGGGATAAGTAGTAACTAACTCCATTCAACACTATGGGAAAATACACATTTAAACAACTAAAGGCATATTAAGAGATGATAGCAGGTGTGCCTAATATGATAGGGCAGCTAAGTGCCACAGTGGATGGAATGCTGGACCTGGAGTCAGGAAAACTCTTTGTGAGTTCAAATCTAGCCTTACATACTAGCTGTGTGACCTGACCAAGTCACTTAACTCTGTTTCCTTCAGCTCCTCATCTATAAAATGAGTTGGAGAAGAAAATGGCAAACCAGCCCAGCATCTTTGCCAAGAAAACCCTCAATGGGGTCACAGAGAGTCAGACACAACAGAAAAAAAAGACTCAGCAAAATATTTTTGTAAGGAAAGGAAAAAAATTATAACATGGAGGTTCAAGATAAGCAAAATGAATCATTTTCCAATCTATGTTGTGTCAAATAAGGGTAGATGATAGTTGAATTGTAAAGAGGGTAAAGCCATAATACTTTGCCATCTGGATGCCACTTTCCCACTTCCTAGCCCTTGCTTTGACTGGGCTTAGCCCTAAAGGTGGCTTCTCTCGCAGTAATATCACCTGACCCCCTCCTCTCTCCAGAAGCTGCTAATACGTCAGTAGCATAGAAAATTTTAGGTGTCCCAAGGTACCCTTCCTTCCCTAAGAAGTTGCACAGCAAATGCACCCTCTCCACACTACTGCCTACTTGTAACCGCCCCCACAACTGATAACTATAATCCTGTTTAATAGTCTGATAAGAGCATGGATAGCATTCTGTGGTATCTCAGAACAGTTCTTAGGTGAGTGAGTGAAAGTTTGTATAAAAAACTTGGGTGAGGCCCAAGTTTCTAGGGTTTTAACAAAGGAGAAACTCTTTTCCTGAAATTCTAAGTCAAATAATAATGTAAAGGAAAACAGTCCTAAAAAACTTTAGAACTTTAATCAATACAGTCATGACTTCAGAAGATTGATGAAGCATGGCTTCTACATCTCAGCAGAGAGGCAGTAGACTAGAGTTACAAAATGAGGCTAATATTTTTAGACAGGGCCAAAGTATTGATTTGTTTTCTTCATTATACTTATTGGTTACAAGAAAGAACTCTTCTGGAGGGCAGTGTTCAGTCACTGGGAGGTGAGAATGATGTTAAAACAAAAGCACAATAAAATATTTCTTTAAAACAGTTTAAGGATATGGTTTCTTCTCAAAGATGCCATCACACCCCATCCCTCTCATCCTCTTAACTAAAGACCTTGCTTTACTGAAAAAATTGAGATCATTCACCAAAAAGTCTCTCTTCTCCCCTTCTCACATTCCTCTGAAATTATCATTAATTCTTTTCTTCTTTACTCGAATTTTGACGATGACTCTTTAACTTTCCAAGGCCAGTCCTTTTACATGCACTGCTGATTCTATCCCTTCCCATTTTTCTAATAAATTATTCTCAATATCATTCCAGTTCTTTCTCTAATTTTCCATCTCTCCCTATTTACAGTCTTCCTCCTTGCTTCACATATTTTATCCTAAAAGTTACAAAAAAAATTCTAAGTTGATCCCACCTTCCTCAGTATTATTCACGCAATATAATTCCCCAGGTTCTCAACCAAATCCTTGAAAACGTTGTCCATATTGAGGGCCTCTTTTTAATCTCTATTCACTCTTTTCTAATCCCACTGTACTATCTGGTTTCCAGACTTATTCATTTGAAATTTCTCTTCCAATGTTGCCAGTGAATTCTTAATTGCTAAATCTATCTTTTTTCTCAATTCTCATCTGTCTTGGCCTTTCTACAGCATTCAATAATGTTGGATACTTTCTCCTCTCTGGTTTCTCATGATACTGCATGCTCTCTCTCTCTCTCTCTCTCTCTCTCTCTCTCTCTCTCTCTCTCACTCTCTCTCTTTCATCTTCCTACATATCTGACTCATCCTCAATCTTTTTTCCTAGTTTTTATGTAGTCATTATCCCTGGCATGACTCTTCTCTCTCTACACTCTCTCACTTGATGATCACATTTTGTATGTAATGAATTGTTTTCATCTTGTGTCCCTCCTTATATTACTAGTTCCTTGAAGGCATAAGCTGTTTTTGTTTTTCTTTGTATCCTCAGGGCTTATAAGAGCGCAAGGCATACAGCAAGCACTTAATAAATACCTGTTGATTGACTGACTGATATATAATGCTATCCAACACTTTTATCCCTATCCTCTTTGTTTTAAGTAAGGTTTGGTCATGTAGAAACATGGTCCATCATGGATTTTGCCTCATAAAAGATCTAAGATAGAAGCCTGTGAGGCCAAATTTGTCTTCTAGTGTAAAGAATTTTAGTTGTTCTAATTTGCCTAAATATTTGGTCATTTATGTACAGGTATTTGAGAGCACCGGGGTTGGAATCATGAACAATCATCTTCAAGAGTTCAAATCTGGCCTTAGACAATCACTGGCTGTGGGATCCTGGGCAAGTCACTTAACCCTGTTTGCCTAAATTTCCTCATCTACAAAATGGACTGGAGAAAGATGAACCACTCTAGTATTGCTACCAAGAGAATGCCAAATGGGGTCACAGAGGAGCAGACATGACTGAAAAATGACTTAACAAAAAAAACAAGTTAAGGCCAGTATTTTTAACTACTGATTCCACTCATAGTTTTATCTCCTGTAAACATAATAATGCGTTGCTATTCAGTTGTTTCAGTTGTGTCTGACTCTTCATGACACCATTTGGGCCTTTCTTGGCAGAGATACTGGAGTGTTTTGCCATTTTCTTCTCCACCTCATTTTACAGTGGAGGAAAATGGGCCAACCAGGATTAAGTGACTTGCCCAGAGTCATAAAGCTGCTAAGTGTCTGAGGCCAGATTTAAACTCAGGAGGATGAAACTTCCTGACTCCAGGGCTGGCCCTCTATCCACTGTATCACTTAGCTGTCATAATAATATAAATAATACTGACAATAATAATAAATATTGTTGATATTACTATTATGAATGTGTTGATAATAATAATGATTGTTATAGGTATAGCTAGCAATTATATGTGACACCAGTTATGTACCAGGCACTATGCTAAGCACTTCACATAGATTATTTTATTTGATCCTCACAACAACCTTGGGAAGTAGATGGTATTACCCCCATACTATAGATGAGTAAAGTGAGGCAAACAGCAGTTATGTGACTTGCCCAGTGACACAGAACTAGTGAAAATTGGAAGCCAAATTTGAGCTCCAGTCTTCCTGACTCCAGACTTAGTGTTCTATCCACTGTACCATCTAGCTTTGGGGCATTTCAACTGTTATTCCTCTTCCTCCTCTGTAGTAACTTATGGAAGATTCATATGTATTATCTGTGAAACAAAATTGATTTTAATTCTTTTTAAAGATTTATTCAAGTTGGCATTGATTTTAATGCTCTCCCATACCTTGTAAGTCCATACTCCTTATCTTTGTAACTTCACCATCACTTATATTGAGGAGAAACTTGGTGAAAAGCCAAGCTTTTGTATTTTAATTACCTTCACTCAGGCCTTTTGATCTGTTATGAATTGAATCTCCACTCCTGTATTGTCTTTCTTTGTAACCTTAGCCACCATCCACTTAACTCAAATTCAAGTTTATTCAATCAAAGCCTTTCTAATCCTATTGTATGTGAAATTTTGTCTTGTGACTCAATCCTGTGTCTTGGCTGCTGTTAAGAGGGTTTCAGAAGGAAAGGTCCAAATGATGTAAACTCAATTCTTATTATGTCATCAATAGCCAATCAGAACAAGATACACCTATATTGCTCAAGATTTTGCTCTAGCTTGATAATTGTTACAAAAGACCATGCCAGTCCTCACTCAGGGTTAATACTCACTTTGGCCCCTGAAAGAAGCCATCGAACCAACTTATTGGTTACTGCTAACCCAACTAATAAATTAATCATGCTCATACCATTATCTCTCAGTTTACCATTATTTTCAAACATAATAAATCTTACCTACTCTATCTTTTTTAGTTTAAAGTCCATTTGGTTAGATTTATAAGATATTCTGCAAATACATTCTCACCAGTCTTTGTTAGATGTGTTCTATCTTTTGCAAGGAATCTGTCACCACTATATCAGAATCTATGCTCCAGAAATCTAAATCCCATTTGCAGGCTTCACCTTCCTAGACAGCTGTTTACTTTTCAAATTAATTGTTCCCCTCTCCATTCCTTACCTTCAATGGTTAACAGCATGGAAAATGCAACCTGTGCCTTTCTGGTCTTCAGTTTTTTATTCAAGCCTTTATATAATTGTTGGCAATATTTAAGGTTCTTTCTGGCAATGTAGTTTGTGCCTCTGTGAATCTCCAGGGCACCTTTGGGGAACTGTGTATAGATTGCCAGGCCTGAAGTCAGAAAGACTCATATTCCTGAGTTCAAATCTGGCCTCAAACACTTACTAGCTATGTGACACTGGGCCAATTACTTCACCCTATTTGCCTCAGTTTCCTCATCTGCAAAATGAGCTGGAGAAGGAAATGGCAAATCACTTCAGTACCTTTGTCGAGAAAACCTCAAATAGGGTCATGAAGAGTTGGACACAACTGACAAATGACTGAACAACAAAGAATCTCCAGGAGCGAGTCACCACAGTGATGGCTCAGTATACTAATGGGCCACTGTGGACAATAAAATAAATCCCTTTTCAATCAATAAATAATCAAAAATCATTTGTTTATTACTTACTAGGTGCCACTCACCGAGGATATAAAAAAGTCTGTCCGCAAAGAGCTTATAATCCAATTGGGTGAGACAATATGTACACATACAATCACACGAAAGATACATAAGGTAATTTGGAGAGGATGACACTAGCAGTTTAGGGGATCTTGATGGGATCCATATAAAGGACAGTATTTGAACTGATTCTTGAAGGAAACTAGGAATCTTAAGACGTGAAGCTGAAGAAGGAATGCAATTTAGACACGGAGGACAAGAAGTGCAGAACTCAGAGAATGGAGGTGGAGAATTTTGTGTGTGGAAATTTCCACAAGATGCCATTTAGGAGCAATATGTTTATCTATGTAAAGTATATAATTTCTTTCGATCTCTCCACTTCCCATTTGCCATAATTTCCTTGTCCTACCCTGGTCTCTTAGTTCAGCAGTTCAGTTATACAATTGTCTTTTAAGCACTACTGTACCTAGAACTGACCAAGTATAATATGTTAGTTAATTAAAGGCTAAGGGAAAGCATTTGTACTTACTTCTCCAGCAATTTGTGCCATAATTTTATGAATATGTTCACAAAATGCTCATTATAAACCTGTGAGACAACACTGATCTGAGCAGTTATTTTTAGATATTTATACCTCTTTGGTGAATTAATGATGGGAATCACATTTTCTTTAATAACATTTATACAGCACCTTTCATTTCAGAATGATCCCAAAGGGCTTTACAAACTGATTTGCAATATTATATATTTGCACAAATTATCTATCTCTTCACACACCACTGAGAAACCAGAACTATTTAACTATTTAACTAACTAGGCATTTGACAGTCTGGGGCAAGAAATCAAGGTTACATTTTAACCAATTAAGGATACAGAGAAAATTGAAAGCAAGAATAAAAGTTCAAAAAAATTTTTTTCCACAACAGGAAGTATTCTTTGCCAAATATTCTGGTACTTGGCAATGGATTTATGATGCAGAGCCTCAAATTTCATCTAGTGTACCATCCTCATGCAAAAATAGCAGTTCCTACTGTGTTATTTTTTTTTCCTAGTGAAACCATAGAACAAACAATTCTAGATTGCAAACTCATCTGGGTCAGGTAACAGGGCATATTTATTTTTGTATCTCTGCCTGAGTCAATCAAAATGCCTTCAATAGGTTTCTTATTTTTGGAGGAAGTATTTGTTGGGTAAATCTGTACAATTAGAAAAAGAAAATCATTAATAGATAGCTTAATATGAGGATTAGAAATATATCACCCTTCTCAAATTAACAAACATTAACAAAAATAGGATATCAAACAGAAACACACAGGCTGGCAGATGTACAAATGATTAAATCTCTTGGTCAGTTCAGCCTTGTACAGTGATTCTATTAGACTGACATAATTAGCAGACACCCAGAAAGATAGTATTCTCTACAATTCCTGTAAATGCCTAAATATACACTAGATGACGTTTTTTCGGGGGTGATGTGTGGAATTCATTCCACAGAATCATGCCATTATCTACAAATAGGGCCTAAACTTTTGGTCATTCTGGTTCTGCCACGAACAGTTAGATGGATCTGGTATGCCAGTTACTAAGTTAGGGTCCAAAATGAATATTCTGGTTTTTACATCTATTATAATGTAGACACATTGAGGGCAGGGACTGTTTCATTTTTGTTTGCCTATCTTTACTGCCTGACACTTAGTAAACATTTCATATATCCCTACTGAATGAATGATTGAACTAATGAATAACATTTTATTATATAAAAGGAAGATTTTAAAAGAATGTAATGAAAAATACCCACTTAAATACTGATTACCTTATCCCAAACCATCCCATATTCCAAATTCAGCATTTCATTTTCCTTTAATCACTCCTCTTCTTAAGCATTTATAACTATTCGTTGCTGCCTAACTCAATGAAATCTCAATTCCTCAGTATCATTTTAAGTTCCTTAATCATATAGAACCACTATAACACTGCAAACATATTTCATCCACTCCACAACATGAATCCTCTGTTCTAGTAAGGCTACTCTGGTCCCCACACATTAGCATCTCCATATTTCTGTCCATGCTTCTCTTTATTATCTTAACTTTTCTTTTGCCCTTTCGAGAATCAACACAGCTGGAATGACCAGCTCAAACCTAATATATTTCATGAAAGTTTCTAACTAGGCTATCTCTTGCCAAATACATGTTTCTCTGGAACCTCTACAGGATTTATTATCTGGAACAGGGCTGTCCAAGTTTAGGGTTTTATTGAAACAATAGACAATATATTTTGATTTTCCGTTTTAGTGAGAGCTCTGTGGTAGCTCGGCTTCCTTTACTAAAGCATTTATGTAAATTTATATGCTTGTAGGCAGGTTGCATAAATTGTACTTTGGGCCTCATGCAGCCTGTGGGCCTCATGCAGTCAGCAGGCCACATTTTGGACAGCCCTGATCTAGAACACAGAATTTAGCACTTGATCATAAAATCATATACCATTTTCCAGTTTCACAGTATTTTGTGCATAATTTAATCTCTTAATGTGCTGTAGTTTCTTCAAAGGAAAGGACCAGGACCTATCACCCAGGACCATCTACCAAAACCTAAGCAAATATTAGTAATTATACAAATACTTGTCAATTAATTGATTCAAAAAATTCTGTCTTTTGACCTTTCCTACTCTAGTCAATGGCTTTTGTTTATGCAGAACATATACATACATTCTTGTGTATATCTGCTTGCACACACACATATACACATATACATATGTGTATATATATATATATATATATATATATATATATATATATATACATATACACACACTCATACATACGGGTATAACAAAAGCTCCACTGGAAGGCATAACTAGGATGCAACGTATTGTTCATGATGACTTGTGTGCAAAAAGCAGGAAAAAGGATATTGAATAATTTGAACAGAAAAGGAAGTTGGCTGGAGTCTTATGACATGATGGATATGCTGTTAATGGATATGCTGTTTATGTACTACATTGGTATTCATAAAATATTCAAAACACTTGATGGGCGCCTCCAGTATGTTGAGTGGATCCTCTATAGGAGGACATGGACAAGAATTTCAATATCTCAGAGGGTATGAAACGTTTGTGTTATACACAGTTGCAGGAACTATTCTGTCAATGACATCACAGATCACTTGAAGATTTAAAATAAATATATTATCTCCTTCCTAGGAAATCTGTAAAGAGCCTGGGGACAGTGCCTAGAATTATTCTACATCACTTCCTATCACATATTCTATGACCCTGCAAAACCTTTGTCTTTCGTCTGACTCAGAGATGTTATTCCACCTGCCATCCAAGCTTAGCACACTATCTGGCTCATAATAATCATTTAACAAATGGTTTTTGCTTGTTGCTTTACTGTCTATTTAGTTTTGTATAGCCTATTCCAGACTCCCCACCCTTATCCTCAGGACTGGAATGTATTCCCTCCTCAAGATTTTATTGTGTATTTGCATAGTGACATGACATGAACAGCCATCCAAAAGTAAAAGTTATTTTTTAAACCTTAAAATAGTAAAGAACACACAAAGTTCACTAAAATCAACCTTGATTTGAAATCAAAGCTATTTAATAATAATAATAATAATAATAATAATAATAATAATAATAATAATAATATATTGTCAACGAGTGTTTTTTCAGTATTGATTTCCACATAATGGCATATATACTCCCTGTGTCGTGTTTTCCTTCAAATGTTCATAGACCGAGACACGATATCTAAAATCCATTCTACTTATACACTGGCAGTACAATAGTGCTCCTGGTACACAGTCTGGCATTGAGAGAATTTCTGTATACCCTACATACATGCAAGGGTTTATTTTCCTTTCTTAAGTGAGCCATTCTCAGATTTGTCATTACATTATTTTCCTCCACAGTCACAGTTTTTACACTTCAAAATTAAGGTGTATTGTAGTGTACCACACAAAGAGTTTGGGGTTCTGAAAAAGCACAACAAATTTTTATGATTTATGTATTTGTTCAACTCCAAATTTTAACTAGTCTCACCTTATGGAACTCTACACACAGAATGATAGTTTTCACTTTGAAATGTTAATTAGATTAGGTGATAAAATCAATTGTTGATAAAAGGGGCTGTAGTTGTGTGTTATACTGATGATAGATATAACCACAATAAAGTAAAGGCAAGAAGTAATGAACTAAAAGCTACAATTTATGATGTGGCAACAAATGTATTTGAATATTGACAATGGTAACTACTTTCTCTTCTAAATCTACAAATAGGCATTTATTTTTTGTAGGGAGTATTTCCTATTTCACTCTAAATCATTGAAAATGATACCTACATCTCCTTTTTTCTCTTTAAAAGATGTGCAACTGAATACACATATACACACTTTCTCAAAGACATATGCCTCCATACTCCCCTACACAAACACACTGTCCCTTAAAGTCCTCTTTTCAGTGACTGAAGTATTACAACCACAGATATGACAAAAGGGAGAAGCTAGTAGCCAAAAACTTATGTTGTATACCAGAACAAGACATCTTATTATTTAGCAACCAAAAAATCATTATAAATATAACAGATTTAGAGATAGAAGGAAAGAGGCAAATGGCTTCATTTTTTCCAGATGAGGAACCAGAAGTCAAGAAAGGTTACATGATCTGAACAAGGTCACCTAGCTAGCAAATGGGAGAAGCAAGATTTAAACTCAAATCTTTTGATTCCAAATTTAGCATATTGTACCATTAATAGCATCAAGAATTCTTAAATTATAGAATATAGATAGACTACATCTGTCCCTTCCTTGATTATCTCCAGTGGCTCCCTATTACCTCCAGCATCAAATGCAAACCATTGTTTTCTGTTTGGCATTTACCACCTCACTCCACCCCTTCTAGACTTCTAAAATATCATTCCTCCTCATGAATTCTTTCCTGTTATCCACACACACATTGCCTGATATCTAAGCTACTTATGTCTCTAGTAAATGACTTTGAACTTGATTTATATAAATTTTATAACTATACTAACATGTATATATGGTGTTCCCTCAATAGAATCGATGCTTTTGGAAAGCAAGGACTGTTTCGATTTTATCTTTGAATCACCTGTACCAGCACAGAGGGTGAGTTTAATAAATATTTTGATTCTTTAAATGTAATTTTTATTTAAAGGGATGTGTCCCTCACTTCTCATTCTCAACCTTTGCATTAGCTTTACTTCTTCCTTTTAGTTCTTCAGAAATCACATTTTAGAAATTGTCCAGAGCTACTCATCTCAGACCCAATATGCTACTGTCGATGGCATGCAACTTTAAATCATGTATCACCATACTCTCCAAAGCAGCAAAACTGCAGGTGTTCCAGAAGACAATGGAAAAGCCTCTGGAACATATAAGTGCTATGGAGGATACGGCCAACAATCACTTTTATGCAAGAAGCAGCATATAAGACATATTCAAGGGCATGCAGCATAATGAGAAAAATGAAGAGGCTGATCAATTGGTCTTATTAACTATATTCTAGAGTGTTGGATATGTCCGCAGGTAAAACACAGGACTGGGGAGTTGAGTGAACACATTTTGACTATGTATAGTCTTGAGCATGAATCCCTTTGTGTGAAACATTTTCTGTCAAGTGAAACGAAACCTATTTTCAACTGGAAATATTGTTAGCTTGAATACTTGTGTGACAACTGAGAGGGTTTTTGTTTGTTTTCACGTTTTGATTTAGAGCTAGACACAAGATATACTCAGAAATTCCAGAGGAGACCAGGTATGTAGGTAAAACAAGCCAAAATTTGATTGGAGAAAAAGGGAGTAGGGATAAAAGAGCCAGAGAGAGTTGTGGGAGAATCTCCCAAAATGAAAATGGCTTGAGAAAATGAAAATCACTGGCTATGAGCTATGGCTTTGTAGTTGTTATTAATTTGTTTAACTTGTGCCTTCATGACCTCATTTGGGGTTTTCTTGGCAGACACTGGATTATTTTGCCATTTCTTTCTTCAGCTCATTTGACACATGAGGAAACTGAGGCTAGCAGGGTTAAATGACCTACCCAGGGTCACACAGCTAGTAAGTGTCTGAAGCTAAATTTGCACTTAGGTCTTCCTGATCCTAGACCTTATGTTCTATTCACTGTGTTACAACAACAACAAAATAACAAACAAAATTCATTTTTATCACTATCACACTCAAATTCATGGCAAAGATTATTATTCAGTAAATCAACAAGCACTCATTTAGTGCATAGCATCTATAAGGCACCAGAAATATAAAGACAGAGAAATAGTACCTGCCCTCAAGGAGTTTATATTGGAATGAGGGTGGAAGGAGAACATGAATAGCTAGGTAGTATAGAAGACAGATTGTTAGATTTGAAATTGGGAAGGCCTGATTTTGAATCTTCCTTTTAGAAACTAACTTAGCTGTGGACCCTGGACAAGTAACTAAGCTTCTCTCAATCTCACATTTCTTATCTATAAATGGAGATAATAATTGCATCTCCTTCCTAGGGTTGCTGTGATAATCAAGTGGGAACATAGGTAAAGTATTGTCCAATCTTAAATATATAAAATGCTACCTTTAAAGTGCTAAGATAATATTCATAAATATTATCTATCTATACACATATGTATAGAAGAAATAAAAAGTAGTTTTTAGAGTAGAGCATGAGGGGTTGAAGTAGAACCAAGAAAGACTTCATGGACAAAATGGCACTAGTCTGAGTCTTAAAGGAAATGAATGATTTTAAGAAGTAGAGATGAAGAGGGAATATAGTCAGTCCCTGACATGAGAGACAGGCAGTGCAAAGTCATGGGAGAGAAGGCACAGCTAATGAAGACACAGTAAAAACAAAACAAAACAAAACAAACAAACAAGCTTCTCACCATCAAAGTCCTTGGTACTTTCAAATGGTTCAGCACTAGAAAATGATATAATTTTATTGGTGTAAATGCTTTGCCATTGATCCCTAATGATTTTGGGACCTTTTTATCTGACTTGCAACTGAAACTTCCCTGTTGTGTTGTCTCTCCCTATTAGAATGTATCTTAAAAGCATGGATTCTTTCTGTTTTTCTATTTGTATCTCCAACAGGTAGAAAAATAGTTTGCACACAGTAAGTGCTCAACAAATACTTTTTCATTCATTGATGGCTAGACCAAGAACATAAGTAAAGATATAATGATAGGGGAGAGAGAGTGACAGTGAGATAGAGACAGAGACAGAGAGCAGAGCTAGACCAAGGGGCAGACAGATGAGCAAACATTTATTAAGGGTATTAAGTGCTTGGGGCCTGTGCTGGGGCCTATGCTAAAGTTACTAGAAATACACATTTAAGAAAGCAAGATAGTCCTTGCCCTCAAGAAGAAAAGAAATTTATAAATGGGAGCTGGAAGGTGAGGGGAAAAGAGGGTCTCTCTATGTGAAGGAGGATGGTAAAGAGGAGGAAAAGATGGTTAGAGATTGATTTTGGAGTGAAGCAAGAGTATTGCTGGAGATCCTCCTGAAATAGTGATCTTTGCCAGTCACTTTATACTAGTCAGGAGAATAGGGCCTTAAGGTGGAGGTTTCTCTAGAAAAGCAAGAAAAAGCAATACAATATGAGTAAAATGAAAAGGTAGGAATGGGCTAGGTTGTAAATGTCAAACAGGAATTTATATTTGATTCAGAAAGCCATAGTGACCTTCTAGTTTGTTGAGTGTAGGGTAACATTATCAGACCTACACTTTAGTAGAATCACCATGTAAGAATAGATTGGAATGGGGAGAGGCTTCAGAGAGTGACAAAATATGAGGCAATTAGTAAAGTATGGGGATAGGTGATGTGGGTGGCTCTATGAGTAGAAAGAAAGGGACATACCAGAAACATATTTTGGAAATAAAGAAATTGCGAACTGATTGGACATGTGAAGTAAGTGAAAGTATAGAGTTAAGAATGACACTAGGGTTGGAAACCTAGTCAGAAATCTAGGTAACTAGATAGATATTGGTGCCCTCCACAATGACAGAAAAATTTATAAAAGATATTCAGAGGGGAAAGAAAATAATTTGTTTTGAATATGGTTAGTGTGCAATGCCAACAGCACCATCCACTTGGTCCTAGAAATGTCTAAAAGTAAGTCTGTGGTATAGCTTTAGAACTTAGGGGAGGACTAGATATATAAGTCTAGGAGGCACCCACATATAGAAGGTAATTGAACTCATGGAAGCTGATGCTGTTACTAAGAGAGGGAATTTAGAGAGAAAAAAAGAGAGTACAAGGACAGAGATTTGAAGAATTTATAGTCAGTGCTGTGAATGATGAAACAGAAAGGGAGACAGAGAAAGAGCAGTAGGACATGTAGGAAGAGAACAAGAAGGAAGAAGTATATTGAAAAGCTAGCAGAGAGAGAGGATATATGGAAGAAAAAAAACAGTCGACAGTATCAAATGAGTAAGAAAGGTAAGGGAAGATGTTCTGCAATATTCTAAGAGGATCATTCTTGTAGATTGTCCACGATGCTTCCCTGTACCACTTCTAGGATCATTTTTGTAGATTGTCCTCGATGCTTCTCTGTACCACTTCTAGGATCATTTTTGTAGATTATCCATGATGCTTCACTGTGCCATCTGTAGCATTTGATGATCTAGTATTTGAGACTTCTGCACCAAAAAATTGTTAAAGGGACAGGAGAAGACTTGCTCTAATCCTGAAAGTGATACAACTTCAGTGCAATACTGCAATTGTAATGTGAGGGATGAGACCTTGGATCTCTAACTGGAAGCATATTTCCCAGGATGGGTAAAGAACACCTGAGAGGAAATGTGGCATGGAAAGAGCCGTGCATTTAGTGTGAGAAGACTTGGGCTTGAATTCTAACTTACTATGATCTCATTAGGCCAGTCATTTTACTTTATATAAAGTGTTTCCTCATCTACAAAATGGGACCAATACTACATACCATAAAGACTGAGTGATAAAGTCATAAGTAAACCCTACAGGAATATAGAAATAAGAGGTATTATAAAGGATCTCTAAAGGAAATGCAGAAAACTTGGAATCAGGCCTCTGAAATAACAGCCTGGTAGTAACAAGGAATAGAGATAAGTTGTGAGCTAGCTTCTGCTACTTGCTGAGCTCTCTTGCATAATATCTTCTCTCTTAATTTTTTTGGCTCTGATGTGATGTCAAAAGGGAGACAGGTATTGCAATGCCTAATTAGCTGTTTGACGGTGGTGGCGTTTCAAAGAAACAACTGTAAAATATAATTGAAAATTATGGGGAAATAATACAGGACACGTCATATTATGTAAGCTTTCATGAGGGTCTTCTAATTGAAAGTTTAGAAACCTTACTTTAAAGTAATTTATCATCACTCAGTTATTCTGTGTTGTTTTCAAGCTCATATTAACATGTAACTGTATGAGCCATCAATTCTGGGCTCTCAAGTAAAAATTATCCTCACACTTTGTTAACTTCCTAACAGAGATCTATTCTTTCTTAAAATAATAGTGTTGTCTAAATAGATGTATCCTCTGAATGAATTCTGTGTGTACTTTTTAAATATAATAAAAACCAGGGGAGAAGGTTATGATTAAATTGTAATAACTTTGAAGTATTTCTTTGTCCTGAAAAGGATTGGTCTATGGCAAAAAAGAGTGAAGTTGTGTTTTTCTCCATTAGTTGAAATATTTTAAACCCATCACATAATCTGGGAAGACTTTTTCTCTTGTTGGGAAAAAAATGCAATGAAAATCTTGCCACCACAGACTACATGATAATCAATAGTGGACCATTTTTATTCTGTCTAGTAGGATGATTAGGAAGAAAAACACCAAAATGCTACCCTCATTGATATGAGATTTATTGCACAGAGATTCCACTTATACATTTGACATTTTTTCACCATTAGTTCTTGAATGAAAACATTATTTGAAATTAATAAAGCTTTAGAAAATGTATTGATTTTAAAGGGAAGAAAATGATCCCTTTGCTCAATCAACTCTTAATGACAGTGGGGAATCTAGGTATGAGATGTTAAGTCAATACCAACTAGGACTAAAATGCCACAATTAGGTTGGTTCATTTCACAATTTTGTCATTTTTAGTTTGGTTTTGTCCGCTGATGTCTAAAAGCCTATTTTTTTTTAAAAAAAGATCTGTTTCTATGTAAATAACACAGACCTATCTACTAAAAGAACTCCCTCTTCTCATCATCTTACATCCGTCTTCCATTGTCCCCCCACCACCTGCTGCCCCTTCATTCCCATATGAGTTGATGAAGGAGTTCTTCTCCTTCTTAAGGTCAATCTTTCCACAATTAAAAATAAAGTAAATAAAAAATTAAAAACAAAACAGTAATAGTAGCCCCCTTTTATATAGTGCTTTAAATTTTCCAAAGCACTGTACGTGGTACCTCATGTAATCCTTGAAACAACCCTGTGAGCTAGGTACTATTACTATTGTAATATAATTACCATTGCTATTGTAAGTGCTATTACTATTGAACAGATGAAGAAACTGAGGCTAGAGTTAAGTGACTTGTTCAAGGTTATATAGATAGTAAATATCTGAGACAGGATTTGAAATAAAGTCTTCTTGACTCTAAGTCTAACACTCTATCTACTATGGCACTTAGATATCTAGCAAGATCATCGGCCCTTCTATTTTGTCTAGCAGATTGTTCCACTAGTGCTCCTTTTCTCTTGCTAATTTTCAATCATCTCCTATCTTCCCTGCTACCTACAAACATGTAGAAGTCTTTCCCATTCTTAAGAAAAAAAAAGAACAGTAATGATAAGAAGTCCTCTAAATCTTAAGATCCTTTCCATCTCTCACTCTGTATCTTTCTTATCCTCAGCTAAACTCTGAAAAATGCATCCACATCATATCTTTCTATTTCTTCTCACACTCTTATATAAATCCTTTGCATTCTGGCTTCCACCTTCATCTTTCAAATGAAACTATTCTCTCCAGAATTGCTTGTGATCTCTTAAATGCCAAATCTCATTGCTCTCTCTCTGTTCCCAGCCTTCTTAAATGAATGTGAAAGTGTTGATTACTTTCTCTTGAATACTCCGTGCTTGCTAGATTTCCATTCTGTTGTTCTTTCTTTGATTTCTACCTATCCATCTTACCACTTCTTTTCAGTATCCTCTGATGGACCTTTTTTGTACGTGCCACTCTCATTAATTGTGGGTATCTCTCAAGGCTCTTCCCTGGATCTTTTTCATTTTCTTTTCTTTCTATACTCTCTTACTTGGTTATAATATATCTCCAGTGGGTTCAATTACCATGTGAATGCCAATGATGCCCATATCTAAACATACAACCTTAATCTTCTCTCCAGAGATCTAGTTTCACCTTACTAATTGCCTACTGGACTAACTGCATGTCCAATAGGCATCACAAACTCACCTCGTCCAAAATATAACTCATTATCCACTCATCCTACAAAATAAATTCCTTTTCTGAATTTCCTTGTTATTGTCACGATCTTTCTTAGCAATAAGGTTCACAACCTTGGTGTTAACCCCAATTTCTCATTTTCAATTACCTCACATATTCAATAATTTGCCAAATCTTGTCATTTATTTCTCTTTAACATCTTTCAATATACCTACTTTTCTCCATAACAACCACCTGGAAAACTCTTCCTCTTAACATTTACCTCTTAGAATCCACAGCTTGCTTCAGAACTCACCTCAAACCCTTCCTTGTGCAGGAGGCCATTGTTATTGCAACCAGTTGCTAGTGACTTCTTATCCAAGCTGACCTTGTCTCTACTGTATGTATTTTGTATATATATATATATATATATATATATATATATATATATGTACATAATACCTCTCTCTTCGTAACGTAGGCTCCTTGAGATCACTGACTGCTTTAGCTTTTCCATCATATGCTCTAAACTTAGTATGATACTTGATGGCTCAGTACAATGTTCAATACATAGTAAGTACATGATAAATCTTTGCTTGTTTGTTTGCTTACAATAGTTTAAAAATATAGGTCATGGGAAAGGAAGGGGAAAATATCTCTTTACGTCCTCTCAAATCCAAGTGGAGATATGGAGTGTGATGTAACAGACGTTTGTGAAATCCATTTGAATATAAAAATAGAAATTGCAGAAGTCTAGAAGGAATTCCTCTTGTGTTATTTTAGAATTACAGTACTCCTGTTATTACTGGGTTGCTAGGATACATTTAAGCCAAGCATCTTATTTCACCGTTTTTACATGTGATAATCTTCCTAGAATTAACTGTCATTTCATATAAACAATTGGGATTACAGAGAATTAGGTGGTTGGCATTGGTGGTTAGAGTTTGGATGATTTGAGTTATCTACTCTAACTCTCAATCCATTTTATACCTCAATTTTCCTAAATATTGTATAGAGAATTTAGAAAAAAAAGAGTGGATATCTTTGTATCAACAAAACCAGATGATAAAATTTAGTCTTTGATGCCCACAGATAACCTAAGAAGGAGTTACAAATAAAGAAACTATGAAAGGGGAGAGGAGGAAAGTGGCAGAAAGTAAAAGGCACTGTGGGATTGTTCTGCATGCCTAGAATAACCCCTCACTTCTGCCTGTTAAAATTCTTCCCTTCCCTCCAAGACTCAAACCAGATATTACCTCATCCATGAAGTCTTCTCTGACTTTACCAAATAAAATCTCTGGAGAGAAGGTTATATATATGTATGTTTAGATATGGGCATCATTGGCAATTTTTTACCTCCTCATGGTATCCTGAACTATTTTGTGGTAAAGACCTGCATAGATTTTGCCACCACATCTCAGCTGCCTTCTTCCTCTGAACTTGTGGCACCCTTCTCCCACAGGTAAGTTGCTATCAGAACCTCCATTTTGAAGAAGTCTCTAGGCTAGCCATTTTTAAAGGCAAGTATTCTCACTTTTCTTGTGTTTGTATCCCTTAGAATAGTGTCTGATGAATAGTAAGTGATTAAAAAATATTTGTGGAATCTTTCCTTTGACCTTTCAAGTGTCAAAATACATTTATTAAGCACTCATTTTTTTGCCAGACACTGTGCTAAGCACTGAGAATACAAAAAAATATAGTTCCTACCTTTAAGGAGCTTACAATCTAATGGGGGAAGACTAAATTAAAAAAGGAAGCTGAAAAGCTGGAGGATGGAGGGCTGGAAGAAAATGGGAAGAAAGTATCTGGAACAGAGAAGCACTGGAGAAATACAAAATCAGTGTGGCTCATGGGAAATAGCAAAAGACAATGCTGGTGCCCTCTCTTTAAGTGCCTACCATTCAAAGGTTTCAATTTGAGGGGCAGAGTGTACAGCTGAGGAGAGTACCAAGACTGATTTAAACTTTCAGGATAATGAAATCTCCCAGTAACGAGTTCATGTTCTACTCTGTACTATTGTTATCTTTATTTATTATCTCCCCACCTCAATATATTTTTCTTTTTTCTCTCTCTTCTGAGATCCTTTCTTCCCCTCTTGCTCTACCCCTCCCACCCTGTCTCTATGTGTTTCTGTCACAGACACACCTTTGAATTCCAAAAGCTGTTATAATGCCTTTCACATGTTAGGCGATTCAAGCATTTGAAGGGCTTTCATGTGGAGTAAGGATTGGAATTGTTCTTTTTGGCTCCACAGGCCAAATCAGAAGTAATGATGAGAGTCACAAAGAAGCCATTTTATGCTTCATGTCAGAGAGAAAGAAAGAAAGAGAGAGAGAAAGAGAGAGAGAGAAATATTTCTCAAGAGCTGTAAAAATGTGTAGTGGTGGTGGATTCTCTCTTCTTGGTGATATCTAAGCACAAGCTATATGAATATTTGGCAAGGATATAATAGTGGGGAATGCCTTTTACATATGGGTTAGGCTACATGGCCACCAAGGTACCTTCCAAACCTAAATTTAAGTAACTCTTTTATTTAATGACTTTTTAATGTCCCTAAGAAATATCTAGCACTTTCTTACATCTTTTTTTTTTTCATTTGCTTATGACATGCCAAATTCCTGGACTGCACTTCCCCCTATTTCCACCTTTGAAACCCTTTAACAACTTGATTAAATGCCACTTCTTCCATAAAACCTTTCTTTGTCTTCCTAGTTAGAAATAATTTTGGTCTTGGTCTTTTCTGTTCTCCAGGTTCCTGGCTGGTAGGCCTCCCAGGCCTGATACATCTGATCTCATTGAAATGACCACTGGAAAACTGACTACAAGCTTCACCTTTCTACCATAATCTTTCTACCATAATCCTCCTGCCAATGAAGGGACTCTGCCAATACAAGAGTCCGTTTCTTCTTCCTCATAGAAGAGAATAAAGGTTAGCATTCATCCAGGAGGAGTGAATTGTCTTATCATTTTATCTACCAGTATACTCTACAGGCCCTCAGTTCTTGCTATCTCACTTGCCAATGCACCCTAAGGATCCTATTAGGGTTTTGCCATCTGTTCTACATCTTCACCCTCAGGAATACCAATCTCTTTCATCCTCCATGCAGTTATATGGGTTATCTCCTCATTCAGAATGTGAGCTTACTGAAAGAACAGACCGCCCTGATTTTTCTTATTATATCTCTAGCATTTAGTACAGTGCTTGACACAGAGTAAGCACTTAATAAGTACTTTTTCACATATGAATTTATTCGTTCTAGTTTCACATATTTCTGAATGAGAATAATTTTGGAAATTGAGAGATTATAAATTCTATGAGGCCAGGGACCAAGTCTTAATTAGTTTTGTAAGCCCTATCTTCCAATCACCTAGCATAGTAGTTTGCATAACAGGCACTTAATAAATAGTTGCTGACTGAATACTGGTGAATGAAAACATAGACCTATAATAAATATAGATTGCATGTTCATAGGGTGATAAAGAAGTTAGTGTGTCTAGAAAGGAAGGTATATATTGGAGATTAGTAAGAAATTAGGTTGGATAGAGTGATATCAAATTGGAAACTAAGTAACTGGGTTTAGACTTGACACTATTAGAAACAAGGAGTTATTGGGGCAGGTAGGTGGTATGGTGAACAGAGCACCAGCCCTAGAATCAGAAGAACCTGAGTTCAGCCTGGCTTCTGACACTTACTAGCTGTGTGACTCTGGGAAGTCATTTAACCCATACTGCCAAAAAAAAAAAAAGGAAAAGGTGGAGCGGGAGAGGGAGGGAGGGAGGGAGGGAAGAAGGGAAGGAGGGAGAGAGAGAGAGAGAGAAAGAGAGAGAGAGAGAGAGAGAGAGAGAGAGAGAGAGAGAGAAGGAAAGAAAGAAAAGAAAGAAGAAAGAAAGAAAAGATAGAAAACAAAGAAAAGAAAGATAGAAGAGAAAAGAAATGTGAAGCTGTTAAACTCTAGGAGAGAAAAATGGTATAAGGAAATCTGTGTCTGAATTACTAGCCACTGGCAGAAACAGAAAAAACGGTGGGTTTCTGAGCCTCAGTTCTGTAGAACTTTTGGAAATTTCTGACTAAAAACTTCATATATGTCTCAAACTCAGCATGTCTAAAAGATAATGCAGCCCTCCAACAAGTGTTTTTTTTTTTATTCCTAGTGAGAATTCTACCAGTCTTTCAAGGACCAAGGTTCAAAACTTTCTCTTTAAATTGTCACATATACTGTTGCATTTATAAAGCATTCCCCATAAGAATGTAAGTTTCTTCAAGGCACGGAACATTTTAAATTTCATCTTTATATCCCCATTTCTTTGCAAAGAGCCTTGTATACAGTAGATGCTTGGTAGTTACTCATTATTTGGGTTCACCTTGGATGAGGATGAGTCTAGAGTTAAAGCTACAAACTTGGAAGCTATTTTATTAATCTAGGCATGTGTTCATGAATGATTGGATTAGATTTGCAGGAATAGAAATGTACATGAAAAAAATGACTGGACCAGCATTTTTTCTTATGGTTCCTTTAAGAATGAACGGTTTATCTGTCAGAGGATTTAAAGTTAGAAAGTATCTTAGCATTCATTAATTAAATCCCATCTATTTTATGTATGAGGAAACTGAGACACAGAGTGGGGAAGTAATTTGTTCAAAGTCACATTGACAATAGTAGAACTAGGATCCAAACCAAAATTTTGTTGTTGATTTTTTTACTCCAAATGCATTGTTCTTACTATCGTATCATTTATAAGCAAAATAGTTTTATTCCTATGAATTATCTACTTTACTTCTTCATCTTTGCTTTCTCTAATTCATTTATCCTTTTAAAGTCTGTGAATATAATGCATTAATGTTGTCTAAGTCATTTATTTAGCAGTTTTGCTAAACCAAATGTTACCAAAGCTAACTGAAGCATTAACACCAACATCGCTAGCTGGTCAAAATATTAAATCTAGATCAGGAGAACTAGCTGACCAGAAAGAGAGTTGCCTGGAAGAATGTTGATAAATTGAACATAAAGTAGTAGAACCTACACTGAAGAACATGCCAGAAAAAAAATCGTTGTGCCAGAGGAAGCAAGAAGGTACATACAGCACGCTACAAAGCCAGGTTTTGAACAGGCTTACTCATCACTAACAGTGCAGTGATCATTCCATTATAAATTTAAAAAAAAAAGTACCCATCACACTTGGACGAGTAGAAAAATGAGAAGAACTACTCAATGGAGAAAAAAGAACTCCACAATGCCTGTGACACTGTCAGTAGGCTTAAGGCTCTGAAACCCCTAGATGCAAAACTACAAGGATATTGAGCAGAAGCAATTATCAGTTAGTGATACTCCAATAAAGAACTCCGGAGAGAGCCATCAACAGGTAGAATAGTAGGACCCAGAGGAAACAAATAAGTAACAGTTATTAAGCCAGGAGCTGAAAGCCTCCAAGCAAGCAGAGCATTAAGAAAAATGCTTCTGAACAGTATAAAAATACAGCTTGTGAAAAAAAGAAATGCAAATCCGTGAAGCCATTGAAGGAAACAAATGAATATTGCAAACCCAAACTACTTGAATTCCTTCACATCCACTTCTTTTTTGTGGATTTTACCAAGATGCTTCTAGTCAAGCAAATGAATAGCAAGCATTGAATAATTCTTCAAAATACAGATAACCTATGTGTAGCTGACAGATAGCTATCTCTATCTCCATTTGTGGGGCACGGAGGCTAAAGAGGGGATGAAGGAAGAAGGATGATGGGGGATGGGAGAGAAACAGCTGTGGGTAGCTAATGAGTCCTTTTATATAAGCTTAATGATGTAAAACACTCATTTTGTTTAATTGCATATCTAGATGAACTTGATAGATTTTACTGAATTGTTTTACAAAGTTTTAATTCAATTGTGGTCATCTCAAGTCAGTGGCATCAATTTTGCTTAGAATATTCTCTTCTATCTTGAATCTTTTACTTATGAATGGGCTAAGA
Organism: Phalanger gymnotis; assembly: GCA_028646595.1. Lineage (NCBI taxonomy): Eukaryota > Metazoa > Chordata > Mammalia > Diprotodontia > Phalangeridae > Phalanger > Phalanger gymnotis. The sequence continues at coordinate 200,489,355 of CM053625.1, forward strand.
AAGGAGCTTTTTTTTTTAACTCATGACATTGGCTGATCAAATATTTCAATAATGTGATAAACATAGGTTCTATAATAGACTTAAACTCGTAATGGATCTGAAGGTTCAAGTCCAATTTCCTTGTTTTGCAGGTAAGACCAAAGGAAATTAAATATCTGGTTTCAGATTCAGGTACTTTATCTCCAAATCCAATAGGCTTCCCATTGTACCATGTTGTTTCTTATCTCATGTAGCAAGTCCTTATTTTTTTGTTACAAGTTACTATAAAGTATCATAGAGTGAATCATTATCTCAAAGGAAAAATATGAATTTCAAGTTGTATTCTTGACTAGGAATTCAACATTAGATGAATCATGAAATGAAAGATGAGCTTAATAGATTCAGTAATCACTTAAATAGTAAAATGATAATTTGGATCCTATAAAAAGTATATGTCTACTGTGGAAAGTATTACATAGGTGGTCCAATCTACAATGTACTTAAAAGCACATCAAAATATTCAAATACTTTTCAACTTGACCTAAAGCAAACATGCTTGCTTTATGAATTATAATAATGATAATAATATTGTAATAATTATAATAATGATATAATGTGCAATTGCATATCAGGGAGAACAAAAGATGCAAAGCTTCTATGCTTTGTCTCTCACTAACACATGATAATGGCAGTGGGAATGTAAAAACTTTGTGTTTTGTTTCTGTTTCCTCCACCTCTCCTTTCTCCACTCATCTTCATAGGAAAGGGGAAGGAGTTTTGGAACTGAGAAATGTAGGTACCCTGTATCTTAGAGTCCTCATAGTTTGTTATAGGACAACCTTAAGAGAGGATGCTAATTAGGTATAATCTAGCCATAGGGGACAAAGTAGGAGGCATAGCTAAATACCTATCTCAAGCTGGAGAGAGGTCTCTGATAAGAGATAAAAATTTTGCTTACCACCACCCATTCCATCCCCCAAAAACACCAGACTGAGGTGTTCAAAATATGGACTTGAGCTTGAAGGAATAGCAAGCTAGCTGGGAGGGACCTTGTTCTGTGCAGAGGAGGTTAAAAAACCTGAAAAGAATTCATAAGCCACTCCAGTAGATTTATGGAAGATTTCTGTTTGTTTGTTTGTCCCCTACCCCTGTGGAGGACTTTTTTTTAAAATTCTCTCATGAAGTATAAGGGTGGCTGTTTTGAAATAGATATGGAAAGACTTGGAGCTTTTGAAATAAAAGAGCCATACCAGAGCCCACTCTTCCATTGAGGAATATATAGCACTTCTGCTGAAAATTTTAGCTGCGACCTGAAGCTGGATGAGAAGAAAGCTCCATAATACATCCCCAGTGTAGCGATAGCTGGAAGCATTCTAAAGTCACCACTCACTGAGTGAAGCCACACCCTAAAGGGTCCATGAATCTGTTACAGTAGCATCCAACAGAGTCCAGTGAGGGGGAGGGGCAAGGTAGGTAGAAGTAGCGCAAGACTCTAGGCAGACATGGATCACCCCTACATGTGCGTGCCCTGGCCATACGGACTCTACATATGTGTCTTTCTACATATCACATACATCCCCTATGTACAATTTGCCACACATTTTCTCCCTATGTGTCTACTCTTGCTATATTTCCCAGGTCTAGGACAGAAATTTTATTACCTCTTTTCTTAACTAGTGAGTTAATTAATTGATTACCTAGCTAATCAAATGTATTTTCTTTGAACTAATTATATCCTTTGCCTGACTAATAAAGGTAAATACATTGTTGGGGGCATGTGAGTCATAGTTTTAAGTAGATAGGCAAACACAAATTACCATTACCCTTGAGGAACTTGTTTAGTGCATTCAGTCTGCAAGTTGGGATTACCCATAGGTAATACATTAACATTTATTGAAAAATAATTTTATTTGACTTAGAATTTAGAAAGCCTTTTATTGGGATAAAATGTTTCACCTACTTCTATTAAAAATAAATTTGAGGTGATACCTTTCATTTCTATGAATATATTTCCCTCTAGCAAGCAGAATAATTTAAAGCAATCTGATTTAAATTCGATTCGGTACAAGTACAAGTGGTAGTATTCATTCACTACATTTTTAGAAATATTATTATTGTTTTTGTTGTTCAGTCATTTTCAGTTATATCTGACTCGTAGTGACCTCATTTTGGATTTTCTTCTCAAAGATAATGGAGTGGTTTTCCATTTCCTTCTCTAGCTCATTTTCCAAATGAGGAAACTGAGGTAAACAGGATTAAATGACTTGTCCATGGTCACACAGCTAGTAAATGTCTGAGGCCTGATTTGAGCTCTGGGAGATAAGCCTTCCTGGCCCAGCACTCTATCCACTGTGTCACCTAGCTGCCCTTCTTTTAATGATGACAATAATGGTAACGATTACCCAAAGAGCAATGTGGAGGTACATAGAGGACATAAGCATTTATTTATTGTTTATTTTCTCACAGAAAAGTCTTAATAAAACTAAAGTTCTCTACACATTTATTTCCTTACTGCATCACTAAATTTATTCAAAGCTACATGTGTAGCTCCTCTGTATAAGGTCAAATGCAGATACCTAGAAGAATATAAGCTGTTAAGAGTCTCTCATCTTTCACTGACTTATGGCCTACTTGACACTGTTGGAGGCATTCAGAGCACTTCACACACCACTGGAAAGTCATAAAAGGTCATTAGTACAGACATTCAAAAGGGAACTTCAAAACATCTCTCAAAGAAATGCTAAGGCTAACATAATACAGTGTCCTAGCTGGACATAGGCTGTTGCCTTCATGTCTTAGGACACCAACTGAAGTCACGAATGAATAAAGTCAGCGAAAAATGAGGTAGGAATACTAATTAGACAGTGGCAAATGAATAGATCAGCAAAAGGCAAGGCACTGGACAAAAGTACTGATTAAAATATTAAAACTGAGCTGAATAGAATTTAATATACTCATATCACATACAAAGTATGTTAGTATAAAAATCAGTTTTTGTTTTTTTTTCTTTTTTTAACATAGAACAGAGACATCTAGAGCACTACTATTTCAGATTTTTTTTAGTTCAGTTAATGGTGAGAATAGGGGTACATATGTGCTTTTTCAAAATTAAGAGTAGGAATGGGATTAGTTCAGAGTTGTGGGTCCTCCCATGACTCCCATTGCCCATGTCCCAGGTATAAGGGTAAAAAGATGAGTTAAAATAAATTCCTGGTTAATATGATTACTTATTTTAAAGTACTATATAAATGTCATTCTATCACCATCATTATCACCATCTCTAGAAGAAAAGTAAGCAGGACTAGGAGATTATATTCAGCTAGATCCCAATGATTAGTGTCAATAATGAATCCCCTGAAGTGGTCACATGCATCTGAATTCACAGTATTCAGTTATGATTATGTAAAATATGGTAATTTATTCCAGCCCAATGGAAATATGCAGTTCAACTTCAAATAATGTGACCACTTTGGGGAATTTATTATTTGTACTAATCAGGACCTACCTATAATTTTTAATTTTAAATAGGCTTGATAGGCGACTAGGTGACACAGTGGATAAGAGTACAAGACTTGGAATTAGGAAGATCTTATTTCAAATCCTCCCTTAGACATTTACTCACTGTATGACCCTGAGCAAGTCACTTAATCACTTTCAGCCTCAGTTTCCTCATCTGCTCAATAAATCAAATTATACAATATAGGCATAGTACTTTTTGTAAAACATTGTAGAAAACTTAAAGCACTGCCAGAAGGAAGCAGTACTAGTGATATATTGACACAGGAAGTGGCTATCTACATTGTGTGATTTAAGAAGTAATGGTCTATTTCCCAGTTAAAAATATTTCTCTCATCTAGCTGTAGTTCAGTGCCTTACTTTTCAACACTGGAAGTAATTTCTTTTCAGCTGTCCGAGATTCAATTTCCTTACCGATAAAATGAAAGAGTTGGACCATGATGTGCTCTAAGCTTCTAATTCTAAATCCTATGAACTTACAAAAGCTATTGTCACTTCTTAAGTGCCCTCCTAAAAGGTACATTCCTCTATCAAAGTAACACACTGATATGTTACTTTTATTCTTCTGTGGAGCCATGATCTCACCAAAGTAACAGTCTTCTACTACGCGATTATTGTCCATGATGTTCCAAAAATCTTTAATTGCAGATTTAACCAATAAACTGGAGACTTTCCTCTTAAAGCCTTTGTTGTTATTTGTCTTTCATTTTCAAAGAGGACAGTAACATCAGGAAGGTGATGCCATGACTTGCAAGTGAATTGGATTTAAGTAAGGGAGGGCTGTGCAAAGTCACCAGCCTCACTCTCTCCTCTGGACCCAGCTGGGTCCAGTGGCAAGATATAAATCAGGGCGACTGGAGATAGCCTCCAAAGCCTTCAATATTTCACATTCAGAGGAGCTGCTCCTGAGCTAATTGTCCTTCCATCTCTCACTCTTGTTATGTGACTGGTGCATTTCATCTGGCCATATATATCCTTGATTATATTTTTTTTACTCCCCCATCTTGCATGTAGTTCATCACTGGTAATAAAGTACAGGCTACTTTCTAATATCCACTATTAATCTTTGATTTACTAGCAATTTCGATCTTTCTGAGATTGCATTCATGGTGTCTCATGCTCTGACTTGTAGAAGTGGTAGTAAAAATATGGCCTCTGATAGCAGCAAACAGAGATTATTACAGATATGCAGTTCACTAAAAGTAATCTGGTCTGATATCCTCCTACTCAATTCTGTTTCTATCATCAACTTGTGTACAAAGTGAATAAATTAATGTTTCTCATCCAACTACACTATAGTCTTGCAAATATTCATGATGGCTCACTAAGTCATTTGTAGCCATGAATACTTTCGCAGGGAAATTAGTGTATTAATATCTACTCTCAGAAACCAGAGTGAAGATCTCTGGTGAAAGAACACAGATATGCTATGAGGATATGAGGAGACTTAGAATTTTAGTCTTGGCTCTTCTACATGATCTATGACCAGTAATCACACTTACTACTACTTACACACTATAAGTCAATAGCAGAAAGAATAAGAGTCAAAAGATATGAGTCCAAGTTGTGGTTCTACTGTTTCCTAACTATATGACCTATACATCTCTAGGTCTCAGTTAATCATCTATAAAAAAATTAGGTTGGGTTAGATTGTCTCTAAAGTAATTTTACAGCTTTAGCATTCTAAGATTCTGAGAATGAAGCAAAGTGGGAAGGGACAGTTAAATTCAGCGCATAACATAGGGCATGAGATGGAGCCATTGACACATACAAAAAAACAAGAATTTCCTATTTGCCAAAAATTACATATATAGATCCGAACTCTGCATCTTTTGACTTGTAGGTGAGTTTTTGTTCGTTTTTAGTCTACTAGGGCTTCAGAATAATCATAGTTAGATATTTACATCTGCCAGAACTTTGTCAAAAATGCTCTAAAAAGGCTGATACTGCTCTTTAGGAAATGCCACTGGAATCCAGGACTTGGAGCCTCTGACTAACTACAAAGAAAAGGTTTCTATAATCCTAAAATTTATTGCCTGTGAAACTAATGGCTACACATTTAGATATTCTTCATCTTTCACCCAATCTGAACAGTCTTGAAATAGTCCTAAGAGGCTTAATTCATATTTTCTTCCTTACTTAGATTTACTCTTTTATTTTTATTTTTATTAAGTAAGTTTTATTTTTGGCAAGTAGTTTTATTATGCTATTCTGCTTTTAAAATTATTTATCCTAAACTTAAGAAATAAAACAACTTAAAAAATAAAACAAGTATTTGTGTAACATAGTAGAATAGAAAAAAAAGATGATTGTACATGAAATGGCAAATCTATTATATGCTACAGCTATTCCCATAAATATATAATAAAATTATCATGTATCTTTATTTTTACTTTTTTTCCTTTTTTCTCTTCCCCATCCTAGAGATGCCTACCATGAGACACAGATATGTGTATATGTATATGTAAAAATATGGTATACATATTTCTATTTATCAGTTCTTTTTTTGGATGCAGACAGCATCTTCATATGTCTTTTGTACTTAATTTGGGTAATAATAGTAGTCAAAATAACTTCGTCATTGAAAATTGTTCTTAAAACAATATTGTTGTTACTGTATATAACATTCTCTTAATTCTATTCATTTTTCTCTTCATTACTTCGTACAAGTCTATCCATGATTTTCTAAGATTAAGTCTATCCATGTTTTTCTAAGATTATTGACCTCATCTTTACTTATGATGCAGTAGTATTCCATCACAATCACGTACTGCATTCAATTCTGATTCTACGAGTAACTCAAGAATTATTGCACCCTTCCCTTCCCTTATCACTTGCTGTGTCTTTCTTTTGCTCCAGTTTCTTAATATACACTCCAGGTTCTACCACACACATACCCAGGGGTTCAATTTCACTACTATGTTTGAATTGATCACCAGCCTAAAAGGAAAAAAAAATAGATAGAAATAGTCTGGGGAATAATTAAATATTGTGGATAGTCAGAAAAATACTGAATTTTCTCTACATGTCTATCTGTCTTTCCTCATGATTCTCAACCTTAATAGGATACTTCCCCAGAGACAGAACCATAGAAGGTAAGACAGAGGGTATCCTTTTGATATCTTGGTAGCAACATAAAGGTTTTGAATATCTAGGGCCAAAGGAGGAGGAAGGAACTAGTTAGTGGGAAGGGACTAAAGACCAACTTAATTTATCTTTCATTTTTATTTCTGAAATGTTTAGTAACTGACCTAATGGTAACACTGATTTTCTTTCAGTGTACACTATGATAACAATTACTGGATTACCATCTTCCTTGGCTTCCTCACTTGTAGTTCAAGAGAGCCCTGATACAATGAACTTTAAATTCACACTCTCCATGACTATACATATGAAAGGCACTAGTTTTGTAGGACTTTTTATTCTCCAAAAAAAAAATAGCATTAAAGAGACATTATTTGCTGTTCTACAGGTTTTTATTAATGGTTTACATCATTTCTTTGACCAGTGAATATTTATTAATTATAAATCATTTAATTTTCATTGTTTTGGATTTTTTCCTTAAAATTAAAAATAAAGAAATGCATATCTCCAATGTGCAAATTACCATATTAGGTACTGAGAGATTTAAAAAAAAAAGATGATTAAGCTATGGACCTTTCTATCAAGACTCTTAAAACATAGTAAGGGAAATGAGATGGTTGTGCCAATTGTTACAACAAAAAATTGAATATAAAGGGAAAGTCAGTTTGTTGTAGTAAGGAGAGTAGTATATTTGGACCCACACAAAATCTGAAGTTGAATCCTGACTCTGATACTTTTTAGCTATGTGAGCATAGGTAAGTCACTTCAACTCTCTCTGTGTCAGTTTCATTATTTGTAAATGGGAATAAAAAAATTTTATAGTTTGTTTTTTTGATGGAGAATGAATGAGAAAAGTTTCTAAAGAATTCTGAAAACACTAAAATGTTATATAAATGTCAAATCTCATACATGTACCAAGAGAGGTATAAACTGCTCAAGATATTCAAAGAAAGGGGAATTATTTTATTCTAAATGATGTAATAGGAAGGGCTTTATTTTGGGATGTAATCAATTGAGTTAGTGATTGAAGGGTGGGTTGGATACCAAGAAACTGAAATCATGAAAGATATACAAATCTAGATTTTTTTTCTTATAATTCCAGTTGGATCATTTTATTCCAATACAACATAAACAGCAACTATTTTGGATGTTAGTATGTTAGTCAATGAATAGGTTTAAGGGGCCAATAATATCTAAGGGAAATTATTTTATAACTTTGACTTTGACATACCTAAAACTGAAAATGGAACATTCAGCACGTAAATAAGAAACACAAGAGAGAGACACAGAGAAAGCGTAAAGGGAAGGGAAAGGAAAGGGAGGGGAGGAAGGCGGTCCTTAGATCTTTCTTGGATTGGATGGTATCTACTCTATTTACAAGACAATTTAACACATAGAGGACTTTAAGAATTGTTCATTCATCAATTCATTAATTCATTCATGTACTATTGTTTTTACTAGTTTATCATTCTATCTCCCTGTCAGATTGTGAGGGCAGGAGTTGAGTGTTATCAAATTTCCCCTAAATTTCCCACACTATTTCACACAGAAGTTAGTACATGAAACGTTGTTCTTAAATGCTTGGGGAATAAATAATAACTACACCTTACATTTTTGTCACTCTGTCATTCTAAGATTCAGACTGTTTTTTTCCAGAGTGTTTACAGACTACATAATGGGTGCTCAAAAAATACACAAACTTTACTTGGCTCTTGATGGAGGAAAGGGATAACGACAAGATGTTGTGGATGAAAAATGACACTTTTGTAACAATTTGGCATATAGGGAAAATTGGAAGTAAGTGGTTAAAATAGAAGTATTTGATGTCATATGAGGAGAAATAGATAAGGCAATGGATTCTCAAAAGAATAACAGTTTGATGTGATGACAGTGTCAGGGTGAGGAGTTGATGACAAGCTTGGTCCTCATCATTTTTAGCTTAAATAGTAATGATAAGTATACAATGATATTTCTAGAATAATGACAATAAAAGATAAAAGACTGAGGAAAATGGAGACAGTGTTAGAAAAGCATGTGATGGAGATGGGAGAGTGAAAGACATGGAGAGAAAATAAGATTGAAGGTCTAAAGTTTTTTTTTTTGAGAAAGGTCACACAAACTCAGCAAAAATATATGTGAATTTAGAAGTCCTGAGATGAGAGGTGAATACAGTGAGTAGATGACAAGAGCTATCTATCTATGGATATTGAAGCAAAGAGAAAGGCTGAGTAGTAATGATAGGTAGGAAAAATTGTTATTGTTCAGTGAAGGATGTTAGTATGGGATCTGACCTTCTTCCAAAGGTATTCAATGACATGGAAGCCTGAATGAATGAAAGCCTTGAATGGATTCACTCATGGCTGCTGGGCTGGAAAAGCAAGGTTATTGAACTGACAGTAACATTTAACAATACTCTGTTGGATCATTATATTCCTCATTTCCATGTCTCCTTTTAATCCGTGAAAATTATCTCTGTGGTGACAGTCTACAGAAACACACACACAACATATGTTCATATCACACCATTGTCTTCCTATAATATGAAGTGACATGTTTACTTTTATTTTAGCATTAAATAAATTACATGTAGAGTTTTTTATATCAACAGATATTTGGAGGTTTATTTTGCATAGAAATCATCTTATTGCATCAGATGCTGCAATAACATACTAAAAAAGAAAGCTCAGAGGGGGTGGAGCCAAGATGGCAGCTGGAAAGCAGGGATTTGCATAGGGTTCTCCCCCAGGACCCTCCAAAAACTGATAAAAAATGGCTCTGAACAAATCCTAGAACTGCAGAACCCACGCAATAGCAGAGGGAAGCAGGGCTCCAGCACAGGACAGCCTGGATGGTCACCGGGTAAGATCTATTGTGCACGGAGCTGGGAGCGGAGCGGGACAGAGCCCAATGTGGGCTATGCCAGGACCAACCAGACCAGGAGCTGGGCGGAACAGGCCCTAGCGCCCTGAATCATTGAACTGTGGCAGTTACTAGGCTTCTCAACCCACAAACACCAAAGACAACAGAGAGGGTTAGTGGGAAAAGCTGCAGGCACAGAGTAAAAGGAGTTTGTGGTTCGGCCACCACTCCAGGAGGAGCAGAAGTGGTGCAGCTCTGAGGACAGAAAAAGAAAGCTCAGAGATAAAGCTAGAGGGCATCTGACAAATCTATGATGTAGCTTTTTAAAGTTACTTTTTTTCTATTTGCCTTTATGTTTTCAAAATCAGGAAAGCTTATGCAAACAAGTTATACACCTATACATAATCATTCTGCCTGGTCAGTTATTTTGTAGAATTTTTATTCCACAATATTGTATGCTGGGATATATCTAATGGTAGAGGAGTTCAGAACACTTCACATTAATTCCATTATAAAATAAAATCCGTCCTAGAGCCCGGCATAAATTGAAACATAGCATGCCACCTGAATACACAGCAGTTCTTCAAAGTTAAAAAAAAAGAAAGAAATGAAGAGTGCAACATAACATATAAATCACCACTTAAGAGTAAAATGATCCCCAAAGTAGATCCTATGATAACTAATGTCAATCAGCATTAGTACAACATTCCAAATAAAGGGAAAGTATGAATTTTTTCTTTCTAATCATAAAAAATAAACCAGCCCTTAAAATGATATACATTAGCACTACAGATCCTTGAGCTTCATTCAAAGTCTTTGGCAGCCATTTCTGTTTGGCAGGCTTCATTACAAAACTGCACCTCTTTCTAATGCCCAATATGTAATATAACTTTTATATAATCAGGATGCGCTTAATCGGGAAGCCCGCTTATTTGGACTGTCTCCCAAGGAATCAAATTAAGCCTAATTATACTTAATGGCAATGACTGCTGCTTAATTTGGATGGCAATTCTGCTTAATTGAGATGCCTTCAGGTGTCTAAGTACTGTTCAACTAAGGGTATTTGTGTGTGTGTGTGTGTGAGTATATCGACCTGCACTACCTTGTCTACTCCTCTACAAATGTGATCAAAAGAAATGACCTCTCTTTCACTGAGGTAGATAGAAGAAGTTGCTTCAGTTACATTGTCCAAATGTCTCCTGTATCTTCAGCTTTAAAAATCTCATTTTTATATCCATGGAAGTAAGTCACACACTAAGAAAATAAGTCCAAGGAACATGTTGTTGTTTTTGTTTGCTCCTTCATTCCTGAAGAAGACCATGACACCAGGGAGGTGATGCCATGACATGCAAGTGAATTGAATTTAACTGAGGGAGGGTTCTGCAAAGTCACCAGTCTCACTTTCTCCTCCAGAACCATCTGAATCCAGTGGCAACATCTAGATTAGGATGATCAGAGATGACCCTGGATGCAATGAGAGACTATAGCCTTTATAAGCTAAGGTCTTTCTCAGGTCTCAGTTTGTCTGTGGCAACATCCATTCAGTAACAAAGGTTAGGTAAGAAATAAGACAAAAACAGCTTCTTTTATGTGGTCCAAAAGAAAAAAAAAACTTGGGAAAGGAAGACCTTCAGGGTTTCTGGCTAGAACAGAAACAATTGCTATTTACACTCACTCTGAGCAATCAAAGCCCAAATAATGACCTAGTAGGCCTGGGCTAGGTTTGAGCAATCAAGGACAGCCAAAGTGATGTGGGTTTAAGGCACGGTCATGAAGAAAGAAATCTAGCTGGTAAAACCCAAGATATCTTGCAAGTAAGGCCATGATACCCTATGTGGACAGAGGGAGAGGAGGGAAGGGAAGAGAAGAGGGAAGGGTAAATGGAGGGAGAGGAAGGGAGAGAAGGGGAAGGGAGAGAAGGGAATTGTTTCTTTATAGCTTGGAAAAACTCATGGCAAAAATTTAATGTGCCTATGCCTTATACATTTATAAAAGAAATCATTCCGCTATACCCAATTAAAGAAAGAATAGTTCATTCTCCTACAAGTTAAATTGTCATTCTTACAAAGAATAGCTGAACTAAATAGGTGAAATAAGTGGAATTTTCATTAAAAATTTGGGAAATAAAATCTAATGCAGAGAGATGGAGAGACCTTCAAGACAACTCAATACACTTTCTCCCTTTAAAGAATAGGAAACTGAAACAGAGAGAGGTGAAGTATTTGGCTAAGACTCTCAAATTCGATGGCTGAGTCAGGACTAGGTCATCTATCCACCAGGATTATTTTCTTTACTTTCATCAGTATGCAAGTTCAGTGATTAAATATGTAGTGGGGTGCTGTGTGGAATGAGTGAAGACCTCTCATAAAGGGGAACAAATTAGATAAATAGAAATAAGTAGGATAGTGAGTCCCATTTCTCTACTTAGACATTTTCCTTTCTGTAAAGCCATTTCTCTACTTAGTTGTTTTCCCCTCCATAAGCCAAGCTAGTGACCATAAGGCCCCCGAGGTTAAGAATAGGACACAGGATGCTCACATCCTGTGTATTTACCTAATGGCCAGAGGCCTGAAAGAAAGAAGGGTTGAGGTGAATAAGTCAGCAACCATAAAATTCTCTGAAAGTATGTGCATTGACCCCAGGATAAGGGACCCTTGGCTTGGGAGAAGAATGGATGAAAAGCTGGAAAGCCAGGTGCAATGTAGACGTGCAAGACCAATTAGGTATATGAATGATGGGAGACAAGGTGTAAGGGTGCTGGGGATATCCATCACAGATGGAAAGTGATGGGAAAGGCTAGTTTGCGACAGATGTGAAGATGAGGTAACCAACAACTGGCTTCTGCCTGTTACAGATAACCAAACCATTTGTTCATTGTCATTAAGATAGATTTATCACTTCAAATTGATTGGAGAATGGGATAAGAATGGTTGGAAGGATATGTCCGTCACCTGCTTGTCAAAACTAACCATACTATTTGTTCCTTGCCATTGTCCCTGGGATAAATTTATTGCATCCAGATTGTACCCTCAAAGCTTACACGTCTGCAAGCTGAGAGGAAGGATGTTGGGAGGGGGAATTGCAGTTAGGGGCCTATATAAACACCCCAATTCTCTGTGTCCAGTGCACTCTGACCCTGAGAGGACCCCTCGTGCTCCTGGTGCCTGAGTTGCCCTTTCCTGTGGGATCGTAATAAATTTTCCTTTCTACTTTCACATTGTGGTGCCCGTTTTTAATTCTTGGATTCGTAAATCTGTACCACACAGGGGCAGAGGTGGAGATCGGTAGGCGGAACAGCAACTTCTACTTCTTGACCAGAACAGAGGAGAAGGGAGTCTGCAGTTTACCTTCCTGCTGCTTACTGCATATGTAAAGGAACAGAAAGGCTATTTAAATGTCCAAAATGTGGAGAAAGAAAACATTACAAAACACATACATCTGACAGATTTATTGCTATTAGCAAAAGTGTCATTTGGCAATGGGTAAAAGATTCAATGCAGATACCTGCAAAGATATGTCACAAGTGATAACTATTTTTAGCTGTCTGGTATGGTGACATAATAGGGAAAGGTCAAACTTACCGAGTGATAGCACAAAACTGCCTTAGACAATTTTCTTGACTCTAATATCTTTTTTTTAAAATTTATCAAATTAGAAATCCTATGACTTAGGTGGCCAATATAAGGCAGCACTTCAGTGATCTCTGGTCTCATCATCATTGGTAGTGTCTCCTCAACCTTTCCCTGCTGCCTTACACTTCTCTGTCATATTTTATAAAGAAAATTAACCTAAATGAATATCAGGCCATCCCACTGGTGAACTCCTGGAACAAATGTAATACATTCTCAGAAAGATTCCTCCTTATATAGTGAAGACAACACTGAATCAATGGGCAGCAGACATGGGTTTAAGTTTCAGTGCTGCCACTAATTGAGTTGGAATAAGTCATTTAACCATTGACTAATATAATGCAGTTGTACTAGAGTCTATAAGTTACATTATAATTCAGGGTTTTTATGGTATACTAGAAGAATTTTGAAACCACACGGTTGAGAAAGCATGATAAACTCATATACACATGTGTATTCACTGTTCTGTAGGGAATAACATAGCTTGAATGAAAATGCCGTCTTTAGCCATGGTTCTAAATCACATTCGAAGAAAGATTTTGAAGATATTGACAGAATGAAAAAAATATTTCCTTATGTTTCCTTTCTAAGTACTAAGTCTGTGGATGCAGGGCACATTCAGTATTTAAAAATCTATTTAAGTGTTTTTATGACTGGAAAGATTATTCCGCCTATAGACGAGGGCTAATGAGCCCATCTAGCTCACATTGATTAAAAAGTTATGCTGCAGTTACAACTCCTGCTTTGATGCAGTAGTCTACACATAACAGGCACTTAAAACATATCTGTGGAATGGAGGAATGGGTATATACAAATCTAACTGAATAAAACACAACCAAATATTGAACTCTTTTGGAAATTTGGGAGGAGAAAAATAGTTGTTCCCCACCCCTATAAATGTTAGTTAACATATTAAGTTTGTTACTGAAATAAATTGAATATTCCAAGCATGTTCTACAGATCCTGTCCTGGACTTTAGGGACAACATGTCTTCAATTCAAAGGAAGTGACAATGTGTAGTTGTTTCAGCAATCTGGCTAGCAGCTGTTGCAGGAGTGAAAGACCAACACAAACCCAACAACAAGCACGCTACCAACACTCTGCAAACGCCCAGGTTCTTTTGATCTGCTTTACTAAGGAAAGCAACATTGAGGGGTTAACAAGCTTATTTTAATCCAGCATACAAATACCACTCACCTAGTTCAGGGGGAAAAGCCAACACCCTGAACTTTGGAGCAAATACAAATTACAAACATCAACAGACAGATCAAATACGATTCATAGTTACCAATATCTAGGTTCAATCTGGGAGCTCATAACAAGGGGTAGCCCAGAGTCATGCACACCACCACAGCTGTGGGAAAGAGCTCCAAAAAAGAGAATGCCAACTCTTGGTTTTACATCTTTTTAGGGGTCAAGGGTGAGTCACACATGCAACTCACCCACATGACCTATAATTGTCATAGCCACTCATGACCTAGAATGGTCACAAAGAGGTGACTTGAACCCACGTGGTCTAAAAGACTCTGATGTCCCAAACATATCACTCAAACTCATGTGTAAATTAGGCCTTCCTCTGAGGCAAGGAGGTCACCAAGGACTGCCAAATCTAATCAAGGAAACAAAAGCCAAACTCTTCAAGGGCACTTGGTTGACCTGAGTGCTAAGAGCCCATTTTGTTTACCAACACAGTGGTCCTATTTCTTTTAGTAGTTTGAACAACTATTTCTACTTTCCCCCCTACAAACTAGTGGAAATCCAAAGATATCCCCTCTTAACTATCTATCAAGCTATAGAGTAAAGGATAGAGAGAATATATATTGGCTGTGTAACTCTGGGCAAGTCACTTAATCTCTTAATGTTCTAAAACCCTGGTGTCAAGCTCAAAAAGAAATAGGACCACTAAACCATCCATATGTTGACTTAGAAAACTACATATGTTTACAAATTTCTTTTTAAAATTATTTTATTTATGTAGCTGCATATTTGCCAGTTATATTTTAATCTGGTTCGGGCCACACTTGGGAGAGTTGTGAGATATGTACCTATGATACCTCTCTTCTAGACAACCCTCCAAGACCAAGTTGAAGAGAAGGTGTTAACCTGAATTGGTAGAAGGTGTTCCCTTTGTCAATGAAATCACAGGTCTAGTCTCTCTTTCCAACTATCTAATGATCTGAATTAACTAGGTTAACTTAAGTGTTAACTAAGTAAATTCTTGAATGGTTATTATTTGGAAATAACTCAAGGTAAACAGGAAATAGGCAAAGAATATCTTCTTTCCCCAGTTTCCTCTCTCTATGCAACTTGCCCACATTCAGCTTATTTCTCCTTATTCTTCCTAAAGCATTTCCCCTAGAGGTTCAAATAAATTTTTATAGTTAACTATAGTATATAGAATAAAAAACAGACATAGCATCTTATTTAATCACGTAATGCGGGGAATAAACAAAAGATTCTCACAGAGGAATGATAACACTCAAGAGTGTGGAGCCCATTTGACTCCAATGGTAGGTGAGACGAGTGGGAATTTTTTATTTTACAACCTCTCTCCTTATTGTTGGGGATGAGAAGATGAAGATGAGTTTCTGCCCATCTGTTTAAAGGTTTTTTTTTTTTTTCCTTTTGTTTTTAAATTGTAGGTTTGGAGACTAGGAAACAACCACTCCCATTCGGAGGTGGAAAATAAACACTGAGGAGGTAGTTGTAACACAAAGAGAAGAGAGAGAGACAAGTATCCAGTGGTCACACTCATGCCTCTGAAGATAATGCCAATCTTTCCATCTGCTATTGGACTTTAACTGTTAAACGTCCTGGCTGCTATTACAATCAGCAGTTACTATTTCAAACCTGTTTCTTTTCAACATATTTCATTAAAATATGGAACATATGGGATTACTTTTTAAACAGATAACAGTAGGTTTTTTTTCAGTAACAAAGGACAAAATCCAATTATAAAATGCCTCTCTATTGCATAGATTTGATTATAATACAAGTCAAACCACACACCTGCTTTCATATTTATTCTCCATAAAATGGAAATTCTAGATGCAGGGATTATCTTTGTCCCCTGACATCAGTGGTATAACAGATATATGCTGGTTTAATAAAAATAGAATATACTTGCTTATTTCACAATTATATTCAGAAATGCACTTTAAACCTGACATTTGCTACCTGCACGTGTTCTTGAACAAGTCAGTCACTCCTTTCTGATCTACAAAATGAAGGGATTTGACTAAATGACCTATGATGTCCCTTCCACTTCTAAATCCATGATACCCTGAGAATCATGGAAATAAAACCATAGGAAGAGGGAGAACATCCAAAGGAAAGCTACCATGATGATGAATGGTCTTGAGTTCATGTCATATGAATGTTAGCTGAAAGAACAAGGAATATTTAGGGAGAAGAGAAAAGTGAAGTTTGGAGACAGAATATGGTAGCAGTACTCATGTAACTGAAAGACAGTCATGTGGATGAGGGATTAGTCTTATCCTGTTTGGCTTCAAAGGAGAGAATTACTGTAGGGGCAAAAAAAAAAAGTAAATTTAGATTGAATGTAAAAATTTTAAAAGTTAAAAGTATTCAAGAGTGACATGACCTGCAGTGGGTGACAGTAAGTTTCCCCTAACCTAAAGTGTTCTAACAAAGACTAGATGACTATTTTTCAATCAGCCAAAAAGAATTTATTGATCATCTATTACGTGCCAGGCATCAAGCTAGGTTATTAGGATATAAATACAAAAGTAAAACATTCTCACTCAAGGTATTTTCATGCTAGAGGGGAATACATTCTAGGCACAGAAGATAGCCTCTTCAAAGCGAAAGAAGCATTTGAACTGAACTGATGTAGAGGGAAGCAGCAAGTAAGCTTGGTTATATGAAATGCAGTGTTTGTGAGAAGAGGTGGTATGCTATTAAGCGGAGATCTGTTTGTGAGGGGCTTAAAATGTCAAAGGATTTTTTTTTTATTTCAGAGGCAAGAGAAAACCACGGAAACATCTAGAGCAGAAAAAAAATTATATAGTCAGTCCTTGCTTTAGGGATATCATTTTGGTAGAGATGTAGAAGACTGTTGGGAGAGAGAAAATACTGGAAGAAGAAAGATTGATGAGGAAGATATTGTAATACTCCAGGAAAGACATGATGAGGGCCTAAACTGCGATATTTATTGCCTGAATACAGAGAAGGGGATGAATACAAAAGATGTTAAGAAGGTAGAACTGATAAGACTTGGCCAAAAAAATGTTTATGGAGAGTGAGAGTGAAGAATGAAGGATGCTTCTAATCAATCAATCAGTGACTATTAAGCTTATACTACGTATCGGGCACTGTGCTACATATCCGGAATACAAATACAAAGAATGAAACAATCTATACTCAAAATGAATTTATGTTCCAATGGAGGATATAACAAAGTACATGTAAAATACATAGCATAAATATAAGGTTAATAAATATAAATTTATAGAAAATAGCAAAATGCAAGCTAATTAAATACTAGGCAAAAGGAAGAATAGCAAAGTTCTTGATAAAAATAGGAAGTTAGAAGGACTGGGTCAGGGGCAGAGAGGAGAACATAATTAGTTCAATTTTGGACATGGTGAGTTTGAGATGCCAAAACACATCGAAGTGTTAGTACCCAATAGACAACTGTGGATGTCAGACTAGGGCTCAGTAGACAGATGAAAGGTGAAAATATGTAGTATTATATAATACTTTGTATGCATTAGCTCATTAGCTCTTTCAGCAATTTTGAGGAAACTGATATTCTAAGAGATTAAATGATTTGTCCAGAGTTTGAGATAGAATTTGAATCCAAGTCTTTCTGATTACAAGGCGAGAATTCTATCTCCTATACTGTTTTATTGTTTACAGAATTTTCTTTTGTTTTCTATGGCTTGGTGTCAATTCTCTCTTTTTCTAACTCTGAAATTCTATATGCTATGGGTGGAATATGCAGGATCTTTCACAAAAATCTGCCACATTTTCAGTTCTAATAGGAATACCTCTTGCAATAGTATCTGAAGACAGAAAGAATTATCAAATTCTATATTCTCTTGAACCAAAAGCGAAAAGCTATCCGACTCATCACAAAAAAAACTTGAATAACTCTAACCATTGGATGATACTGAATTTTAGAAAAGTAATATACAGGTTTATATCCCTACCCATGTGATAAAGGCAGACTTTATATTTACTTTTCTAGAAATCTGGTTCCAAGAGGGGCTTCTGAGAGTTGTCTTCATACTTACTTTAATATTAGAAGTATTCAGGAAACAAAAGTTAACACTGAAATTGAGTAATGTGATTCTCTATTTCATATTCATTGGGAGAAATAGAAGAGTATAGCAGAGGGTAATGGATTTGAAGTTAGATAAGATTTGGGTATGAACCCTACCTTGCTGTTTGCTAGCTATTTTGTCCTGGACAATCTATTCAATCATTTCAATCTATTCAATGGCCTCTACAATCACTTCCAGCTCTGAATATATGATCCTATGAACTCTGGGCCCCATTTTCCTTTTCTGTAAAATGTAAACGAAGATACCATTACTAGACATTTATAAGGTATAGAGAATCCTGCATTACCATGAAGATGAAATGAGACAATCATAGGTTGATAGATTGAAAGCTGAAGAGGCCATCAAGTCCAACCCCAGCACTTTGTAGATCAAGAAATGGAGCCACAAAAGAGTAAGTAATATTCTTACAGTAACATAGCTAGTAAGTGTCTTAGATGGGACTCAAACTCAGGTCTTTCTGACTTGAAATTCAACATACAGTCTACTATCCCATACTACCATATAAAGCATTTTATAAGCTCTTTTGCTGTTGTTCAGTTGTATCCATTGTGTCTGAGTATAATGCCATTTGAGGTTTTCTCGGTGAGGATACTAGAGAGGTTTGCCATTTCCTTCTCCAGCTCATTTAACAAATAGGGGAACCAAAGCAAATAGGACTAAGTAACTTCCCAGGGTCAGGCAGCTAGTAAGTGTCCAAGGTGAGATTTGAACTCAGGAAAATTAATCTTCCTGATTTCAGGCCCGGTATGCTATCCATTGTTCCAGCTATCTGCCTGGGACATAGGCACTACTAAATGTTTATCCCTTCTGCATTATTTTATTGGATATATATTTTTTAATTCCAGATGCATTGTATCTATCACGTACTACAACATTACCATGTAGGCTTTCTCAGCACTAGGACAATAAAGATGAAAGGCGACACAATGTATAGGAAGGAGCAATGAACTTGGAGACAGAAGAATTTCGACTTTGTTGCTTCAACCCTGTGTGGCCTTGAGCAAATCATTCCATCTTTGTGTGTTTCAGTCACCTGAACTATAAACTGAGGTCATTGGGCTTGGTGCTCTTTTAAGTTCCTTCAAGTTCTAAATCTTATGATTCTGTAATCATATGATCCTATGAAAAAAAAATGACATTTTATATACAAGGAGCTTACTATCTAAAATTTGTATCTAAATGATACAAATAAATATGATGTAAAGTATAATATGATAAGGCCTAGGAGAGATCCAGAAAAAAAAATTCTAGTGGATAAGAAAAATTTAAGAAGGACAGTTCACTTTTAACAGAGAATCTCAGGGAAGAAAAAAATTTTTAATAAATTCTAAGACTGGAGGGAGGGAGATGTCAGTTTTACACAGTGAAGTATCTATTCTAATTAAAGCAGGAAGAAACAGACACTTGTCGATATTACTCATCTTAGGGCAATTAGAGCACTCAACATTATACTATAATTTTTTTAAAATCCAATCAATGCAAAAATGTAGCAAGTTTTTTTTTTCTTTCACAGGTAGGGGTCTCTATTCCACTTAGACTAAATCAAAGAAATTCATTTTAGAGCAAATGAAACCAGATAATGAACATACCTCGCTGGGCTCCTGACTTAATTTGTACTATAATAATTGCAAATTATGTACGTGAAACTATAAAAAACCATCAACCTTATTATCTATAGTCATCTTGTGTAGTGAGTATTTGAACTCTGCTATAAAAGTGAAAATAATCTTTCACTTAATGATAGAATCTAAATAAGCACTGAGAAAAGCTATTTTTCTACCATTTTCCACCTTAAATTCCTGTTGTGGTTGTTGGGCATTAGTTTTATTAAATAGCTTGTTATGCATATAAATTTAGAAGTGGGACATCATTGTGCATGATCTGTTTTTGTTTTGTTTTGCCTTTCAGCTGAGTTTGTAGTGTCTGGAAATTATCAATGAGATAGCTGAAATTCTTCACATAAAATAGCCAGGAAACCCTGATATGAAGCATCAGAGATTATTTTTTCTTCAAATTAATTCTATAATTTCACTGGTACAGGGAAGTGCCAGTTGGAGAAATTCCTTTTACCAATGCAGAATTGCATAATTTCAATATCATTTTTACAGACTTAGAGTTGTCTAGGACACTAAGAGGTTAAGCGACTTTTCCCAGGATCTCATAGCCAGTATGTGTCAGAGGCAAGGCTTGAACTTATCTCCCTCACTCTCACTCCATCACTCTCTTCACTATGCTATCCCATCTCTACGTAACAGCAAGTATAAAACGAAAGAAATTCCACCTCTGTGTTATAAATCACAAGTTGGCAATCCCTCATTAAAATGACCCAGGAGGTATTACTAGGAGATGTGTCCACTTTGCTTTTCTCATTTTCTCTATCCCTTTCTTGAGACCAGAGTTTATTAAACTATTCAAAACTCCTCCCCTGCTCTTATGATTTATATACAAAGTGCCTGTTTCTACTATTCTTTAGAGAGGCTCTGATTTCTAAGTTTTGCCCCTGTTCTTGAGCCCTGAAGCCTTCCTACTGTCTTCAAGTACAAAGAAAAATCAATTTCTGCCTGTGCTTCCTTGTCTCACTGAAAAAGAACCCTTTGCATCCAAAATATTTCCAATTTTGCTGGTAGAGCTAAACCTCCTAATACAGTACTTTCAATGTGCTAATATTTGAGACTGAATCAAATCTTTTTTGTGTATGTATTGTTCAATTATTAAAACCAATAAAAAGTTAGTTTTCTTGTTCACAGTTAGAACCTATTCTCATTTTCCTTCTCAATCACATTCAGAATCCTGAATTTGCAGGGGGGTAGGGGATTTCCTGAAAAAATAGTTCTTCAAAAGTAGAATCTCTGCCTTGGAAGATAAGGAGTTCCTCCTACTTGAATGTCTTTAAAGAGAGGATGGGTGGCCACTTGGAGCAGCCATTCCTATTCAAGTATGGATTGGACTAATAAAGTCTGTGTGATTTCTTCCCATTGCAATATCCAGTTCTTTGGAGACCGTCATTAGGCTCCCAGTGGGGGGGGGGGGGAGAAGAGATGAGGAAGCAAAGCACTGGAAGGTAGTCATACTACTTTGAGAAGTTAAGCACTTAGCAAGTGAGCTATCTGATCCTACCAACCTTGCTCTGGGCACACTGCTAGAAGCGGGTTGCAAGATCTTCAATATATCATTCTATACAGCTTGACCCCAATTTTCATTTCCAGAATTTACAGAAAATTTTTAAGTTATTAGCATCCTTCCTCCTCTATGCTCTCACACATAGAGAAGTTGAACACCATAATTGGCATCACAACTCCATGTATTATAGAACAAATTGGTATTTAAAGATTAAAAAAACCAAAGTAACGCCAATATGATAAGTGAACAAAACATCTCTGTTTTTCATCAGGGAACAGAATGGAGGCAGGTGATCAACCTACTTAAATCATTTTATTCTGTTTAGGGAAGGTTTTTATAGAGAAAAGAGCCAATGATTTAAAAGATAACAGTAAACAACTAGTCTATTTTGTGCAAGGGATTGATTAGTATATTTCTAAGATGACAGATACCTGCATTCTGACTAGAAGGTTGAAGAAAGGCCCAATACAATGTTGTTTGTTAGTCTATCATTTTTTTTGTTTTGTTTTTCAGTTGTGTCTGACTCTGTGACTTCATTTTGTGGTTTTCTTGGCAAAGATATTGGAGTGATTTGCCATCCCCTCTAGTTCATTTTTTACAGATGAGGAAACTAAGACAAACAGTGCTAAGTGACTTGCCCAGGGTCACGCATCTGGGAAGTGTCTGAGGCCAGATTTAAACTCAAGGAAGATGAGTCTTCCTGACACGAGGCCTGGCACTCTATCCACTGTACCAACTAGTTGCCCTAGTCCAACACAATCAAAGTTGAACAATCCTGAAGAGACAGAAAAAAGAAACTCAAAAGCAGAGTTAGTACATGCGAAAAGAAGACATTGATTTGCAGCATCATAAGAAATGGAGTGGGGGTACACCAGAAACTATCAGCATTAGGTGTGATGTGAAGTGCATTTATCTAATTATAAGGGCATGTAAATGACAATCATTTTCATTTCAAGCAACATATTTAAAAATATATGACACCTTTATAGAATATTTGTTTTAAATGCTTAATAGAATAAGGATAGTCATTATTTAAATAATGGTAAAAAAGAAATGTGTACCTTTTCTGGATCTGTTGTAGTGATGACCCACACACAGTGTGCATTATCTTCATATTGAACTGGATAATTAGGTGATGTAATGATCCCACTTGGTCCACGGAGATTGGAACCACATGTTCTAGCTAGAAATACAAAAACAAAAGTGCATTATTTTCTCATAATACATTGGGATTAGAGTTTTTAACATAGGAAAAGCATTGACTATAAATAAACAAAATAATAAAATGGCTCATTGGTTAGATCTAGGCTCCTGGTATATTCTGCTTTGATCATTTATTATTATAATTACTTAATAAGTTAACTTTACTAACTAAAAACATCTGTCTTATGGTGCAATAGATAGAGCACTGGATCTGGAGTACGGAAGACCTGAGTTCAAAGATGGCCTTAGACACTTAGTAGCTGTGTGACCTTGGAGAAGTCACTTAACCTTGTTTGTTTCAGTCTCCTTGACTGTAAAATGAGCTGGAGAAGGAAATGACAAACTACTCCAAAATCTTTGCCAAGAAAACCCCAAATGCGGTCAGGAAGAGTCAGACATGGCTAAAAATTACTGAATAACAACAACAACAATTTTTACAACAATCTCATTTTATTGAAGGTAGCAATTAAGATTCAGAGGGATAGAGTGATGTTCCGAAAGCCACAAATGTGGGAAGTCACAAAGTCACAAGATTTCCTAAGGGCAAGGAAGGGCCCAAGACTTGGCTGCAGGTCTTTTAACTGCTAGTTCACTGCTCTTTATACTATATCCTCCTCTGCCTCCACCCTGGCCTGTTGTATGCAACTGTGGTGATGTGTTAATTTTGTACATATTTAGTATATACTTGTAAATGTATATGATGTCTCTTCTAGTTAGAACATCAGCTTGTCAAGAGCAGGCACTGTTTCTCTTCCTTTTTATCAACAATGACTGGCAAGGAATACAGTATGTGCTTAATAAATACTTGTTGATTAAATGACTAATACGCAGTGAAAGGTAAATAGGAAATACTGAAGGTTCAAGAAATGGACTGCCAGGGATTTGGGTAGAGAAATATCGAATTCTCTCCTACTTGGCCTAAGTCTGTGTTTATCTTGCTTTTCTGAAATCTGAGGTAATAATCCTAAGGCTACGAAAGGCCTTAAGTGTCTCCATGAATTTGGATAAGGCCATACAAGTCAGTGAGCAAAGGTGACTGCAGCAAACCCAGTTAGTAAGATGTTAAATCAGAATGTTTTTTTTAATGTGCTAATTCATTCCAACTGCTGCTCTGTAACTAGATCTTAGATGCTATGAACCTACAAACATTACTCAATTAGTTTTTAATTATTCAGTATTTTTTAAGTATACATATTAAGTACTGGAAGATGACAACTATTTTAATATACTAAAATTTAAATTTTTAAAAACTGGATATTTTTCTTCCAAAACACATCATTTCCTAAGTTAAAAAGAAAACATAAATAAAAGGTCATTTGAACTTAAAAAGTGAATGTATGTATTGTGCCTTAAAAGGACATAACAGACAACAAACATGTACACCTCCTACACACTCATGGTTTCTGTTTAATTAGTCTATTTTGGGGGTTTTGTTCTCAAAAAAGATCATGAACTTCAGATGCTGATTTTTCCTACAAGATAAACTAAATCATTAGCAACATTAATTAGAAAATCTCAGCAATAAAGGTAAAACTGGTGGAAAATGTTCATAGTCAATTTAGAAAATCTCAGCAATAAAGGTAAAACTGGGGGAAAATGTTCATAGTCAATTTAGAATTTTAGTTGTGAAAATCTTACATTCAGCATTTATTGTATAATTGCAAGCAAATGTAAGAATGGCACAGCATGTGGATCATATATTACGTACACCATGAACATAATAGGAACTTAGAAACTACTGTTAATTTTATTTGAGTTGAATATATGTAGATATTTTCTCTAAGCAAATTCATCATGTGTGTGCATATACAACTCCATGTAATAAACATACATGTAATATATAAACAGATTTTCTACAAATATATACATATATATATACACATGTACTATGCATGTTATAATTCCTACCACTAAAGGAGATCAGAATCTGATTATGACAGTATATATATCCTATCTCTGCCCCTTGCTATCTAATGGACTTTGGGCAAGTCGTTTCACTTTTTTTGGACCTCAGACCTCATCTGTGAAGAAGAAAAGGACTCGATGTTCTTCCAGCTATAAATCTATGATCCTATATACTGATGTTCCTGGAAAATTACCTAAGGCATACACAAGTGAAGTGATTTGTCCAGGATTACACAATTAGAAATATTAGTTGGGGCATCTGAATCTGTCTTCTGAACAGCAAGCTCAGAATTCTCTCACTCTATCTATGCTAATCTGTGGCAGTTACATAGTGCAGTAGATAGAGTTCTGTGCCTGGAGTCAGGAAGACAGCTACCTGAGTCGAATTTGGCCTGAAGACATTGACTAGCTGTGTGACCCTGGGCAAGTAACTTAACCCTGTTTGCCTCAGTTTTCTCATCTTTAAAATGAGCTAGAGGAGAAAATGGCAAACAACTCTAGTGTCTTTGCCAAGAAAACCCCAAATGGGGTCAGGAAGAGTCAGACACAACTGAAACACCTGAACAACAAAAAAATAATCTTTTATAATCTGCCATGCCATGACTTCATCTGCATATGTACATGCGGGAATACCTCTCTGTGTATATAAATGTACAATCTGATATATCAGAAACATTTTATTTTATTTAGTCAATTTTATTTATTTAGTCAATCAGTCAACTAACATTTATTAAATACCTACCATGTGTCAGGGGCTGTGATAAGTGTTCTGTGTGCTGAGTATATTATTTAGATACAGATAAAGATGATAGAGATTGTGACTTAAGTCCAGAGAGCTGGCCTCAGAACTAAAAAAGGCTGGTTTCAAGTTCTGCTTCTCAAACATCCTGGTTATGTGAAACTGGGGAAATCACTTGACTTCTTAATATTTTAGTCAACTCTCTAAGATTATAAGTTGTAAAGATGATACTGACCTGCACTGGCATAGGAAGTTCCTCACAGGGAGGTCCCCATATTGATGAAGTCACAGGTCTAGTCCCTATCCCCTAAGTATATAAGTATATAAATAAATTATGTCTGTGTCATAATCTCTATTTATTTAACTATCAATAAAGCCAGGGAGGAGTTTGCTGCTAACTTTTTCTATCAGTTTTTTTTCCTCCTAAGTCCCCAGCAGAGCATTTTGCCCTTGCTGCCACATTGGCTTTACAGAAAATGTCCACCACTGGTATAGTCTTGCCCTTAGGACTGGTACCTACACTGGTTTTCTGCCCTTGGCCAGGCCTGAGGCAGACCATTTAAAAATAGATGCCAGTTAACCAAGAAAACCAAGCTTTTATTTAAAAAAAAGATTTTTAAGTGGCAGTAAAACTCACTTGAGAGTCAAAAATGTAAAATCCTTAATGGGGATCATAACACCTAAACAGAAATACTAATGCCTATGTATAATGCCCCCATATAATTGCAAATAATAGTAATGATAATAAGAGCTAGTATTTATATAGCACCTTCAGTTTTACAAAGTGTATTACAAATAGGATCTCAATCTATCCTTTTGAACAACACTGTGAGGCAGGTACCGCTATTATCTCCATTTTATAGAGGGGAAACTGAGGCTTACAAACTAAATGACTTATTCAGAGTCATACCGCTAGTAAGTGTCTGAAGTTGGATTTGAACTCATATATTCCTAACTCCGTATCTACTGTGCCACCAAATTGTCTCTAGCTGTACATCCACCCAACTTAACAGTCTACTTCAAAAATTAGGTTCAGAGATAATGGTTCTGATCCTGGATCCACCATTTATTAGCTATGTTCTTTAAGATATTGATGCCATTTAAGCAGACAGTTAGAAAACAACTAGATAGGAAAGCAGTAATTATAAAGAGCCAATGTGGTTTCATCAAGAATGAAGCATGACAAATGGACATCATTTCATTTTTGACAGGAATGCTAAATTAATAGATAAGGGAAATATTTACATTTTGGCAAATCTTTTAATAAAGAATTTCATACTGTTGTCACGGAAAAGATGAAAAGATACAGATTAGACAATTACACAATTGAATGGATTCAGAACTCATTGGATGGCTGGTTTCAAAAATAACTTGTTAATGGTTTAGTATAAACATACCTGAAGGTATCAAATGAAGTAACCCATGCTTAGCTCTGTGTTGTTAACAATTTTATCAATAATTTGACAGAACATAGATTATCAAATTTTCAGATGAAACAAAGCTACGAATGAATCAGGATCAAATGAAAATTAGAGTAGTGGGTCCAGTCTGTAAACATCTGTTAAGTACTTACTATGTGCCAGCCATTACCCTAAGTGCAGAAGATATAAAAAGAGGCAAAAGACAGTCCCTACCTTTCAGAATCACACAATCTAACGGGACAGACAAGAAGTACACAAATACCAACAAGCAGATTTCTGGATAAATAGGAAATTATCAAAAAGGAAAGGCACTAGAATTAAGAGGGGCTGGGAAAGATGTCATGTAGAAGATGGGGTTTTCTTTGGGACTTAAAGAAAGCCAGGAAAGTAAATAGG
Organism: Phalanger gymnotis; assembly: GCA_028646595.1. Classification (NCBI taxonomy): domain Eukaryota; kingdom Metazoa; phylum Chordata; class Mammalia; order Diprotodontia; family Phalangeridae; genus Phalanger; species Phalanger gymnotis. The sequence continues at coordinate 200,516,515 of CM053625.1, forward strand.
CAGAGATGAGGAGGAAAAGCATTACAGAAATGGGGGACAGCCAGAGGACATTCCCAAAACTCGGAGATGGAGACTCTTGGTCACGAAATAATCAGGACAGTGTCATTGGATTGAATAGTACATAGAAAGGAGTAAAATTTTAGAAGACATAAAAAGGAGAAGACTAAGTTCTAAAGGGCTTTGAATGGCAAAGGATTTTGTTTTTTTTATCCTGGAGGACATAAGTAGCTACTAGAGCTTATTAAATGAAGAGGTGAGAAAATCATCTGGGTGACTGAATGGAGGATGCATTGGAGTGTGAAGGGACTTGAGGCAGGCAGTCCCACAAGTACACTACTGAAATTGTTCAGGGGTGAGTTGATGATGGCCTGCACCAGACTACTTGCCTTAGCAGAGGAGATAAGCAGATATATTAAAAAGATATTGCAGGGGTGGAGCCAAGATGGCAGCTGGAAAGCAGGGAATTGCATGAGCTACCCCCCAGGTCTCTCCAAAAACTCATAAAAAAATGGCTCTGAACAAATTCTAGAACTACAGCACCCACAAAATAGCAGAGGGAAGCAGGTCTCCAGCCCAGGACAGCTTGGATGGTTACTGCGTAAGGTCTATCGCACAGAACTGGGAGTGGAGTGGAGCAGAGCCCAGCAGGAGCTGCGCCTGGACCAACCAGACAGGGAGCCCCACAGAACAGGCCCTAGCATCCTGAATCAGTGAGCTGTGGAAGTTACCAGACTTCTCAACCCACAAACACCAAAGACCAACAGAGAAGGTTAGTGGGAAAAGCTGCTGGGGACAAAGTGAAAGGAGTTCACATTTCAGCCACTGTCCTGGGGGAGTGGGGGTGGGGCAGCTACAGAACTAGAGCTGCAGTTGTTTCTGGCCCCAGGCCCACCTGGTGGGAGGAACTGAGTGGCTGATCAGAGCAGGAGTACAGAGACTGCTTAAGATCTGAGTCCAGTCCTGGTTACCTGTTCTTGGGGGAGGAGGAGCACTGGTATGGCACAGCTGACTGTATAGAAATAGCTTTGAAAACAACAGCGCATCCCCTCGAGCTTGGAACAAAGTACTCTCTACTCTACAAGCAGTCATACCCCCACAAAAAGCTCAAGGGTCAAGTAGTTGGCTGGGAACATGGCTAGGCAGCAAATACGGACTCAGACTCAGACTCAGACTTTGGATTCTTTCTTTGGTAACAAAGAAGACCAAAACATACAACCGGAAGAAGTCAATAAAGTCAAAGAGCATACATCAAAAGCCTGCAAGAAAAACATGAGCTGGTCTCAGGCCATGGAAGAGCTCAAAAAGGATTTGGAAAAGCAAGTTAGAGAAGTAGAGGAAAAATTGGGAAGAGAAATGAGAAGGATGCAAGAAAACCATGGAAAACAAGTCAATGACTTGCTAAAGGAGACCCAAAAAAATACTGAAGAAAACAACACCTTAAAAAATAGACTAACTCAAATGGCAAAAGAGCTCCAAAAAGCCAATGAGGACAAGAATGCCTTGAAAGGCAGAATTGGCCAAATGGAAAAGAAGGTCCAAAAGACCACTGAAGAAAATACTAGCTTAAAAATTAGATTGGAGCAAGTGGAAGCTAGTGACTTGAAGAGAAATCAAGATATTATCAAACAGAACCAAAGGAATGAAAAAGCAGAAGACAATGTAAAATATCTCACTGGAAAAACCACTCACCTGGAAAACATATCCAGGAGAGATAATTTTAAAATTTTGGACTACCTGAAAGCCATGATCGAAAAAAGAGCCTAGATATCATCTTTCAAGAAATTATCAAGGAGAACTACCTTGATATTCTAGAACCAGAGGGTAAAAGAGAAATTGAAAGAATCCACCAATAGCCTCCTGAAAAAGATCCCCAAAAGAAAACTCCTAGGAATATTGTTGCCAAATTCCAGAGCTCCCAGATCAAGGAGAAAATGCTGCAAGCAGCTAGAAAGAAACAATTTGAGTATTGTGGAAACACAATCAGAATAACCCAAGACCTAGCAGCTTCTACATTAAGGGATTGAAGGGCTTGGAATACAATATTCCCATAGTCAATGAGGCTAGGATTAAAACCAAGAATTACCTATCCAGCAAAACTGAGTATCATGCTCCAAGGCAAAATATGGATTTTCAATAAAATAGAGGACTTTTAAGCTTTCTCAGTGAAAAGACCAGAGCTGAATAGAAAATTTCGCTTTCAAACACAAGAACCAAGAGAAGCATGAAAAGGTAAACAAGAAAGAGAAATCATAAGGGACTTACTGAAGTTGAACTGTTTTGTTTACATTCCTACATGGAAAGATGATGTGTATGATTCATGAGACCTCAGTATTATGGTAGTTGAAGGGAATATACATGCATACATACACATATATATACACACACATATGTATACATATATATATATATATACATATATACAAAAAGCGAGAGAGAGAGAGAGCGAGCACAGGGTGAGTTGAATAGGAAGGGATGATATCTACAAAAATAAAATCAAATTATGGGATAAGAGAGGAATATATTGAGAGAGGGAGAAAGGGAGAGATAGAATGGGGTAAATTATCTCACCTAAAAGTGGCAAGAAAAAGCAATTTTGTAGGAAGGGAAGAGGAGCAGGTGAGGGGGAATGAGTGAATCTTGCTCTCATTGGAACTGACCTGAGGAGGGAATAATATACACATTAAATTGGGTATCTTACCCCACAGGAAAGAAGGAGGAAGAAGATAAAAAAGGGAGGATGACAGAAGGGAGGGCAGATGGGGTTGGAGGTAATCAAAAACAAACACTTTTGAAAAAGGAAAGGGTCAAGGGAGAAAATTGAATAAATGGGGATAGGATAGGAAGGAGCAAAATATAGTTAGTCTTTCACAACATGAGTATTGTGGAAGGGTTTTACATAATGATACAAATGTGGCCTATGTTGAATTTCTTGTCTTCTTAGGGAGGGTGGGTGGGGAGGGAAGACGAGAGAGAATTTAGAACTCAAAGTTTTAAAAACAGATACTCAGAAAAAAAGTTTTTGCAAGCAACTAGGAAATAAGATACACAGGCAATGGGGCATAGAAATTTATCTTGCCCTACAAGAAAATAAGGGAAAAGGGGATGGTGAGAGGACTTGGGTGACAGAAGGGACAGCTGACTGGGGAATGAAGCAACTAGAATATATGCCATCTTGGAGTGGGTGGGAGGGTAGAAATGGGGAGAAAATTTGTAATTCAAACTCTTGTGAAAATCAATGCTGAAAACTAAATATATTAAATAAATAAATTTTAAAAAGGCATTGCAAAGGCAAAATTAACAGGCCTTGGCAGCAGACTGGACATGGGGAGTGGGTGAGAGATAGTAAAGAGTTCAGGATGATACCTAAGTTGCTAGCCTGAGGGAGTAGGAGGATGATGTTACCCTCAATAATAATAGCAAAGTTAGGAGCGGGGAGCATTTAGAAGGAAAGTTGGGTTCCATTTTGGTCATATTGAGTTTACGATGTCTGCTAGACATCCAGCTCAAGATGTCTGAAAGGCCCATTGGAGATGTGAGACTGGAGGTCAGAATAGTGGTTAGGGCAAGAGAATCATCAGTATAAAGATAATTAAGTCCATGGGAGCTAATGATATCATAAAATTAAGTGATATATATAATATACATATATATATACATACATATGTATACGTATATAGAGAGAGAAGAGAAGAGAAGAGAAGAGAAGAGAAGAGAAGAGAAGAGGAGAGGAGAGGAGAGGAGAGGAGAGGAGAGGAGAGGAGAGGAGAGGAGAGGAGAGGAGAGGAGAGGAGAGAAGAGAAGAGAAGAGAAGAGAAGAGAAGAGAAGAGAAGAGAAGAGAAGAGAAGAGAAGAGAAGAGAAGAGAAGAGAAGAGAACAGGGCTCAAGGCAGAATTCTTTGGGACATCAGTGGTAGGAAGGCATGATTTAGATGATGATCCAGTAAAGGAAATTGAATAGCAGTGATCAGATATATAAAAGGAGAACCAGGAGACAGTGCTGTCCTGAAGAGTGAAGAGAATATCCTGGAATAGAGAATGATCAATAGTGTTATGAGCTGCAGATATGATGAGGAGAATGGAGACTGAGGAAAGGCTATTGTATTTGACAATTAGGAGATCATTGGTAACTTTAAAGAGAGCAGTTGTAATAGAATGATGAAGTTGGAAGCCTGATTGATAGAGAATTAAGGAGAGAGAGGAAGGTGGGGCAGCAAAGAGCACCTGTTATGGATGGTCTTTTCAAGGAATTTATCCACAACAGTCAGAAGAAATTTGGGGTGATAGTAAGGAAGGATTAGGGATAAAGGTGGAAGAATTAAGTGGGAATTTTTTGAAAATGAGTGAGACATGGGTATATCTGTAGGTAGTAGGAAAGGAGCTGATGGATAGGGAGAGACTGAAAATAAATGATAGAGTAGGCATGACAGAACTACCTGGGAAAGACTTAGCTTTAGCTTAAAACAGATATGGGAAATTTAAGAAGCGATAGAACGATTTGGGGAAAAAAGGGGCTTTGGGAGTGGGACAGCAAATACATCATTGTTTATGTCATTCAATCTTTCAATCATGTTTAACTCTTCATGACTACATGCACCACAGCAATCCAGGTCTTTCTGTCCTCTACTATCACCCCTGAGCCCACCCCCTCTTGTCTTCTTCAGAGAATTACTCCTTTAGTTTTTTGGACTAGGTGAAAAAGTCATTCTTTGCCTCATTTCTTACCTAGCCTTAATCAACGACTGGGTGTTGCCTCGGTCAAACTGAGACCTGGGAAATACCTTAATTTAAAAAGGCTAAGGTTAACCACTGCATCCAGGGCCATATGCAGTTGTCTTGATTTATATCTTGCCACTAGACACAGATGGTTACAAAGAAGAATGTGATACTGGTGACTTTGCACAGCCCTTCCTCACTTAAATCCAATTCACTTGCATGTCATGGCATCGTCTTCCTGATGTCATGGTCCTCTTTGAGTACAAAGGACAAGCAATAATCTGTATGAACAGTAGTAGGAACTGCTGCAGTAGTAGGAGTAGGAACTGGCCAGTTGGGCAACACAGCTCTTTTGTTCATTCATTCATTCATTCATTCATTCATTCATTCATTCTTCCCCTTCTCTTCCCTCTGTCCACATAGGGTATCATACCCTTACCTGTGGGTTCTCTGCCCAAAGGAATGCAAATTTTGATCACTAAAATTTTGCAAGATATCTTGGGGTTTATGGGCTAAATTTTCTTTATGAGGACCATACCTTAAATCCAAATCACTCTGGTTCTCATTGATAGGCCAACAATAGGTCCCAGGCCAACTCCCACTTGGTCACTGTTTCAACCCTGATTGGCTCAGAGTGAATGTAAATAGCAACTCTTTCTGTCTTGTCCAGAAAGCCTAAGGGTCTTCTCCTCCCAGATAAGATTTTTTTTTACTAGGTAGAAGGTAATTTTCTGCCTTATTTTATGCCTCAGTCAAACTGAGATCTGTTAAAGAACTTAGCTTAAAAAGGCCAAGGTCAACCACTGCATCTCGGGCTATCTCCAGTTGTCTTGATCTTGCCACTGGACCCAGATGGCTCCAGAAGAGGAAGTGAGGGTGGTGACTTTGCACAGCCCTCTTTCACTTAAATTAAATTCACTTCCATGTCATAACATCACCTCCCTGATGTCATGGTCCTCTTCAAGAACAAAGGACAAACAACAACTTCTACTACTATGACTACTACTACTACTACTTATTATTATGCAAAGAAGCCATTTTAGGCTTGATGTAAAAAATGTCCAATTAGATGAGGTTCAAAAGTGAAATGGGTTGCCCTGAAGCATGGTGAGTTCCCCTGTCTTAGAGGTTTTCAAGAAATAGGCAGATCACCATTTGTTCAGTCTGTTATGGTAGAGATTTCTTTCCAGTAAGACTTGAGCTAGGTGGTCACTGATATACCTTCTTACTCCCAAATGTTATAATTCTGGGAAGAAAGTGGGGGGGGAGTTATAGCTTCCAATAATATTTCTGCTTTCATTTGAATTCGGGTTGTAAAAAACATTGAAATGAAGTATATTATCATTAATTTTAATTTCATTCTCCTATTGTCCTGAAATCTAATGGCATGCAATGTCAATTTGTAAGCTCTCTTAGTTAAAATGTCAACTGTAGCTCTTTCAGGGATTCCTGCAGGATATGTAATCAACTGAAGACTGTGTCTTGTCTATGTTTACTTTGTCTGTATTTTCCACATCTAGCAGAGTGTTTTGAATATACTAAGCCCTTAATAAATGCTTGTTGAAATGAGTTCTTTAAGACAAAAATAACTGCCAATTAAAAGTACTCAATTGATTTTGAACAGCTTATAATGATTTATCCAATAAGGAGTCACAAAACTTGTTTCCATATCCCTTAATGAAGTAAGCATGATTTCAAAAAAAAAATCATTTGTATAATTACTAAGCTATGACAACCATTCATCTGTTTAGTAACAGGAAGAAAAGGTAACATTCCTTCAGTACTCTAAAGCAATTAGCTAATGTGAGTCTTGGCTAACTAGCCCCAACTGTCCAGATGTGAAGAATTACTTCTGACTCATAGCAATTTATCAGATGCTTTTATCAAGAAATCCCACTGTAGTCAAAACAGGCTAATTACCAGAGAGTTAGAGACCCTCTATAAAGATCTAAACAAAGGGAAGTGGGAATCATCCTTGTTCCAGAGATTTTAAAACATATTTATACAGGAATATAAAATGCTTTTAGTCTTAATGAACTTTTGGTGTATTTGATAAATGAAGGGTCTTGGAATATATATTGCAAAGGTTATTAATGTAAGTCCCTCTTTAAATATGAGGGAAGAGAAGAACATTAGGTATGCTACCCCAGAGTTGTCTTCATATTTAATATTTCTCACTTTTATTATAGCTAAAATTTATAGTTCCTTATGATTTGGAGTCAGAAAGATGTAGGTTCAAATTGTACCTCTGATAACTAGCTACGTGAGTGAACACAAATCATTTAACCTCTGTGGGTCTGTAGCAACTTTCCAAGATGTATCAGCCAAGTCATACATGATTTGGGATCACATCAGTTGATGGAGTTCTCCTATTGAGCTCTCAAAGATGATGGAATTACAGATTCTTCAAGTATACAGTCACGGTATAAGAAACAGATATAGTGTTTTATAATGTGAAATATATATATATATATATATGTATATATATATATATATATATATATCTGGGGGTCCCTTCAGGAGAATTAGATATTTCGAACAAACTCAACTATTTAAAAATAATTTTATAGAATGAAAAAAAAACACGAATTGCATTTTATGTGGAACTTTAATAAGATTTCTTCTTGCTTTAAATATAGTTTTCAGTTCTATTATCATAGATCTATCAGTCATTTGTAATGAGAAATCCTTAAAAACAAGGAATAAATGATTAATTAGTACACCTAAAAGTTGCAATCTTGAGAACTTAACTGAAGAAAGTATTTTTAATTTCAGGAAAGTCAGCCCAGAGACAAAAAAAGTAATTGAATTCTGTCCTCCTATTCACACTCATGAAGATGTTCATTTCCTTTTTAATTCAGAGAGAAAGTCATCATTATATGGATCATAGCATGTCAGCCTTAGCAGGGCCTTATAAATCTAATCTCCCCATGTTACATAAACTGTGCCTTGTCAGGTTGCTGGAAGAATAGAGATTGCCATGCTCAAAGGGACACAGGCATATGATCATAACTGGGGTTTGAATGCAGTTATTTTACCTCCGAATTCAGTTCTCTTTCCGCAATATCATGATGCTCTTAGAGATATGGCTTTTGATTGTTTTCTAGCCTATTGGGGCTGAGATGAAGTACATAGATGTGTTTCTTTGCCCAGGACAAATTAACATTAGTATATTTTTGAAGGCTACTCTTAAGATTTAAAAGTCATAAAAAGTCATAAAAAGATTCCCTTATTCAAAATGACTGGCTCAACCACAATTTAACTACTTCATTTGTAGAATTCTCAGCATCAAGATCCTGTCTTAAAGGGAAACTCAATAGTACCTATAACAGACAACATAGCTCACGATGAATGGGATACAACAAGAGAATGTTTTAAGAAGTGCAAAAACATTGGAAGTAATGAGGTAATGACCTTTGAGTAGTTATGGGAGATAAAAATGTTAAGTAATGTCTAAAAGGACACAAAGGTGTGTATGGTGGACTGTCACATAGAGGTTTGGGGTAGGGATGAGTAGAAGGCAAATTTCCCACTTCATAATTTGATCTGGAAATGAACCTATCCCTCTTCCGGAGCAAGAGGAACTGTGATCACAGACATATATATCCCCACTCTCTGGTTCCACAAATAATACTGTTTACCCAATTAAATACCCTGGTGCAACAGAGCCAGAGGTATTTGTGCACTAGAGCATGGGTAAGGATCAAATCAGAAGAGCAACTCTATTACATAAGACATTAAAAAAACAGAACTGACTTTTCAAATTAAAATATTTGAAAAGTCAAAGATCAAAAAATCAGTAGTAGTTCTATTTCTTGCAATAGGAACTTATATAGCCCTTTCTGTCTCTCATTTCTGTAAAAGTAAACATAAAAATCCACTCACTTGGAATATTTTTGAATTTTGCTTATTGCTAACCTGTTCATTTTATTTCTTTTTCAATTCAATTCAGTATATATTGTCTACAATGTGTAGAATTCCATGGGCTGTAGAAGGGATAAAGATAAATAAAACAAAGTCCCAGCCCTCCTAAAGCTTATGCTAAGCCAGTTTAAATCCTAATAAAAAACCTTATTTAAAGTTTTGAAAATGTTCTGTTCTATGTAAGGCATACCAACAAACTAAGAAGGAAAAAAAACTCTAAAGAAATCTTTTTGGCCTTAAACCATTTTCTCAATCCAAAACTAAGAAGAAAATATTGGAGGTATAATTATAGGAAAATCATTATACCTATTTTGTTCACTTATTTAGCAACCACATATTAATTATCTAATGCATGCAATGTACTGGGCTTAATGATGAGGCATCTACAAAATAATTTTGAACCTTATCTCATATTAATCTCCTCCGTAAATTTTACAGTCCAATAAAATCAAAATATTCTTTGCTCTCTAAAAGTACCAGATGTAATCTCAACTCCTTACCTTTGTTCATGTTGTTCCTAGCCCTAAATTTCCCCTTTAACTGTTAAATTACCTACCTTTAAACACCCAACTAAAATCCAGTCTTATCCATTAAACCTTCTCTTAATCTAGTTAAAGACATGCCTTCTCTGGATCGCACAGAAGAGTTTGTTTTGAACCTCTCTGATATACTTATTATATAATCTTGCATATTATCTCTGTATCTTAGTCCCTTACTAGATTTAAGCTCCATGGAAGCAAGTGTAATGCATTATTTAGGCTTAGTAAGTGCACCAATACCAAGCCCAGTGCCATATAGACTTCTTTTCCAATACTAAAATACTTGAACAACCTGCAATATTATTATTATAGGCATTCCTTCTACTAACACAGATCAAAATTTATCTATGAATTAGCAGAAGGCCTTTAGGAATTGCTTGGTTTGAAAAAAATCACTATCTTGGATTTTCTTTCTATGATGTTGCCCCAGAATGTTTTTAAAGTTTTGATTATGAAGAAAATAGTCTCATTATCTGAATCATGAAAACATATCTACCATCCATTCATTTAAAAAATAATGGAAACATTTTATTTTGGTAGTAATGTTGAAAATGAGTGAATTTTGATTAAGAAGTTGATCCAGTGCTGATGTAGACCATGACATCAGAGTCTCCTTTAAAGTAAACTAATTTCTCTGATAAAATGGAAATTCATTCATTATTTTCTTATTTGAATGAATTTTAAAGAATTTTTATATTTAAGCATATGAATTTGTATATTCACACTCTCTATATAAAGCACATGTTGTAAAATATACCATTATAAAATATTAGAAATATGCCCTTTCCCAAAGCTTAAAAGCCAAAACATAATGAATTTTATTGTTTATAACTGTCAAAATTAAAAAAAAAAACCTTTTAGTTCTAATATCAGTAGAAATTTCCTTAAGAGAAGAGTTTGTTTAGTCTTTTTTTTTTCCTTTGTAGAATAATGCCTGACAAATACTAGTCATTTGCATATTTTAAGAAGGAAGGGAGGGAAACCGAAAAGGAGGGAAGGAGGGAGGGAGGGAGGGATGGAGAAAAGGAAAAGAGGGAGGGGAAAAAAGAAGGGAGGGAGAAAGGAAGGAAGAAAGGAAGAGAAGGAGGGATAGATGGAGGGAAGAATGGAAAAGGGAGGAAGGGAAGAGGGGAGGGAAAGAGGAAGGAAGAAAGGAAAGGATGGATGAATGGAGAGAGGAAGGAAAAAGGAGAGAAAAGGGAAGGGAAGAAGGGAGGGGAGAAGAAAGGAAGGAAAAAGGAAAGGAGGCAAAGAGGAAGAAAGGAAGGAAGAAAGATGGGTGAAAATATGCTGAATGTCTAAGCTGGAATCAACCTTAGAAATGACTTAGTTCAATTCCCTCATTTTGTAGATGGGAAAACTAGGTTAAATTACTTGACCCAAGTCATAAAGAGCTCTTACTGAAGAGCTGATACAAGAACCTAGGTCTTTTGACACCCAACCTACTGCTTACTGTATTTTTTTACACTGATTTACACACTTCAAAGTTCAAACTGGTCAGAAAAAGTACATAGGCAATAAATAAAGAGAGAACCCAAGTTATATTCCTTACCACGACAGATTGGCCGGTGGTCACTCCATGCTGCTAGTGTCTCTGTGACTCTCTGGCATGTTATGCTCTTAGAACCCTGAAGCACATAATTATCTTCACAGGAGAACTGAACACTTGCCCCCACCCTAAGGAATCCAGAAACAAAAAAAAAAAGAGAAATTATTAGATATGAAGCTCAGAGAAACCAATATACAGCCTGTTGCTAATTTGGAAGTACAGGCAAAACTGTCAAATATGTAGATGGAAAAAAATAAAGTTTCAAAAAATTCAGATAACCAATCATTTGCATGTGAGGAAAAGTTTTATTTCAAAAAGGGCAACTATCTGTACCATTCCATCGATGCATGAGAAAGTGCAGCAGAAGAATATGTTTTAAAACAACACATACCAATTATAGTCAAAGGAAGGCTACATCCTATACTGGGGAAATATATCTCCCTGGAAAATCCTTTCCCACCCCATTTTAATGTAATCTATCCAGGCTACAGTTAGATGAAAAATTACTTTGGCTCTAGTGCTACATCTGAAAACATAAAGCTTTGAGGTTGTGAGCATTGACAAAACACTAAAACAGAATAACAATTTGGCAGGTGCATAAGAAAATGTTCAAGTCATAAATCAGGTGTGAACACACACCCAATTACTTCTTCTGAGCCTGACATGTGACATTAAGCATAGTGCACCACTATTTTACATTCTGACAAGTATCCTCTTTAAGGAGCAAATCCTGCCCATGTTTTCTCTTCATCTTGCCACAGACATTGGGAATGCAGAGGAGAAGTAATGAAAGTGAGAGTATGTTTAGAGAGAGAAGGAGTAAGAAAAATGGAGATTTTCCTTTTCTGTATACTTGAAAGTATAATTCTTTACGATATGTCTGCATTTCATAATGCAACTTTCAATACAATTAAATATAAATATATGCAAGTTAAGCACAAATATACTCATACGCACATGTAAAACACACACAAAGTTTTGTTTTTTTTTTCTTTCTGATCCAAATCTATAATTTCATCTAGTTAACTAGTCTAGGACTTTCTTCCACTAATGAAGAATTACACCTCACGGTTTCAGAGGCACAGAAGGATATAATGACTTATCAACAATTACAAAGCCAGTATGCATAAGTGGCAACACTTGAACCCATACCTTCCTAACATAAGGTTATCTCTCTTTTCAGAATGCTATACTGAAACTTACACAGACCCCTAGATAGACATATAGGCACACCCACAGAGGAGTTTTTCTGCACATATGTAAGTTTACTCAAATGGAGAAATCTGTTCAGATATACCAAAATATAGAAATTTTTAATATGCTACACTACACACACACACACTATTATATGTATGTGTTTATTGATACATGAATATATGCATATGGTTATATTTTCTATGTGTGTAAGTATGTACAGAAATATATGTAAATATATACATACAAACACATAGATATGTCTACACATACAGACACACATCATACTTTGGGATATATACATAAAATATACATTATAACACTATGACCAGGTGGGATTTATACCAAGAATGCAAGGCTGGTTCAATATTAGGAAAATTATCAGCATAATTGACCATATAAATAACAAACCTAACAAAAATCATGAATATCTCAACAGATGCAGAAAAAGCTTTTAACAAAATACACTACCCATTCCTGTTTAAAAAAAAAACACAAGACAGAATAGGAATAAATGGAGTTTTCCTAAAATGATAAAGCAGTATCTATCTAGAATGATCAGCAAGCACCATATGTAATGGGGATGAGCTAGAAACATTACTAATAAGATCACGGGTGAAACAGGAATTTCCATTATCAATACTGTTATTCAATATTGTACTAGAAATGTCAGCTTTTGGCAATAGGAGAAGAAAAATAAATTGAAGGAATTAGACTAGGCAATGAGGAAACAAAACTCCTTCTTTGCAGATGATATGATGGTATACTTAGAGAATCCTAGAGAATCAACTAAAAAAAAACTGTGAACAATTAATAACTTTAGCAAAGTTGCAGGATATTAAATAAGCCCACATAAATCATCAACATTTCTATATATTACTAACAAAGTCCAGCAGCAAGAGATAGAAAGAGGAATTCCATTTAAAATAACTGTAGATAATATAAAATATCTGGGAGTCTACCTGACAAGACAAATCCAAGAACTATATGTACACGATTATGAAACACTTATCAGATCTAAACAATTAGAAAAATATCAATTCCTCATGAGTAGGCCAAGCTAATATAGTATAAATGACAATTCTACCTAAATTAATATACTTATATAGTCCATACCAATCAAACTACCAAAACATTATTTTATAGAGCTAGAAAAAATAACAAAATTGGGAAGAATAAAAATTCAAGAATATGAAGGGAGTTAATAAAAAAAAATGCAAAGGAAAGTAGCCTAGCTATACCAGATCTGAAACTATATTGTAAAGTGGTAATCATCAAAACTATTTGGTACTAGCTAAAAAGTAGAGTGGTAGATCAATGGAATAGGTTAGGTGCGCAAGACACAGCAGTAGATGACTATAGTATTTACTGTTTGATAAACCCAAAGACTCTAGCTTCTGGGATGAGAACTCACTATTTAACTATTTAACTGGAAAACAGTATGGTAGAAACTAGGCATAGACCCTCCAAAATGGGTATATGATATAGTCATAAAGGGTGATACCATAAGCAAATTAGGGGGGCGAGGAAAAATGGAAGGGAAGAATTTAAGACCAAACAAGATAGAGAGAACATGCAAAATGGATAATTTAGATTACATTAAATTCAAAAGGTTTTGCACAAACAAAGCCAATGCAACCAAGATTAGAAGAAAGGCAGAAAGCTGGGAAACAATTTTTACAACCAGTTTTTTCTGATAAAGGCTTCTTTCCTCAAATATATAGAATACTGAGTCAAATTTATAAGAATATGAGTCATTCCCCAATTGAAAAATGGTCAAAGGACATAAAGAGGCAGCTTTCAGAGGAAGAAATTAAAGCTATCTATAGTCAAATGATAAAATGCTCTAAATTGCTATTGATTAGAGAAATGCAAATTAAAACAACTCTAAGGTACTGCTTCACAGCTATCAGACTGGCTAATATGAAAGAAAAAGAAAAAGATAAATGTTAGAGAAGATGTGGGAAAATTAGAACACTAATGCATTGTTGATGGAGTTGTGAACTGATCCAATCAATCATTCTGGGGAGCAATTTGGAACTATGCCCAAAGGGCTATAAAACTGTGCATACACTTTGTTCCAACAATACCACCACTATGTCTGTATCCCAAAGAGATCATAAAAAAGGGGAAAGTATCCACATGTACAAAAATATTTAAAGCAGCTCTTTTTGTGATAGCAGAGAGTGGAAATCGATGGAATGTCTATCAATGAGGGCAAGGCTGTCCAAAATGCAGTCCACAGGCCTCATGCGGCCTGCAGTGTGATTTATGTGACCGCTTACAAGCATAGAAATTTACATAAATGCTTTAGTAAACGAAGCAGAGCTACCGCAGAGCTCTCACTAAAATGGCAAATCAAAATACATTGTTTATTGTTTCAATAAAAACCTAAGGTTGGTCAGCCCTGAATTAGGGAATGGCTGAACAAGTTGTAGTATATGAATGTAATGAAATAAATATTGTACTATAAGAAACGATGAGCAGACGGATTTCAGAAAAACCTAAAAAGACTTAACATGAACCGATGCTGAGTGAAGTGAGCAGGATCAGAAGAACATTGTACAGAATAACAGCAACATTGTGTGATGATCAACTATGATGACTTAGCTCTTCTCAGCAACTCCAAAAGACTCTTGATGGAAAATGCCATCCACATCCAGAGAAAGAACTATGGAGTCTGAATGAAAATTGAAGCATTCTATTTTCTCTTTTTTTCTCTTTCTTTTGGTTTTTTCCCTTTTGTTATGATTCTTCTTTCACAACCTGACTAATGTGAAAATATGTTTAATAGGATTGTACATGTATAACCCTTATCAGATTTCTTGCTGTCTTGGGGAGGGTAAAGGGAAAGGAGGGAGAAAAATTTGGAACTCAAAATCTTATAAAAATGAGTGTTGAAAACTATCTTTACATGTAACTGGAGAAAATAAAATACTATTAAGTAAAAAAAAAGAGCCTACAAACCTATAGACACCAATCAAAAAATCCACAAATTATATATATGCATATATACAATGCATGTGTGTATACACACAAACTGAAAATAAATATGCATTTTAAAATATTTAAAGTATGTAATAGGCAGGAGAAACACTGGATGAATAGCCAGAATGGTACGTTGCATCACTGAATAACTGGAAAGATTCTATTGCATAGAGTGGGACCCCTTTTCAGGATTTAAGGAAAAGCAAGGGCAAGAATGACACTGAATAACACAGCATTTAGAATTCTGCATCGTGTTCTATATATGTGGAGTGAATCTCCACATTGTTAAATTCTTCAGCTTCTAGTATATAGCACTTTAAAGTTTGCAAAGTGCTGTACAAAAATTATTTCATTTTATCCTCACAACATCCTTCAGAAGTACTATTACCACTGTTTTACAATGAGAAAACTGAGGTAGACAGCATATATGACCTGCCCTGGGTTACAAACCTATAAAGTATCTGAGGCCAGATTTGAACTCAGTCTTCCCATCTCCAAATTCAGTGTTCTATCCACTATAACACCTAACTGCCTAGAAGATGTTTGTTGACTGGTTAATTAATTCACAAAAGTATAATTTTTTTTTCAAATGGTGGGAATCAAAACATAAGGAAAATTCAGATTGATTCAGTAATTAATGTGTGTATGTATACATATGTGTATACATATACATATATACATAGAGAGCAATGAAGAACATACTTGTTTAATTAAAAATTTCAGAACATTAGAAATACTATTAGCCAGTTGTCCTTCAATTAATCTTTTCAAGAAATTATGTAAATATGGATGAGAGACTGCTTACAAATCATCATATAGAAAACTAAGACCAAGATCCTTCTATACCCTTTCATACTTCCAATATTACTATTTTTATCAATGGTATCATCATCTCTCTGTGAATTACAGGTCAAAAGTTCCATAGCCATCTTTATTTTCAAGCTGCTGGAAGACAAGTTATGTATTTTATTTATCCATCTTTGTATCCCCAACAGTGGCTACTATACCCTCAATAAATATTAATTTTATCAATTAATGACTCCTCTCTTCATCATCCCTTAGATACTGTTACTCTCTAAGTCCTCTGGCACTATTCCACCTAAAATATCACCCTTTTCTTCTTTCTACTTCAATTAACCTGATGTTCTCACTGCCTCAAACCTAGATAACAGCTCTTAACTAACTTCTAATCACAGTACTTTCCAGTATATTTTATACTCAATTGCAAGGTTGATTTTTGTTTTCATTGTGGTAGTCCTTTAAGGGTTCCTTAGGGGCAGCTAGGTGGTGCAGTAGTGTGATAGAGTAGATAGAATAAAACCTGACTAAATACTGTCTCAGTCATTTACTAGCTGTGTGACCGTGAGCAAGTCATTTAACCCTGTTGCCTAGGTTTCCTGATCTGTAAAATGAGCTGGAGCAGGAAATGACCAACCATTCATTATAGTATCTCTGCCAAGAAAACCCCAAATAGGCTCACAAAGAGTTGGACATGACTGAAAAACAAGTGAACAGCATTACTGTCTCTATCTAGTCTACCACAGTCTAATATTCAAGCTCCTCCATCAATTAGCCACACTTTACCTATCCAATCTAATCTTCCATTATCCTGCCAAATTAACCTTCTGCTGTGGGTTAGTTTATCTTATTACATTCCAAGTTCATCTTCACTTCTGAACCTCTGGTTAGGTTGTTGTCCCTTATGTGTTTGAAAAGGACATAAATTATAGCATTGTTTCATGCTCTAATTGCCACCTCCACATTAAAACAAGTCATTGTGCCTAAACTCACTTCATAAATTATGAAAAACAAAAATAGCAGTGAATATAACAATATAATATTGTCAGAAGATAACAGGTGAAAAAGCTACAAAGCAATGAAGTGATATCCTGTTGCAGTAACCTAATGGAGGTTTAGTTCATGACATTTAATAAAGGGATTTAAAGTTAGAAAGCAGGCATGACAAGTACTCTTTCCAAATGATCAATTCATATTCTAAATCTAGTTTTCTATTAGATAACAAGAACAACAACACCACAATACCATTTCATACCATTTCACTTTCTAATAATACGAGCCTCAAGTCTCTTTGAGTTCTCTGATTTCTCTGCATGTATTCTACTTGTCAGATAAAAAATGAATTCATCGCAGAATAAGAGCTGATTCATAATTTGATTTTCCTGAAATATCCCATGAAAAAAGAAAAAAAAGCACTGGGAGAAATAATTACTGCTAGGCACCTTTTAGTCAATAAGAGTGTTTATAATAACCAGATATTATTGCACACAAGCACTGTTACTGAATGGAATAGCACATATCTGATAATATCAGTGAAAAGGGAATGAGTGCAAAGATATAAAATAAGATAGAGATAGAGATAGATACATACACAGCTACATAGATACAGATAGATGATAGGTAGATATAGATAATCAGAAGTTTAAGGTAAACTGTTAGATTGAGTGAAGAGTAAAAAGTTAACCTAATTTAAGATATTCTGCTATTTAAAGCTGCAGAACCAAAGGAAAATACATTTTTCTTTTTTTCCTTGTTTTTTTTTTTGCAGGGGGGAAAGCAGGGCAATTGGGGTTAAGTGACTTACCCAAGGTCACACAGCTAATAAGTGTGTCAAGTGTCTGGGGCTGAATTTGAACTCAGGTCCTCCTGACTCCAGGGCCAGTGCTCTACATACTGCATCACCTAGCTGCCCCATAAAATACATTTTTCTTATCTAGAATACTTATCATTTGTACCACTGTCTCATTTGGGAATTTTGTGGATACAAATGAAGAAATAATTTCCTTCATTTTTATATAAATAATTTACTGTAAATTAAAACTAACTAAATAAAATAATTTTTGTCATGGCAGCAGTAAAAATGATGGAAGGAACCTAACAGTGCCACGGAATTGCCTCTATTATTCAGTCTTTCTCTTCCTTTGTTAACTGTTCTTCTGAAGCTAATGATGGGCTGAGTAGTTGCAGGACTTTAAATGATGAAGTTTGTGAAAATTTGTTTTCATCATCGTCCCATCATGCCAGGTATCTTGCCCTCATAACATTGCACTTTCACCTCTCTCCACTTCCTATTCCCCAGACGATTCATCATTATTAGCCCAGACCAGTGCCCAGTGGGGCTGGTCCAGTAGTTCAGGACTGGAATTGGAATGAAATGAAATATTTATAGACCATTTAGTAGTTGACAAAAATAGGTCTGTTTAACAATAGTGTGGAAAGGATATTTAGTAAGGATACAGCACTATAGAGTCATAAAATAATGATGTGCAGGTAATTAACAGGTGCCCAGGGGATTAGGTTAACTTTTAGAATAAGAGAAAGCCAGGTAAACCCATTATCTCTTCAATATGTTTTAAAATGTAGGCTTCCTACTCACAAAGAGCTTGTAGTCTAGTAATAGAGATTTGAAATATACATGAATAGCTAAAATACAAAGTAGAGTGAGCCAAGTACATATGAAAATTATGGAGTAATATGAAATTTTCAGAAGAGGAAAAGATCACTTCAGCCTAGGAGAACAAGGAAGACTTCATGAAAGAAGTATAATATGAAAGAGGTATAAATGATTCTTCAAAGATGAAGAGGAGGTGAGAAAAGGAAAATAGGTATTCTAGGCTTCAAAAATACTGTAAGAAAAGAATAATCAGTGACGAGAAAGCACAAGATCTTTTTAAAGGATGGTGTCATCCAGTTTTAGAGTTTAGGCTGTGGAAATTCAACAATTCAATTCACCAAGTATGTCTTAAGTACAAGTCATAAGGAGGAAAGGAAGGAGAAATAGAAGAGACAGAGGAAAAGAGATGGAGGAGAGAAGGAGAAAGAAGAAAAGAAATTCCTTTCTTCAAGGGCATTCTAAAGGAGAGCAGTAAAATATATGTATGAGCATGGAGGTTGAAACTAAGTATTATAGGCTATACTAGATTTATCATATTGAAACTTCTGTCTTCAGATCCTTGCTATACCATGTCTTAATTTTGTTTCTCCTACAGCCTAATAGAGACCTCTGCAAAGTGAGGCTTAACAAATATGAATAAATGAATATATATGTTAATCAGGAGTAATTCAGAGTACAAAGACATGAATCTACAATAATAATACCAAGAATAGCTGATATTTATAGAGCACTTTAAGGTTTATGAAGAACTTTATATACTTTGATTAATCTTCAAAATAACTTTATGAGATACCTATTACAGGTATTATAACGTCTATTTTTCAATTAAACCAACTTGGGGCTCAGAAACAATAGTCGCTAAATTATGGTCACATGAGTAGTAAGTTTCAGAGGCAGGACTTCAATATAGGTCCCAAGACTTTTTCTGGTCAAGCACTCTTTCTACTATTCTATCCTGCCTCTCAAACACAGAGAAGAAACATGTAGCAGAAAAAGCAGTGGCTCTATACCAGAGGGACTATGTTTGAATCCTGTTTACTCTCTGTGTAACTTTGGACAACTCACTTAACCTCCCTGGGAGTTGGGTTAGATGGCCTCTGATATCCTTTCCATTTCTTCCTCCTCTTCTTCCTATGATCCTATGTTTTCTAAGTTCAGTTCCGGTCTTGAAACCTAGAAAATCACTGAGGTGATCCCAAGGCTACTATTTCATCTTACACTGGTCAACTTTACTACCAAATATGAAAAACTTGTCAAATTCTGGAAACTAACCTGCACTTCTACTTAGAAATGTTTCTTTGTAGTATCTACCTAGATTCTAGACATATTTTATCTTCATAGATTCAGAGATAACATGATACTATGATACTACAATAGGTGATTAATAAGGGCTTATTTATCTCTTAGCCTTCAATATCATCTCATTCAACCCTCTCAACTTACAAAGGAGAGTGAGGCATAGAGGTTGACTTGACTGAGGTCACACAAGTCATGAGGTGGGAAAGCCAGGGTTTGACCTCAGGTTCTCTCTCTCCAAATTGAGAGCTCTTTGCCTTGCATCACTCTGCTTTTTCTATAACCTCTCAGATTCTCCAACAAATCATCCCTGTTTATGCTGAGGAAAAAGCTCAACTACTTCACCTGACTGTGCCCAGTAAATTAAAAATCTCACTGGAACAGATGGGACCAAGGAGGTTGAAAGACAATTTGCAAGTAAACTGGCCACAAAGCCAATAAAACTTTGTCAGCTTGTGCCTTTCACAGTATCTCAGACAACACTATAATCAAAGAGACAAATGTGTAATGGCTGTAAATATTGGAGTGCTTTTTATTACTCTTTTGATTCCCACACATAATATGTCATTTCTGGGTCATTTTTTCCTTTTATAGCGACAGTCTTTAGAATCATCTCTTCAAGCCTTAAGGCAAGTTAGCACTACTGAAAATGCATTAGAGAGTAGATTGATATCTCTAGCCCAAGGAAAGCAGAAAAAAGAAACTAATATTTTAGATGAATTTCAGAGCCTGGATGTTAACAATGGCACGACATAGCTTCCTTACAACAATCAAACTATAAGGAGTTCAAGGGTATGAGTTCCAATAATGTTTGTGAAAGTGGCTTAAAATTACTAGGAGATTCTAAACTGTGGCTAGTGTTTAAGAACAATAAACTTAGAAAAATATATATGAGCTTTCTATTAGGGAAGTTTCATTTAATTCATTCTCTTATATGCTCAATATATAAGGAAGAGCTCTTTAACAAACAAGATCAGTTCATTCTTTTCCAAAAAGTTAATTAAATTAAAACCTCATACAGGTTCATAATGAGACATGAAAAAAGCCACATCCATGTTACTTGAATTATACTAATGCTATAACAGGCAGCACGAAATGTTGGTGTTGGACTCAGGAAGGCTCTGATTTGGATTGTATCTCTGACACTAGCTGTGTTACCAGGGGGCAAGTTAATTCACTACTCAGAGACTAAGTTTCCTCATTTCTGTAAAAAGAGGATATTAATACTTCTAATATTTACCTTTCCTGATCTATATAAGAATAAAGTGATATCATGTGTTTGCAAACTTTGAAGCATTATATAAATGTCATTTACTATTGTGGTTACTGCTATCTTATTTTTATGTACAATGGAGTTCAGACAGGAATGGTCTTAGGACGAGTTTTCTTTTTTTAATAGCCTATTATTATTGCTTTTTGTATACTTTTTTAAATTGAATAAAGGCATGACATATAAGCTCTACTTCTGGAAACTCACTGAGATTATCTTCAAATGTTTCATTTGATTATATCTAAGTATCTGATAGGTGCCAAATTTTTGCAGCGATCAGTGATAAGTTCCACATTTTCTCCCATTTCCTTTTCATTAAGAAACAATGTAAAGAAAACAGAGAAACGTGGTGAAACATATGAACTAATGTAAAATGGAGAAAGTAGAACAAGGGGAGGGAGAGACGACTAAAACAACGTAAATGAAAATAACAATAGCAAATCAATTGAAACTTAATGCTTGGTTGAATGAGACATGAGAGGGCACCTCTTCCTGCTGCTTTGAAGAGATGGGCAACTGTAGGTATAAAATACTGTGTATAAAGTCAAGCATTTTTAATATTTGTTAGCCTTGTTTAATTTTTTTCTTCCTTTTTTTACTTGTTATTTATAAGGGATTGTTCCTTGACAGATGAGGGGGTAGGGACATATTGAGTCATGTAAAAAGAAGACATAAATAAAAATATTACAAGTATAGCTTTTTCAAAAGTATTTATAGCTATGAAATACTAATGACTATCATAAATCCCTCCATTTATATAAACAAATACATATGCCTAAGTGATTATTATTATTACTGTTGTTATTGAGGATGATCATGATGAGAAGAAGGAGGAGGAGGAAAAGTAAAATGCTTCTGAGTCATACAAGACATAGCTTAATAGTAGTTCAGTGGGAAAAATACTAATACAGTAATAAAATCGTATAGACTGCAAGCTTAATAAGAATTGACAATATAATGTAGAAGTCTAAAAACCTAATTTCAATGATTCAGTAAATAAACATTTATTAAGCACCATTTATGTATCTGGCACTATGATAAACACTGTGGGGGGCGGGGAGGAAAAGACAACTCTGCACTCAAGGAACTCACTAGGGAGATAAGATGCAAAAAAAGTATGTACAAACAAGCTATATAGAAGATTAATAGAAAATAATCAACAGAGAGAAGTCATTAGATTTAAACAGGATTAGAATGAGCTTCCTATAGAATGTTTGACTTTAGCTGGAACTTAAAGAAAACCAGAGATGCCAAGAGGCATGAGACAGTCAGTGAAAACGTCTGGAATCTGAAGATAGAGTATTTTGTTTGAGGAACAGAAAAGAGGTTGGTATTACTGTTTCAAAGACTACAAGGAGGTATAATATGTAAGAAGACTGGAAAGAAATGGGATCAGGTTATGAAGGACTTTGAATGATAAACAGAGAATTTTATATTTGATCCTGGAAGTGACAGGGAGCCCCTGGAGGCCTTTCCCCAGAGGATACCACTTTGACAGCTCAATGGAGGATGGATTGGAGTGAGCACAAAGAACATTCCGTAGGCTATGCAATAGTTTAGGATTAAAGTGATGGGGGACTGTACAAGGTACTGAGTGTCAAAGGAGAGAAAGGAACATATAAGACAGTTGTTACAAAAAGAAAATTGGCAGGCATTAACAAGAGATTGGATTTGGGGGCTGAGAGCTAAAGAATCAAAGATAACACATAGGTTGGTGACTGGGTAGATGATGGTACCCTAAACAGTAACAAGGAAGTTAGTAAGAGAGGAAGGTTTGAGGAGAAGAAAAATAAGTTCATTCTGGACATCTTGAGTCCAAGTCATCTATGGGACATATAGTTCAAGACATCTAATAGGCATTTGGAGATGTCAATCTGGAGGTCAGCAGAGAAGTTAGGGTTTGACAAACAAATCTGAGAATAATTTGCATATGGGTGATAATTTAATCCATGTGAATTAATGAGACCACCAAGTAGAGTAATATAGAGGTAAAAAAGAAATGGTTCCAAGACAGAATCCTAAGGGATACCCATGGTTAACAGACATGACTTGGTTGAAGATGTATCAAAGAAGATGGAGATGGGGTGGTCAGATAGGGAAAAGGAGAAACAGGAGAGAATAATGTCCCGAAAGCCTAGAGAGAAGAGATTATCAAGTGATTGATAGTGTCAAGGGCTGAAGAGAGGTCAAAAGTAGGAGGATTTAAAAAAGCCCATTAGCTTTAGCAATTAGAGATTTTAGTAATTTTTGAGAAGATGGTTTTGGTTGAACGATGAGATTGAAAGTCAGATTGTAAAGAGTTAAAAAGAGAATGAGAAGAAAGGAAATAGAGATAACTATTGCATATGGCCTTTTCAAACAGTTTAGCCATGCAAGGGAGGAAAGATATGGGACAATAGCTAGCTGTTTTACCAAGTGTTATATATTATCCAGTGATAAAAGTAATAGTGCTAATGTATTTTTTCATTGGTCAGACCACAGGCCACATCAGGAACTTTGTATTCATTTATGGGCTCCTCATTCACTTTAAGAGTAACAATAGAAAACTGAAGCTCAAATAATGAGACCAAGGCAGAAAAAAGATAAGACAACTGTAGGGAAAAATTGAAAGAAGACTCCCTTTAGCTCTTTCAATATGTATTAAATATCAATATAGTCTTTGATCTGTTACCCTCATTTTTGACACATAACCAGCCCATCCAGTCACATATTTTACAAGTTCTTCATGTCATTAAAAAGATCTATCAGGGAGGTGTTTAAAAAGAATGGGCAATGTTCTTAAACTTGTTTCTATTTTCCTTTTTAGTCCCATTCTCCTTACAATGATATGATCCTTTATAACTGATATCTATTCAGGCTTCAAATTTAATTACCTAAAGCTAATTCTGGAATGTTTCTACAAACTGGACTTTGGTCTAACTAAAATCTTTGTTCAGTAAACTAAAAGCAAAGCTAGACTATAAAAAACCCCCATTGAGAAGTGAATAAGGGAAGCAACAGCAAAGAAAGACAGATGTGTCTCCAAATGCTAAGAATATTGAAAACCTAAGGCATATAGTAAGCTTATAATTTTTCACTACACCTATTTCAGTGGGAAAAAGTAGGGAGACTTTACCCAGATGTTCTTCCACACGCTTTTCAAATTCATGGATTTCCCTCCCACCCCAGCCTTTGATGTCTGCCTTAGATGTTTATTTATCCCCTAAATTCATCTCAATGTGACAATCTGAGTAAAAGCCCCAAATGCCCTACCCTAGCTATGACTGCTGGCCAGTTACTCAATAAAAATTTATTCATTAGGCAAAAGTGTTAGATTAGATGACCTCTCAGATCCCTCCTGACTCTAATATTCACATTTATGTGTGTGTTTGTTGTGAGAATAATGAATATATCTTAAGAAACATTTATCACAGTATAACGTTTTAGTAACCCAGTGCAACTGTCACTGAAAAGATGACCTCATTGAGATAATATGTGCTGATAAATCATGTCCCTCATATTCTTTCAAATTATAAAGAGGATTTTGCAACATGTCAAGAGGTTGTCTGTGTTTCAAGCTAAAATATAAGGATGGTTGGAAAGGTTTCAATGTGTAGATATAATAGTGTTTTTCATGAGAAGCTATAAATAATACCATACCCTGTAGGGTTTTTTTAAGATGCAAGTTCACTTTCACAGTAGAAGCAATTGTATTCAGAACCAAAGCATTGCTTCAAGAAATGAAAAAAAAAATTGTTTTCTCAAAGATGCCATGACTTACACTTCTAGACAGATTCCACAATAAACATGCACTCTCATGCAGACCCCTCGATATACACTGACTAACTGAATTTCAGTCATTACATTTTAGGATGAACGTGACAATCTAGAGAATGTTCAAAGGAAGGCAACTATTGTGTTGAAGGGAGTAAGAGGCTTGTCAGGTTCAGACTAGTTGAAGTAACAAAAGATTGTAAGCCTAGAGAACAGAAAATATGATACGTATAGTCAAGTATTTGTAGGGTATGCATAGGAAACAGTGATGAGATTTTTCTGCTTTATCTTAAATGATGTAACTAGGACTGAGGATAAGTTCAGTCAGAGGCAAAATAATGGAGTAGAAAGAAGACTGGTTTTAGAGTTAAAAGACTGAAATCTGTTAATCCAGGTTGCATATCTCACTCACTTTCCTCTCCTTCATCACAAAGCATATGACTGAGGAATTATCTGCCCCTATTTCTTTTCATTTTTACTTCCGCACCCAGTTTCTTCTTTTTGCTCAGAAGTGGCTCCACATGATTATCCTCCTAATGGCTAGCAGAGTATATCTGAAACTCCTTACGATGACTCCTGCCCATTTTTCCATTTTTCTAATACATCTTCCACTCTCTCTATGATCAGTTTGCTAGGTAGGTTCTTTGCCTTGTCCTTCCCCAATGCCTACAATAGTTCTTCCTCTTCACATCTGCCTCTTTGGATCTCTGTTTGTTTTTTTAGACTACTCAAAGACTATCTTCTACAGGAAGTCTTTCCAATTTTTCCAGCTACTAGGACCTTTATTTCAAAGGTTATTTTGTATATACTTTGTTTAAATCTTGTATATACCTATATTTATGGTAGTTGTCTCCCTCATTAGAATGTACACCCCTTAAGGAAAGGAACTGATTTCACTGTTTATTTGTGTCCTTAGCACTTAGCACAATTCCTCACATAAAGAAAACAGTAAAATACATGATTATCATGTTCCTTGCATAGAGATTTTTGATTCACCCTGTTTGTTACCCTAATATTATACAATTTAATGTAAAGATTTTCGATATCCTTGCTTTTACTACTCTCACTTCTTAGATATTATCTTCTTTGATTTTTTCTTACTATGTAGTATCTGCCTATGTTACTAGACTTAGTATTTATTTGTTTAACTTATATTCAGAGTACATCATGTGAAATACCAGGCTAGATCAATCAAAAGCCAGAATTAAAGTTGTCAAGAGAAATATGAATAATCTCAGATATGTACATGATACCACTCTGATGTCAGAAATGAAGAGGATTAGGTGAGGGTGAAAGAGGAGAGTGTAAAAGCTAGCTTAAAGTTTGACATCAAAAAAACCTAACATCTTGGCAACTGTTCCCATCACTTCTTGGCAAACAGAGGGAAAAGAAATGGAGGCAATGCCAGATTTTATATTCTAGGGCTGACAGATCACCGAAGATAGCAACTGCAGCCATGAAATTAAAAGTCGCTAGCTCCTTGGAAGAAAGGCTATGGCAAATCTGGACAGTATACTGAAAAGCAGAGATATCACCTTGTCAACAAAGGTCCATACAGTCAAAGCTACGGTTTTTCCAATAGCAATGTATGGCTGTGACAGTTGGACTATCATGAAAGCTGAGTGTTGCAGAATTGACACTTTAAAACTGTGAAGCTGGAGAAGATTTTGAGAGTTCCTTGGATAGGAAGGTCAAATCAGTCAATACTTAATTAAATTAATTCAGGCTATTCACTGGAAGGTCAAATACTGAAGATGAAATTTAAATACTTTGGCCACATAATGAGAAGATGGAACTCAAGGGAAAAGACCTTGGTTTTGGGAAAGATTGCAGGCAAAAGGAAAAGGGGATGGCAGAGGATGGGATGGAGATAGTATAATGGAAACAGCAAACATGAACTTGGATAGACTTTTAGAGACAGTGGAAGATAAAAGAGCTTGGTGCGCTATGCATGGTCCATGGGTCACAGAGAGTCAGATACCACTAAATGTCTGAACAACAACAACCAGACTTGGCAGTTAAAATGGGAAATTTTCTCACTGTGTGGCTTTTCAGTTTAAAGTGTTCTTGTTTAGATTTGCAAGGCTACTAGAAAACATGTGTATGTGTGTGTGTACATATATGTGTGTGTGTGTGTGTGTGTGTATACAGATAGATAGATAGAGAGAGAGAGAGAGAGCGAATGAGAGAGAGAGAGAGAGCGCTTCTGAGAACCCTAATAAGTCTGACCGTCCATGCTTCTATCACTATCTTATAAATATTATCATCTTAATCACTGCCTCAATTAAAAAAAGAAAAAAATATTTAGTCTACATTTTATTCGACAATTATTTTATAACATACATACTTTAAACTTAACACACCTGGTCTCAAAATCACTTTTGAAGTAATCTGAGTGTTAGAAATAAAAAAAATTAAAATGATAATAAGAGCAAAGACTAGTGAAGAAGGTTGAAATAGAGTTTGATATTTGGAATGATTACATTCCTCAATATGCTGAATTATATACCAATGCCCATCATCATATCATCCAGTTAGCTAAATATGGTCAATATCATGGTCCTATCCCTTTATAAGACTGCTTCATTCTATTACATGGCCAAAGACTATGTCTATAAGCCCAATATTTTACCTTATAAATGTGAACCTCTAGTAAAAGTCTATAGCTGAATAAGAGCTAATTCTTTACCACTACTAGTGTTTAAAACAGAAAAGAAAACCCACAAATTATACATCTAAATGAAAGAAAGCAAGTAGCATTCCCTAAGTCAGTGGTTCTAAAACTTTTTGGTCTCAGGACCTTTTTAAACTCTTAAAAATTATTGAGAACTCCCAAAGAACTTTTGTTTATATGGGTTATATCTATCAATAATTAATGTATTAGAAATTAAATATCTTCATATTATTATATGAAAATAATTTTGACCTCCTGAAATCCTTGAAACTGTTGAACTATTGCCCTAAGCCAATATTTTTCAACCTCATTCATTTGGGACATCTTTATATTTTTAGGACCAGGGAATTTCAAAGTGGAAGGGACTTAAGAAATAATTTTGTTGAGTCTCCTCATTTTAAAGAGGGGGAAACAAAGGCCCAGAGATATTCAGTCACCTGCCCAAGAACCAAGATCTAAAGAGCCAAGATCTGACCTAGCCTGGAAATCTAAATCCATTTCACTATGTCATACTGTCACTTCTAAATTTTCTGAGGTTAACTTCTTATTGAAATAAAGTGTACCAATAACAGTTTCCATTGGTGAACAGTGACAGAGAAGTAAATAGGTAGATATGCTACTCCTGGAGAAAAAGTGATTTTTCCAAAAAAAAGAGGAAGAAGAGAGAAAGGAGGAGAGGAAGAAGTAGCATCTGCTTCAAGGTTGTGGATTTGTTAAAGAGAAGATTAATCTCGAACATCATTCTAATTTCAGAGTATTGTCAAAGTGATTTGCAGGGGAAAGGATGGTTAAAATAGTTAGAATGCAGGAACATGGCCAGCAGTGGTCTGGCAACTCTCTGAATAGTAGAAGAATCCAAGCCTTGAAGAAATCCAGACTTTTACTCTGTATGTCTAATGTCTTCTGGATGCATTGTTGTGTCCTGACATTCTGGTTTGTAAATGTTGGCATGGCATACTAGGCTAATTACAAAGTGACCTTTTCCATCCAGTTCATTAATGAAAATAAAATAGTCATTTGCTGCAGCAGACGCTTGCCTTTAGGACAGAGTTTAGTTACAAAAATAAATGCCATAGGATTAATATAGATTATATATAAGAAAAC
Source organism: Phalanger gymnotis (assembly GCA_028646595.1). Classification (NCBI taxonomy): domain Eukaryota; kingdom Metazoa; phylum Chordata; class Mammalia; order Diprotodontia; family Phalangeridae; genus Phalanger; species Phalanger gymnotis. Next base: position 200,544,931 of record CM053625.1, read on the forward strand.
TTCATTAATTGGGACCTTACTAATTCAGAATTCCTGAATTGCACACAATCTCAAAATTAGAAGGAATCTTAGGGAGTGTCTGGTCCTATCTGCACATGAGGAATGGATTTTAAAACATTCCTCACATTTGGTCATCCAGTTTTCACTTGATGCCCTCCAGTGAGTGATATCTGCTATCTCAATAAGTACCCTTATACACTTATGTCTACCTCTACAGGTTGTGATGAATTTCTTTACATTGAGCCCAAATCTTCCTTTCTGCATGCTTCATTCATTGTTCCCAGCCCTCAGGACAAGCAGAGTCTAATGTTCCAAACAACCTATCTAGTCTGAAATTTGCATCCATACCCCACCTTAAAAAAAAGGAATTCCTGAAGAAATAACAAGTGTCATATAGATTGAAGGAGGAATGTTTAACCTAAAAGAAAAACAAATGAACATAATAGTAATACATTTAAAAGGCAAGCAAGACAGCCTAGGTAAAGAAGAGAGGCTCCCTGAAGTAAAGACAGGCAGTAATAATTTGCTAGTCAAATCAATCACCGAAATCTCTACCACCATCTCCCTTCCTACTCCAAGGGAGAAAACCCAGAACTCTCAACCTAGAGGTTGAGGAATAACAGTGCCCTCCAAACAACTGGCTTTATTTCCAAACTTGAGCCCCATAGCCTTCATTCAAGGGAGACATCAGGATAGAATAAGAGCCCATCTTCTTCCCAACCACCAATACCAACAGCTGACCAAGTGTCAATGATAGACATGTATTCCTAAGAGCCTTGGAAGTGGCACCAATCACTCCACCAATCACTACACCCACTACAAGCCCAGCCCTCAGAGCCATAATCCTGGGAAGCAACCTCCATGGAGATGTAACCTGGCAGTTACATCTGCAGGTACTATAGCCATGACTTCTAAAGACTTAGAAAAGACAGTTCTGATACCAAAGTCCTTGGCATTATCAAATGATCAAGTATCAAAAACCGTATGATTTTAGCAGTGCAAATAACATTATACACAATGCCATATGATCTGCTTTGATATTGCCCTCTAAAGGATTATAGGATTGGTAACTGAAACCTTCTCTATGTGCCTTCTCTCTCTTTAGAATAAAAGCTTCTTAAGAGCAGGGACTATCTTGCTTTCTGACTTTCATCTCCAAAGCACAGTGTAAATACATAATCAGCATTTATTTTGCTTTTGAATTTAACTGTCCATGCAGCCACCCATTCGTCCATTAATTCATTCATACTCATTTATGTATCTTTGTTGTGCTCATTATACCTGAGCTAACTACAAATTACTTAAGCATAAGATCTCATCTTAATAATGGTAGTCATTAGTTTGGGTTACTATACATACTTGAAAAAGTCTCAGGCTCATACTTTAACTAATTAAGAGTGACCTCATCCATTAGTTTAAATTAATGAGGCTTGTGTCTCTCTTTGAAGTTGGAAAGGTTGTGAAAAATGTGCATCCCATTCTTAGCCTAATGCCAACCATAATTATCTGAGTAAAAATGTCCAATTCACTGAGGAGCTTCAGCTAAAACTCCAAAAAAAAAAAATAACAAAAACCTGAATTCTGTTGTTGTTCATATTTGATTTAAAAATAAATATTAAAAAAATCATATACTTTGGAAACTTTTTGTATTAATTTGGAAAAACAGAAATTTCCCAAATATTTTGCAAATCTCAATGTAAGAAAAATCACTATTGTTACATAATAGGCTGAACTTTGTTGCCTCATCTTTAGCGATAATCAAAGGAACTTGTTTTTGAAATGTCATTCGAAGATCTCTTTCTTTAAGATTTGGTAAATTATCTTTTAGATTAAGTTGTGAGTAGCTTCTAAACTAAATTCTCTAGGGCAGTCTATACATAAAATACTGTTGAATTAGAACACTTAGCAAAATTTGCTCTAAAAAAATAAAAGATATCTCCTTTTATATGAGGGAGTTTTCCAGCACATTGATCTCCTGTAAGAGACTGCGATTTTATTCTTGTCTCTATGCACTATGCATAGTAAAGAGAGTTCAACTCCAGTTCCTCTTTGAATAGTGAAATATTAAAATTTATATAGTTTTTTTGGTTTATGCTGCATGTTAGTGTTTTCCCTGGGCCAATATTTTGGGAAGAGTCCAAACAGTCAATTGGGTTTCTTAACACATTCTATTCCATTTTTTATTTTTGTAATTTTGAAATTAAAAAAAAGAGGAATCAGTTCAAGAAAATTTTTGCATGCTAGGGAAATGAAAGAACTGAAGGGGGGAAAGGAGCATAGGGTTAGAAATAGAAAAGAACAAATAATCTACAAACATTAAGGAATAAAATGAAAGTAATAAAATTATCTGTCCTGTGATTAGATACAACTGGACCTACAGAAAAGAAATCCAACCTTTGTCTTCAGGTTCCACTTCTGACTCATTTCAATATTTAGAAGAAAGCCTTGTCTCATAATATTTTTTGTGCTCCTGACACAATTTTTTTCAGTTAAAGTGGATATCTACTATTCATGACCCTCAGAATTTGAAGTAACCTCAAAATAATCTCCAATTCATATCTGCATAAGAATCCCTGCTACGAATGTCAGATGGATATACAGTCTCTACTCAAAGACTTCCAGTAAGAGAGACTATTACCTCCCAAGATAGTCCATTCTATTTCTGGAGAGTTCCAATGTCTAGAAATTTTTCCATTATATCAATCATAAACTTACTTTCATGTAATTTCTACTATTTCTACTCTCCAGGTCCAGGCAGAGCAAATCTAATCCCTCTTCCATGTGATGGCCTTTTGAATACTTGAAGAGAGCAATCATCCTTCTCCCTGTCTTATCTTTTCTAAGCTAATCACTACCCAGTTCCCTCATCAGATCTTTATAAGGCTTAATCATAATAACTTTCAATATCCTAGTCACCTCCTCTGTACAATTTTCATCTTCCTAAAATGTGATGCCTAGAACTGAAAAAAACATATGTATTCCTTAGATAACCTTCAACTACAATGGGACTGTTTCCTGTATCTCCTATATTCTATATTATCTGCTTCTCACAATATGTCTTGATTTTATAGTTTATTTTTTTTTCTGGGGGCTTGTCTGGTTTTCTTATTTTTTTTTTGCTGAAATAGTATGTTGCTTGTTGATACTGAGTTTCCATTTTTTTCAAAAGCCCAGATCACATTCAAATAAATTACTGTAGCCACAAATACACATTTTGTACTTTAGATATGTATTTTAAACCTAAATGTAAGGATTTATATTTATTCCAATTAAATTTAATCCTATTAGATATACATAGGTCAACATTCTATCTGTTCAAGATCATTTTAGATCCTTTCTTTGTCGTTCAATGTGTTAGCTGTCCCCACTAGTCTCTCTTTTATAAAAAAAAAAATTAATTGAAAAGCATGAGATTTGTGTATTTACCCAGGTCATTTGTAAAAATGTAAACAAACAACACCTCTACAATGCCCATGACACATCCCTGAGATACTCCACTACTATTTCCCTTTCCAGTGGGAATTAAACCTTTAATGACTATCCCTGGGATCAATCACTTAAATAACCATTTAATAATTATTTGACCCTATATCTTCATCTTGTCATCAAAGACATCATGAGATTTTGTGAAATATTATACCCTCTCCTATCTGTCCACTTTCTTCCTGTGCTCAAAAATCTTCAATGGCTACCTACTTTTTTTCTTTTTTCCCTTTTTATTACCTATTTCATAATGGATGAAATATAAACTCCTAAACCTCACATTTGTTGAAAGTTTAGAATTAGTGGAGCTTATGTTGGCAAAATGGGAAATAACTGTGCCCTGGCACAGTTCAAATGGAAGCAGGTCCCTTCAATTTTGTGGACAGATATAGAAGCTATAAGAACTATATTTAAAGATGGTATTGGGCTGTTTTAGTGGATAAAATACTGTCCTTGGAGTAAAAAAAACAGGGGACAATTATAACAGACGTCAGCCAATGAAGTGATTTTTGGTAAACATTGGTGTGTTATAGTATAGTAAGTATAGCATATTCTTGGAATGAGTTTCAAGTGAAATTGGCTTCTATAAATGCATGCTGGAATGTAAAAGAATTCACATGAACCAGGGCCATGGCAGGGCTATTGGGATTTGAGGAAGAAGTAATGTGTATGTGGCTAGGCACATTGCTAATGCCCTCCTATAGAGTAAATAATAGCAGCATACGAGCAATTGTGCACTGTGGTATGGCAGAAAGACTAATGAACTTGTAGTCCCAAGAACTGCATTCAAATTTTCTCCCTGTTAATTGTTTCCTATGAAATCTTGACCAAATCATTAACCTACTGAGCCTTAGTTTACTCATCTGTAAATGAGTGGGTTGGACTGGATGGCTTCTAAGATCCCTTATAGCTATAGATCTTTGATCCTATCAACCAACATAGGTTAAATGCTTGATATATTTCAGTCACTATGCTATTAACACTAGTGATACAAATAGAAAGAATGAGACAATCTTTCATCTCAAATAGTTTATATTTCAATAGAAGTGTAGGAACAACATGTATAAACACACATATACACACTCACTGTATGTACATACAAAGATAGAGGCCTCAGGAATTTATCTTTAGGGATGAATAAATATGAGGGAGGGAAGGTACTACAAGTTGGGAAGATGAGGAAAGGATTCATGTAAAGATGTCTCTTGAGTTGTGGCTTGAATGAAAAGAGGATTCTATGAGGAAAAGAGAGGAGAAAGCATTCTAGTCATGGAGATGGTCAAAGTGAAGGCATGAAGATAAGAGATGGAGAGTAGTACATGACGAACAGAGAGGAGGCCAATTTGATTGGACAGAAAGCAGAGTAAAGTAAAATGAACCAGGAAACATAAGTTGAGGACAGGTAGTAAAGATCTTTAAAATTTAAGCAGAGGCTTTTCTATTTGATCTTAGTGACAATAGGAAGCTACTATGGCTTATTGAGTAGGGCAATGATATGGTAAGATTTGTATATAAGGAAAATTACTTTTTCATCTGGCAGGGGGAGGGTAAACAAGAAGGTGGAGATATTTGAAGCAGGGAAACCAACCAGAAACCTGCAATAACAGTCTAGACGTGATGTGATGAGGGCCAGAATTAATGTGTAGCTGTATAACCAGAAAAAGAGTCTGATGCGAGAGTTGTTATGGGCAAGAGTTGGCAACTTTTTGGATATGTGGCTGAAGAAGGAATGAGGTTTTAAGCCTGGGAGACTAAAAAGATGGTGGTACCTTCAAGAAAAAAAGGGAAAATTGGAAAAATGGAGGATTTGGGGTAAAAAAAATGAGTTCCATTTTGGAAATATTGAATTTAAGATGTCTCTGACTCATCTATTTTGAAACGTCCACTAGGTAGTTGATAATGGGAGACTGTGGATATGTAGATGTGTGAGACATCTGCATAATGACAATTAAACCTATGGAGATGATGAAATCACCAAGAATGTGTAGAAACAGGAAAGAAGGTCACTGACAGAGCAATGGAAGACATCCACAGTTGGGGAACATGACACAGATGATGTGACAGCAAAGGAGACTGAAGGGATAGTTACACAAGTAGAAAGAGAATGTGATAATAGAGAATGATGTAATGAGAATGTAGAAAAGAGAAGGCAGCTAGGAGGGGAGAGTGGTCAGTAGCATCAGATTTAGCAAATTAGCCAACAAGAATGAGAACTAAGAAAAAACATATCATATTTTGCTTATTAATATATCATTAATAACTTGGGAAAGAGTAGTTTCACTTGATTGATAAGGTTTGAAGACAGATTGCAAAGATTTGAGGAGTAACCGAGAGAAGTGGAGGTAATAACTGTATAGATATTTCTAGTTTAACTGAGATAGGGAGAAGAGATATAAAATGATAGACCGAGGGCATGATAGGTTCTACTGAAGGTCTCTTAAGGATAAAGGACACTTGGATACATTTGAAGATGGTTCAGAAGAACTAATGGAAAGTGAAGAGTTAAATGAAAAAGATAGTCCCATTCCAGGGGAGCATACGTTCTAAAGCAGGAAGACAATATAAATGAAAGGAGGCAGGAGAGGTGACAAGAGAAGGTTCCAAAACAGGGGCATGGTTCAAAAAAAGAAAAAAGTCTAGAGAATCAGGATTAGAGCTTGGACATGAATAAAGGATTTAATACGGCTAGAATGTATACTTTTTTTTAAAAAAATGATGTTCTAGGAGGAACTGGGCAATTAAAATAAGGGACAGAAGCACAGGGCACTTCTAGAACAAAAAGGGTAAAGGTGCTGAAGGTTCTTCCAGGATGAGAAGGCTACTTGGAAAGCAGCAGAGGAATAGTCTTCCAAGGAGAGAAAGCTGCTTGAAATTAGTGGAGAAAGAAAGCTGGAAGCATCAAGAAAGGAACAGAGGAGAATAACATGAAAAGCAAGGAGAAATCAAAGGACCTAGGTTCAAATCCAGTCATGCTGTGTAGTAGTGGTGTGTAAATTATTAAATCTCTATGAACCTTAATTTCCTTAGATGTAAAACCAGGATGTTGGGCTAAATCAGGAGTTAGCAAACAGTGCCCAACAATACATTACTATATTTTAGAATATAAAAAGTATTTTTGCTTGTAGACCATACACAACCAGGCAGTGGGCTAGATTTGGCCTATGTAATTTATTGACTCCTGCACTAAAAATAGAATACAGTTCGAGAACTGAACTTCAGGTGCCATCTACTTCAATCGTTTAATTTCACAAATGAGTAAATGAGGCCCGGAAAAATTGTGACTTATCCAAGTTGCAAAAAAACTATGATTTGAACTGAAGTCCTCTTGTTGCAAAACCATTATATTGTTTCTATGGTTTCTTTCAGATTTTAAATCCTATGATCCTTTGACTTGGATTTGATTCCTGGCTCTTACACTTGCTATCTCTGTGACCACAGGAAAGTAGATCAACACAGATCCATGTCCCCATTCCTCTCCAGATCTTAGCACCATTCCTGGCACACCATAAGCATTTAACAAGTGCTTGTCAATTTATTGACAATTCTTCTGGGTCAGGTTTTTTGAGGCCTAATGTATGCTTTTAGGATTAGACTATAGTATTTCCCTAGTATCAATTGGGACCACCAATATGAAGATATAAAACCAGGTCCTGGAAGTTTTCTAATATATAGGGACAAAGTCTTTTTCATCCTTGTATGTACCAAAGACTTGAGAATAAAATGTTTCTTCCTAGCCTCTCTGATAAGGCTGACCTCTTTAGTGAGCCGTTTCTCTGGCTCACTCTGAGTTGGGAAATAATTGGAGACATGGTCGCTGCATGTATTCTGGCAAGGATCAGCACCTCTATGATTTAGATTGCATCTCTATAACAGGCCTAGGGCTGGATGGACTCCACACAGCAGGCCAGAAAATCCCCATGATGCCAGGTCACTAGGCAGACTTTCCAGGGATGGCAGGCTATGGACCTCACCAGGCCAGGGAAGTACAACTGAAAGTGAAAATTGAACCTGGCATGAATGCTGTTCATGAATAGAGCTTCACAGAGAATGATATTGGTAATTGAAATCCCTGCTCTTTATCTTTGTTTCCACAATGGAGTTAATCCGCTGTAATTATTTCACATCCAAGGATTAATGTCTCTGAGACTCAGTTTCCTCATGAGTAATATAATTATAACACCTATAGTATGTTAATAATATCTGACATTTATATAGTACTTCACAGAAGCACAGTATGTGAGAGTTGGAAAGCACCTCAACAGCCATCTAGTTCAACCTATACACAGAAGAAATTCTTACTATAACATACCCAAAAAATTGTTTGCAGACTTTAAATACTGAAAAGTTCTTTACAGTTACTATCTGATTTGTTCCTCACAACACTGTAGGATACATGTTATTTTTATCTTCATTTTATTTTTTTTAACAGCTGAGGAAACTAAAGCTGAATGAATGACTTTCACAGGCTAGAATCAAACCCCCAGGCTTCTGACTCCAAAGCTGGCACTCTAACCACTATGGCTACAGCTCTGACTGTCATCTGTCTTCTTCTCACGGCTTATTGTAAGGAAAGTGTTTCACAAACCTCAAAGTGCTACATAAATGTGAGATCTATCAGTATTTTTATTTTTTAATTTAAGATTTTATTTTTCCCAATTAATTGTGAAAATAATTTTAACATTTGTTTTTAAAAATTTGAGTTTCATATATCTCCCCTCATACTTCCACCCCTCCTTTATTAAGAAGTCAAGCAATTTGACACGTTATACATGTCCAGTCATGCAAAACATATCTGCATATTAGTCATGATGTAAAGAAAAGGAAAATAAAGATTTTTTTTTAAAGTATGCTTTTATATTCCATCAGTTCTTTCTCTGGAGATGGATAGCATTATTCATCGTAAGTCATTGAGAATTATCTTGGATCATTGTATTGCTAAGAATAGAAAAGTCATTCATAGTTGATCATCATACAATATTGCTGTTGCTGTTATGATGTTCTCCTGGTTCTGCTCACTTCACTTTACATCAGTTTATGTACGTCTTTCCATGTTTTTTTTCTTTCTGAGAACATCCTACTCATCATTTTTTATTGCACAGTACTATTCCATTACATTCATGTAATACAGCTTGTTCAGCAATTCCCTAATTGATTGGCATCCCCTCAATTTCCAATTCTTTGCCACCACTAAAAGAGATACTATATTTTTGTATATAGGTCCCTTTATTTTTTTTAATCTCTTTGATATAGAGACCTACTCATGGTATTGTTGGATCGAAGGGTTTGCAAAGTCTTACAGCTATTTGAGCATAGTTCCAAACTTTTCTCCATAATAACTGAATCAGTACACAACTCAACCAACGGTAGATTAGTGTTTCAATTTTCCCACATATACTCCAACATTTGTCATTTTCCTTTTCTGTGTTATTAACCAATAGGATAGATGTAGGTGGTATCTCAAAGTTGCTTTGATTTGCATTTCTCTAATCAATAGTGATTTAGAGCATTTTTATATGACTATAGATAGCTTTGGTTACTTCATCTGAATACAGCCTGTTCGTATGCTTTGACCATTTATCAACTGGAGAATGGCTCCTCTTTTCATAAATATGACTTACTTCTCTATATATTTAAGGAATGAGGCCTTTATCAGAGAAATTTGCTGTAAATTTTTCCACAGTTATAATTATTGTGTCTTTCCCTCTATCCGATCCCCCTCATTTATCATGCTATCTCTCTCTCCTTTCACCATGTCCACCCTCAAAAGTGTTGTGCCTCTGACTACTTACTCTTCTAATCTACCCTCCCTTTTATTAGTCCCCCTTTCACTTATCCCCTTCTCCTTTTCCTTTTTGCAGGGTAACATAGGAAATTATCTCTCCTGGATCTATTTTCCAGGTCAGGGGTTTTTCCAATGAGATAGTTCACATTGTCTTCCATTTTTTCATTCCTTTGGTCACTAGCTTTCCCTTGCTCCAATCTAATTTTTAAGGTACTATTTTCTTCAGTGATCTTTTGGACCTCCTTTTCCATTTGGCTAAATCTGCCTTTCAAGGCATTCTTCTCCTCATTGGCTTTTTCAAGCTCTTCTGCCATTTGAGTTAGCCTATTTTTTAAGGTGTTATTTTCTTCAGTATTTTTTTGGGTCTCCTTTAGCCAGTCATTGTCTTGTTTTTTATGGTTTTCTTGCATCACTCTCATTTTTCTTCCCAATTTTTCCTCTACTTCTCTAATTTGCTTTTCTAAATCCTTTTTGAGCTCTTCCATGGCCCGAGACCGGTTCATGTTTTCTTGGAGACTTTTGATGTAGGCTCTTTGACACTGTTGACTTCTTCTGGCTGTATGTTTTGGTCTTTGTCACCAAAGGAAGATTCCAAAGTCTGAGTCTGGGTCTGAGTCTGTTTTCACATCCTGGCCATGTTCCCAGCCAACTTACTTGACCCTTGAGTTTTTTGTCGGGGTATGACTGCTTGTAGAGAATAGAGTACTTTGTTCCAAGTTTAAGGGGCTGCGCTCTTGTTTTCAGAGCTATTTCTACAAAGCAAGCTCTGCCACACCAGCACTCCTCCTCCCCC
>CM053625.1:200555088-200570133 GCA_028646595.1 Phalanger gymnotis
CACTCCCCCTCAGATCTTCCACTTAATTCCTCCCACCAGGTGGGCCTGGGGCCAGAAGCAACTGCAGCTGTAGCTCTGGAAGCAGCCTCAGAGCTGTACCACCTCTGCTGCCCCCAGGGCAGTGGCCACACCATAAACTCCTTTCACTCTGTCCCAGCAGCTTTTCCCACTAACCTTCTCTGTTGTCTTTGGTGTTTGTGGATTGAGAAGTCTGGTAACTGCCACAGCTCACTGATTCAGGGTGCTAGGGCCTGTTCCGCCCAGCTCTTGGTCTGGTTGGTCTGGGCATGGCTCATGCTGGTCTCTGCTCCTTTCCGCTTCCAGTTCTGTGGGATAGACCTTACCCAGTGACCATCCAGGATGTCCTGGGCTACAGCTGTGCTTCCCTCTGCTATTTCATGGGTTCTGCAGTTCTAGAATTCATTCAGTCATTTTTTATAGGTGTTTGGAGGGACCTGTGGGGGAGCTCACTCAAGTCTCTGCTTTTCAGCTGCCATCTTGGCCCTGCCCCCCTCCAGGAATTATTTTTGATCCTAAGATCAATTCACATCTTTCTTTGAGGCTTGGATATAGCAGTTTTGACTTTGTTGTCTTCTGCTTTTGTGTTTAAGGTGGTATGATCTAAGAAGCACTGAAGGTGTCCCAAATGGAAAACTTTAAGAAGTCCTGATCTATTTTAGGATTTTCAAGCTTTCTCAGTGGAAAGACCACAGCTGAATAGAAAATTTGACTTTCAAACACAAGAATCAAGAGAAGCATGAAAAAGTAATCAAGAAAGAGAAATCATAAGGGACTTACTAAAGTGGAACAGTTTTGTTTACATTCCTACATGGAAAAATAATGTGTATAATTCATGAGACCTCAGTATTAGGGTAGCTGAAGGGAATATACATATACAGAGAGACAGAGGGCACAGTGTAAGTTGAATATGAAGGGATATATCTAAAAAAATAAAATCAAATTAAGAGATGAGAGAGGAATATATTGAGAGGGAGAAAGGGAGAGATAGAATGGGGTGAATTATCTCACCTAAAAGTGGCAAGAAAAAGCGGTTCTCTATGAGGGGAAGAGGGGGCAGGTGAGGAGGAATGAGTAAATCTTGCTCTTATCAGATTTGACCTGAGGAGGGAATAACATATACACTCAATTGGGTATCTTACCCCACAGGAAAGACGGAGGAAGGAGATAAAAAGGGGGGATGATAGAAGGGAGGGCAGATATGGGTAGGAGGTAATCAAAAACAAACACTTTTGAAAAGAGACAGGGTCAGGGGAGAAAACTGAATAAAGGAGGATAGTATAGGAAGGAGCAAAATATAGTTAGTCTTTCACAACATGAGTACTGTGAAAGGGTTTTACATTATGATACACATGTGGCCTATGTGGAATTGTTTGCCTTCTTAGGGAGGGTGGGTGGGGAGGGAAGAGGGGAGAGAATTTGCAACTCAAAGTTTTAAAAGCAGATGTTTGAAAAAAAAATAGTTTTTTGCATGCAACTAGGAAATAAGATATGCAGGCAATGGGGCATAGAAATCTATCTTGCCCTACAAGAAAGTAAGGGAAAAGGAAATGGGAGGAGTGGGGTGACAGAAGGGAGGGATGACTGGGTAATGGGGCAACCAGAATATATGCCATCTTGGAGTGGGGGGAGGGTAGAAATGGGGAGAAAATTTGTAATTCAAACTCTTGTGAAAATCAATGCTGAAAACTAAAAGTATTAAATAAATAAATAAGAAGAAAGGGGAAAAAAAGAAAAAAAAGAAGTCTTGATCTAAGGAGAGGTGTATTCACTACTCTTCTAACCTGTGTTCTGCTCTGTGAGACAATACAAGCACTCTTTTCTGCACTGAAACTGTGACTAGGGTCCCTGCTTCCCTACAATTGCAAGGTTTAGTGTTCTAGTGCTCCTTCTTACCCTGGAACAGACCCAGGAATGTGACCAAGATCCATTTATAGCAACAGTCCTGCACCCAGTGCCAGCAAATGGACCCTTGCAATCTCCTTCTGACCAGTTGTTTGACCCCCTTACCATGTGTAGGGCGAGAGCTCAGGAAGCACTTCTTGCCAATTCAGTTTCTCTCGAGGCCTTTTCTGGCTGGCTGAGGTAAGACTTACTGTTGCCTTGCTTGAGCCTGGCCTACTCTGGATTGCACTGTACTCTCACCCCAGTGCTACAGACCTTTCTGCCAACCTTTTAAGGTGCCTTGGACTAGAAAATTGTTTCACTCCATCCTTTTAAAGTTCGGCTGCTCCAGATTTTAAGGCATTATTTAAGCTGTTTGGAAGGGAATTTGGGAGAACTCCAGTGAGTCCCTGACTTTTCTCTGCCATCTTGGCTCTGTCTCCTCTGTCAGTATTTTTTAGGATGGAAAGCAATAAAAAAGTCTTCTGTTAATGATAGGATCATTGTATTCAGTCATAAATAGGACATTATATATCATATAATGATTAATAATAATAATAATACTGGCTAATATTTACATAGCACTTTAGTGCCTATGAAGTTCTTTATATAAAGTATTTCTACTGATCCTCATGATTACCCTGTCAGCTAAGAATGATTATTATCTCTATTTTTTATAGGTAAGGAAATTCAGCCTAACAGAAGTTAAATGACTTGCTCAGAGTTGTATGGCTAGTAAATGTCTAAAGCAGAGTTTAGATTCACATCTTCCTGACTGTAAGTCCTATCCTCTATCCACTAAATTACCCAGATGGTTCAAGTCTAATCACATATCACTACCATGTGGTAAATGAGGCAACTGAGACCACAGAAGCTAAGGGACTTATCTGGTGCCACACAAATACAAACCCTGAATTCTATCTAACTCCTCATCTTGCACTTCAAGTATTGTGCTTTTCCCTCTATACCACAAATTAACTACCACTTAAGATTAGGTTAAAAATGAGTTTTATTCTTTAGAAACAGGTTTCCTTTTTTAGCTACTGAATTTTTGTGTAATTAATTCAACAAATACTTATTATATACCTCAATATGCAGATCATTTGCTAGGTGCTAGAGAAGTTACAAATTTGAAATGACAGGATCCTCTTCCTCAATAAGCTTATCGCTTAGTAGGAGAAGACATAAACACAAGTGAATGTAAATATTTTAATATTTTGTGACAAATTTATTGTTGTTCAGTTGTTTCAGTTGTATCTAACACTGTCTCCATTTGGAGTTTTCTTGGCAAAGATAATGAGGTTATTTGCCATTTCCTTCTTCAGATCATTTTATAGATGAGGAAACTGAAGCAAGCAGGGTTAAATGACTTGCCCGGGGTCCCACAGTAAGTATCTGAGACCAGATTTTCTTCCTGATTTCAGGCCTGGAAATTTATCCACTGCACCATCTAGCTGCTCTCTTTTGTGATGAATATATTATGAAAACTGCATTAAAGGGATGAAAAAACAGTATACTAGGCAAGGTAAGAAGAAGAAAGTCACCGAGTAATTTAGGAAGGGGTAAAATGCGGGAAAATTTGGTGTAATAGATTACCTTAGGGCTAAAAAATATATAGCTGAAAATTCATCAGAGAATGAGCCTGGGCACTACAAGGATGAGTATAAAAAGTCACCAAAGTAAGATAGCAAAGCCATGCTTTGGAAGTTTGAGAAATAATTATTTTGACCAGAGTTCTTGATATTTGGAGGTTAATAATTATGAGATAAGTCTGGAAAAGTAGGGTGGTGGGGTAGCTAGGTGGTGCAGTGAGTAGAGCACTGGCCCTGGAGTCAGGAGGACCTGGGTTCAAATCCGGCCTCAGACACTTGATACATGTACTAGCTGTGTGACCTTTGGCAAGTCACTTACCTCCAACTGCTCTGTCTTCCCCCATCCAGAGAAAAAGAAAAGAAAAGTAGCATGGCAAGAAATTGTGGAGAGTTTCAAAGATGAGGTAAATGATTTTTAACTTTGTTCTCAATGCTAATAACTCATTCTACCTACTGAGTTATATCAAAAATATAATTGTAGGGAGAGGATTCCAGGAAGACCGTGGAGTAGGACAGAAAATTCCAAGATCTCAAGATTTTTCCCCACAAGAGTTAAAATAGCACCTTAGAGGGAACAAAGTGTGGGTGGAGACAGAGAAGAATAGAGGCACAACCAGGTTTGATCCCTTCCAGAAGTAAATACCTCCAGGCTAGGTTCCATTCAACCACAAGAAGGCTGGAAATCTGCTTAAACAACTAGTTGCAAGCCCTGGAGTTAGTTGATTTGAACCACTGCCTTGGCCCCAGCGACAGGAACTTTTCACGCCGGGATAGTGAGGGGAGTTAGGCATTTGAGCCCAGGAAGATTGAGAGAACCTCTGCTGATGAGGAACGCCCGACCCAGCTGTGCTGCAAAGAGTGGTGGGAGCGAGAAGGGACCAGCACATGCCTGATGAGTGCAGAAGCAGTGGGACAGAAAGCCCCTGGCTGTAGGCCCTTACAGGAGGTAGGGGAGTTTGGCTTTTGTTCCAGAATAGAGGAGAGAACTGAAGATGTGGGGCAAGAGGCACCATTTCCAATAACCCAGGGCTAGAGGTGATTACAAAAAAAAAAAAAAATACATAAAAAAATGCACAGGCAAAAGAGAAAGAATGCAACCATAGAATCCTATTACAGGAATAGAGATGACTAGGGTTCATCTTCAGAGGAGGACATTAAAGCAAAGAAACTCTCAAAGAGCAACGTCAAATCGTCACGTGCCCAAAAAGAATTTATAGAAGATATTTAAAAAGATTTTTAAAATCAAATGACAGAGATGGAGGAAAAACTAAAAAAATAAAAATAATCCAAGAAAAACAAGAAGGTTGTGAAAGGAAAGTCAACCAATTGGCAAAGGAGATCCAGAATCTCAAGAGAGAAAATGACGCCTTGAAAATTAGAATTGGGCAAAGTGAAGGAAGTGAGATTATAAGAGATCAAGAAATAATTAAACAAAATATGAGTAATGAAAAAATAGATGAGAAAATGAAACATCTTAGGAGGAAAACAACAGATTTGGAGAACAGATCAAGAACAGATATAAAAATAATAGGAGTGACAAAAGTTATGATCAAAAAAAGAATCTTGATACAGTAATACAA
The DNA here is from genome assembly GCA_028646595.1 of Phalanger gymnotis. Taxonomy (NCBI): domain Eukaryota; kingdom Metazoa; phylum Chordata; class Mammalia; order Diprotodontia; family Phalangeridae; genus Phalanger; species Phalanger gymnotis. The sequence continues at coordinate 200,560,163 of CM053625.1, forward strand.
GAAATAATTAAAGAAATGAAGCATTAGAACAAGGCAGGGAAGTAGAAATAGAAAAAAAAAATTCATTGAACACCACTTAAAAGAGATCCTATGAGGAAAACTCACAGGAATGTTATAGTCAAATTCTGAAATCCCCAGCTCAAGGATAAACTATTAAAAGTATCTAGATTAAAACAATTTAAATATGATGATGCCACGATTAGTATTACACAAGACCTAACAGCAGAGACATTAAAGGATCACAGGTTTTGGAACACAATATATTGAAGAGCAAGAGACCTGGGGCTCTGGCTGAAAATATGGTACCCTTCAAATTTAAGTATTATCTTGAATGAAAAAAAAAATGGACATTTGACAAACCCTCAGACTTTCAACACTTTGTTTAAAAAAATCCTCAACTTAATAGAAAATTTGACATATAAGAACCAAGAGGAATATCAGACTGACTATAAAAGATTCATAAGGACAGACTGTTTACCTTTTACATACCATAAAATGTAAAATGTATGTCTAAGATTCTTATTAATAATTGTCAAGCTCATAAGAAAGAGGGCTATAAACCTGACTATGATATGAATTTAAAAAGTAAAACCATTTAGAAATGGATAGAAAGAGTAACTATTTTATACAAAGGAGGTACAAGAAGAAGAAAGGACACAGAGGAATCAGATGGGGGAGGAGGGCTGGTAGTTCTGGTAACCTACTCTTATTGTGAATGAGTTTAAGAGGGAACAATACATATATATTTAGAAGAGTATAAAAGTCTTCTAAATTTAGAAGAAATAAAATGGTAAGGGTATAGTGATGGGGGAGAGGACAAGGGAGGGATGTTTGGGGGTGGGGAGAATGAGGGAATAGGTAAAGGATGTTTAGATTAATGGGAATGGGAGGATAGGTGAGGGATCCTTGGAGGGGGGAAGGCAAGTAATAGGAGGGTAGGGTGGCTGGTTGAAGAGGGAGGTAGGCAAGTAATAGGAGGGCGATGTAGCGGGTAGAAATAAAGTAGAGGAGGCAGGAGGGAGATATGTACAAACATAAAAACAAAGATCAAGAGTAGAGTATGTTTGGGAAAGCATATGTCTATATACACATGTATATATGTATAAGTGTATGTATATATCTGCATGTGTATGTATATATTGAAAAACATATTTAAACTATATTGCAGGCTTCTAGAGGGCTGGAGGAAAGGGGAAAAAGAACAAAGTTTAAAAGTGCATAGCAGAGAACAAAGGAAACACAAGGAAGCAAAGAAAAGATGGACTATTCTCAACACAAGGTGTATTATTTATCATGCAGGCTTTCTTGAAATGAAAATTTAGTGTTACATATTTTGAATCCTCTCTTATAGTCTGCTAGGCACATGACATGCTTTTTTTCTTTCTTACTTTGTATTTAAGTTTCAATATTTAAGTTTATGATATGTTTTTGTTTCTTTTCTCTGTTCTGTATTTGTGTTCTGGTAAAAATAAAAAAAAATTTTAAAAGATAATAGTAATATTTTTACTTTTTTATTTCTAACAAAACCAACAAAAGTCAAAAACTTTTGCATACTCGTCCTTAGGTTTCATATCTGCCAACCCTTTTGTTTTCTATTATTCCAGTCAGGGTATCAGGACAATTGAATTGTGGAACAAGAAAAGGACAGGCTGTTGCTAATAAGCCCAATAAGGAAATCATCCTCTTCCCAATTCTGACTATGTCTAGGCACAGAATATGAAAATCAGAATAATCCAGGGCTCTGAGCTGGTATTCCCTAACTGTGCTTTTAGACATAGCTATAAAGTTATTTATGTAGGAAGAAGGGAATGGAAGGGAGTCAGGTAAGAGACCTTTATGGCAGAGCAGTTGAGTCTTGGTAACTCTCATTACCTGATGTAGGATGGAGTGAGAGGGATGGTATGCAGCCATGTTTACCTTGTTCTGGCTTTTGTGGGTCGCTGGGAAAATTTTGTGTATCTTGCTATGTGACATGTTGCACACAATATTGGAAAAGTCTAGGTGACTATGAGTCTGTCAGAGACAGTTCTGTCCTGTATACCTTCTGAAGGCTTTTGTTTCAGAAATTAGGAAATACTGGTAGTTAATTATGGTACTATTACACTCCATCTTGTCTGACATCACACTATCCCTTTTTATTAAAAAGTTTTGTATCTGAGTTTCTTAGTGGGATCACATGGATAGAAATATGCTGTGGGACAAAAAACTGAATCTGGAATCTCATGACTAGCATTAAAACAATGGCCCTGCTACTTACTACCTGGGTGACCTTGGGAAAGCCACATAATTGACAACAACAACTGACATTTATGTAGCACTTTGAAGTTTATGAAGCACTCTTCATTTGGGCCACACAACAATGCTAAGAAATGGTTCATTGTGTATTATTGTTCCAGTTTTTCAGGGCAAGAGGGTTAAATGCCTTGTCAACAATTACACAGCTAGTAAGTAGAAAGAGGTAGGATTGAACCCAGATGTTGCTGATTCCAAATCCATCATACCGTCCACTATATGCCTGTAACAACAATGCTGCTTGCCACTACTGTGGCTGTGTAAGACCAACAACACCAGCACATGATCTCACTTTAATCAAACATACATATCATGCACTTTGTTCAGGGGGAAAAGCCAGCACCCTGAACTTCAGAGCAACAAACAGAGACAATATAAACTGAGCAAACACACACAGCTATCAACAGAGAGGCCTCTAGCTGTCTGGCCACAGAATTACATAGTTACCAGAGAGTGAGGCACTAACATCTAGGTTTTCAAAGCCGGGGGGCTCCAGCAGCTACCCAGAGTCTCTTCTGGTCAAATCACATGACATTCTTCCAGTGAGTGAGAGCCCCAAACAAAGTGCTAACTTCTGAGTTTAAATACCCTGTTCAGGGTCAAACGGCACCACAACCATGCAACCCAAAACCATGTGATGCTTCTTCAGGCTTCACAACCATGTGATTCAAATCTATGTGAACTAGACTTTCTTGTTTCCTAAACAGGTCAAAGACTCTTGATTCAATCAAAGAAACAAAGGCCAGACTCATCGAAAGCACTTGATTACCTCAGTGCTCCAAAAGAGAAAACAGTAAAAAAAAAAAAAAAAAGTCCCACCTTAATTACCTTTACAATGCTCTGGCACACTATTTTCCTTCACCCCTTTACCTCTCTTTAACTGTTTCCTCATCTATAAAATGAAGTAGTTGGACCAGATTATCTCTAAGAGTATTCATAATTCTAAAAATATATGATATGTAATACTTTGATCCTATGACACATGCCCTGCCACATTCCTACACCTTCCATAAGTGGGTTTCCACAAGGAGGAGCTGATATCCATAAGCTCTAGCTCTAAGTGTCTGAACCAAGGGTTCTTTTTAAAAATTAGAAAGACATAATATCTTATAGTCCTTTCTATTCCTGTTTGTTGCTTCCCTACAAAACACAAACAGATAGCAGCAAGGGAAAAAAAATGTTTTTCCCCTATCATTCCTTTTACAGAATCACAAAATCTCAGAATTGGAAATGACCTCAGAGACTATTTTTACTCATAACTGAATAAGCACCCCTGATACCATACACCTGACAAAAAAATGGTCATTTTGTCTTTGCTAGAAGACCTATAGTTAAGTGGGAACCTACTATCTCTTGAGACAACCCATCCCACTTTTGGATAGCTCATACGTAAGATGACATCTGGCTCTCCACAACTTCAACCTACTGTCTATTAGGATTTGACTTCCCATGAATTATTGATTTTATAGGTACAAAGAATATGCACTCTGACCTCACTGAAGAAATACACAATTTTTAGATAATATGTTTAGAGTCAATCATCAATCATCAATGACTACAATTTCTAGTGATAGATATGAATGGAAGTTATTTATTTCATATAAACCACATTTTGTCTTTCTCATTTTAAAAAGAACTCATTGCTCAGACAATGACTACAATGATAATTACATTTATCTGCTATTAAATTCATTCAAAAACCATACAAGGTGAAATGTGAATGCAAATAATGAGATGGCTCAAGTAAATATTTATGATTTTGCTGTTAAGCAAATCAAAACTTTTGCATACATGATAAGAAAAATTGTCCTCGTAAGATTATGACTTTCATAACGGTTCCTTTGCTATAACAATTGGGATAGTGTGAAAATTAAGACAAACCATCAAAATTTAAAATGTTAAAGAGTAATAGTGTAGGGGTTCATTGTAACAATGTCATCATGCATATGGCATTCCTTTACTTCATACCTGAAGTCAGAACCTGTTCTCCTTCCATTTTCTGGAATTCCAGGATCAGGACACATGTCAGACACTAAAGCAACACCCCCTTGAGTCACTGAAATAGAAAGAAACATTAATATTAATTGTAATGTTGTAGAACTTTCAGGAAAATATACAGATAGTAGTGAAAACTACGTAGATTAGGTGAAGGAGAAAATATATATTATTATACAGTCACTGATTCTACTGCATCTGTCTTAAAGAAGTAGAGAAATTACCAAAACTAGAATGAATTTATAACTAATAAACATGAAAAATTATACAGACAATCTGTTCATAAAGGATTTTGAAGTTTTTGTTGTGTTGTTTCCTTGTTTTTGAAATCTCATTACTTGACCATAGGTTTCTAAAATTAGAGATTATTTAATCCAACTGTTTCATTTTACTCATTAAGAAACTCAAAAGACAATAAGTGAAGAGACTTGCAGACAGTCACAAGTCAAACCGAGTCTCTTGGCTCCCACACATTGTACCTTCCATAATACTGTGCTATTCACTCAAAATTACAAGGTGGATCTTAGAATACCTAAACTTATATAAAATGGAAAATTCCCTCCTTCTGCCATGAGTAATTATTCAAAACTGAAATCCAAAAAAAAAAGGCTTGGAATAAAAATACAGTGTATCGTGTTATGATTTACATTTAATAAGTGCATCCTGTTAACATCTGCACAGAGTAGCACTATATATGTCATAATACATTTCTCTGACTGTGAAATTCCTCATTATACTAGTCCTTCACATAAATTGCAGGTTAGTCTTTTATTTCATAGTGGTCCATTTAAAGTTCTTTGAAGGACATACTCTCTGAAGCTTTGCTTCTTTGACTAATATTCCCTTTTTGTTAGAAGAATTGCCAAAAGATATATTTCCCTCTTTTGTATTCTACACTACAGTCAAACCAGGCTACTTACTAGTCCCTCAACATATCTCACACTTTCTTAATTCCACATATGGAATGCCCTTTGACAACTGACATTCTAGCCATCATTGCATAGCTAAGTGAAAAAAAAATTTCTTTCATTATAGATACTGAAATAAAATTGCTGAAGAAAACTACAATCTAAAAATTCTCATGTTTGTTAATGACTTCTTCTGGGGCCATCCAATTGCAAATAAATGTTTTATTTCTGTTCCAGTGACAATTTTGAGCCAAGCCTGTGGTCAATATTTCTTTGTTTTACCCCGTATTCTGAGCCATGCCTGACTCAAACTGCTCTGGTGATCTAGGCAAGAGATGGGAATGAAATTATATACTTATAACCCAGTTAACATTCAATAAAAGGAAAATAAGTAGAAAAAAATGAAAGAGGAAATGACTAGTGAGGTGGAGCAGTAGATAGAGTACTGGGTGAGGAGTCAGAAAGATCTGAATTCAAATCAAGCCTCAGATATTTACTAGCTTTATGACATTAAGGTAGAACTGCACAAAATCATATTATTATTATTGGGGGGGGGCTTAGCTAAAAATAGCATGTACAGAATATTCAATAAGGATAATGCATGACACAGCTTCTCTTCCTCTTCATTTGCTATAGTGGTACTTAGTAGGTGTCAAGTCTGATTAATCACTTGACTTCTCATGTGGTAAGATTTTTTTTTTATACAAAGGTGACCAAGAAGGTATTACCACAAGTGATCCTTGGTCCTATGGACCAATTATGTCTCAAGGACTGGGACAATTACATGTCAAGGATGGTATTACCTTTTAAGGGGTAGGAGAGTGGAAATGAGTTCAATCTTCGTGGTGTAGATTTGTTACCTGCCACGGTCTGTGTTCTCTTCAGTAGCTCACAAGTACATCACATGCTCAGAACACAAACTCACAACACTCACTTTATCTCACAACAGCAGGATATATTTGAGGGTACAAATTTCGGGTAATGGAGTGATTCAGTGCTAAGTTAGAGTCGTAAGATGCATGCTAGTATTAAAAATCTTCTCTTTGGTACCTGTAATCATGTAACTTCATTGTACCTCCAGTTCCTTTATCTTTAATGGGTTGGTGCATCCCCACCCCTCTCCACAAAACTGCTGTGGCTGCAATAAAGGATGATTAGGATAATGCCACTATAACAAGTGTGGAAAGTTGGCATGAATATTAACAACATTTTCATATTAGGGGTAGAATAATTGGAGTTTGACACCTATAGCCCTTGTTCCTCTTCTCCCTCTTCCTTCCCAGACAGTACCCAAATGCAACATCTGACTTCAGAAAGAGTATCCTTGTTTCCCTTTCTTTTTCATCTCCTAGTGTTGAATAGAATTGGGAAGAGTAGTTGGGACCCATTCATGTCAGCTCATGACAACCTTGAAGCTCTTTACAGGAAAAAAAAAAAACAAACTAGTTTCCCGAAAAAAAAAAAACATTTAGTTAAAAGGTTGTTACAGTGCAGAATGAATTAGGCAAGCCTGAGTGGATTATAGATGAGAGAAGAAAGGATTCTGATAGAGATTAGATGTAAAATATGGCTGATTTCTTGAAATAGGGATAAGCTTTCAAATGGGATAAGGTGGCATTGAGGATGCATGGTGACAAACAGGTTATGTACAATTGAGAGCTATGAATCCCAAATGACTATTCTACCAGAATCATGGGCAATTAATTTTTCTGAAAGCCAAAGCTGATGAAAAGAAAAATACTCATGGAAATCAATTTCACATACACATGATTCCTACTGCTCCAAGCAAAAAAGATGCTATAAATGAGGAATAAGTGGTTACAGTTTTAATACATCTGAATTGTGTCTTACTGGTTTTCTTCTGACAAATCTCAAGAATGGAGTTAAATTATAACAAAAAGCAAATCTCATTGTCCCGTTCCAATAATAAATAAAATACTGGTTCTCAGATATTATTTTTATAATGATAACATTAATATCAGACAGAAATGTATTTTTCAAATGCATATTTCAAAATGTATTTTTCAAAATACTTCTCTATTTTGAAGGTAACCATTATGCTAATTTGAATAACTGGGCCTAAATGATATTATATAATCAGAATTCTTTTTAAAAAAATGCACACAGAGTAATGCTCTTCCTTTTAAAAAAAAATACTTATTTTCAGTTTTCAACATTCACTTCCACAAGATTTAGAATTCCAAATTTTCTCCCCATTTCTCCCTTCCACCCACCCCGGGACAACATGCATTCTGATTACCCCTTCTTCCAATCAGCCATCCCTTCTATCACCCCCTCTTCTTCTCTTATCCCCTTCTGTTCTATTTTCCTGTAGGGCAAGATAGGGTTTCTATATCCCATTGTCTGTATATCTTATTTCCCAGTTGCATATAAAAACAATTTTTAACATTCATTTTTAAAGCTTTGAGTTTCACATTCTCTCCCTTCCTCCCTCATTGAGAGAGTAAGCAATTCAATAAAGGTTATACGTGTATAGTCATGCAAAACACTTCCATAACAGCCATGTTGTGAAAGACTAACTATATTCCCCTCTATCCTATCCCACCCTCTATTTATTCTATTTTTTCCTTTGACCTGTCTCTCCACAAAAGTGCTTACTTCTGATTGACATTTCCCCCTTTCCTGCTATCCCTTCTATTATCCCCCTTCTCTTATCCCCTTCCCCCCTGCTTCCTTGTAGGGTAAGACAGATTTCCCTACCCAAATGAATGTGTATGTTATTCCCTCCTTAAGCCAAATCTGATGAAAGTAAGGCTCATTTATTCCCTCTTATCTCCTCCCTCTTCCCCTCCACTGTACAAGCTTACTGTTGCCTCTTTATGTGAGATGATTTACTACATTCTTTTTCTCCCTTTCTCTTTCTTCCAGTACATTCCTCTCAACATTTAAGTTTATTTTTAAGTATCATCCCTTCACATTCAGCTCACCCTGTGCCCTCTGTCTACACACACACACACACACACACACACACACACACACACACACACACATATATACACATATATACACATATACATACACACATCTATATGTATACACACACACACACACACACACATATTCCCTCTAACTACCCTAATATTGAGAAAGGTCTCATGAGTTACAAATATCATCTTTCCATATAGGAATGTAAACAGTTCAACTTTAATAAGTCTCTTATGGCTTCTCTTTCCTGTTTACCTTTTCGTGTTTCTCTTGATTCTTGTATTTGAAAGTCAAATTTTCTATTCAGCTCTGGTATTTTCAACAAGAATGCTTGCAAGTCCTCTATTTTGCTGAAATTCCATTTTTTCTCCTGAAGTATTATACTCAGTTTTGCTGGGTAGGTGATCCTTGGTTTTAATCCTACCTCCTTTGACATCTGGAATATCATATTTGTCACCATATGGTGACAAACATTGACTTTCCTCCCAAAGAATCCAATCTATGATAATTATATTGGTTGTTCACACTGAGAAACAGGACTAAGAACTGGAGCTGCTAAGCTAATGAGACTGCTTACAGTTTAAAATGTTTTCTGTATGAAATGGAGTGGTGAGTCTTTTGGGAACGGTGGTAAGGAGTCCATCTTTTAAAAATGTGGATCTGAAAGATCTACTGCATTTCCTACGTAGAATTGAAGGACATATGACCAAGTGAAGAGGCGAACTCAATCAAGAAACTTTTCAGATGTAAATGAAGAATGTGGCCCTCTATAGATCATATGGACCTGTCTAATCAAGCATTTAAAAACTGACATCGAATTTCTTAATGTCTGTCAGAAGACACTAATTCCTTAAATGAACTACTGCTATTTTTTCTAAATCAAAAACTTTTCATTTCAGATTTTTAAAAGGGTAACTTACTTTTATTGCATTTGCTGTTGTGTTTATATCAATAACTATTGTAATGCCAATATGACACAGCTTGTGAATGTTTAGTGTGCTGCTGTTCTAGGTACATAAACAGTCATCAAAGTAGGATACAGTAAAGAGGCTTCCAAGCATTACCTTAACCTCCCTCAACAAGGTATACCTCAGTTCCTGGGTTGCTAAATTATGATTGAAAACACTAACAAAATTTGAATAACAAATCAATCCATGTTTTGTAAAGATGTATTACAAATTCACTGTGTTATTTAAAAAAAACAATCCCTTAGTGTAGAAGCTGCTAACTCTTGTGTTAACCAGATTGTGTTTCTGCAATACTTGAATTGTTTCTTTCTGGTTACTCCTTCACCTGGCAACTCTGGAATTTGGCTACAATATTCCTAGGAGTTTTCCTTTAGGGATCTCTTTCAGGAGGTGATCAGTAGATTCTTTCCATTTCTATTTTACCCTCTGGTTCCAGAATGTCAGAGAAGTTTTCCTTGATAATTTCTTGAAACATGGTGTCGAGGCTCCTTTTTTGATCATGGTTTTTGGGTAGTCCAATAATTTTTAAATGATATCTCTCCTGGATCTATTTTCCAGGGCAGTTGTTTTTTTTTTCCAATGAGATATTTCACGTTGCCTTCTATGTTTTCATTCTTTTGGTGTTGTTTAACAATTTCTTGATTTCTCATGAAGTCATTAGCTTCCATTTGCTCCATTCCAAATTTTTAGGAATTATTATTATTATTATTATTTTTACTTTTGAACATCTATTTTTTTTCAAACCTTGAGTTCCCAATTCTCTCCCCTCTTCCCTTCCCATCCACCCTCCCTAAGAACTCAGGCAATTCAACATGAGCCACATGTGTATCATTATGTATAACCCTTCCACAATACTCATGTT
>CM053625.1:200570633-200640041 GCA_028646595.1 Phalanger gymnotis
TTCATGTTTTTTCTTGGAGGTTTTTGTTGTAGGCTCTATGCCTTTGTTAACTTCTTCTGACTGTATGTTTTGGTCTTCTTTGTCACCAAAGAAGGACTCCAGAGTCTGAGACTGAATCTGGGTGTGTTTTCACCGTCTGGCTATGTTCCCAGACAACTTACTTAACCCTTGAGTTTTTCAACGGGGTGTGACTAAAGAGTTCTATGTTCCACTCTTGGGTGGATATGCTGCCTCACCAGCACTCCTCCTTCCCCAAAAACCCCGTACCCGGACTGGGCTTAAATCTTCAGCAGGCTCTGCACTCCTGCTCTGATCAGCCACTTAATTTCTCCCACCAGGCAGGCCTGGGGCAGAAGCAACTGCAGCTGAATATCTAAAGCTGCCCCACCTCCGTTGCCTCAGGGGCAGTGGCCGAACCGCAAAGTCCGTCTCATCCCGCAGCTTTTCCCACTAACCTTCTGTGTTGTCTTTGCTGTTTGTGGGTTGTGAGGTCTGGTACATGCCACAGCTCAGTAATTCAGCATGCTAGGGCACTCTCCGCTCCACTCCTGGTCTCGTCGGTCCGCGGTCTGTCGCGCCAAGACTCACGCGCGCGCTGGGCTCTGCTTGGCTCAGCTCCACTCCCCTCAGCTGGGGGCTGGGAGTTGTGTTCGGGACAGACCTTACCCTGAGACCATCCAGGCTGTCCTGGGCTGGAGCCCTGCTTCCCTCTGCCACTTTGTGTGTTCTGCAGTTCTAGAATTGGTTCAGAGCCATTTTTTTATAGGTTTTTGGAGGGACTTGGTGGGGAGCTCACGCCAGTTACTGCTTTCCAGTCGCCATGTTGGCTCCCAGGAATTATTTTCTTTAGCGAGCTTTTGGACCTCCTTTCCCATTTGGCCCATTCTGCTTTTTAAGGCATTCTTCTCATTATTAGCTTTTTAGATCTCCTTTGCCATTTGGGTTAGTCTATTTTTAAAGGTGTTATTTTCTTCGGTGTTTTTTGTGTCTTCTTTAGCAAGCTGTTGACTAGTTTTTCATGATTTTCTTGCATTTCTCTCATTTCTCTTCCCAATTTTTCCACAACTTTCTTACTTGATTTTCAAAATCTTTTTTGAGCTCTTCCATGGCCTGAGACCATTTCATATATTTCTTGGAGGCTTTGGATGTAGGAGCTTTAATTTTGTTGCCTTCCTCTGCTTTTATGCTTTGATCTTCCTCATTATCCAGGATGTAAGAAAATATCTTTTCACCAAGAAAGTAACATTCTATAGTCTCATTCACCACCTCCCCACCCCCCCCCCCGTTTGCTCATTTTCCCAGCCAATTACTTGACTTTTGAGTTCTTTGTTAAGTAGAGGGTGTACTTCCCCAAGCTTCAGGGTATTTGTGCAGCTATTTTCAGAGATATTTTTAGGCACCTGTAAATTTTCAGTTCTTCCAAAATGGTATGATCAAAAGAGAGGTGTTTACTCCCCTCCTGGCCTGTGCTCTGGTCTATGAGTGCCCTGAGTCCTGGTCTAGCCTTGTCTGTGCTGGGGTAGCTCACACTGGGCTGCCTTCTGCTCTAGGTCGGTGCAATAGACCCTTTCTGTCAGCCTTCCAGATTGTCTTGGACTGGAAATCTGTTTCACACTCACATTTTGTGCCTTCTGCTGCTCTAGAATTTGTTTAGAGTCATTTTTACAGGTATTTTGAGGGATTTGGGGGGAGAGCTCAAGCACGGTCCCTGCTTCTACTCTGCCATCTTGGCTCCGCCTCTACTCTTCTTTTTAGACAACATATTTGCAAAACACTTTCAAATTTTTCAAAGCTCTTTTCACACATAATTTCCCTTGATCATCATAACAAATCTAAAACATAGGCTCAGCATTGTTTCCATTTGGCAGATGATGGAAATAAGTCATAAAGTAGTCTTCTCTCCAGCACCATGCTGCTTCTCCTCTCTATTATCCTGACTGCTAAAGAATTGAGCATAAATATGCAGTGACATGAAATGCATTTGGAAGCAAAGTCTGAATATGGTACTCTCCTCTGTGCTAGGTAGAAACTGAGAGAAGAACAGAGCAGAGTGAAGGAAAGAAAAAGTAAAAAAGAGTTCTGAGATAAAGTCCTATGCTTAAGAAACCAAAAATCTTTTGTGGGAGCTGTATTATACCCATGCAGTAATTTAATTAAAATATTTATTACACTTACTATGTGCAAAACTTGGTGATTTCACAGCACAAAAAACAAGGGTAAAATGTACATGGTGTAGTAGGTGTAATATCCAATAATTAATGTGAAAAAGATCTGGGAGTTCTAGTAGACTGCAAGATTGACATGGTAGCCAAATAAGCTAGAAGACTCTTATTCAAATATTTTTAATTGTAATTTAGTCTGTGTTAATATTCTCCCTATTTACACAGATCATAGTGTCTTTATGGCTTAGTAACTATCTTCAGAAATTGTTGTAGAAAGTCACTACCCATTTGACCATCTTGGTAACGATTGTGGCCAATCTGGATTTATTTAGGCTTCTCCTTGAACAACGTCCATTACCAAGACTACATGAAAAGCAGCATGACAGTGTATATTGAAAATCACTTTACCTCACTCTCCAAGATTATAGATTTCAGAGAAGGTCTCAACTTGTATTAATAGGGAGAATTTTTTTCATTCAAGAATTCTCTATGTCGATGAATTCATAGGTTCTCTATGGTTAGTATTCAGAAAAGGAGAGGCCAAGTTCCCATTATATCCCTGGTTAGGTCACATCTAAAGTTCACATTCAGCAAATATTTATAAAGACATTGAAAACTAATTCACAGCCAGAGAAGGGCAAACAGTATAATCAAGGAACTAGAAATCATGCCACCTAATGATGACTGAAGGAAGTGGGCATATTTAGCTTTGAGAAGATTAGTAGGCTTAGAGAAGATATAATATCTGTTTTCAAACACTTGAAGGACTGTCATAAGGAAGATAAATTAGGTTTTGTTCTTCCTGAACCCAGAAGGCTACAGGACAACCAATGGGTGGAAGTTATAGGAAGGAAAATCTGCCTAACAAGTGGAATATACAATCTCCATAGAAAGAAAGGGTATCAATTCAATTCTTCAAAGAAGGGCTGATAGAGCATGAGTCAGAAATTTCTAGAGAGAATTTCTGCTTGGTAATGATCTCTAAGATTCCTTCTAGCTCTAAATCACAAGATTCTATGACTAGCATCATATAATCATATCTAGTTCTGAGAATCTATAAATCTCTGGGATTATAGGAGAGATAGAGGCCTATTAGGAACATTCCTGAAGTATAGGCATAATGCCTACAAGACATGAAATAGACTCTAGAGACTGAGCTTTATGTACTCAAATGCCCAAAGAGAGAACAAATGCCAAAGACTTGGACTTTTACATTATATAGTGAGGTGAGTATACAGTTTTCAGCAAAAACCTAGAAGGTTTAGAGAAGAAAAATTACCATCCTAGTATATGCTTTAATGATTTATTAACCATTATTGCATATTCTGTTGTTAATGGAAATTGATGCTTTAAAGAAAAAAAGATTTTTTTCCAGTTCATAATAAGTTAAACTTAATTTTAATCTGTACCAACAGTCACCTACAGAGATATTGCCTTTGTTTTTTCAGTTGTTTAAGAATAAGAAAGATTGTCTTATATGAACTGCATTTTCTTCTTAATATTTTATTGGTATTATCATAATTCCCATTATGACCTAAAATCCATGGTCAAATGCCCATGCATTTATGATAATCATGCAAAATTAATGTTTCCTTGATGTATATAATTGGTTTGTTCAAAGGCAACACTGTGAGGCAGTATGCCTGATACATAGGCTTTGATGTCAGGAACACATGGATTTAAGTTACCCCTCTGCCTGAGCCTGCCTGTGTAACCCTGGGTTAGTCACTCAGCTTCTCGGCATCCCAGTTAACTCCCTAAGCCTATATATAGGCTTAGGAAAAAAAATTGCCAATCTGCATCGGTAGAGGAAATTTCTCACAAGAATCTTGCTTTGCTTATGAAATCAATAGTCTAATCACCCCAAAACATTACTTTTTTTTTCTTTTTTGATAGGTAGAAGGGTCAATGCTTCATCCCCAATGTGGAATGTTGTTGTTGTTGTTGAGTCATTTCAGTCATATCCAAAACTACATGACCTCATTTGGAGTTTTCTTGGCAAAAATATGGGAGTAATTTGCCATTTCCTTCTTCCACACATTTTACAAATGAGAAAACTAGGGAAAACAGTGTTAAGTGGCTTGCCCAGGGCAACAAAGCTAGTAAGTTTCTGAAGCTAGATTTGAACTCAAGTCTTCCTGACACCAGGCCCTATGCTTCAATCCTTAATAGGGAAAGCATCACTTAAATTTGTATACTTAAAAAAAAAAACGTTTGTAAGACAGTTTGATGCAGTGAAACATTCCTTTCTAGCATTACACAAGAAATTTACATAAAATCCAATAATTTAGCTTTTTGAAGATTTCCATCTTCTATTATCCTGTAAAATTCCATTCTTTTTTTTTTCAACTGTACAGTGTCAGCATTTCATGAAGGATGGTACATTTCCTAGTAATTTAGAAAGCAAAGGGTTCATAGACCAAGTAAGGACCTTAGAGAATTAGCATTTATAACCTTATACTTCCCCTTTAATAGTACTAATTCCCTTTTGTCACACATCTCTGACCCTGACAGTCTTCCAGTGCTATCTAGAAGTATACTCAGTTTGACTTTCATGTAAGTTTTTGTTGTCATGAACAAAAGTATGTGATATGAAAAAGTATTTGATACAAGCAGTCAAATGGCCCTGAGCCCACATCTAAATAAAGCACTGAAGCATGTCAAATGAATCCTAAAAGTTAAGAAAAGAAAAGGAAATAAAAGAAAAGAAAGAAACAAAAGAAAGACAATCCCCATTGCCCATTCCCATCAAGAAATAATACAAATTATCAAGCACAAAACTGGGGAAAGCACTGTGTTATTTAAATGGTGCTTGAATTATCAATTAATTACAGAACTCTTATGTAAGCTTGCAACTCTTTGGTACCAATGAGGCAACCCATCCCCTAACTCCCGAAAAAAAGCCACATACATAACGTATATGCAATAAATATGTGTTGATAGATTGGTATTCATCTACTTTTAGCAATGCCAAGCATGATTGTTAAAATCAAATTTCCTTGTTGCAAATCAGAAGAATGAATTCAATGAATGTGCGGCTACATATGGGAGGAGAGACCAGAGGGAAGAGTTCTTTGTTTCTTTTCTTTGAATCAACTGTGGCCACAAGGCCATGGAGCACCTTGGTTATAGCTTCAACAATCTTTTGTTACGGCAAAGTGTGCAGTGTCTACAAAGTGGGAATGGAAATCAGTATTATGGAAACCAACCTAAGGCTGTCTATCCTCAAAATATCCTCCTCTGAAGCTGGTAAGTATGAGTAAGAATGGTAAGTGAGGAACTCACTTACCTAGCACCCTTAGTTAACTGCAGGACAGCCAAAAACTAAGACAAAAAATGTTACATAATGTAAACATACAAAGAAAAAGTTTATATAAAAATACTTTTACCTTCTGTTCTTTCCCCTTTGAAGGAACATGGTGTAGTAAGAGAACACTGAACTTTGTTTCAAAGGACAAAGCTTCAATTGTCTCCAACACAATTGCTTATGTAAAAATGCATGGCACTTAACCTCTTTGGGCCTCACATTCCTCATACATAAAATGAAAAGGTTGGAGTAGATGGCTTTAGTCTCCTTTCCAGCTCTAAATCTATGATCTCATGATGCTGATCCTAGTGATTCAAATATTTCTAATAACAACAGTTGCCTGATGAAAGAATCATTTATGTCCTGAAGCACCTAACTTGTATTTATTCAAATCCAGTTTACATAATGCAATTCTTTCTGTTTTATCAAGTCAGATTGCAGAGAATAAAATATTGCTTTGATTCTAAAAACCTAACATGTTAAAAACCTAACATGTAAGGCAACCCTCAAGGAGTCAAGTTATCTCTATCAAAAGCATTTCCCCAAAGACTGGATTTCCTGAAAATAAAGTAAGCCAGGGTATCTAAATCACTTGAGGAAGATGGGCTGATAAACTAAATTGGAGGGATTTCTTGGTACCCTTTTAATTAAAGATACCTGAGTATGGATATTCTTTGGTTAATTAAATATTTATCAAGTCCAAACAATGTGCTGGGATGTATAAAGCCTACAAAAGATTACTAAAAAAATCCTTTTTGAAAATGAGAGAATCTACGATCTCAAAAGTGCTGCAATCCATCAGATGTATATATTGTGCCTCTGAAATAACTGCCTGAAATCATTGGAATCGTAAGATTCCAATTTTATATCTGAAAAGGACTTCAGAAATTTAGTTTAAACCTCCTCATTTTTCCAGAAGAGGAAGCTAGGCCCAAAGAGATGATATAATGTCTTCATTTTGGTTCCTCCAAGCTCTTCCCTCTCCATTAATCCCCCAAATAGCTGTGAAACAGACATCCTTGAAGCACAAATTTGAACTCTTTTCTCCCCAGCTCAAAAAAGCTTCCGTGGCTCTCTATTTCACTTGGCTTAAAATATTAACTCTTCTCTTTGGCATTTAAAGTCAAAGTCTAATCTAGCTTTCCAGAATGATTCACCTTATTCTTTTAAACATATTCTGTGTTCTAGCCAAACTGATATATTTGCCATTCACAAAACTATACATTCTATCTCTGATCTCTGTGCTTTAGCACAGATTGCTCACATCCAACTTCCACTATCCCACACTGGAATGTGTTCTGACCTTATTTCTCCAATTTCGTGGAATCCATTGCTCCCTCATCTCAAGCGCCACTTCCTCTTAGGCTACACAGAGAAGTTTCCTTAATGCCTCAACTTTTGAGTCATTTTGCCTAAGAAATTAATTTATTTATGCTTGTATCTACTTATCTATCCACTGGTCTTTTTCCTCACACTAAGACAAATGAGGATAAGGGAATGTATCAATTTTATCTTTGGGAGCCCTAGCTCAATAGGGTTCTTGGTATACAAAGTATATTACATTCTATCAGAAGAGACCCCATACACAGAGACACCTATGGATACATATTTTTACACACACACACATCTAGATGTTCATGTTTATACAAATTAGATAAAAGGAGATTAGGATGAGAGAGTACCTATACTAGAGCAGATAGGGAAAGACTTCATGCAAAAGATGGCACTCAGTCTGAGTCTTGCAGGAAAAATAGTAATTCTGTGATGCATAGGTGAAGAATGAGTGCATTCCAGGCACAGAGGACAACCAGTGAAAAATGCAGAGAATGGAAATGAAAAGCCATGAATGAGGAAATAGATCTAAGACCCACTTGACTGTAATGTAGAGTTTGTGAAAGGGAGTAATTTGTAAGAAAGTTGAAAAGGCAGCTTGTAAAAGGCTTTAAAAGCCATGTAAATTCTTATTTTTATACTAGAGATGTCAGGGAGCTACTTCAGTTTCTTGAACAGGAGAATGATACGCTTAATCAGACGTTATTTATTAAGCTTACTATGTACCAGTTACAGTAGGTAAGACCTGTACTTTAGAAAAACCACTTTGGCAACTATGATTGTAGAAAGCTGAGGCTTGGGGCAGGTGTGTCAATTAGTCCTTTATAACTGTCAAAGTATTCCTAGGACATGAACTAGGGTGGTAGGTACAGTGGTAGAGAAAAGAGTTCTGTATGTGAGTTATGTTAAAGTAGAAACTCCAAGACTTAGCTCATTGTACATGTGGGGTGAGTAAGAATGAGATGAGAATGACAACTAGGTAACAAAGATGGAGAATTTAGCATATAAGCTCCATTAGGGCACACATTGTTTTCCTGTTCATCTTTATCTGCCAAATATCTGGTATAGTGCTTGGCATATACAGTAGTGCAAAATCAGTTCATCAACAGGTCAGTTAACAAGTATTTATTAAGCACTTATAATGTGTCAAACACTACATTAAGTTCTGAAGATACTAGTCTCTGTCCTCAAGGAATTTTACTGGAAGAGACAATATATCAATAACTATGCACATACAAGATATATACAGAGTAAATGGAATGTTCTATACCAGAGGAGAAAGCACATACTAAATAAATCCTTAATAAATTTAATTGCCCAAAGAATCAATGGCCTTCTCTCCACCTTTGGCTGTTCTATTAATATTATGAACCACATGTGATCTGCAGACCTCTTTTTTTACATAATATTATCCCTGAACTGTGAGATTCTTGATAAACACTTCTTTTTTAGGGCTACATACTTCTAAGGCCCTAGAGAAGGAAAATAGGCTGAAAGAACATTAGATTTGGAGTTAAAAGACATGTTTTTCTCAACTGTATCACTGACTATAATTTGAGAAGTCATTTTATTTGTGCTGGTTTTAATTGTTTCATCTATAAAATGAGGGGGATAATTACACAATCTGTACTGCCCCTTCCAACTCAGAAGATATATGATGTTATGGGGAAAAAGTCAGAAAATTAAATATCTTTCATTAGGCATCAAATATAAAGATAATATGACAGGCAAAAAAGAGAAAATGTTCAAAATTCCCAGAAGACAACCCTTGATATCCTAGGGCAAAACCGTCATTAATATCTTTTGCATACTACACATCTCTTGAGTTCTTCTGAGAGCCTTGAGTACCTTCCTTATCATCATCAATGTCTTTGATATCAGAGTCCACAGAGATATTGAGTTTTATTTGTACTGACAGCAAGAAAGATAGATGTCTTAGGGTATTCTGTTGTCTTTGGCAAATGTAGAATGACCACATACACTTTGGTAGTTGTTCAAGGCCAGGTTTAGGCATCATTTCTTGTTGGCCCAGGTCTGGTTTCCTACATGCTGAGACCTCTAAGTCCCGGACAACTCAATAATTCTCATGATATACTAGCAACTTCTTCATTATATTCGACAATCTTTGAGGAAGCTACTATCTAGAAAAAGTAGCTACTATCTAGCAAAAGCCTTCCATTTGTAATGGAAGGCACATCACTGGCAATCTTCAAGTAATGAGGACAACATCTGGCTGGATTGTAAAATGTGCACATGCTATCTATTTATTTGTGTGTTTTCTAAAGCCAATAGGCTTACATCCTCAGGAACAGGAAAGTGTGGAAACAGTTAAGTCACTATAAAGTGCTGATGTGGGCACATCACAAAGTTGTGCTGAAAAAGCATATTTTTCTTTGTTTCTGTTTTTTAAGGGGAGGGAGGGATTGGGATTGGGTTGTTAAGGATATCTTATATTGTCAGATTCTTAGGATATTGTAGTTTTGATACATTAAACCTTTGCCACATTGAAGAACAAAGAAGGTTTCTTTCCAATTGTGGTATCTAAGTGACATCTAAAGTGTATGTTAAAATGATACTGCGCCTAAGCAACATGAAATGATGAAAGAATATAATATAATTATACTGTGTATAATTTATTACTATCCATAAATAAATCACAATTGTTATTTAACACAAATATTTAGCATTAAGATCATCACTGTTTTATATTTTCATTAATTTATCATTCCTATGAATTTCAATGATGATTTCCTAGATCATCTTTATGAATATTCAAAGAGTGTAGTAAACTACATGATTCTTTACTACCATGTAGAATTCAGATATCAGCCACAAAACAGAGTTGGGGAAAAAAAAGCTTCCCCTGTGAACCACAACTTTGCTTTTCAAGGTGGCAGAGATTTAAACAAGCACTTCAGTACAGCTGTAACAGAAAAAAACCTTTAACCCCAAAATAGATGGCTAATTTATTATTTCAAAAATTGGGGGAAATATGCTACATCACTTTTTATTTTAGAGTTATTTAAATTTCCTTTACTCTTCCCAATGTATTTGTTACTATGAGATCATGCACCGCGATTATAGAAATTTTACTTGTGACATTGTACACGTTTTAAATGAAAGTTTCTTTGAAAGTACTTCAGTAGAAAATCATTAAGGGGAAGGAACGATGACTTAATTAGTATCTAAAAGCATAGAATATGTGCAAATTATCAAAATTATTCAAGTTTTACACATTAAGCTAAATTTATTAAGTCTCTACTATGTGTAAAGTTCATCACAATCCCTTGTCCCCCTTGGACTTCAAGTTTCTAAGCCAGACATTCTCTTGAAGTCGGAGAGAAGAGAAAAATTATCATTGTTAAATAGGGAAGTTCTATGAAGCCTTTTCCTAGGTTTCATCTTCCAGATTCACCTCAGATACAACCTCTTCCATGAAGTCTTCTTGGATCCCTCAACTGCTAAAGTGTCCTTAGTATCTAAACTGCTTTGTATTTATTTTGTATTATTCTGAATATACATAGAGATGTGCATACTATCTCTCTTGTTAGAATATATATTCCTTAAGAGCCAGCGCTGTTTTATTTTTGATTCTGTATTCTCAGTAGCTACTGTAATAGCTGGCACCTAGTATGCATATACAAAATGCTTGCTGATTGACAAGTGCTAGAGATTCAAAGACAAAAACTACTGTAACTATCTAGTCCAGAAGTTCCCAAATTTGTTTGGCCTACTACTTTAAAAAAAAAATTCAGAGCCCCCCTGGAAATCTACTTTCTTTAATCATTTAATGTTTTTTTTCAAAATTTGTGTCATTTCAAAAAATATAAAATATTTAAATGACACATTTAAATTTAATGATTTATTGAAAATTTGTGAGATTTTTCTCCTAAACTGAAATTTTGATGATGCAATATATACATACATATAATATATTCATATAACCATATATTATCATATTGTAAACAAATCATTATGTGGAATGAGTGAATCTTGCTCTCATCGGAACTGACCTGATGAAGGAATAACTTACACACTCTATTGGGTATCTTACCCCACAAAGAAGGAGGAAGGGAATAAAAAACGGGGTATGATAGAAGGTAGGCAGATAGGGGGAGGAGGTAATCAAAAGCAAACACTTTCGAAAAGGGACAGGGTCAAGGAAGAAAACTGAATAAAGGGGGACAGGATAGAAGGGAGCAAAATACTGTTAGTCTTTCACAACATGAGTATTGTGGAAGGGTTTTGCTTAATGATGCATGTGTGGCCTATGTTGAATTGCTTGCCTTCTTAGGGAGGGTGAGTGGGAAGGGAAGAGGGGAGAGAATTTGGAACTCAAAGTTTTAAAAGCAGATGTTCCAAAAAAAAAGTTGGTTTTGCATGTAACTGGGAAATAAGATATACAGGCAATGGGGTATAGAAATCTATCTTGCCCTACAAGAAAGTAAGGGAAAAGGGCATGGGGGGGAGTGGGGCAACAGAAGGGAGGGCTGACTGGGGAATGGGGCAATCAGAATATATGCCATCTTGGAGTGGGGGAGAGGGTAGAAATGGGGACAAAATTTGTAATTCAAAATCTTGTGGAAATAAATGCTGAAAACTAAAAATATTAAATAAATAATAACATAAAAAAAAAGAAACAAGTCATTACGTGCACATATTCCTGCCAATGCATGCTGGACTTCATAACACCCTGGCCTACCAACACTTGCTTGTTGAGACTTGTCGGTGGACTTGACCACTGATCAGTTATAACTTGCATTTTGTGTGTTTATTTAGAAAACAATATAATCACTATGACTTTAACTCTGTTACACCATAGATGAAACATGTATAAATGGATTTTCAAATTTGTTATTATGTTCTCCTCTTTCCTTATGCGTCCACCACCCCGTTATTTTTATGCAATGCCCCACAATTGCACCTGAAGCTACTACTGCCCCCTGGATCATTCCAGAGCACCCCTCCCTAGGGGGCAGTATCTAGTCTAACTCTAATTTTAATTGGCTTAGGCCACTGTAGCTTAAAATCCCAGAGCTTAAGAAATCCAACAACCTCAACCTCCGTGATTGCTTGGATAACAGAAATCATGTATGCCTTGAATTGTAAGTAGTGAGGCTATTTAATTTTTTAAGAAAAAAATAGCAGAATTTAGGGACCCCATTGAGTTCTGTCCATTAAGACATGCCCCTAAGGAGACTTCACAATTGTTCAAATAGGCTTCTGATGTTCAAAACATATGCAAAAATCTCTTTTGCTAATACCTATAAAGTCAACATACAGGCCAAAGAAAACACTCATTAGACCCTAATTACTTTATAGTTACATTTTGTTTCTGGCTGAAAACTATGTTTCTCAGCTTGTCTTTCTTATTCATTAGGCTTGACTCTGAGTTACTTTTGCTTCTTCCAAATCTCAAGTATATAATTGAAAAATATATAGATTTGCCCTCATTAAGATATGACAAAGAATATTCTGCAACCTCTGGAGGTATTCTCAAAAGTACTCCCAAGATGACTAAGTTGAAGGAAAAACACTCAAAAGATCAAGAGACAATGAAGAAGGATTTTTTGCAAACCTAAAAACACTATACTGGGTGGACCCTTTACAGCAATCTTAGGAGAGAATATGAATAAAAGTCGTTCAGGATGGGCAGGCTTGGAAAGATTGTGCACTCCCATTGATAAGATCACAAATCCATTTGAGTATACAGCCATACTTTGATGAATCTATAAGTTCATTGCTATCAGTACATACTCTAAAGGTATTAATCATAAGACAATCAATTAAAGTATGGAGGGGGCATAATATTCATCAGTTGAAAGTGTATCCATATCCATGAAATCAGAGATCAATGGAAACATTGAGAGAGCTAAAAACATCACTTACATCACTACAACTTATTTTTAAAGTTGTAAATATGAAAAAGTGTACCTTCTCTTTGAAGTCCATTTCTATGCTTATACATTTGATCTCATTCCCTCCTACCTCTCTTCTTGCAGACTGCAACTATAATAACCTCTGACAATTAATATTTAACCTGTCTCTATTGATTTTCTATCCTTGCTGATTACTAATACTCTAAGTTCTAACTTATCTTTAAAACTCCCTAGTTTGACCTTACCATGTCCTCAAACTATCACCCTATATAGTTCTCCATTTCATAGCCATTTTTTGAGCCTATATTCATTGCTGCTGCTCCCTCTTCTCTCACTTCTCAATCCATTGTCATCTGGTCATTCAACTGAAAATATTCTCTCTAATTAGTAGGAATCCTTTTTGTACACCAAAGGACTTTTTTTCTAGTACCTACAATTCTTGACCTCTCTTCAACATTTGTCATTTTGACTCCTTTCTCCTCTATTCTCACTCACTTTAGTTTTCATGACTCTACTCTTTCTTGCCTATCCTCTTATCCATTGGACCACTCCTTTTCTATCTCCCCTGGTTGATCATCATTCATGTTCCACTTCATGATTGCAAATGCATCCAAGGGCTCTTCCATGGATTCTCTTCTATTCTCTCTTTTCCTCTTCTTTTTTTCTCTTCTCCTTCTCTCTCTCTAATATCTCCTCTGCTCTCCAGCTTTCAACTATCATCTCTATGCACATGACTCCTATATATCCAGGCATTCTCTCTCTCATGCAAGTCAGTATTTACCTCTCACTATTTATACAGTAGAATACTACTCATATAGGGTTTTTAGATTTTCAAAATTATATATGTATATATAATATATTGTCTCATCTGTTCTCAAAAAAACAAAAATCCATGAATCCAATGTTACTGATGTTATTATTCCTATTTCATAGACAAAGTCTAAAGGCTCAAGCTCATACAGGTGAAAAAAACAGAAGAACCAGAATTCCAATTCAGATTTTTCTTATTACAAATCCGGTGGTATTTCTACATATAAGCTAGAAGAATGACATAAAATGCATTTTGGGGAGCAAACTCACCAGTGTGCTAATGTATTCATTTGTTAAGGTCTTACCCAATGTAGGGTTTAAGAACTTTTCAAAGAATATTGATCAGAAGATTCATCTGTCTTTATTAAAATTTTAGTACACGGCAGTCAAGGAACCATTAAATGTCTCTTTGCATTTATAGGTGCTAATTGATTCTAAAGTGGGTCTTTAAGCTTTTGCAGTTTACTGTATTTGAAGCTCTTTGAGTGCCAGCCAAGAAAAAAGGGCTATCTCTGGCTATATCTAGATACACAAATTGATTAACTTAGCTAGTGGCCTAAATGTTAAAGCCTCTTCCTAAAGATTGGTGTTTCATTAAAAAGTGTATATATGTGTATATATATATATATATATATGTATATATATATATACATATATATATATACACACATATACATATATATGTATATATATGTGTATATATACATATATATGTATATATATGTGTGTGTATATATATACACATACACACACATACATATACACACATATATATACACACACACATATATACATACACATATATACACACATATATACACACATGTATATGTATACATACGCATGTATACATGTATATGTATACACACACATATATATATATATAAAATATGTGTATGAAATTGTATTTAAATTATCTGTCTATATCAAATAAGTGGCCAAGCCTATATGTGACATTATACATTTTATTGCCGACTCACTAAGCCATAAGGCCAAGTAATGAAATCATTGTCAGGACTATTTTTGAATATCTATGAATGCTTTCCCATATTAATAATTTAACATCATGAAAAAAACACTGGAAATGACAATGCATTGTGTTCACATTTAGGAAGATTAAGGTTAAGATATAAGTCAAGCTTTTACTAGATGTTAATGATAAGAGATCCTAAAAATCTTCAAATTATACAAAAAGAAACCAGTTATTAAAGATGAACAAATCCAAAGATTTTTCATGCCTTCAAATTATGAAAGGCAAGGTTAGACTGACAAAATACTAAATTTATTTTGTTCTGTGAAGTGCCAATAATCAGTCAGCCTATAAGCACTATGTGCCAGGCTATGTGCTAAGCACTGTTATTCAAAGGAAGGAAAAAATAGGCCCTGTCCATACCTCTCTACATTATCTATAACATGTTCTCTGAGGCCCAAGCTGACTAAATTCAGAATTCTTTTCATCGGAAAATGAGTCAGGAAGTGATATTTTTGAGGGCAGAGAAGGGAAGAACACATGGATGCATTTACTAAAGTGTGGACTAATTGTAAGCTGCATCAGTCAGTAGGATAATCACACTGGTAAAACCATATATTTTTTACAATCTGGAATAAAAAAGAGATGGAGAAGGAGGAGAAAAGATTCAATCCTTTTAAGTTTGAGGAAAAATAAGATATAATTGTCTTTAAGGAATAAAGAATACAGGGGTTACATGCCTTAATCCTAGTGAAAAGGAGAAAAATAGGGTTAAGAGCCTTTAATTTTCTGTTTTAAAATTTGCAAAATATTCCTCTTAAACCTTAATTGTCATAAATAGTATTATTTTATATTCAAATCAAATGGATTGATGCTATGGCCAAAAACACATTAAGATGTGTTACCAGAAATATTTTTTCAAAGTCAAAAGCACAAGAAATGGGGATAAGGTATAATTAACAGGGTATTTTTATCCTTCCTTTATGCATGTCCACATTCCACACTGTAATGCAGTTATATGCATCCATGTCGTATGTTCCATATATTAGATTAAAAATTCTTTGAAAGCAAAGACTGCATTTTGAGCACCTTTGTATCAACACCAGTGATTCACAAAGCAGCTCAATAACTATTTGTTAAATGAATTAATGAATGAATAAGCAACAGTAGAAAGTGAATCTAGGGAACAAATTCTAACTGAAGGTCTATAACATGTTAAAAAAAAAGATTAAACACATTTGCTGAGAAAGAAAAGGAATAATGGCTCTAAGAGTTCCAGGTTCATCCATGTGGAAAAGGTAAGAAATGACGTATTGCTCTTGCCATCTCTTACTCATTGTTTTGCCACATCAACTAGGAAACCAATTTGCCACCCCTCCTCCACTGCCTGCCCAAAACAACAACAACAATAAACAACAACAACCAGTACATCTACTTGGTTTTGGTTGCTGAAGTCATCAAGCCAAGCACTAGAGTCCTTATGACTCAATGAATATACTTATTATTAGGTACAAGAGGACAGTGGAGTTAAGTAAAATTAATTTATATATGACAATATTGTTTTAAGAACAACTTAGAGTGATTAGGTCATTCTGACTATTACAAATACTCAAATTAACTACAAAGGATATGCAAAGGAAGATGCTCTCAGATCCAGAGAAAGAACTGAGAAATAAGAGTATCTCTAGAATGGCTTTACATATATACATACACACACACATACATACATACATATTTATGTCTAATGGCAGACATCTCTAGGGCAGGGGGGGAAGGGAAGAAAAAAGAAAAATTCTAAATGATAACTTTATTATATATTTAAAAGGAATAGCAAGTTGTACATATTGGATTTGCAGTTTTATGTACAATCATCTTTTTTTCTATTCTACTATGTTAAGGACATTTTTGTTTTATTCCTTAAGTTCAGAATAAAATAAAATTTTAAAAAAGGAAAAGAAACAAAGCATAGGATGTCAGGACTGGACAAAATCCTGTAACATAAAATTTCAGAGTTCCAAGGGAGCTTAAAGAAATAAAACACCGACTTTCAAAGCTGGGAGACAACTTAAGACCATAAAGCATATAATGTAAGGGCTAGAAGGGACCTTGAGAGATTATCAAATCTAAATCCTTTATTGTAGTAAGGAAACTGAGGAGCAGAGAAGTCATGCTAAATCAGTTAACTAACATCACTTATTTAAGACATTATAAAATGTGCCTGTTCTCTACATACTACACAGGGTAGTAATAAAATGGGCACACTGTAGTAGTATTGCTGGATGCCGCCACAGATTTCCTGATGATAAAACTCTCCCTCTCCGCCCTGCTACATGCTTTAAGTTGTTATATTTCTTGCTTTGTATATAGATAAAATGAGAGACCATGGGTAGAGTGCGAGCCGAGCCATTTGTTGCCCAGAAGGATTATTAACATATTGCCAGCAGATGAAAAGGATAATTTAAACAAATCACTTTAGTACCAACACTGATGACAACATTTATTGAACTAATAAACTGATTTGGATATTTCTTTGTTCTCTATTTGCACGTGGAAGCACTTCTAACCTAGATAAAATCAAAACTGAGCTGAGCAATAGGCTGACTAAACATTCACAGAATTTCATGCTTATGAGCAAATATAAAATGTTTTAGACTCTTAAAATTCAAGAAAATTATTGATGTCATAGGACAGAGCAGAACCAAATATCCAGCATGTAAAGCATATAGGACTTAGAGTCAGAAGACTTAACTTAAAGTCCTGACTCCACCACTTATTAATTCTATGACCTTGGGTTCTTCACTTCTCTGACATTGTTTCTGTGTCTGTAATGTGAGGACAATGATGGTTGGACCCCAAGGTTCTTATTAAGATTAAATGAAATAATAAATATTTCTGATATTATGGCACCATGAAATGAGCACTGGTTTTGGAGACAGAGGACCTGGGTTCAAAATGTAGCTTTGATGCCCAGTGCAAACGTGACCTTGGGCAAATCATTCAACCTCATAGATTTCAGTTTCCTCCCCTGTAAAAGGAGGAGGTGGGGCTAGAAGGCTACAAAAGTTTCTTCTACCTCGAGATACATGATGCCCTACAAGTTTTTTTACAACTTTATTTCACTCTACAAATGTAAACAACATTAACTCCAATAGATGTCTGATTGTATACATCATTGATAAATTATCTTGCTTTTAGGGTATCATAGCTATAACATTCCTATTTCTCAGCCTCAATAGAAATATTTCTTTTCTAAGGAATATTTTTGCTTACCTAAGCAATTATGGGGCAGAGTTTTGTATTATTTTTGTCCGAAAACTGTTATTTTCTTTGGTATAAGTGATTTATGTCCTCGGGGAATTGCCTGAGGTACTGAGAGTGACTTTCCCAAGAACACATAGCCAATTTTTGTCAGAGACAGAACTGTACCAAAGTCATGCCAATTATGAGGCTAGCTACAGAGGGGCCATTTGACAATGCCCCTCAGACTTTATTCCTATCATTTTGACTTCTGTAATATCTTTCCAATTTGTCCTAACTTTTCTACTTCAATGCTACCACCTTAATGAAAATCCTAACTACTACCTCTCTGGTCTATTGTGAAAGCCTTTCAATACATTTATATGCTTCCACTATCCTATTCTATCTTTCATAATTATGCCAGAATCATCTTCCTTATGAACAAATGTGATCATGGCACTTCACTGTTCAAAAATTTCCCATGGGGTCTCCTTTTTTTCTCCCAGTAATTTTAAAATTTCTCTGCCTTGAATTCAAAATCCTCTGTAAATTGTCATCACTGTGCCTTTCTTTGTCACATATTCCTTCCTCTATGCACACTTACTCTCTAATTACTCTCTGCTAACATGCCCTTTCCCTTCCTAACATGCTCTCTTCTCCCAGGCCCAAGTTATCTTTGTTCATACTATCACATATGTCTACACTCTACTCCTCTTTCTTCCTCTCTACTGTTAAAACATAATTTAATGCCAAATCAAATGTCACTTCCTTCAGGAAAACTGTCCATACCATATCAGATGGCCTCTGAGGTCTTACTCAGCAAGGCGGTAGGGTAGATAGAGCAGTGGGCCTGGAGTAAGGAAGATCCGAGTTTGAATTTTATCTCAGATGCTTTTTGTTTTCTAGTTTCCGTAAATGTAAAAAAGGAATAATAGCAGCAACGGTTGCACAGTTGTCGTGCATCTCATATAAGAATACTTTTGGGGAAAAAACAAACAAACAAGGAATTTCAGCCTTGGGAAGTGAAGACACAGTGGCAGAGTGAGCTGTCTTCAAGTATCTAGAAGGCTTTCATGTAGACCTGTACTTTTTTGCTGCAGAGAGCAGAAACTTAACAACGAGTGAAAGTTGAAAAAAGAAAAACAGGCTTGAAGTAAGGGGTAAAATTTTTTTTTTAAATCCCAAAACACCAAAATCCTTCTTAATAATTAGAGCTGTTCAAAAGTGGAGGGGGCTTATATTATACATAGTGGCTCCCCCTCTCAGTAGAAACCTTCAGACAAATGCTAAATGACCACCTTGGGGGTACAACAGAAATTCTATGCCATATATGAGGCTAAACTAAACTTTTAGCAAGCCTCTTCTAACTAAAATTTTGTGATTCTTTGGTACCGGTACTTCAAATATGATCTGTAGGATGCAGTGAGACTATTAGCTCTTCTGTCATAGTATGTCAGACTGAAGGTCAATGTTCACACAATGAGCTCTATGTACATATAAAGAAATATCACCATATCACACCAACAAGCCAATATTAAGGTATGGTACCTACTTCTCATTAACATGTTGTTTTAAAGGATCATTCACACACTAGACAGGCGAAAATGGTTCCTTCCCTAGAAACTGGCATGGTATCTTAATTATAATGCCAATGATACTAGAGAAACTAGCAACCAGTTAAAAAGTATTTTATATTCACTATTTCAATTCAATTTCAAAACAATGCTGTGTTTTGGGGAGAGTATATCATACTACCTCACTTGACAGATTTAAAAATAAAGGTTCCAAAGAGCTTTGGTAATTTGCCCAAAGCCTGGTAAGAAGCCCAAAGATAGGGATCAATACCTTCCCTTCCTTCTTTACAAGACATTAGGAAGACACTAAGAACTCCCTCTCCATCCAATTACTTTACATTTGTGCCCTGACGTTGGTATTTGCAATTAAAAAAAATCTTGCCTCCTTAGTTTATACTCTTCTCCTCTGGGTAGACCTGTTACAAAAGTCCCAGATTTAAAATGGTTCTATTGGGAAAAGCTAGCTTTCTCTCATAAATGTCATTGACAGTAATTATAACAACAATTATTATAATAATAAAAATAATTCACACAAATAGGAGTTGGTGACTAACAAAATAATTTCCTCACAATAAACAAGAAGCATAAATAGTATTAGCCTCATTTTTCAGAAGAGCACATTGAGGTACAGATAGGGAAAGGACTTATTTTTTAATCACTGAGTTTATATGTGTCACTCATCTCTCCAGAGAAGAACCAGACAAAGGACTGAGCACACTGCTACTGTGAAATTCTGGTGGCTAGTAGCCTAAGGACAATGAACTTACATTTCATGAAATTTTGTCAGAGTTTATATAAATTATTCCTAAGAATATTTTCAAATTATGCTAATTAGACATTCTACTCATTTACCAATCTGACTTTGTTTTGAATTGATGCTAAAATACATACACACACACACACACACACACACACGTATATATATACATATAGCAACAAACCAGATGTTCAAACTTTGCTATATGTGTTTTCAAAATCCCTTTCATTAATCATCTGGGCCTCAGTTTCCTGTCTCATAAAATGAGGGTTTGACTTTGATCACCTCTAAAATCTCTTCCAACCTCAATATTCTATGATCACTATGACCCAGGCACTTAAAGTTGTTTTCCTACTCCCATGAAGCAGTGTATTTTTTCAGGGACAAAAGGGGCCCTAACTATTGTCATTCATTCATTCAAGATGTAACTCCCAGTTATTAGTCATCTGACTTTAAGGAGGCAGCTGCATGAGGGGGCTGGTCAAAAAAAATGAAATGATAGGGACTTAAACATTGTAATTATTATTTTGAAGTCACCTAGACTCAACTTTCAAAGGAACAAAAGATAAAAATTCTTTTAATGGATGTTTTCAACACTGTAGGCATTTTTCCCCCTCAATGAATCCTGTGTTAACAGGTATTTATTCTTCTTGTCCTGTGTATGGCACCAGCAATTTACATTTAGCAGTTGCAGACACACTTTTCCATGCTTTTTGAATCTTCTGTCACTGGAAAAATTGCAGGCTGACAGATAACTAGGAAAAATACCAACACACATCCCTTTCTCCTTAAAATCAAACAAGCAAATAATAAACAAAGGAAGTACAACCACCACCACCTTATATTGACTGTGATATGGATTGCCCTCACAGTGCAAATGCCACCTAAAATGAGCTTGTAAAATACAGCCTGGAGGTCAAGGAAAGGGAAAGTGGCTGGAATGCCTAGCTTAAAGGGTGTCACCAAAAATGGCATATTTCTCCTGACAGATTGACAAGTTTATAAATGAGGTGTGACTTGACAGTGAATGAGTGCTATGTCCCTCTACCATGATGCAAATCAAATCTGACATATGTAAATATAAGCTTCTTTCCAGCTCTGGAGTAACTGATAAATTCAGTGGAAGTGAAAAGGACTAGAGAATTTACATGGCAATATATGTGAAGCTGATCCTGATACTAGACACATTGGTTGATTATTAATGTAAACTAATTTGCATTTCAATTGTGTGGAGGCTGATGTATATGTTCTAAAAAAAACAAGCATCTAAATATGTAGACATTTTTGTAATTAAAAGATTGTCTTAAATAAATTTTAAAAAATCAATTACCTACTCTAACTAAAAAATTAAAAGGTTTCACACAAAAATTTGCACTGGAGAAAAGATTACATATGTTTAATTATTATTAGTTATCAATCCTCACAGGTGAGTCCATTTGGTATCAAACACTTTACTGAACAATATAAAGGAGAGTTAGGGGATGAAAGAATCATATGAAACAGAGAAGGCATGTGTATACATGTATCTACTGAAATATGTATTGAATTTAATGGAATCATATTAAGGTAGATTCTAGGAGAAAGAATTAAGATGAACTGAAATGTTTACAAATAACACAAAAACACATGTGATTTTTCTCAACATCTGTTTCCCAATTCATGGATTTGAAATAGTACAGATTTTCTCCCTAGATTTATGCCCAGAGTGCTATATATACTGCTCTTTCCTTTGCCCAGAATATAGAAACACCTGCCATTTTCAACTAAACTTTACTAAAATCAAACTCTAATGGCTCACTGGGGTATGGAGTCAATCCTCATGAGGCCATCACAGCACAAAATCCAGAGGGTCTTATCAATAAGGAAACATTTCTGGCATTGTCTGATCTGTATAGTCAATTTGAAGTCGTTGTTGATGAAGTGAACTTATAATTTATAAAATCATTAAACCTGGACTCTTAAAGGAACATGATCACTTAAAGGTAGACCTTGACTCTTAAAGGAACATGATCACTTAAAGCTAGGTATCCCCAATCCATATATTGACATCTACTGGCAGATGTCCAGAGGCAGATTTTCACAGCAGAAGGCAGCAGAATGCACAGCAGTGAACCCACACCAGCTCCACTGGGACATCAGATGCACAGATTACTAACCTCTTCTATTAGAACATATCTAAAACTTTCCTTCACTCCTCTGAAGATTTTATTCTGCCAAAATAAAATAATTATACAAGTCAATTCAAAAGAGGCAATGCATAGCAGTTTACGCCAGATTGGTTCTAATTTCTTGGTTTGTAGGATTATAAATGAAAGAAATACTGTAGGTATACATTACTTGTTTTACAAAAATATCTGATGAAATTTCTCACACGATTATTTCAAAGAAGATGGAAAGATTTGGGATAGGTTCCATGACACATTTGGAGTAGGGGAATGGCCAAACCAAGAAGAAATGGTTCTATTTCAAATCAGAATGTGGTCTCTAGCATAAAGTCCTATGTTTCCATGAGTGGCCCCACAATCTTGTACATTTTTATCAGTAATTTGAAAAAATAGGATGCTTATCAGATTTCAAATGACTCAAAATTATGAGAAAGAGCTAACAAACACTATGATACAATCAGTTAAAAAAGTTCTTGATAGGTTTGAGCACTGTGTCTAATCCAATTAAAAAATTAATTGATACAGATGTAAAGTCTTAAATTAAATTTTTAAAAAAAAATCTGCTTTACAAATATTAAATGGGGAAAACATTACCAGAAAGCATAGGTTTAGCTAATAAATACTATTTATATAGCACTTTATAGTTTGTAAGACACTTTACATGTGTAATTTCATTTGATCCTCAGAACAGACAGGTTAGGTCCTAATATTATTCCATTTTTGCACATAAGGCAACTGAGGCTGAGAGAAGTTACATGACTTGCCTATATCATATGCCAGAGGACAGCAGAATGGAACCGTGAGCTTATTATGAATCTGGTTTCAAATGACAACCAAGAAGATACAAATAATGTCTAGTACTTAAGATGTGATAATTCTGTTACCTGCTTTCTTCAAAGAACATCAAAACACCTTGGTTAAATTCTGGATAGTAGATTTTAGAAAGATATTGATAAGGTGGAGAACATAGAGAGAATGGCAATGAGGTTCATGAAGACCTCCAGGGAATGTTATGTGGTGATCATTTGATGCCCCTGGTGGTCTCTTAGGCTAAATAGGTAAAGACAAAAGTACATAATAGTTTTATTTATGTATTTTTAAAATATGTGAATGGCTTTAGTGAGGGAATTGGAATAGACTTTGTTCTATTTGGCCACAGAAGGGAACACTAAGATCGATTGGCAAAAATTGCAAAGAAGCAAATTTATGCTTGCTATAAAGAAAAGCTTCCTAAAAATCAGAACTATCACAACATAGAATGGACTCTTTTGGGAGGTAGTAGTTTTTTTCTTGTTGGAGCCCTTTATATAGATAGCTGGATGGCCATTTGCCAGAAATTTTGTAGGAAAGATTGCTGAAAGGTAACTAAGTGATTAGGGAAGTTCCTTCCAAACCTATAAGCCTGTGCTTCTGTGGTACTAGTCCTAGCTCTATTATAAATTAGATATGTGTTCAAAGGCAAGTCACTTGCCCTCTCTGGGATGAAATTTCCATTTGTTTCAAATGAGATGGTTGGACTAGATCGTGTCTAACATCCCTTCCAGCTCTAGACAGTATGTACTTCTTAGTATAGATTCTATCTTTGGGATAGGTAACACTGCAAGCTATTCTTAGTTATCAATATCTTAATATACAATAGTTGATGTAATCCTCAATGCCAGCTGAGAGCAGGGTACTCACAATGATATGCTTTAATAGAAGTAAAGAAGAATTGTTTGGGATGATTTTGAGCATAGGGACTTGATTGGGGGGGGTCAATAGATATGGATGATATCTCAGAATTTGAGGCCTTGAGCAGTCAGGTGGCATTGAGTGTCTGGGGAGAAGGGAAGGAAAGTTCTACCAGGGGAGAAAAAGGAAAGGTGGAATGGCATTGAGGATGAACTGTGCCTTCTTCAAAAAATGTGCCTTGGGAATGGTCTGTTGCTTATTTCTTGTCATAGACTTAAGGTCCCTGTGGGGCTTGCATTTCATAACTCTTGGTAACTTTCACTCAGCAAATGTGACACAGTAAATCTTGAATGCACACATCTTTGACAGGGATTATTTTTATCCAAACAATTAATATTCACCTTCCATATTTTTAAGATAAAAAAGTGCTGATATTTGGTTGTTTGAATTCTTGTTTTTAAATTTAGCTATTAAAACTATTAATTAGGCTCTGAATAAATAAAAGAAAGATGTCACATAGATGTTATCCAATTAACAGAATTATTTTAAGAGAGGAATGTTCTTTAAATTGATTTAATAAGAAATACCTTTGGATACAGCCCAAGAGAATTACTGAAGTAATTTTGCATACTCCAATCTCAAGAAAATATCTGGGAACTTGGTCCCAAATATTTAACTATGATATCTCAGCTAGCACATAATATGACTGGAAAACCAGTAAATGGATATTTTAAATATTTTGTAATAGTATTCATTCATATACTACATATTCAATACAGTACCTCTCTCAGCTATCCACATTCCCTCTCTCCCCTCCACTCCTAAAATGCAAGAAAAATATTAAGTACACCTTTTCTGGGTGTTTGTTTGTTTGTTTGTTTGTTTTCAATAAAGGAGAGTACCCAGTGACAAGTAATTCTTTATTGTGACAAGGAACTATTTGTTCTTGGCCAAAGATTGACTAGTTGCTTTGTTTTTATTTTGGTGTCCTGGGGCTGAGAGAACAGTTGATTACAGAGAATTGTTTTTACCTGCTTAAAACTGGATGTGTTTAAAGGAACAAAACAAAAACCTGACAATACATTACAATATCCCCATTTCCCATTGTATAAAGAGAAAGCAAAACATTGCTAAGCAATGGATAAATCCTTCCAATAAATTTATCTTGCCATGTCTAAGAAAAAAAAATATAATAATAATAGTAAATTGAAACAGTTACTGCTTAACCAGCAAAGGACAATGAGTTACCTCAGGAGGCAGATGAAAAGAATAAAAATACAAGTAAATATTTCCAAAAAAATTATAATCTCTGCCTTATAAGAAAATAAAGAGAGGGGGAAAAAACAACAAAAACACTGCCAATGACAGAAAGGTTAAGTTGGGGTCTAGTAAAAGAAAGAAAGGAATAAGAAAAGATGAGTTAAGAATGTATCTCTTTCAAAACCAGCTTCTGTTTATATGAAGCTGGATAAGCAAATTTTGTCTGGGGCTGTTTCTACATTGAAAAATGAAACTTATTTAAAACAATATAATTTCCTTGTAAGATACATTCTTAGTAGATACACCAAGGAATATGCCAATACTTATGTCCACAATTCTCTTGGCCATGTTTGCAGCTCAAGAGGGAGTCTCCTTTATGCTAATCCTAAAAACGATAATGACTACTATGATTAAAAATGGTACTGCTGATTAATGTTGTACCTGTGTGCAGAGCCAAAACAGTCTTTTCCCTCATCTGAAATGATGTAGCTCTTGATTTGTACTTCTCTTAAAACCTCTTCTTCCCTACTAGCTGTAAATTCCTTGACCTTAGAGATTAGTTCTTAGTTGTCCTTTCATTTCCCATAGGGCACAGTATTTGATATAAAGAGGAGGTTCAAAAAATACTTAGTTCATGAATGAATGAATGCTATACTCATAGTAGGAATCTGATCATGGACAGAAAGAAGTGAAAGCTCAGAGAGATTGCTATGACATCGAGCCACTAGAAAGATAAATTTAAAAATTTACAAGTTTCACACAGGTCATCAAGGAAATGCCCAAGTGAACCCTAGGGTAGCCCATCCCATTTCTTATTTCCTTGCACCGAAAATGGACTCAATCTTAAAATAACTCCTGTGCAACTATAGGTGGTTTCCCTAGGATCTCAGGGAGGGAAATTAGAACAATTAATGCTGAGGATTCCATCAGTCAACAAGCATTTATTAAGTACCTACTCTATGTCAGGTACCATGCTAAGAGTTGAGGATACAAAGAAATGCAGGTCCCTGCTCTCAAGGAATTCACAGTCCAATGAGGGAGCCAACACAAAGATGTACAAACAAGACCTACACAATATAATCCTTAGATAATCAATAGAGGAAAGGTACTAATATTAAGGTAGATCAGGAAAGGCTTCTTCTGGAATATAGCATGCTAAGTGGGACTTGAAAAAAGGTAGGGAAGCCAGGTGATAGAAATCGAGATGGAGAATATTCTAGGCATGGGCAATATCCAGTGCAAATGCCCAGTCGAGAGATGAAGTGTCTTGTGTGAGAAGCATTATTTAGAAGTTATTATTATTGCCATTATAAAAATGAGAAAATTGATGATTTAAGATTTTTAAATGATTCCATCACAGCTGTTCAGCTAGTGACAAGTGAATCTGAGACAGAAATCCATGTTTTCTCACCTCTGGCACAATGTTGTTCCCATGTCACTGGATTAGAAGTAACAAGAACTAGGTTCAGATCCCATCTCTGACACTATTCCTTTCAGCTCTATTAAATCACTTTAACACTCTGGGCTTGTTTCTGATCTTAAAAAATGTGGGGGCATTGGTAAATTTTCTCTCCTTTTCCTATAAATTCCAAAATTCTGTTATTTAAGTCTTCTGTCTTTCTTTTCTTAATCCTCATACTTTCTCCATTTTCTCCTATAGGGAGGGGGAAAAAAAGGAGGTAAGGAGGTGGGAAAGGAGGGAAGATGATCATTTAGTTCAGGGCTGTCCAAAATACAGGCCTTGGCCACATGCAACTCACAGTGAGATTTTATGCAGCCCACCGGTGCGTTTTAATTTTCATGAGTGAAAAAATAAAATAATAATTTGCATGGGATGCATATTAGATTATTTTTAATTCCATCACTAATAAATAATCTCGTTGGTGTTAATTTTCTTTGGTGTTTTTAAGCAAAATTACAGATGGAACATATTGCAAGGAATTTTCAATCCCTCTGCCGATGCGTTCCCTCTGTATGATGCAGACTAGTCAGTATGCACCTACCTTTATACTGTTGTTGTCCCTTTGTTGTTTTGTGTTTGCTTTCGTGCTTTGGGCCTTCGCCTGCTGTATTGATGCGCATTCCCCCACTTTCTATCAGTGTGCTGTATTTTTATTCTGGGTGTGGCCCTCAAATAATTACTTTAATGTGGCCCTAGGATAACCTAAGGTTGGACAGCCCTGATTTAGTTGCAATGGAGAGAAAGGAAATGTAAGTATTCTGTTCCCAAGTAGGTTCATCATGAAAGATGAGATAAGCAGAAGTGTCTGATATGCACAGTAGTACTCAGTTAACCCATTCTAATATTTAACCATGTAAGAGCAACAATTCCCTAGGTGAAATAATGATCATTTCTTCAGGGTTTTTACCTAAACTGTCTATCATGAATGACAGCAACAGCATTACACAGAAATGAGAACCTAATACAGTGGTCTTAATTTCTGTCACTGGGGCAAAACATTATTTACTTCTCTTTAGATTTCAAGAAAAGAATGAGGATTTTCCTTTTCTGGAATTAGGTGTACAGTAATTAAAATACTCTAACCACATTGACAAAAACAGATTGACTAACACAGGAAAAAGCAAGTGGATAAAGAATGTTTGTTGCCTGAAAAAAGATAAACGGCTGCACAAACAGTCCATTGGGTTAATCTATTAGTATCAATATCTAGGACAGGAATGCTAGGGATAATGAAGTGGATCCAGAATTAAAAAGGAAGAAGAGAGAAGCCTGGATTGCTTTGGGAAAACTGTGCAGTGCTTTCAATGGTCCCAAGCTGGTCACTGCTGCCAAAGCCTCCATTTCAACACTAATATTTTTCCAGAAATAATATATAGCTATGAATCATGGGACACTACAATACCAGAAAAATCAATTCTTTTGCAAATTCAAGGGGCAATAGGAGAAAATGTATGTGAGTATAAGAAGCCTGTGGCATATTGTTATTAGGGACTTGCACAAAGGAAGTAGTAAAAGACATCAGTGAGATATATGACTGGAAAATCAGGAGGGCCAGGATGTCCCACTGTTACAGATATCCACAAAATGTTGGGAAAAAACCTCAGAGAAAGGCCTCTAGCACACTGGAGAGATTCTTGTAGAAGTTTAAAGGAAGTCATCACAGTCACACATGATGATTCATTAGTAAAGTATAGTCTGCCTAAAGCCTTTGAGGGTAGAGCATGGCTACACACACACACACACACGCACATGCACACATACACACACATATATACATATATACTATATGCATATGTATGTATACATATGCATATATAATATGTGTGTACACATATTCACACATCTTTATTTATTTTGGTCTCTCCAGGCACTTAATAAATGTTTGTTGAATTGAACTGTATTTTTAGAGAAATGATTCATAACTATGACATGACAGATCCACTGAAGTAACCGATATAATAAATTAATATTGCACTAACTATACATAATTCAAATTGTTCAAGTAATTAAAAGCACTCTAAATTTTTTAAAGTTGACCTATTGTATATGATTACAGGGTAGGCCATAATTATGCAATATAAAAATTTGATAATTTTACTTAATCAGGACACTCAGTGAATAAGAAATAAGTATGTGTACATGTACAAAGATATATGTACACATACATACTTTACTCCATTTTTTGAAAAAAAAGGAAAAGGATAGAAAAAACTGATTGCAAAGATTTAAATGCTGAAGGGAAAAATCACTAGATCATTGCCACTTGTTATTTCACATTCGATACCTTCTTTTTTATTTACAGCTTTGTAAAATGAAAGTTGATGTTCCCAGTGATCACTCTGAGGCATGACAAGATTCTGAATCATCAAAACCCCAAATTATGTTCAATATTTGATATTTACTAAAGTAGGAAAGTGATTTAGTATGGTTTAGAAACATTTTAGCCCAGGTCAAAAGAGAAAATTCCAGAGGCCAAGGCATTGCATTTCCTAAGCATGTTTTTGCCTTGTGGTTAGGTGAGGATTTACTACCATGATGGCAGAGTTTACCGCCACCAATTCTACTGTCACCATCAATGATGATGATGATAGTCTTATAATCATATATTTTTCAACACATTTCCATATTTTTTTTTATTTCACTCAATTCCTACCGAAACTATCTAATATTACCACATTCTGTTATCTAGCTTGATCCTCACAAGCCTATGAAGTTAGCAGGGAAGCTCTTTTCATATTCAAATCTACTATCATTGGTTACAATGCAAGTGCAAATTCATTGAATCCTGACCTTCCATGTCTATATACCCTTAGCACCAAGATGAAGGAGGCAATACCAGCATTATTGTTTTGTTGTTGTTGTTTTTTACAGACAGGGAAATCAAGGTTCAGGAAGGTGTAGTGGCTTCTGTTAATTATACTAGCTGTGTGTCAGAGATAGATGCCAGAATCATTCATTATTTTCATATTTGTCTCAATCATCTGACTATTGCCTCATCCCATTTAGTCTATAGTTTCCAATAAGTCACTTGTGATCCAATGTTTTAGATGAACAGCCCATTTCCGCACTTTATCCTTATCTCATGAATTACCCAGTCACTTTATGTGACAAAACTGGCTTTATGAAATCTTTCTCTTTTAACCTTACCCATTTCATCATTGAGGAAATCGAGTTTATTAATTTGTCCAAGGCCATACAGCTAGGAACTGGTAATGTTCCAGAAGACAAATAAAGAACTCAGAGAAGTCTCGGGGCCGTTCTGTTTTCAGACCTTAGCATAGAGGGACGTTAGGTAACCATGAAGATTTTCAGGTGGCATTGTAAGATCCCCTGGGTCTAGAATCCAGTATTTTGAGTCTTCTTTCCACTTATCCTATACTATGACTCCAATTTAACATTGTAAAACTAGGACCCTGATGCCAGTTTTACAATGTCAAGGCATTTCTGCTAACAAACTAAGTCTGCATCATTCGATCAGAATTACAAGAACACCCAAATGAGTTAACTCCCTTACTCCATTTTGTTACAGCCTCCGCAAAAAATCAATATAGAGCTGGATAAAGACCTCTTGGGATCAATAATTCAGTAAGCTTGGATAAACTTGACTCATATAGACAAAGCATTTTAATATGTGTTCTTTTCAATAACTAAATCTATGGAATTCTAGTGCCTTAGATTCCTCAGAGTTAAAACTGACTTTTCAGAATTAGCATCTAATACAGAGTTCTGCACACAGTAGGTACTTAAAAAATGTTTGTTGGATGTCTTCAATATAAGCCCTTTATTCTGTTGCACATACTAAGTGTACATGAAATGTTATTCCATGAAAATGTAATAGCTTTATAAAACATTGTTTTAAAATG
Source organism: Phalanger gymnotis (assembly GCA_028646595.1). NCBI lineage: Eukaryota > Metazoa > Chordata > Mammalia > Diprotodontia > Phalangeridae > Phalanger > Phalanger gymnotis. The sequence goes on from CM053625.1 coordinate 200,601,083, forward strand.
ATTAAAGGAAGAAAGTGATCATTAAAAGATATCTTCCTAAGCTGTGAAACAAAAAAAAAACCCACAAACAAAAATTTGAAACATTGAGAGTTCAGTTGTCAGTCTACACACACATATGCATATGTTATATATGTACATATATACATACCTACACCTACATACAAATGTGTGTATATGGTATTCCAAAAATCTTGGCGCAGTGGTGCACATGCATGTAAATATATGTATATTTGTATAGAGTGTATGCATGTCTTTGTGCACAGGTACATACATGTGTGTGCATGTGGACATGAATGGATATACATATATACATACAAATACAATGCAATACCCCGACCTGCTTTAAGACCATTATAAAGTATAGGGTATAGATCACTAAAAAGGAAATAACATCCTAACTCTGTGATGGATAGTACCCAATGGGCCATAATTTGCCTCACTCCCATACCTCATTAACATATTTTTCAAATAGTACTTCCAACCTGGCATCTCCTTTTTCCTTAGTGTCCTAGAGCTAATGTTTTCTGTGGGATGGCAGTCATTAGTATCCCTTTTCTCTTTATTGTACCACTTCTGTTATCCTTTAATGCTTCACTGGGTTGGCCACATTTCAGTATGATTTTCCAAATGCCAGGGGAAAAAATAGCAAAAGCCTAATGCCCTCAATTATCATATATCATCCTCTGACACCTATTCCCCTGTAAAAGAAACAAATATATGGAATCATACTTTCCAAAATATCAAAACCCTACGGAGGCTGGGTGCTGGGTGATTTGGGGTCCATTCGTTCAGTCTTGGTATGTGAAATTCTCATCTCCAAGTAGAACTAAGAATGTGATGGCTGTGTATCTGATTCTGAAATGGTATCTGACTCTGAAGAGAGGAAGAGCTGGCAGAGCTGAGGTTTTTTGCAAAGGAATGTTAATATTATATCGGTGTAACCTCTTCTAAGGTCATGTTGCATGACTAAAGATTCAACCATTAAAAATTAATACACATACACATTTGGCTCTGCTCCAGAGACCTGTTCACTCTTCAATTCTTGCTGTAATAGAGATGGCTTCCAAATAACTATTTCTAGTCCCAACTCATTTTCCTGATTCCCAATTATATAATGCCGATATGGGGCAGGGGTGGCAAGTGAGGAGAGAAAGACAGACAGGCAGAGACAGACTGACAGGGACAACAGACAGAAACAAATCTTGATGTAGTGGATAGATAACTTGCCTCATTCATAACCAGGAAGACAAAGGGTCAAGTCCTATTTTGACATATATTAGCTGTGTGATCCTGAACAAGTCATTTAATATCTCAGTGCTCAGAAGAGGAAACTGTGGCCTTGAGGTCACATGTGGCCTTCTAGGTCCTTGGCTGAGGCCTTTAGACTGAGTCCAAGTTTTACAGAACAAATTCTTTTTATTAAGGGGATTTGTTCTGTGAAGTTTGTATTCAAAGGGCTGCACTTGAGGATCTATAGGCCCACATGTGGCTTTGAGGCTAGAGGTTCCCCCACTCCTCCATCTAGGCAATTTCCCAAGACTTTAAGTTGCCCAGAAGGCACTGACCTGCATTTGTAGAAGGAATCTGATCACCTACATAGTCTGAAAAATTAACAAAATCACAAATCTAGTCCCAATATTTATGTCTAATTGTCCCTTAGACATTTATCTCATCCATAAAATTATTTACTCTTACAACTGACTCCTCTTCTAGACTGTGTGTATATATATATACATATATATGTGTATATATATATATACATATATATATATATATACACAGACATATTTAATTCCTGTCAAAGTTATCATTTTCTTGGTCACTTGATATAGAAAACTTAGAATTCAATGTTGATTCTTCCTCTTTTCAAAAATCTCTTTCTTCCTCCAAAACGAATGAGTCAGTAAATCCTATCAATCCCTCCTCACCCAATCCTTTAACAACTCTCATGTCTTTCCTGCTCTTGGCTAGTATGTCTTCATTCAGCAAAGATTTTAAAAAGTGTATACTGTGCTATGTTCTGAAAGACATACACCTTGTAAGCTTGGTTTCTCATGAAATTTCCAGTGTTCTAGGGCAAAACTCCTTAACAATTTGTGTATGCATGTGTCATGGACACCTTTAACAATGTGGCAAAACCTAAGAATTCCTCAGGATAATATTTTAAATGTAAAAAATATATAAAAGTGATTACAAAGAAAACAAATTATATTGACATAGTTATCAAAAATATTTTTTAAAGTTCCTAGACCCTAGGTTTAGCACACTAATCAAGGGAGCTAAAGGACAATATTATTGTTATTAGGTTGATTCAGTCATGTCTGACTCTGTGATCCCATTTACAGTTTTCTTGGCAAAGATATTGGAGTGGTTTGCCATTTCCTTCTCCAGCTCATTTTACAGATGAGAACACAGAAGCAAACAGGGTTAAGTGACTTGTCCAGGTCATATAACAAGTGTCTGAGGACAGATTTGAACTCAGGAAGATTCATCTTCCTGACTCGGCAATCTATCCACTGTGCCACCTAGCTACCCTAAAGCACAACATGTATACTTATAATATGCAATACGTCTTTTGTGGGGGGGTAGAGGAGATAGGTCTGGGATTTCTCCAGGGAAGGGGAATATCTTGGTATGGAAAGTCCATATATTGAGTCAGGCTGGCATTTCCCTTCTACCTTATAATTTTAGTGAGTTACCAGGAGTACTGAGAAGTTAAGTGCTTTGCCCAAGGTTACACAACTAGTGTGCACCAGAGGCAAGGCTTGATTCCAAGTCTTCCTAACTCTAGGGCTGGTATTCGAATCATTAAGTGTGGCTCTCTCTATTACACAGGTACAACTGCAAGTTGTAAAGGAAAATTCTGTGTGGAACTTGAGGAAGAAGTATTAGAGTCAGGCTTTTTAGGATGAATAGAAGTTTAACAGGTAAAAGGGAAAGAAAAATGAAAATAGAAGGATTGAAATAATGAACATGGCAGACAAAGCAATAAGGATTCTTTAGCTGACAGGAAATTAGAGATGGTAAAGGACAAGCTTAGAAATTCATAAATGCCTATATAATGGATTTAGGCCAAATCGGTCTCTGCTTATCTACCTCCTTGCCATGGTAATGCTCACTTCATGTCAAACTCTTATCCCCACCTTACTTACTACTTCTGACCTACTTAGCCCTGTGATAAGCTGTCCTGAATGCTGACTTTGGCATCCTTTTCTGGAATTACTAACCCAAAGTACCATCTTTCAAGGGCTGTATCTTTAACTACAGACCTCTGTTTGTTCATACTATGGTTCTACCAAAACCTTTGTTTCTCTGCTTGCACATATTTACTAAAACATGTCTTCCCTTTCCCCAATACAAGAATACTTCAGTCAGCATTGTGGAACATGAGCATATACGTTGGTTGAGTTGTGACCCTAGTATACTTATGGAGAAAGAGAACCAGTTGTCTCTTTTCTACTCCTTAACACCTTATCCCTTTGGATTATTATAATAATTTTATATTTGTTTTGCTACATGTAAACTGATTTCAAAATAATCTTCCTATAAAGACCAACAATAGCAAACTGTTGATCACAGAAAATCATAGCTGAAAAGAACACTTAGTTTAATCCCAAGAGGGAAGCTGAAGCCTAAAGATAGTAAAAACTTTGCTTAATCACAACAGTTTGATATGTTCTGGAGGAAAAAGAAACAAACAAACAATTGCTCCCTGAGGAGCAATAAGTCTTGAAATTAGTTTCATGGTCCAAGACACTAAGGCTAAAATTAAAGCTTAGGCCACAGGGTTAGGTAGATTTGCCAAGTGTAGGACCTGTCTTCAGAATAATATATTTGGATGTAATCTTAAAGATCATCTTATGCACCTTTCCATCTTATGCAAGAATAGCCCTGACAGTCATGATAATAATCTGCATTTATTTGTGAGACCTATGATTTCAATTGGGTAGGGATCTCAAATTGTGGAAAGTTCTTCCATGAAGGCAAATCAGTTTATCAATACCTCCTCTTAGGAGGCTGCCTGGGACATTGAAAGTTACATCCATAATTTGCCCAGTCACAATAGCTATTCAGCATCAAAGTTCAAATCTTTCCAACTCTAGATGCATATCTTATTGACTATGCTGCAGTGCCTTTCAAGGAAGTACTGAAATATTTCTAGGGATAATGAACTTATTTCTTCATGAGGGAGCTACTTGCATTATTAGATAGGAATGACTAAGAAAGGCCTTATTACCTTCTTTGTCATCATCCATGCCATTCTATTGAGCTAAAATTTGCCTCTAATTTCTGCCAAGTAGTCCTCATTCTTCCCAATACAGAGACTAAGAAAATGTCTCACACCTCTTCCAGATGATTCCCCTTCAAATACTTAAATTCAGATATTATGTTTTTTCTTATACCCTCTCAAATTCCTAATTACCCAGGTCACTCTCTTCCATTCAACAAACAGTGGTAGAGAGGTTTCTTATTCAGGAATGAATTTGACTGTATAAATAATATGTCACGTCTCTTCCAACTTTGTAATTTGGTGATTTAAAACAAACAAACAAAAGAATTCTTAAGTGACCAAGCTTAATACTAGGCACTATAAGCGATACAGTGAAAAATGAGAGAGTACCTTTCCTTAAGAAGTTCACAATGCATAGTATTATATTTGTTGTGTTCTGACTTGACTTACCTAGTAGACTACAACACTCTTGGCCCCTTATTTCTTTTCCTTCATATGTTCCTAAAACATCTAACATTTCTCCCTGCACAGAGGGATAACTTTCTGGAGCAGCTATATTCAACCCCAAAGAGCTTCCATAACCCAGCTGTACTTAATTCCTCCAACTCTAGTCACCAGGCTACAAGCTGGTCAAAAGTAAAAAGGTTCCAAGTTTGTGAGATCTTTTTTCCCTTCACTTTCACAAAGGAAAAGAAGTGATAATACCAGGGCAGCACACATTATAATTCTCTTCACACAAATTCCTGTGAGAAAAAAATGTCCCTCTATAGAACTAAAATTAGCTTTCTCTAACATCCAAACATTTCATGTCTTTCTCCTTTTCATCTTATCTTCCCTAACTAAGGCTTTTTGATCTCTCCAAAATTATCATCCTTCTTAAAAATTATCTGGCATTTTTACTTTCTAACCCTCTGTTCTAGTAGTGTTGCTACTCCCTCTCCATTCTCAAGTTTTTACTCTTGCAGTTAACCTTTACAGATTTCCTGTATGAATCTATGATTTTCCATATATTTGCATATTATTTATGATTTTCATTTTTCTGTTTTTATGGTCTGCATAGTGAATAGCATAAGAGAGAAGGAAAAGAGAGAATTAGATGTTTGTAGCTTAAGAAATTTTATGGAGGTAGGAATTTGGCGGGTTATAGCTAAAAATCAGACTGGTACGAAATTGAGCTTCAGTTGGCTTCGACCAGGGATTAGATCTTCAGAGAATTTTACCATGAATCTTGAGAATTTCTCTAATGAGGGAACACAAAGACAATATAAGAAGCAATCCATGTCCTTACTCTTCTATTCTTAGCATGAAGTTTGGAAGCTAGGAGATACTCAATAAAAACTACTGATTGATTTACTTTGAAAGTCTGCAGACTAAATCATTTTACAAAGACAATGGAATAATGACGACTATGTTGAGGGCAAAGTGATTGCCCAGATTTTGATTATTTTGGATTCTGCTCTTTCAAAGCCATTCGATGTTGTCAGCTCCTTTGCATAAGGTGAACTTCTCCTGCAGTTATATTAGGTTATGTGAGCATTGTTTGATCAAAAACAAATTAAAGGTTGGGACTTTTTATTTTCCAGTTCTATTAACCCAGAATGATAGAAAGGCACACTTTCTTAACTAGTCATATAATTTACACTGTATGTATTAGCCCTGATTGACTCTAACAAGTACATTACCTAATGCTAATTACAAATAATCATTAATTCAGGGCACAGGGGTATTTTATCCCTCCACTGAAAATTGCTCTCTCAAATTTTTAGAAGTTGCCTAGATTAAAAGTAGTTACATTTTTATAGCAAGGAAGCTATAATTATTTCAGTAATTATGGTTCATTTGTAGCCATAATTTATAATTTATGTACTTTTATTTTTAATTCACTTATGCTCTTCCACTGTAATTCACCATCATTCAGGTAATAATGTTAGGTCTTGATATAAGTAACAGAAAAAAAATAATGAATCCTAAGAGAGTGGAGACCAACTCGGAACTCAGAAAAAATATTCATTATGAAAATGTATAATACCAAAACTAGAAAGAATGCTAGAGATTATGTAGTCAAAACTATTTTCCAGAGGAGGAAACTGAAACCCAGAGAGAGAAAGAATTTACCCAAGAATACATATCAAGTTAGAGATAAAGTCAGGACTAGAACCCAAGATTCTGAAATCTTTTACCAGACTCTTTCTCCCCCAATACACCCCTCTGCAACTATACAGAATGGATTAATATGTACAATTTATTTCATAAAATTTAACAATCACAATAATTATTCTAACTAGCAATTAAGTAGCACTTTAAGGTTTGCAAAAGATGACATATTTATATCATCCATATAATCATCCTGGAAAGTAGGTGTTATTATATTTTTTGTTTTTCAGATTCAGAAACTGAAGGTCAGAGAGTTTAAGTGATCATTTATCTTGGCATTACTATCCTTCTGCTAATAAAAATATTGGCATTTAGGCTGTAAACACATAATATATCACTAGCTAGTATTCAAAATCTTTTTGGTTTGGTAGGAGTTGTTAGGGCTTTGGCTCTATTATATTCAATAAACATTTATTAAGTGCCTCTTACATGGCAAACACTGTGCTAAACCCTGGTGATACAAACAAAGTCAAACAATAGTCCCTGTTCTCAAGTTGCTTATAGTCTAGTGAGGGAGACAACATGTAAACATGTACAAAGAAACTATATACCAGATAAACTGGAAATAACCAAAAGAAGGAAAGCACCAGAATAAAGGGGAAATCAAGAAAATAATTCTTAAAGAAGCAGTGATTTTAGTTAGGACTTCAAGGAAACCACAAAAACCATGAGGTAGAAATAAGGGAGAGCATTTCAGGCATGGAGGATAGTCAGTAGAAATGCCCAGTCTAGAGATAGTGTGTCTTGTTTAAGGAATGGCAAGGAAGCCAGTGTCCCTCAGTTGCAGAGTATGGGAGGGCATGAGGTAAAGAAGACTGAAAAGTTGGAGGGGAAAGGCTCTGAAGGTTTTTAAAAGCCTAGTAGAGGATTTTATATTTGACCCTTTAGGTCAGGGCTGTCCAAAACACGGGCCGTGCACCCCCGTGCGGCCTACCTGTGTCCAGCACAAGCACAGAAACTGACACAAATACTTTATTTAAAGCATTTATGTCCATTTCCACACCAGCAGTAAAGACAGGCAGGCCAGGCCGCATAAAATCACACTGTGAGCTGCATGCAACCCACGTGCTACACTTTGGACAGCCCTGCTTTAGGTGATAGGGAGCCACTGGATTTTACTGAGAGGTGACATGGTCAGACTTCTAGTTTAAGAAACTCACTTTGACATTTGATTAGAGGATGGGCTGAAGTGTGGAGAGAACTACTGCAGGAAAACAAACCATCAGACTATTTCAATAGTCTAGACATGAAGTAAGGAGGGTCTGTACCAGGGTGATGGCCTTGTCAGAGGTTAGAAGGGAGTGTACATGTTCAAGAGACGTTACAAAGGAAAACTTCAATAGAGCCCGGCAATATTTTTGGATACAAGGTAGTGAGAGAGAATGAAGAATCAAGGATGATACCTAGGTTGCAAGTCTGGGGGACTAGGAGAATGATGGCAACCTCAATAGTAACAGGGAATTCAGGAAGAGGAGACCATTTTGAAGAAAGATAAAGAGTTCAGGTTTGGAAATATTGAGTTTAAGATATCTATGAGACATTCAGTTTGAGATGTGTAATAGTCAGTTGGAGATGTAATACTAGAGGTTAATCGAGAGGATAGGACTGAATAAGTAGATATAAAAATCATAAATACAGAGATAATTGAATCCATGAAAGCCAATGAGATCACCAAGTGAAATAGTTGGTTGGTTTGTTGGTTAGTTGTTTTCCTTCATTCTTGAAGAGGACCAAAATGACATTACTATGCTAGTCAATTTTCAATGTGTCTTGACTGTGGCTGATCAGAACAATACAAGCTCAGAATGATCACAGGTCAGGCACAAATAGTCTGTGTGAACATTTAGGGTAGATTATCTAAATTTGCTCATCCTTTGTTTCCTTTAAGCTGTTTCAATTCTGCTTTGCTCATAGAACACTGAACCTTCTCTAACACAGGCACGCCGTGCTGAGAAGTCCTGTGCCAATGTCTCCCATGTCACACAATCAATTCCAAAGTGAACTAAGATAGAAAGAGAGGAGAAGAAGACTCAGGACAGAGTCTTTTGGGACCTCCATGTTTAGTGAATGTGATCTTGATGAAGATTGATCACAGGAAACTGAGAAAAAGAGTATTTAAGAAGAGGGGGTAATCGACAGTGTCAAAAACTTCAAAGAGGTCAATAATCATTAAAAACTAATTACTAAAAACACAGGTTAACCTACGCAACACCATGAGGTATCAAAGTTATATTTATATGGGGGAAATTCAATAATAAAATTATATTGACTTAACAGTTGGAAAGGTTATTGATATTTCTTTTCTTCGTTACTCTTGCATTTAAGACACTAGGCAGATAGATGTTAGGGGTCTTATTTTACTCCAGATCACCAATTAATCTTCTGTCTCTGGGTTATTAAGCTGCAGTATAATTTTTCCTTCTTCATGCTACATCTGGATTTTTTTGTTCTTTCTTTGCCTTCTTTGCCTCCTTCCTTCCTTCCTTCCTTCCTTCCTTCCTTCCTTCCTTCCTTCCTTCCTTCCTTCCTTCCTTCCTTCCTTCCTTCCTTCTTTTCCTTCCTTCCTTCCTTCCTTCTTTTCCTTCCTTCTTTCCTGTCCAGAAGTGCGAATTAAGTGATGTTGGAAATTCTTAGTAAGGCTTCTCTCTCTCTGCCAATATAAATCAGCAATTGTTCTGCAACTCATAGCCTTAGAGATTTATTTGGGACAATGAGAGTTTAAATGAGTTGCCCAGTTTCACAAAGCCAGAATATGACAGAGGTAGGACTTGAATCCAGGTCTTCTGGCCTCATAGGAGTTCTGCCTCATTCTATCCCTCATATTTTCTTGAAATTCTGAATTAATCAAATTTTAATCACTGTAATGTCTTCAAGAATATCCTTAACTAACTTTTAATTTAATAAAATTTTAGTGTATCTTGGAAATGTTATTTGTCTCCATCCATGGATGCTTCTAAAATTTATCAATGCAGATAAGACAGAGTTTCATTGGATAGTAAGATCAGGAAAAAGAATGATATGCCACTAGAAAAAAATGAGAAAGGACCAAAGAATGGCCTAGAACTGGATTTACTAAAGCAAAAAAAAAAAAACAATACAATTTCTAATGTCTTTCCAGGGAGAAAAATACAAAGTACATCAGTGTTTATCAAGGAACTAAACAGCATACTAAGAAGTACCTAAAAGAAGTGTACTCAATTTCATTTTTTTTCCGGAGCCTTTTCTTTGAATTAATTTGGGTTGACATCCTAGGCCTGGGAACTTAATAAATGTATGTTGATTACTAGGCTTCTCCCCACCCAATTTCTTCAACCATTTTTCAAAATGAAGAATGATTTTTAAATTTTGTCACTATATCCTTCACTAGACCTGTTGAAATTTGCTAACATTCCTCTTAATACAGTGCCCACAATTAAATATCCATAGCCTAAGTGTGGTCTGACCATTCCATTTAAGGTGGCATTATTACCTCCCTTGTTCTACAAAATATATTTGCACTAGGGACATGGTATAGTGATATATTACTTGACTTAAAGCCAAGAAAAAAAAGATTAAAATCCCGCTTCTGCTGCTTAGAAGCAATGTAAACCTGGTAAAATCCCTTAACCTCTCTGAGCCTCAGTTTCTTCCTGTGCCTATCTCACCACAAGAGGCTCAGATGATATAAGTGGATCAATTTGAAAAACTTTAAAATTTCATATGCCATTATTATTAATAATAGCAATAGCAACAACAACAATAATAGTAGTAATAATAATGAAGCTAAAGTCTGCCTACATTTTTGGTTGTTTTTTTTTAAGCAATGACATCACACAGTACTGTCTACATTCAATTTAGAGTTAATTAAAACCCCTTTTCCACAGGAATTGTTACAAAATCAGGTCTCTCCAATTTCATATTCATGTAGTTGTTTTTGGGGGGGATTGATGCTGATCACTGAGTCCTTTAAAGTTTGTAAAAATAGATCTACTGGGGGACAGAGCCAAGATGGTGGCATGAAAATAGGGACTTACTTAAGCTCTCCCTGAAATCCCTCCAAAGACCTGTAAAAAAATGACTCTAAACAAATTCTAGAGCTACAGAGCCCACGAAATGACAAGAGTGAAACAAGTCTCCAGGTCAGGATGGCCTGGATGGCCACTGGGAAGGGCCTATAGCATCATGCTGGGAGTGGAGTGCAGCCCAGTGTGGGCCATGCCAGGACAGACCAGGCCAGAGCAGACTGGGCAGAGCAGGCCTCAGGGCACTGAATCACTGGTAGTTTTGGCAGTTTCTACACTTCACAACCCATAAACGCCAAAGACAATGTAGCAGGTCAGGGGAAAATGTTGGACCTGAGTGAGAGAAGGGTGTGGTCCAGCCCCAGCCCTGGGGGCCACAGAGGTGGTTACAGCAGCAGCAGCACCAGCAGGGGAAGGGGGGTTGCTTCCACAGTTCCAGGCCCACAGATAGTGGAGCAGGAGTGCACAGATAGCTTTGCTGGCACTGAGGGAAGGTTGTCTTGCTTTGCCCTGCTTGGATCTGGGTCACTTTTCTGGTTGGTGGTTCCTGGGGAGGAGGAGCACTGGTATGGCAAAGCTTATGGTGGCTATGGAGAAGGAGTCCTCCTAGTAATTACATAGCAGAAAGGAACGCTTGCACTCACAGACCAGTGCACAGGCCAGGAGAGGAGTATCATACCACCTCAGAATAGAAGTAGTTCTGAAAACAGCAGCACAAAACCCCTGAAGTTTGAGACAGAGCACTCACCACTCTGGAAGCATTCACACCCTGACAAAGAGCTCAAAAGTCAAGTAAGTGGCTGGGAAAATGGGCACACAGTGTAAAAGGACTCAGACTATAGAATCTTACTTTGGTGAAAAAGAAGATCAAAACTTACAGTCAGAAGAAGTCAACAAAGTCAAAGATCATACATCAAAAGCCTCCAAAAATAATATGAATTGGTCTCAGGCCATGGAAGAGCTCAAAAAGGATTTGGAAAAGCAAGTAAGAGAAAGAAAAGAAAAATTGGGAAGAGAAATGAGAGGGATGCAAGAAAATCATGAAAAACAAGTTAACAGCTTGCTAAAGGAGACCCAAAAAAATACTGAAGAAAATAACACCTTAAAAAATAGATTAACCCAAATGGCAAAAAGAGTTCCAAAAAGCCAATGAGGAGAAGAATGCCTTAAAAAGCAGAATTAGCCAAATGGAAAAAGAGGTCCAAAAGACCACTGAAGAATATACCACCTTAAAATTTAGAATGGAATAAGTGGAAGCTAGTGACTTTATGAGAAATCAAGATACTATAAAACAGAACCAAAAGAATGAAAAAATAGAAGAAAATGTGAAATATCTCATTGGAAAAACTACTGACCTGGAGAATAGATCCAGAAGAGATAATTTAAACATTATTGGACTACCTGAAAACCATGATCAAAAAAAGAACCTAGACATCATCTTTCAAGAAATTATCAAACAAAACTGCCCCGATATTCTAGAACCAGAGGGTAAAATAGAAATGTAAAGAAACAACTGTTCACCTCCTGAAAGAGGTCCCAAAAGGAAAATTCCTAGAAATATTGTAGCCAAATTCCAGAGCTCTCTAATCAAGGAGAAAATATTGTAAGCAGCCTGAAAGAAATAATTTGAATACTGTGGAAACATAATGAGGATAACACGAGATCTAGCAGCTTCTACATGAAGGGATTTAAGGGCTTGGAATATGATATTCCAGAGCTCAAAGGAGCTAGGATTAAAACCAAGAATCACCTACCCAGCAAAACTGAGTATAATACTTCAGGGCAAAACATAGATTTTCAATGAAATAGAGGACTTTCAAGCATTCTCGATGAAAAGACCAGCACTAGATAAAAAATTTGACTTTCAAATACAAGAATGAAGAGAAGCATGAAAAGGTAAACAAAAATGAGAAATCATAAAAGACTTACTAAAGTTGAACTGTTTACATTCCTACATGGAAAGATGATATTTGTAACTCATGAGACCTTTCTCAGTATTACAGTAGTTGAAGAGAATATACATATATATACATATATAGAAAGAGGGCAAAGGGTGAATTGAATATAAAGGGATGATATCTAAAAAAATAAAATTAAGGGGTGAGAGAGGAATATATTGGGAGAAGGAGAAAGGTACAGATAGAATGGGGTAAATTATCTCACATAAAAAGTGAAAAAGCTGTTATAATGGAAGGGAAGAGGGGGTAGGTGAAAGGGAATGAGTGAACCTTGCTCTCATCAGATTTGGCTTAAGGAAGGAATAACATACACACTCAATTGAATATCTTAGCCTACAGGAAAGTAGGGGGGAAGGGAATAAGGGGGGATGATAGAAGGTAGGGCAGTTTGGGGGAGGAGGTAGTCAAAAGCAAACACTTTTGAAAAGGCACGGGGTCAAAGAAGAAAATTGAATAAAGGGGGACAGGATAGGATAGAGGGAAATATAGTTATTCTTTCACAACATGACTATTATGGAAGTGTTTTACATAACGATACATGTATAACCTATATTGAATTGCTTGCCTTCTCAAGGAGGGTTGGTGGGGAGGGAAGAAGGGAGAGAATTTAGAATTCAAAATTCTAAAAACAAATGTTAAAAAATGTTTTATATGCAAATAGGAAATAAGATAAACAGGCAATGGGGTACAGAAATCTATCTCGCCCTACAAGAAAGTAAGGGGAAAGGAGATGGGGGGGGATGAGGGGATACAAGGGAGTGAAGACTAGAGAAACAGGCAATTAATGCATGCCATCTTGGGGTGGGGGTAGAGATGGGGAGAAAGTTTGTGACTCAAAATCTCGTGGGAACAAATGTTGAAAAGTAAAAATAAAATTTAAAAAAAATAAATCTACCAAAGAGCAATGGAGAGATACTTGTCTGGTGTGAATAGTCATACATTACAAATCAGGAATTAGAGACAAAAGAGAAGTGGTTTAAAGGATTTCATCAGTAAAATAAAATATATGACCAGAAAAAAAAATGTGAGCCTACAACATAGCAAAAGTGAGGGGCAATTGATTGAAAGCTCATAGGTTTCTCAACAGAGGCAAGAGAACACAAGGAAGGCATTCTAGATGGACCCCCAGTGGAGAATTTTGAAACACCATGGACAAGAGTTGCCAAGGATAGTCAAGCATGGATAGATTGAAGTCTTCGTTATTTGAAAGTACACCCAACAGATCTCTTGGAGCAGGGGTGGGGAACCTGTGGCCTCGTGGCCACATGTGGCCTTTTCAGTCCTCAAGTACGGCCCTTTGACTGAATCCCTAAGGATTTGTTCTGTGAGGTTTGGGTTAAATCAAAGGGCCACATGTGAGGGCCTAGAGAGCCACATGTGGCCTCAAGGCACAGGTTCCCCACTGCTATTTGGGGTATCATAGTACTAGAGGCTAAAATAAAAGAAAAAGAAAGTACATTTATGTTTGAAAAAATATTTTTTTTCTTAAATTATTTATGGTAGTATTTCCGCTGTGGCTTATGTCTAATGATCAGATGCTTTATCAGTTATTTAATTTAGCATGATTTTAGTTGGCTGAGAAGAGGACTCATTCAGGAGCTAAGAAGTAGAGTGAGGCTGGCTACCTTTTTTTTCTATAATGCTTCAGTCTCATTGTCTTTGTTATTTTGTCTCTCTAGCCTTAAGATTTTCGTTGCTTTTACTTCAGTGTCATTGTATGATAATAAAAACATATTTAGATATAGCCTTTAAAAATATAATTGTCTAACACTTCAATTCTGCCGCTGTACCATGAAAAGTTGACATGATCATATTAAAAAAATGCTCTAAGTCACTGTTGATCAGAGAAATGAACATTAAAACAACTCTGGGGTACCACCTCACATCTGTCAGAGTAGCTAACATAACAGAGAAAGGAAGTGTTAGATATCAGAGGGGATGTGGGAAAACTGGGACACTAATGCAATGTTGGTGGAGTTATGAACTGATCCACCCATTCTGGAGAGCAATTTGGAACTATGCCCAAATGTCTATAAAACTGTGCACACCCTTTGATCTGGCACTACCATTCCTAGGTCTATATCCCAAAGATGTCCGAAAAATGAAAAGGACTTATTTGTACAAAAGTATTTATAGTAGCTCTCTTTGTAGTGGCTAAGAATTGGAAATCAAAGGGATGCTCATTACTTGGAGAACGGCTAAACAAGCTGTGGCGTATGATTGTAATGGAATATTATTGTGCTGTAAGAAGTGACAAGCAGGATGATTGCAGAAAAACCTGGAAAGACTTACATGAACTGATGTAAAGTGAAGTAAGCAGAAGCAGAATGTTGTATACAGTAACAACAATATGGCATGATGAAGAACTGTGAATGATTTAGCTATTCTCAGCAATACAATGATCAAAGACAATCCAAAAGGACTAATGATGAAGCAATAATATTCACTGCCAGACAAAGAACTGATATTGATTGAACATAGACTGAAGCATGCTATTTTTCACTTTCTTTTTTTCATTTTTTTCTTTTATTCACATGACCTTATACAAAATGACTAACATGCAAATGTTTTACATAAAGGAGGAGGAAGGGGAGAGAGGAAGGGAGGGATAGAATTTGGAACTCAAACTTTAAATAAAAAATGTTTAAATTTTTTTAAAGGTTGACATGGTTTTATACAATTATTGTAGTCAAGTTTACCTTCAAATGACCACTTTTTGTTATCTTTCATGGCAAAATGCATAGAATTCAGTAATATTTATTTTTTATTATTTTGTGGATATTTTAATGTATCATATTCATTTTTACAATTGCAAACATGAAAGTTTTACCTGACAATAATATAATGTTTTAAGGTTTGCTAAAAACTATGCATGTATTTGCTCATTTGAACTTATTATATTCATTATTATTCAGTAAAAATAATATTTTAAGTATTCTTGTTTGCAGAAGAAATTGTCAAAAGGTATACTAAACAAATGCGCATCTTCTCCATCTCCAAAGTGCAAACCTATTCTTGAATTGATAATTTCCACTCTCTTCTATGACAAATTCTGACTCTATCCCATATAACTTCTCAATGTGATGTTTCAGAGGCTCATGGAGAGATGCAACTTTTAATTATTCTTTAATGGGTAAAAGTTCTGATTTTAATTCTTGTACACTTTCAGTGAGGCAGTTGAATTGTTTTTGTTTTTCTTTTTAACATCCCGGCTGGCAAAATTTTGAAGGGAAAGGGAGAAGGGAAATGTGAGAGGGAAAGGCTGATTTGCAAGGACATTTTATTATAGGTTATTAACATCATCAAAAAGTACAAAAGAACCTTTTGCATCTTCAGTTTTGGAATGCAGAGAGTTAAATCCAGATGTTAAATACTCTAAAAACATTTTTGTGAACTTTTCTCCAAAGCAGTTCCTTCTAAATGACCACAGAACAAACTAACCATACTGAGCAACATCTGATTGTAACATATGCTATCAAATCATCTACTAAGTGGTTGATCATTTATAGATTTTTCATCATAATTATTTAATCCCCCAAGGTATACTCTAGACCAGAATATATTATCTTTTATTCCCCCTTACACAGAAAGGATGATAGTTCCCCTTCAGAATACATAGTGACTTTTCATATATTAAATTATATTCTTTTCTCCTATTATATGTGACTCAAAGAGAGTCTACTTTATGCCATTTCACAGCACAAATATCTTCACATAAGAAAAGCATAAATGCTGGAATAACCTCTGTCCTTCAATCCAATTTAAATAAAATTTATTAAAATCTTACCAAGAACAAAATGTGATTCTGTGTAATGATGAGGATTAAAAAACAAATAAATAAGACATATTATGACCCCTTAACCTTAAGAAGCTTATGGTGTAGTAGTTGGGATGACATACATGTATGCAAAAATCTTATTCTGCCCTGATTTTGTCCACCTGAGCAATGATTCCACAGATGGTTAAGTAGTAGGTTTGGGATTTCACCAACTGAATTTGGGTAAGGCTAGAGGGTAGATTTTAGCCCTCAATGACCAAATTTAACTCTTGCATGGTTGCCTATAAGGCTGACAAGTATAACCAATTCAGACAATTCTTTGTTTCACTTAAGCCTTTAAATGCTAACTTCTCAGCTTGTCTGCCAAATTCCTGACCTTGCCTGATTTGTACTGTGTTCTTAACATACTTGAGCAGGAGTTTCTTAACTGCCCCTTCTGCCACTTTTTTTACAGCAATCATACAAGTCTTTCTCAGTTCTAACACCTGCTAAATCTGATACAGTCCCACCCCACCCTCCTTGGCATATTATAAAACGCAATCCTATAGTCAAATTCATCAGAAAGGTAGAAGCAAAGAACTCAAAAGTTTAAAGAAAGGATACATCACTTCTTGCATAAGAGTGAATAAAATTATCTTCATGGGGAAAGTGGTAGTTGAGGTAGATATTTAAGCATAGATAGCTAAATTCATAAGAAAGGTATAAGAAAGGAATTCAGAGTTTAAAGAGAGAAATCCCTTCTCACTTGGGAGAGACAGGAATAATATCATCTTCACTGGAAAGGTGGTATTTAATATAAGCTTCTAAGTATATTTTAATATAAATTTTAAGGAAGCAAATATTCAAAATATTTACCATCAGATGAAGGGGAGCAAATAATGATTTATTAAGTGCCAGGGAGTGTGTTAAGTGCTTTTCAAATTATATCTCATTTGATGCTCACAACAACCCTGTGAGGTAGGGTGATCTACATTTACAGTTGAGGAAGTTGAGACAGAGACTTTCCCAGGGCCAAATACCTTGAACTCAGTTCTTCCTGACTCTATGCCAGGGCACTATCCATATCACCACCCAGATATCATTCTATGTAGCTTTCAGAATACCATATCATAAACTGAC
Source organism: Phalanger gymnotis (assembly GCA_028646595.1). Lineage (NCBI taxonomy): Eukaryota > Metazoa > Chordata > Mammalia > Diprotodontia > Phalangeridae > Phalanger > Phalanger gymnotis. The sequence goes on from CM053625.1 coordinate 200,618,324, forward strand.
ATACAATTCTGGATTTCTATTTCCCTATATTCATATTCCATTTAAATGAGTATCTAGGTAATCTTCTCTGACCTGACATTTAACTTTGAAATTCTTTGGCCAATGAGTTTTAAAGTCATGTCCCTAATGCTTTTTTCAAATTTCTAACATTCTCCATTAGTAATTCAAATTCAAATTTAAAAAAATTTCCTCATTGTTTATACTCTCTCCACTGATGCAGATCATAATTCCTTCATGAACTAGGAGAGGGTTTCATGACTTGCTATGAAAATTTCTGACAGTCAACTGTTTCCAAATAAAGTGCTTCTGGAAACTTAGCAAGGCTACTTGTTGAATAACAATCTAGAATTGGGTCCATACTGGAAGTTTTAACAGCTTTAAGGGCTTGTGCTCTACCAATATGACTTTCAAAACTGCAGGGTCACTTCCGTACTCCTATAATTTACCAAATTAGAGCTTTGATAGAGGTTATACTTTCATTAACACTTTAACCTCCTTTAATTAATAAATCATATTTATATATGTATGGTCAGTCAACACAAGAATATAGATCCTATAATTGCTTATCTTATTCTCTTCCCATTAGGTATTCCTCCCAGATCTGGGATCCAGTTCATCTTATGTTGTCCTATATGACCAGTGTATAATGCAGAGAATCCAACTATTGTCAATCATGTTATATATATAACCTTCCAGAAATTCTTTGTGGAATGAGATGCATTTGTTAGTTTTGTCCTTCCGTAGAATTATTAATTTGTTGAGTGATTATAAAGTACTATTCCACTCATTCTAATTTCTACCATGGGTTAGGTTACTATAAGTTTTGACCTTTTCTTTTTCTATGATGGAGCAGCTTTGTGATACCTGGATTCATTCCCCCCAGGATGCAATATAAAACTGAAAATTTCTCATGACATATATTGATCAAATGAAAAAATTATTTCAATAGTGTGATCCTACTACAATGCCAACCAGGGGATATACCACAGGACAGCATAAATGATTGTCAGTTATAATAAAGTTATTATATTATAAAATCAGCTAACATATGTTTTACTAAAATTTACAGATAAAAAAATTTTAATTTAAGAGAATTTTCCAGAAAAAGCAAATAATCTTAAATTAAACTCTTTGGTTAGAACATGGGGCTAGTGAAGTTTCTATCTCCTTGTAATCTACATAGATTTATCTTGTTCCAAGCTCACAGAACCAACCTTAACGCCAGCTATTTGACATATAAAAGTTCAATTAACCAGAAATGAGATCAAACCAGAGTGTCTATGCTGTTCAGGGCAAACTATAACTACTACTTGGAGGAAGGGAGTCAAAGAATTGGATTAACAAGAACATCTTTGCCTGAATAGGACATCACATTAATTCTTTTGTAAGCTTCATTCAAAAATAAGTTGTTATTATATAAGATATATCCAATCACTAAATTTTTCTACAAAGAGCATCATGTCATGGCCCTTTTATTCCTTATTAAAGGATATGGTTAGATCCTATAGTGCCTCAAAAAATTTCTTAAGATTCCATTAAAAACTCCATAGGAAAAAAACTGAGAAAAAAATATTCATCTATAAAAAATACATTTTAATTAATAATAATCTAAATTAGTTTCAGAGGTCTGCCTATTTCTTTGAATGTACTGTAATAGGAAACACAACTTGTGAATGTTACATAAAAAAAAATCACTTCTTCCATTTCTTCATTGAATGAACTTCCACCCATCTTTGAAAGTTCAGCTCTAATGTGTCCATCCCTAGGGTGCTTTCCTTGATCTCCTGTTGTCAAAAATGACCTTTACCAGCAGACTTCACCTAATGTTTTATTTTGTTCCCTTGTTTTAAATTACTCTGCAGTGTAGTTATTGGTGTTTGTGTTTTATCGCCCTACTAAACTATAAGCTACAGGGGTGTAGAAACTATGTCTTATCTAGTTTTAATCTTCTAACAACATACTCTGTGGCAACTAGATGATCGAAAGAGAACTAAATTTAGAGACAGGAGACACTAGGTTTCAAACCCAGGGGTTACTCAGAACCTTGGGGAACCTCAATTTACTTCACAGAGCTTCTATTTTTTCGTCTCTAAAATTAGGTTCATAATAATTTTAATGAATACTTGATAGGATTATTGTGATGAAAGCACTTAAGTGTGTGCATTAAAGCACTATACAAATGGGAGTCATTATTTGACATCCATGAACCATTAGATTATGTTTTTGTTGATATATTCTAACAGTGAAAAGAACACTGACTTTGAAATAAGAAGAAAATGATTCAGATATTGCCTATAATACTTGCTATCTGTGTGTTTGTTATTCAGTTATTTCAGTTGTGACCTACTCTTTTTGACCCCAATTGGGGTTTTCTTGGCAAAGAAGCTAGAGCATTTTGCCATTTCCTTCTGCAGTGGATCCAGCGGATTTATTTTTTCAAACAATCAGGTTAAATAACTTGTCCAGGGTCACCTAACTAGGAATTGTCTAAGGCTGGATGTGAACTCAAGTCTTTCTCACTCCAGGCCCAGTGCTCTATCCACTGAGCTACTGACTGCCTCGTTATTTGTATGACTCTTGGACAAATCACTTAAATTCCTGGGTCACAGATTACTCATTTTAAATAAGGGTCCTAGACTACATACTTCTGAAGTCTCTGCCTGGTGTAATTTCTGATCCTATGATCAACAGTATTTTAGGGAGAATAATATTTAAATGAACTGGTGATAATAGAAGCTAAGCATCACTAGGGGATGGGAAATATGAAAGTTTTCTGTCCTTCCTTTCCTAAATCATCTATATTTGGGGAGTCCAGCTATCTTCAATAGGCCAATGAGTACAGTAAAATAACTGTGATGTCTACAACCTTATTGAAGAGCTGGCTATATTTTATTGAGAACAGTATACGATATTGAAAATTACTTAACAGTAGACATTAACACAAGCCTGGTGATAGTAAAATGTTTGATAACTTTAACTATATATTTATTTTCATTCTTACTCTCTGAGGTTTTGAGGAAGACAGTTTCAATTCTGACTGGAGTGGTTTAAAAAAGTCAGCACTGGCTCCAGTGCCTGGGATTGACTGAGTTTCATTTCATCCATGACAGCTTACAGCTGTCACAAAGAAATATGATCTGAACTTGGATCACTGATGTGAAAAGTCAATGTCACCCCACAGAGGTATATGGTAAATAACCTCTAGTTAGGCAGCGATTGTTGTAATCCCAGCTTATTGCTGTTATATAATCTGGTTTTGTTCTGGTTTTGTACAGGGGCCCCTTTTTTCATGTAAAGAAATATCATTCTCAGTATAATTTTTGCATCGAACATGTGTTTGAATGAACTACATCCTACACTACAAATAAATGCTTTACAAAAACAATGATTAAAATCACAGGTCCATTAACTGATTATTTAATTAATTCGACAAATATTTATTTAGTACTAAAATGTCCAGTGGATATTGCTGGGTCCTAAGATACAAATTTCAGATGAGATTTCTTCCCCATGGATTTTATAGTCTATCTGAGAGTCTCTCTCAAACACATATATATGTGTGTATATACCTATAGTCAAGCCAAATAGCTTAACAAAGTAGCTATTTGGTTTTATACTGCTCTTATATACTTGGGATATAATATTAAAAATCATAATGTTACACATATATACATACTTATCATATAGCATCATATATAGATATTGATGTATACATATATCATATTATAACACAAGTATATCAAAGTAGTATAAAACAAAATGGCTACTATATTCAAGGTTGTCTTGATTCTAGAGGTATAAAAAGGTGAAGAGCAACAAAAGACCTTCTCTCAAAAATGTTATAACCTATGGAACAAGAAGACATGTACATATATATTAATACAAAGAGAGTGAAGTAAGCACAAAGAAGAAGTGAAGGCAAAGTACTATGAATAATTTGAGGAGAAATTCCTTTCACAGGGTGGTAAGGAAGGAATGCAGGAGTATCAGGAAGTATTAGGAAGAGGTTGCAACTGAGTTCAGTGTTAAAGAAAACAAACCCAACAATTGGAAAATAGCTGAATAAAATATGGCATGTTTAGTGGAGTGGTGGTGCCAACTTATACTGGCTCGAGAGAGCAGATTATAAAATTTTCTTTGTGAGCATTTACACCTTAGAAATCAAAGAAGCTACAAACAAGAGCATAACTTAATATTATTTTTGTTTCTAGTATTAAGAAAGTGATAGACAAAATGTAAATAATATTTAGTAAATATAAACTTAGAAGTGTGTCATGCATATTTTTGAGAGCCAGTTGCTAAACATTTATCAGCGTCTTTCTATCCTGCTCTGACGTCTCTTCTCACCTTCAATCTCAGAGACATCTTAAACTCAGTATGTCCAAAACCAAACTTATTATCTTTCCCCAAAACCCTTCCTAACTCCCACCTTCCCTGTTATTAAAGAGGGCAACACCATTGTCCAAGTCCCTCAGGCCTGCAATCTAGGAGTCAAACTCAACTACTCATTATCTCTCATGCCAAGGCCTAATGATTTGACCTTTGTAACATGCCTAGAATATATCTTCTCAGACACTACCACTATGCTGATGCAGGCCCTCATCAACTCACTCCTGCACTATTACAATAGCCGACTTCTGCATGTCTGCCTCAAGTCTCTCCCCTAGTCAATTCATCCTCCCTTCAGCCAGTGAAATGATTTTTCTAAAGCAGTGGCGATATACTGTGTCACCTGCCTGCCCTCCCCCACTACTGTGTCACCTGCCTGCCCTCCCCCACTCCCATTCCCCAGCCTCTCATTCCTTATTGCATTCAAGACCAAATATAAAATCCTCTTTTTGGCGTTCAAAGCCCTTCATAACCTAGGCCCCTCCTAACCTTTCCAGTCCTCATATTTTACTTACCAGCATAATATACTCTTCTATCCAGTGACATTGGCTTCCTTGTTCTCCCATGAATTAAATACTCCATCTCTTGGCTCCAGGCATTTTTTTTATTCCTGGAATGTTCTCCCTCCTCATCTCTACCTATTGGCTTCCTTGGCCTCCTTTAAGTCCCAAGTAAAATCCCATCTCCTACAGGAAGTCTTTCCCAGTCTCTCTTAATTCTAGAGCATTCTCTCTGTTATTTATTTCCTATTGATCCTGTATATAGCTTTTTTTTAAACATATTTGTCTGCTTGTTGTCTCCCTCATTTAGATTGTAAGCTTCTGGAGGACTGGGACTATCTTTTGACTCTTTCTGCAGTGTAGTACAAGTCCTAGCACATAGTAGGCACTTAATAAATGTTTACTGACTGACTGCTATTGCTAAGTATTCATGCAATAGAATAGATTAGATACACCAAGAGATATTCAGGGAGCCATATGAGATACTGCAAGGCAAAGTGAACTCAGGAGAATCAATAATTTATATTGAATGAGTAAGTAAAGGTAGAAATAAAGAAACTATGACTAAGGTAGCAGAATTTTAGACAGATATAGGGCAGGATGTAGAAGCAAATATTTGTATGTGTTTATTTGTCAAATGTTTTGATTCTTCTTTGTTAAGGGCTTAGGTAAGGATAAGATTTTACCCCTTGTTTTACTGCATTAACCTATAACTGTTTTTATTGACAGTCTTCCCTATACCAATAAAATTGTATGTAGACCTCAGCTGAAACACTCCCTCCCTTCCTCTTCTCTCTCATATGTGTATAGAGTGATATATAAATACACACCTGCATACATATATATGATATATACACATATATAGATATATATAGATGATAGATAGATGGACACACTAAATCTATAAACTAATGGATAAGGAAATGTCTTCCACTAATGTGAATGGGTCTTGCTCTGCAACTTACAGTAATAGAGAATTGTCTAGGGTATTATGAAATTAAGTTATTTTTCACATAGCTATTAGGTGTCAGATACAGAATTTGAACCTAGATCCTCTGGGTTACAAGGCCAACTCTCCACTATATGATATTGCCTTTCTCACCCTTCTCTCTACATCTAGCATAAAGAAGAGATACCAGGAGGGGCTGGGGAGAACATATTGTTTGTCTTCAAATAGCGGAAGACATTAGATTTTATCCCCAGTGTTTAGTGTAATGTCTGGGACATAATAGGTTGTTGACTTGAAGGGCTAACCTATGGAATTAAGATTATATTTCTGTTGCCTGATGCCATAGGGAAGAAAAAAAAATCAACTAGTTTTAGTTACAGGAGGTCAAAGTTCAACAGAAAAGACTTCTAAATAATTAGAGCTACTGCAAAATTGGATGGGCTGATTCACAGTAGTGGGTCCCTACTACTCTCAACAGAGGTCTTCAAAGTCTGGTTGACTTCTTGTTGGGTATGTTTTTAGTATGGGTATGTTTGGGTTGGATTAAATGCAACCTGAGGTTCATACTATGTGACCCACAGACCTCAAAAAGATAAGAAATCAGGTGGAGAAATGTATGTCACAATATTATAAGATTGAGATCTAGAAGGAATTCAAAAGCTCATCATTTATGAGATAAGGAAGCTAGCACAGGTTCATGCATGCACTACCAGAATTGACAAAGAAAGCTTTCAATCTTAGGTCCTCTATATAACAAAAGTTACAAAATAATTTAGTAGTAATGGTCACAGGTTGGAGATGGGATGATAGTTACTATCCACTTGGGATTTGGCTGCTCATGAGAGAACTTTTCATATATAGCAACTTGTGGGCCTAATCAAAAAGGACCAACCCTACATTCTCAGAAAAACACTCCCAATTTCTCCTCTAACTGAAGTTTTTGATTCCATCCTCCCTACAGATAATAATATCTATTTCTTTAGAAGGTGTATATGAAGATATAGATATATAGATATACACACATCTAGACAAACATACACGCACACACACACACACACACATATTCCTGTTGACAGTCACAGTTAACAACTAATTTGCTGTAGAGACTGAGAAAAGTATGGATTCAGTGCAAGATATCACTGTGGTAATTAATTGACACAAAGTTCTTAATAGTGAAAACAGGAAACAGTCTGATTTTGTGTATATTAGCAGCAGCAGCAACTATTTTCAGATAAACTATGATTTTTTTTTCTTTTACAATTTTTATTACATATGTGATTTCATCAATATAGGGAGGTACTACCAATACAGAGAAGCTCTTGTGTGACTTTTGGCCAAGGCAACATCTACTCTCCAATTTGTAATCTTAGACTGAAGGGGCACTGAGAGACGAAGTACCTTGTTAGGGTCATACAACTTAATTATGGCAGAGATAAAGCTTAAGCCCATATTTTCCTCACTGGAATGCTAGCTCACTATTTACTCTACCAGGCTTACTCATTTTTCATAACACAGTTCTGAGATTTTTTTAAATATTCATAGGAATAGCAATGTAAGTTTTTAATCGTTCTGCTCAAAATGACAATATTTTGTAAACTGAAACTTTTATAACATTGTATTATTATTGAGTTAGCAAAGAGAAGGTCCCTTACTATAATGTCTGGAAAACTTTTCACTTATTTTACAGAAGTTTAAACAGATGTCTTGGTTTATCTATCAAGTTACTAACATTCGACTGGGCCAGAAGTCCTAGAACTTTGAGGTCTTAGGACCCTTTTGCATTCTTAAAAAATATTAAAGATACTTCCAAAGAGCTTTTGCTTATATGGGTTAAATCTATCAATATCCACCCTATTAGAAATTAAAATACTTTAATATTTTATGATAATAATTTTAAACTCACAGATACCCTAAGAAGGTCCCCAGACCACATTATGAGAATCACTAATACAGGTATTCTATTAGGTTTTTTCTGTTTCTATCATTTAATGATTATATTGAATTCAATTCATCCAATAAACATTCGTTAAGCACTTACTACATGCACAAAACTGTAGTAGGCACAGAGAACTAAAAAATAAACCTAAAATATCTCTGCTATCAAGGGTACAGTTTGGAAGGCTGCAATATGGACAAATTAAATGCAAGGGATAGAGAATATCTCAAGAAATATCAGTAAATGTAGGGAAAATGCATAGAAATAGAATAGCATGCAGAGAGAATAGTGAGCATGCCAGCTTGATAGCAAAGTGAGGGTAAAGGGGTAACAGGAAACAAAAGTGGAAACAGAGGTGGAAGATAGATTACAGGGGATTTTAAATGCTAGAAAGAAGCCTCTGCATTCTATCCTAGAAATAATAGAGAGCCACTGAAAACTTTTGATGGTGTGAGTGTATGGTTATATATGTGCTGGAAACTGGTGGGGAGGGATGGTGATATGGTCTGAACTTTGTCTTAAGAAGGCATATCAGTATCAATATAGCAACTGCATAGAAGAGACCAAAGAAGGAAAACCAGTCAGGATGCTATTGCAGTAGTCCAGGCAAGAGGTGATGAGAGGATGAACTAGGGTAGTTTTGTGTGAGAGATGGGGGAAAAATGAGAGAAATGCTAACGTTCCTGTATTTGGTTAAAACAACCACCAGTACGAGCTAGGCAACAATCAGTAATCAAGTTCTGAATTATTACGACTTTGAAAATAGCATCTGTTAATGCCTCCCAAGTAACTCTAAGGTGATAAGAAATAAAGAAAACATAGTTGTAGTAAAATAAGTCCTCCCCCATGCCACAAGCTAAAGGAAAACTATGAGATACATAAAGTATTGATGAATGGATTTTTGCCTTTAGGCCCTTATGAAAACTAGAAAATTTAACTTCATATAAAAAGACACTTCTTGCCCTAAAATTTGGTCACTAAAAAGGAAATGTGATTCATTCTGGTAGAATCTGCCTTTAGGCTTATCAATAGCATTCACACTCTGTGATATATATTTAATAAAAATGAGGAACCGACAAATTTAAATAGGTCAAGTAATTATAGCAACACAATTTCTGCTGCTCCACAGTTGTTGTTTCTCAGCTTTCTTTTTATAAATTTATCTTTTCCATGTGGCTATTAAAAAAGTGCTAAGATCTAAACATTTACACCTTAGTATACATTAATTTTTCTTGAGGTAACTTAGATATCAGCCATTATTTAAAATTGTTCAGTTATCTATTGGGCAAAATATTGTTGTGCTGATATGCTTCAGAAGTTTATATTTATTTTGTATTCTCTATCCTTGTGGTAATCATACTTTATTATTAATGGAACATTTTCTTGTCACCGTAAATAGTAGAGTATTGGAGGAAGACATCTAGGGAATCAGAACATTGGTCACAGTTGCAATTTTGCTGCTCACTAACTGGGTGACTTAGAGTAAATTATTTCTTTGAATTTGACAAAATTTCTAAGTTGGAAGGAATTTCTAAAGCTATCTAGTACAATGTGCAATTGAGCAGGACTCTCCTTCCATAACATTCCTGACAGGCAAATGATCAATTATGTCTTTCTTGAAGCCTTCTAACAAAGAATACCTTATTATTTCTCTATGCAATGCATCCCACTTTTGGGTATTCTATTTTTTAGGCAGTTCTCCTTCCATTGAAAAGAAATCTTCTCCTCTACACCTTCTACCCATCACTCCTAGCTCTACTTTCTAAGGTCAAATACAACAAATTAAATATTTCTTGCACAAAACCACTTTTCACATACTTGCAGATAGTTATGATAAAAATTAGGCTGTCTCCTCTTCAAGCTAAAATTCCCCAACTGCTTCAATAATCTTTTTGCAGCATAAAATCAAGTTAACTGAGGGTTAATCTGTAAAAAGGATATAATAATACCTATTCTGCCCACCCTGAAAGATTATTTTATCAGATAAATTAATGTCCATGAAGCACATTTTAAAGAATAGAGCCCCATAAAATTGAGTTATATTTATTCTCATATAGATTATACCATAGAGATGTAACAGTTACATCCAGATGAAAAGCATACCTAGAGATATTTGGTTAATAGTGCAAATATTCTACTTTTTATTTTGAATATCAGATGATGAGATACATCTATATATGATTTATTTTACCCTGTGAACTAAATTACTGCTCTTACGTACTAAGGTGGACCTACTTTCCACAAACTATTAATATAGAGCCTTGAAAGGATAGAATAGATATTGGTGAGTTTAGATAATGGAAAGAAGGGATGGGAGCTATCTCAATCATGGTATTTATTGGACAGTATAAGGACCTACATAGCAGGCTAAGAGCTTACTAGGCAGTGAAAAATTCTGGAATCGCATAAAGATTTTCTGGAACGAAGAGTGTAGGGGATGTAAGTAACAATGACAATAAATACATATGTATGTAGAACTTCATAGTTACAAAGTGCTTGACCTACATTATTTCATTTAATCTCCATAGCAGCTCTGTGCTACATAAGAACTTTCATCTGCATTTTACAGGCAAAAGGATTGATTCTCTGAGAGATTAAATGATTTGACCAATGTCCTAGAGGTAGCTAGTACCAAAGCTGGGCTTGTGCCATGTGCTTCAAGACTACAGCTTCTGTGAGGTTTCCACTGCATGACATTGCCTCTAACTCCACTACTTTTTTTCTCTCACTTAGCAGTATTTTATTTTTTCCAATTACATGTAAGGATAGTTTTCAATATTCATTTTTTGAAAAGATATTGAGTTCTAACTTTTTCCCCTCCCCATCTTTCCCCCTCCATGAGACAGCAAGCGATCTGATACAGGTTATACAATCATGTCTAACTCTACTTCTGTTAGAGTTTTCACTTGGGCCAGCACTACAAACAGGCAAAGAAAGCTCTCTGCGGGCAGAAGGGAAGGAGAGATTTGACTGCTTGGAGATCATTATGGCTTTCTTCTTTGAACCTTTTTTATTTAAATAAATTCCAAGAAATTGTTCAATGGTGAAAATGTTTTAATAGAAGCAACAATTCTTCATCAGAATGAGATACCTCTTGAAAGAATTGAAAGAATGCTGAGCAAGACAAACACTTGGACATGTGAATTTGAGTGACATTCCTTTACAATGGTTCTCAAAATGTCATCTGAAGATCCGTGGGGTCTGTGACACCCTTCTAATGTGCCTGTTTTTGAAATAATAATGAGATATTTTAATTTCTAATACGTTAGCCATAAAGTTAATTCACATAAAGTTCTTTGGAAGGGGGCTTCAATATGTTTTTGAGACTATAATAAGATCAGAGAGTTTAAAAACCTCTGCTCTATAGCTTAGGTCTTATAAGTTTCATTAAGATAGAATTCAATTCAAGAGGAACCTGAGACAGTCACTAATAAAGACACCAAAGAGGCACTAGAACTTTTCCAGGCTTCCTGGAGTCATGTACAAAACATTTGGTATTATAATGGTAATGCTTGAACTCAATAGAATTTATATTCTAAATATTAATTTAAACTCCTTTTCACTATATACAGCACTGAGATGTGAAAATTTTCTCTGAGTCAAAAAGGAACATGCATGGAGATCTATAAAAATACCTTTAAAGTCTTAAATTAACAGTAATGGGAAAATCCAAGTTGAATGGTAATGGATTTTTTTAAACACTAAAATGTAATAAATATTGGAAAAGCCCATTTCAATCATCATATCATCTTTAAACTAATTCCACTAAAAAGGAAAAAAAATTGAGTGTTCCTAGTCTATTGTTTTTATTCACTAATTTTTTTAAACTGAATTGCCCATTCATTTTTTAAAACTAATAAGACCTCTGAACATTAGCCAAAATTCCATAATACAGTTTAAAGTGATATGTTACTCAAGAAAATGAAAGGAAACAAAGGATGCCAACATGTGCTGATAAGGAATCAGCAAATTAAGACAAACAGATTTCATAGGTTAATAGGAGGAAATACACATTAGAATGCATTAACAAGATTTTTTAGATAGTATTAATGCAAAAGTTTCAAAATTATTTTGGAATTGAATCAAGCGACTTTACTGGGATAAGAGTTCATTTAGTTTTCAATAATGCAGTTAGACACAGTCATTGATTTAGTATCTAGGAAGAAAACACTGAAGTTTACTAAACCAGCTGCATAAATATAGATGTGAGAGATTTCGATCCTTCACTAAAATCCTACTCTCTTGCCTTGTCTGAGAGTGGGATTGATCCTGAGATTTCATAAACTAGCCCAGAAGAGTATTTTAGTGGATTTTAACTAAACTAGGAAGGTTTTCAGAACATTCCTAATAGCAATTGTCTTTATATTCCAAGGACATGCCTAAATAAGTGAGTAGACACATTACTAGTAAAAAGGTGATAAATTTCTTATCGAGGGCAACTAACGAAACAAAAATAACATTATTAAAATTGTAAAAGTGATATTAAAATAGTGGAGTGATATATCTCTATCTGTATATCCCAAAGTATTTTAGCATTAAATAAATTTAAAAGTAAGATATAAAAGAATTCATTAATTCATAATCAAATGTTCTCTATATCTACGTGTTTATATATGTGTGCATGTTTGCTGTACAATAAACTTTGTTTGAATAACTATACATTGTCCACGTATATGTCTTCCATAAAGTTTCCTCCTTTGAAACTGATTTCTTTTTCCTGAAAATTTGGGTGAAAAAGTAGTTCATTATAGGTCTTAAAGATATATCATAATTTGAATTACAATGTTTTACCTTTGTGAATCCCCTATGCAAAATGAGAATTCAGCAGTTTCCAGAATTGGAATTTGTCCTCTCTCAAATACTTGGAGTCCATTTACAATAGTTTGAACTATTAAACATCATGCAATATATACTGCATGCATTGTTTCCCTTTTTTAAGAGATGAATTAAGCTGAGGCCATCCACCTTTAAAAAGAAACACAAAACAAACAAACAAAAATCTGACAACCTAACTTTCTAGAACACATTCTATGGTTGTAATAGACGATTGTTTGAATATACTTGAAATTAGCTCTAATTTCCTAATGCTGCTCTGGTGATTTTAATACAATTTACATAACTAGCACAATAAATCCTTAAAATAAAATGTAATTTGTTGTGGATCCAGGAAATTAGTGCTAAGGAGAAAAATCATGTACTATGGCACAGCAGGGAGATTTAGTAGGATACAATTATGAATATTTGTTCATAAAGTTTAAGAAATTGATAATAAAAATTACTAAATTAGAGTGATGATCACATTTCTTGTCAATAAATTATGCATCATTGTTAGGAAAGTATGCTTCTTGGCTCTCCACTCTAGTTAGCCTCCCACAGTCCTGAGAAAATTATGTTATTGAGGACACAGGTAATTTGATTCACTCTTTTGTTCTATTTTTCACTTGGTTTGGAACACCTTTCACTATCTTCCCCCCCGACTTTAAAAAAAAAGGTTTTAAAAAGTGTTTGAATTAACCTAGGCCAAGCACTCGTTTCCTTAACCGATCACCCCATGGGGAAAAGGAAATCATTTTGCCTTTCTGGCAAATAAGATCAAAATATGAAATGGACCATCTGGGAGTTCCTGCTGTGTAAGCTACATCAGTGTTGATTGGGCAAAGTGGATAAGGAGGGAATAACACTACTTTATATTAATATTACAGGTTCATTAGACAAGCTCAAAACAATTTAAAACTCTATTTCATTAATTCCCACAACATTCCAATGAAGGATGTGGTGTAAACACGTTAAATTCCCAATCTGTTACCAAACTAAGGAGTCAGGCTAGTCAGCATAAAAAGAACATTGTCCCAAACCAAAGTAAAGCTTGTGCTTCCTTAGAGAAAGGTAGTCAAACCTAAACTACAAAGCAATGATATCTGTAAAGAAGACCATGTTTTTAACTACACCTCCTGAAACGGTCATTCTTTTCTATGTGAAATTATAAGAAGTGACGTAAAATACCCATAGATAAATTTAGCTTATATGATATTTTGGAGAAGAAAATCACTCTAGTATCTTTGCCAAGAAAACCCCAAATGGGCCATGAAGAGTCAGACACAACTGAAAAGACTGAACAAGAAGATATATTGGTTTGGGGTGTTGTTCTGGTATCATTAGGCACCTAATGAATAGCCAGAATGAACTTAGCTATTGTGGATGCAGAAAAAGTCAACTCAAGTCAATATTTATTGAGCACATACTTAATGCACGTCTGATACAATGTTCAGTACTGAGGGGAGATTCAAAAACAAAAAAGAACAAAGCTTCTACCATCAAAGAGCTAATACTCTACTCAAAGATGATGCATTATACACACAGGTAAGTAAATGAAAGATAACTTGAGAATTTGAGGCAGAGGAAAGCACTAATGACTTGAGGTTCAGGAAAAAAAAAACTTCCTAAAAGATGTGGATCCTGAACTATGATTTTAAAAAAAGCTAAGGGTTGGGTCCTAAGCATGGGGTTCTAATCCTGTGTTTTAAGCTTGGGAGACAGCTTGGGCAAAGGCACAGAGGAAGTAAATGGACTGCTAGAAAGCAAAAAGCAATTAAGACATTTTGGCTAAAATGTAGTAGTGTGCCTAAAAGGTACCTTAGGTGCCTAGAAGCCTTGTGTAGCACCTTAAATGTGAAACAGAGTTACCCTAGTACTTAGTAGGTTACTGTGAGATAATAGAGAGGCACTGAAAATTTTTTATATTAGGGGAATGGCACAGTCAAATCTGTGCTTTAGGAAAACCATTTTGATAGGTATGCTTAGGGAGGATGCATTGAAAGAGGAGGAGAGTGAAAGCTAGAAAGATAATTAGGAAGCTATTATAATAATCCAGATGAAAATTGATAAGGGCCTTCTTGACATAATATTTGGGAGTCTTTTACCTTCTCAGATAATAAAATCACTCAGTGATGGGGATGTGGTACTCTAGCAGATTTGCCGATTTCCGTACTGGCCAAATTTGCCAGTACCCTAGTGCAATCTCTATAGAGGAGAGAGAGACAGAAACAGAGAGAGAGAGAGAGACAGAGACAGAGAGAGAGAGAGAGAGAGAGAGACAGACAGACAGACAGACAGACACACAGACATACAGACAGACACACAAAGAGGAACAGAGACAGAGAGAGACAAAGAGAGATAGACACAGATAGAGAGACAGAGACAGAAAGACAGAGAAAGAGACAAAGAGAGACAGAGACAAAGACAGGGAGAGACAGAGAGACAGAGACAGAGAGACAGGGACAGAGACAGACAGAAAGACAGACAAAGAGACAGACAAAGAGACACAGAGACAGAGAGAAAGAGACAGAGAAAGAGCTAGGCATGACTAGATCCTAAAGATCAGCTGGGGGGATGGCTGGGTTAGTGCAAAAAAGGAGTGTGTAGGAGAGATATTGCAGAAACAAAATCAACAAAACTTAGCATGTATCAAATATATGACATAGTTTTGTTTTTCTATATGAGTAACAGTTTATTTGATTAGACAAGAGTAATCTACCTGACACAACAGGGTTTTCCAGTCATTTTCAGTTGTGTCCAACTCTTTGTGACCTCATATTGGGTTGCTAAATGATGTATCAAGTAAAGGTGTGACAGAAGCCCAGAGACAGGGGAGACTGTGGAAATTCAATAACAAAAAAAAAGTGGAGGCATTCAATTCAACAAACTTTTATTAAGCACTTCTTAGGTGAACTATAATGAGTCTAGAAATTGACTTTCAGAAAGGAAAATACAAGATGTCCCAAAAGTCTTTGTAAAGTTTTAAAATACAATGGTTCAAGACTTTGGGGACAATATATATATTGTCAAATAATATAATGCAAAGCAAGTAGCAAATCTTAAAATTCTATATAAATGTATATTGTCATCATGACAACAATAACATTATTGTTATAAAGCCAACTGCAGTTGTGATAATGATTATCATAATAACAGCTGTTACTTAAATAATGCTATTAAGGTTTAAGGATCATTTTTTCATATGCTATCATATTTGATTCTCACAACAACTCTAGGAGGTGGTGATATATCCCCCTTTAAGAGGAGGAAAATGGGTCAGCTAGGTGGCACAGTGAGTAGAACACCAGCCCTGGAGGCAGTAGGACCCTGAGTTCAAATCCGGCCTCAGACACTTGACACAAGTACTAGCTGTGTGACCTTGGGCAAGTCATTTAGCTCCAACTGCCCTGCCAAAAAAAAAGGGTGGGGTGGGGACTAACATACAGGAAGGCTCACACAGAAAGTAAGGATGTGAGACAGGATTCAAACTTAGTTCTTCCTGACTTCAAGTCCAACTTGCTTATTTTCAGGTTTCACCTCATGGGTGCACAGAGAATTCCTTATTTTAGATTAATGCATTTGTAAATGGCATGACTCCTTTGTGTTGCCCCTGTGCATAAAATACTGTAAGCTTCAACATTCAGGAACTACTAAAGATCATTTTTATACAAATTAATGAGATTACAGAACTCTGAATATCTGACTATTTAATCAGGATAATTAATGCACTATTTGAATAAAGGCATTATATGGAGATCAGTCTTCCTGCAATATACAAGATAGATAAGATGGGAAAGAAAACAGTCAAGGAACCTATTGATGGCTACTTCAGTAATCTAGGACTAAAATGGTGAGGGCCTAGTCCTCTGCTGGTCTTTCTGACTTCTTTGAGAGCTCAGATTTTTCTTTCCTTTAAGTCCTTTATCGATTTTTTAAAAACACTCTGGAATATACTATGCTTAATTATTATTTCTGAGGGTCTCTATTGGAGTTTCAGTAATTTCTTTCTCTTTTGATGTTTCCCTATCGCTTTTACTCCATTGCATTTACTCATTATATATGGGTTTCTGTTAGGCTATTTAATCTTCATTGTTAGCCTATCTGCTGTTGCTGTTGCTTTTCTGTGATATTTTCCTTGTGATAGATTCTTTTTCTATCCTTTCTTTTTTGGCTCTTGTTATTCTTTTACTTTGTTCAACACAGTTCTTGCTATTTTGAAGTGATGAAAGGAAACATGGCTTAGATAGCACATCTCACTCATCCATCTTGCAAATGTACAAATATGGACAAACAAGTCAGCTCTCTTCCCATTTTCCATTCAAATTCTGCCACCAACCAAAAATTGTTTAAATTCACTGAGTATTAGTTTTCACAAGAAAGGGCTTCTTTAATTGACAAGCTAAAGAAGGATAAGGACATGTTTATTTATATTACAAAGGAGAAAGGAGGTCTGAGGGAGCAGCTAGAATTCCAAGAGGACATTGCCTATAAGCTGTAGTTTGGATAGAATTTTGAAAGAGGAAGTACCTAGACAACAGAGGATACTGATCAACGGTAGCCTTCCAATCATGGAGCTAAGCCATAAAGATTTCTTTCTTTTATGTATAATGAAAGGCTTTGGGTGTTGAGGTAATTACCTTTACCCTTACTCTCTCAGATAAATAAAATCACTCACTGTAGGGAACTTGGTAACTATAGCATTGTAACTACAAAGAAAAAGGGAGACAAGAGAGGATCCTGGAGCTCAAGTGAACAAGAACTAGCATAAACCTCAGAAATATCCACAAGTATCCTCACTCTGTATTCAACAACTACTGTCTTATAAGTAAGTAAACTAATTATTTTATGTCCCTCCTGTGTGCTGGTTCAATCTTTTGTGCCTTGCTGGAAACTAGGTATCAGGTAGCTTTCTGAACCTCCTAGCAGAGAAGACCTGTAAAAACATGAAGTCTAATTATCAACATAGAGATGAGAGCTCAATCTTTTCTCAAGGCCTTTATAACATTTTTTGGAAGACAGTTTGCAAAGTCTGGTTATACGAGTCTAAGATGACAGGTAGTCTCTTCCAGAATTTTTGAATGAAAAGCCAGGAATTTTTGAATGAAAAAAAAGGACTGTATTCCATTTCCAAATGCAGAATTCTTAATTCTAACCAGCTGTTTTGAAAACCCAACCTTGGCCCCAAAGAGGACGTGGCCAGGAAGTGAGACCAATAATTCCTGGAAATACAAATACAATAATTCAAAGGAGATTTTCTATTAGTAGAAAATCGACAAATAGCCACATTACTGTCAGTAGGATCAACATAACTGAAGCATGGCAACAGTGATCCATTCCCTAGGATTATCCTTTAATCTCCTCACTAATTTGACTCCTACGGCTCCAACATAATCATAGATTTAGACCTAAAGGGACCTTCCAGGTTTTCTAGTTGAACTGTCTAGTTTCATACATAGGGAAATCGAAAACTAGAATGCCCAAAGATATTGAGGTAATAAGTGTCAGAGCCAAGACTGGAACCCAGGTCCTCAGACTCTGAATCCAGTATTTATTCAAAGCAGCATTTTATATATGAAGGTTCCTCATATGTGTCAACAGTCAGATGTTTGCTATTGGCACCGTTTCCTCCTCCTACTTGTTACCATGGGCTGCTTCATGTCTCTGTTTTCCCTTCTGCCTGTTTATGTCCCTGTTACTGTTCTCACCAGCCTTCCAGAATAAAGGACTTTCATTTCTCCTCCATCAGTAAGTGCCAGAGGGCATCAACAACAGTGCCATGAATTGATGTTGTCAGGTTGTTACACATGAATTCTTCATTAAGATGTTAAAGTTAACATTCTAGAATGCTGGACCACACCTTCAAATTTCTGTCTGGCCTAAAAAAAAACTTTTCACCAAAGCCAGTAGTAAAACTGGAGTGTATCATTAGGATATATACTCTGAGTAACTCAGGTAGAATTTACGTGACAAAAAGTCTACCAGAAAAAAATCCCATTTCCCCCAGGTTGCTCCCTTGCTTCTGTGTCCCCCAGGGAAGTCTACAAATTTTGAAAGGATTCCTTTCCTACAAATATATATTTATTTCTAAACCTTATTTACCTTGAAAAACTCTTTTTTGACTGAATGTTATATGACATTTGAGGGAGGCACATTACCTAAGGCATAAACAATCCTCATAAGGCGGTTTCTATTTGATCAGGAATTTTGTTTTCTTAATATTGATCGATGTAGATAAAATTAACTGTTCCTGTTACAGTTGCTTTGTCTATTATTTTTATATTTTTAAGAAAATAAAATGTAATTGGGGGATCAAGTTTGTGACCCCCATTTGGTTAACACAGAAGTAATGAAGTCAGTAACTCAAAAGTGTCCTAAGGGTCTATGGGGTGGCCATTAAAGTGATAGGTATATTAAGGTGCCAGAGAATGAAAATCAAAAATACAGAGCTCATGTAAATGCTTTAAAAAATAACCAATAGTATCTAATAAGTTATTTACCAAATGTATCAAATCTACATGAAAAATATTTCTCAGTGCTTTACCAGAAACATTTTGACAAGTAGAACCATTTTTCCATCACTTAGAATTTATCTGTAAAAACTCCAGACCAGATGTTTCTTGTTTCTTCCTATCTGCCACATCAGAAAGATTTTTAACTTTTTTTTTTTTTCCTCAAGCTTCTCCCCGTAGTAGTCTTTCTTTTTTCATCTCTAGTCTGGCTCAAGAATATGAACACCGAGTATAACTGAGACTCAGAAGATTTTAGAGCTAGAAGAGATATTTAGTCCAAACTTCAAAAGTAAGTGTGAGAGATCTGTCTATATATATATATATATAATGTGTGTGTGTGTATATATATATAAGTTTAATTTTTAATTACTTAAAAATCAGATAGTTTGAGAAATATCATCTGTAT
This sequence comes from Phalanger gymnotis, assembly GCA_028646595.1. Taxonomy (NCBI): domain Eukaryota; kingdom Metazoa; phylum Chordata; class Mammalia; order Diprotodontia; family Phalangeridae; genus Phalanger; species Phalanger gymnotis. Next base: position 200,637,828 of record CM053625.1, read on the forward strand.
TCCTTGTCTGTATGTTGTCTATATATGGTCTATAGCAAATATGCTGTATTGATTCACATAATTTCCCTTTTGAAAACTGAAGGTAGAAAATAATGGACAGAGGAGATCTTTTAGTGACTTGTTTTAGTGATAGTGCTTTTTTAGTGATATTTAGTGGTATTTAGTGATACTGCTTAAACACAATTTCCCCCAGCAGGCTGTTAAAGTTCAAAGTATCATCAGTCTCCCTCCAGAGCCTTTGAAGGATTGGTAAGAATAGTTAACAAAGTATGAATAACAGTTAAGTTACTTTCAGCAAAAGGGCTTTACTTCAACATGGTTAAACACCTCTTCAAATCACTTTATCTAGCTTTCAATTGACCTTGTTAAGCTTTCCCTGTTATTATAGAAGGCAACACCATCTTCCCAGGCCCTCAGGCTCACTATCTAGGTGTCTTCCACAAGACCCCATTATCTATCACCTTCTCTATCCAATACACTGCTAAGGCCTGTCCATTTCACCTTCGCACCATCTCTTTAATAATCCCTCTTCTGACACTGCCATAATACTGTAATAGCCTGCTGGTAGGTCTGCTTGACTCTAATTTCTGGTTACTCCACTCCATCCTCCATTCAGTCACAATGATTTTCCTAATGTATAGGCCAGACCATAATACCTACCTAATCAATAAGTGGCCTGCTATATCACCTAAAAGATAAAATATGAAATCCCTTAGTTGGAATTTAAAGCACTTCAAAAGCTAGCTTCTTCCTAACTTTTTGATTTTCTTATATCTTACTCCCTGTAATTCAATCTAATTACATGGGCCTCCTTGTTACTTCAGAAACAAGGCATTCCATCTCTCCATTTCAGGGAATTTTCTCTGGTTGTCTTTCTTCCCTGGAATGTTCTCCCTCCTCATTTCTTCTCAATGGCTTTCCTGGCTTCCTTGAAGTCCCAAATAAAATCTCATCTTCTACACGAAGCCTGTCCCAACCTTTTTTAAAAATGGCCTCTCTGTTTTATTTCTTATTTATATTGTTTACAGTTTACATATATCTGCTTGTTGTTTCCCCGGTTTAGACTGCAAGCTCCTTAAGGACAAGAACTGTTTTGTGCCTCTTTTTGTATCCTCAGCACTTAGCATAGCCCTGGCACATAGTAGATATTTTATAAATATTTGTTGACAGTCTGACTAGGACTACATCTGATGGCAAGCTGCTAGACAAGTTAGTGAAGAATGAACATTTATTAATTTATAGATATATATTATTTATATATGCATATACATATACATGCATGCATACACACCTATATGCATACATATATATGCTTGAAGCACAAAGATCTTTCAAGTCATTTTATTTCTCTGAGCCTCAATTTCCTTCTCAAAATAGGAATGCTGAATTAGATGACCTCTACGGTCCTACCCAAGTCTAGATATCCCTGATTCCACATAATCATGGAACTTCAGATGTTGTAACAAAAGGGACATTTAGTTAGGTGTGTGTGTGTGTGTGTGTGTGTGTGTGTGTGTGTGTGTTTGTGTGTGTGAGAGAGAGAGAGAGAGAGAGAGAGAGAGAGAGAGAAGATGAGCATGTGCTGGTAAGCAAAATGGGCTCTTAAGCACTCAGTTCAACTAAGTGCCCTTGGAGAGTTTGGCCTTTGCTTCCTTGATTAGATTTGGGTGTCCTTGGTGCCTCCTTGCCTCAGGGGAGAGCTTAGTTTAGACATGAGTTTGAGCGACTTGTCTGAGACAGCAGAGGCTTTTAGACCAAGTGGATTTAAGTCGCTCTTTGTGGTGATTCTAGGCCATGTGAGTGAGTCACATGTGTGACTCACCCCTGACCCTAAAAAAGATATAAAACCAGGGGTTGGCCTTCTCCTCTCTGGAGCTCTTTGCCGATGCAGTGGTGGCACATGACTCTGGGCTAGCCCTTGTTCTGAGCTCCCGGGCTGAACCTAGATGTTGGTAACTATGAATTGTATTGGGTCTGTCTGTTTGTAATTTGTTTAAGGGCTCTGGAGATGGTGTTGATGAGGAGACTCCAGGCAGCTGTAGCTAAGAAGCCTTCCAGCTTGTAAACCCGGATGCTGAGACTTTGTTGAACTCTGGTAACTATGTATTGGTATTTGAATCAGACAAGGTCTGTCTGTTGATGTTTGTAATTTGCTTGTATTTTGCTCTGAAGTTCAGGGTGATGGCTTTTTCCCCTGAATAAGTGAATGATATT
>CM053625.1:200640141-200661814 GCA_028646595.1 Phalanger gymnotis
ATCTCCCCCCCCACCCCAGAAGCTGCTAGCCAGATTGTGGAAACAGAGACAGGGAGGCAGGGAGGGAGGAAAGACCTTTCTGGTATCCCAGAAATCATATCATTTTGGTGGCCACCCATTCTACTTACTCATAAGTAAACCCTGACAAACATCTACTTTGAGCTGGTCCTATTAATTATCCTATTGAGAAAAAATAGGTTTCTGACTTATTCTTGAAAATCTCCAAAGACAATGGCATATTCTTTCTTGGTAAGTTCTAGTATCTTTCAAGTTTTAGCTAATATAATATAAATTATATCAGATTTTAAGTTATAAGGGAATTTGGACACCATCTAGTCCAACTTCTTAATTTAACAGAAGAGAAAATTGAGTTCTAGAAATGTTTAGTAACTTGCCAAAGAAACATGAGTAATAAATAGCAGAACTGAGATTTCAACCAAGTTGACAGATAAATGTACTTGGAACAAGAATAGACCACAGAGACCATCAAATCCAAACTTCTTGTTTTATAGGGCAAGAAATAGTCAAAGAGAGATTAAACAATTAAAGAATTGCCCTGGACAGTAATAAGTGTCTGAGGCAGGATTTGAAACCAAGTTTTCCTTAGTGTTAGTCCAGAAGTCTATCCTCTGTGTGACACTGAGGCAGCCTAAGTGAGATCCTCCAACTTTGTATTAAGTGTATCTACTATTTCATCTGTATTCCCTCTCATAATAAATCTGTTGTTTTTCCTAGTAGAAATAAAGCATACACTCCTAACTATCTGAAGCATATATAATTTTTACATACCTCATATGCTTTATCTCCATCAAAATATATGACGCCTAACTCCTTTAACCTTTGAATTTTAGGGAGACAATATTTCATAATGGAAACAGCCTCAAAGTACCTAGATCCTAATTATAGCTTGCAACAACATGTTGCTAGCAGCTGCTATGGAGGCAAAAGACCAACACAAGACCAACAACAAAAGCGCACAGGAGAGCTGCTATCACAGGTTCTTTGATCTGCTTTTCTAAGGAAAGCAACTTTAAGGGGTTTACAATCTTACTTTAATTAAACATACATACATCATTCACTTAGTTCAGGTGAAAAAGCCAACACCCTGAACTTCAGGGAGTATAAAAACAGAAATTACAAATATACCTTACATAAACAAAGCAAATAAACACAAACCAGTAGACAGACTTCTAACCGTCTAACTATAGCAATATATACAGTTACCAGAGAGAAAAGCATCAACATCTGCATTTTCAAAGTCGGGGGGCTCTGTGACTGCTATCCAGAGTCTCGTCTGGTCAAATCACAGGACACTCTTCCAGTGAGTAAGAGCCCCAAAACAAAACACGAACCTCAAAGCTTATATACCCTGTTCAGGGTCAGAGGATGTCACAACCATGTGACTCAAACCCATGTGACCTAAGCCTTCCTATGGCTTAAGCAGGTCATCAAAGACTCTTGATCCAATCAAAGACTTTTGATGGAAACAAAGGCAAGACTCATCAAAGATACTTGATTGTAATGGGCACTTCTGCACATCTAGTGTTGAGTGAGAATTAACGTGCGTCATAAGAGCTGTGAGGTACTACAAGATCCTAAAGAGCCTTCTGAATCATCGCGGAAAGGTTTAAAAAAAATTATAGTGTTGGCTTTGCTAACAATATGCAAACTGGAAATCTACATATAACAATACCAATAATTAGAATATTTTATTAACATTCCCTAATCACTACTGTTAATTTTTCCCCTAAGTTATGTTTATGACCACTCCCTGCTAAGCACTAGCAAATATATTTATTCGGATTCCTTCAAAGATGATTAATAGGATTTTGAACTGAAAAGAGAATCTATTCAGACAGATGTAGCATGCTAGATATTACAGAGAGTGTCAAAATATGGGAAGATTAGCAGTAAAGAGAATCCATAATTTTTAAAGAAAAATACTTCAAAAGAGGAGCCAGATATAAGAGGTGACATTTATATAGCACTTAAAAGTTGGCAAAATACTTTACATTGATTATCTCATTTTAACCTCACAATAAATCACTGAAATAACTGCAGTAAATACTACCTCAGTTTTATAGATGAGGAAACTGAGTCTCAAAGAGGTTCACAGAACTGTCAAATTTCAGAGTTGGAAAGTCCAGAACCCATCTAGTCAAACCCACACATGTAAAAGACTGCTTGCTATGATCTATTTCCGTAAGTGATCCTCTAGCCTTTACCTAAACTGTTCTACTTTTAGATAATTCAAATTGTTAAGAAGTTTTCCCTTACATCAAGCCTCATTTTGCCTCTTTCTTTTTTTACTTGTAGCATTATTTTGGGGACAGGTGATGGAGGGGCCCTTTCCCCCAACTTCCCACCCTCCCCACTTCAGAGCAAGGTCAGACATTCTCAGGCTGCTTTCTAATGGCCAGATTGGCACTTTTAATTGGCAGCTGGGCTGAAACTCCATGGATATACTAAAGAGGTAATCTATACCCCTCGATCCTCTCCTTCCTGTCAAGGAGGGAGTACCCAGAGAGTTGAAATCTTTGACCTTCGCAAAACCGAAGTGAGGTATGATTCCATTGCCAAGCTCCATTTTACCAGAAAAATAAAAATTAAAAAAGAAAAAAATCAGAGTCCCTGCTGCTTCATGGGAGAGAAGAACATGACCTTTTACTAGAGAACTAGAATTTAATCAGCTTATACTCCTGTACACACATTGGAATCATTAAGGTTAAGAGCAAATCAATAAAGTTGGTGCTCTTGTGCTTTGTGGACAACAAACAATTTCAGTTTAAAATCCTCAGAATGTGAGCAGTTTCATGGCTACCTAATAAAACTATTTGGATTTTGACTTGGAGTTTTCCTTTTCCCACCTTGTCTGATGCGATATTGGCACAGGATTTCTTTTTGATTCTATATTGAGAAATAAAATACATTGGAGTTTCACTATATTGCTATCAAAAGATGATAGGACGTTAGATTTATAGCTAGCAGGGACCTTAGAGGTCATCTAATCCAACTTCTTCATTTTAACTGTAAGATAACTGAGGCCTAGAGAAGTTAAATGACTTGCCCGTGGTCACACAGGCAGTCTCCCTACAATCCATTTTGCCCAACTATGCTAGAAGGAAATCAAGGGTATAATAATGCCTTTTGGGTTCTGGAATTATGATTAAATACTCAGTCTGTGTGGAGCACTTTGTGAAATGGTAGGAATGTAGAGATGGAAGCTGCTCTTGAGAAGCTTATGATTTAGAGATACAGTTATCCTTCCAATATTGCAGGAACTAGGGGCTCGGCATCCCCACCATCTGGATAATTCATGTAAAATTTTTTGGCCCTTCGTAACAGGTAAGTCTGATTTTTTTCTTTTATTGGGTGTTTACAGTATCTTATTATAAAATTTGGGTAAATATTTGGTCATGGGCTACATGTAAGTCAATGTTAATTGAAAATATTTTACATGCATTTTATTAATTTCTGAGATTCTAAACTTTTACATGTCATCTGCTGGCCTTTGCATGTTGTCTCCAGCTTCTGAAAAACTCCCCAAAATTTCCATTTAATTTCTTATGTCAACCCAGAATACAAGTAACTTTCACAATGTAGAAGGGATAACTGTAACTAATAATTACGTTAGAATGCATTTAGTACACCACCAGAAAGTTCAAAAGGAGAAGGATGAGCGATTCAGGGAGAACCAGAGAAGGCTTCATGGAAGAGATAAAACCTGACTCAGGGTTTGAAAGAAGGAAAAGACTTTAAAAGGCAGAGATGCTAAAGGAGTTCATTTCAGACATGGAGGAAGTTGTCCTATACAAGTACACAGAGGGAGAAGAATGCCAGACAAGATCACAAAGCAGTTAATTTTCCAGTCTTTTTCCAATGTGGAATATGTGGAATATGAAATAAGGCTAGAAAGGTACTCTGGAGCTCTGAAGAGAGCTCTTTTTTTTTCCCCAAGCTAAATATTTTGTATTCTACCCATTATGTATAGCATAGCCACAAAAAGGTTTTGAGTATTTTGGAGTAACATGATAAGGTTTGCTCATTAGAACTTCCAATAATAAACTGCACAGTACACAACCATGGATGGACAAGAACAAGAAGGCCACAGAATTGTCAAGAGCTAGAAAGAAACTGAGAGGTCATCTCTTCTGACTTCCACCTTTTATAGGTTTAAAAAAAAAAAACAACTCATCACAGAAAGGTGAACTGTTTTGCTGAAGGTCACAGTGAGTCAGTGGAAAATATCCTGTTTTTCTTTCTACTACCCTACCCTGACTAATGAGGATGAATCATATTATAGAAAATCTCTAGGCAAGCAAATTTCTATTAGGACATTATTAAATTGACAATTTCTGCCCATTCATTTTCAGTACATATTTGTAAAAAAAAAAAAAAATCTATGTTCACTCTATGGAGATAAAGTAGAACTCCACTAACTTAGTGTCATACATTTAGATCTAGAGCGGGCCTCAGAGATCATCTTGCCCCATCCCCTTATTTCTTCAAAAGAGGAAACTGAGGCCCAGAGGTGAAGTTATTTGTTCAACTTCCCAGTTTGATACTTCTAACAAGCTGCATTTTACCTTAGTAAGATTTAACCATTTGAAACTGATCCATAAGAGTTTGGCAACCAAATTCACTGGGTAAGTGAAACTTAGTTCATACTAATTCACTTGCCTAGCCTCAAACTAACTCTCTCTCTTTCTTTCTCTCTCTCTCTCTCTCTCTCTCTCTCTCTCTCTCTCTCTCTCTCTCTCTCTCACCCTCCCTTTCTTCCCCCCCTCTCTTCCCATCTCTTCATTATCTCTTCTCATTCCACTCTCTCTCTTTTTTCTCTTTCTTCTCTCTATCTTTTGTCTGTCTGTCTCTTTCTCTCCCCCTTTTTTTCTCTCTTCTATCTCTTCCCTCTCCCTCTTCTTACTCTCTCTTCTCTCTTATTAAATTTTCAGTGTGATCGTTTTCACTTTAGAAATCAGCAAATGCTACTGAACAGGCTTTGATTTATTGTTTCATTGTCTAATGATGAGCAAATTTTCAAAAAGTAGATCAAACTTAAAAGTGGATAAGGAGTACATCTTTTTTTCTAGAGAGACGTTTATGAAACATTTATCAGCACACTACTGTGTGAGACTCTCAACAAGTAATGAGATTATTAATTTTGTGTTAAAAGAGAGCAGAAATTGGGGCAGCTAGGTGAGCAGAGAACCGGCCCTGGAGTCAGGAGGACCTGAGTTCAAATCCAATCTCAGACATTTAACACACGTATTAGCTGTGTGACCTTGGGCAAGTCACTTAACCCCAATTGCCCTGCCTTCCCCCCTCAAAAAAAAAGAGAGCAGAAATAATATTGTCTGAATGTTACTTCTTACAAATAACAGAATTGGATTTCAAAGGGAGTAAGTCATGCAGGTTGTAAGTAGAGAGGCTTCAGGATTCAAACCCATGTCTTCTAACTTGAAAATCAATGTGCTTTCTACTATTCAATGCGGCCTCTCCCAACTTGTCTATATCCTAATTTTCTCATCTGTAAAATGAGGACAAAAAACAACTGTCCATGTTACCAAACAAAATTGTGAGGCTCTAATGAAATAATCTATGTGAAAGGACTTTTAAATATGTAAAGCATTAGACAAAGTTAAAGTAATTGATGCAGAAAGCAATGAGAAAAGGGTGGCTACGATTTCAGAAGAAAGTTTGTAAAAAAGTAACTGGCAAACCAAGTTGGGCACTCAGTATTTATATGATCTTGATAGCGTTACTTAACCTCTATGGTTCTCATATTTATCACCTGTAAAATGAGAGGGTTGGATTAGATGGCCTCTGAGGTCCATTCCAGAATTAGATCTCTGTTCCTATGAATCTGAAATGAATACCAATTTAGACCAAAAATAAGAGTATAACTATCACTATAGCCCAAAAATGTATTCCAAGTCCTTACTTTATTAGGCTTAAATTTAGGTTGCAGATGCAAGGAATGAAAAGCGTTTTATATTTGTAAGAATATCAAGAGTTGGTATTTTATTGCCACTTGTTCGAAGGCATTTAAGTTAATAAAAGCCATTTGACCTTCTGCTTTTAGAAATTGTTCTAATTTTTGCTTCACTGTCAAAAGAATGACCTAAAAAAGAAGCTGCCTTAGGAATAACTATCTTTAGTATGTTGAAAGTTAATAATCTTGCAATCTAAGGAATGTTTTTTTCTATAGAAGATTTTTGGATGTTTATCATACATTAAGCAAATAAGCAAGCAAATAAACATTAATTATTTTCTATCTGTTGGGTAGGGTAGCTAGGTGGTACAGTAGATCAAGTGCCAGGCCTAGAGTTAAGGCTTATCTTCCTGAGTTCACATGGGGTGCTGTGTGACCTGGGGCAAGTCACTTAACCCTGCCTGCCTGAGTTTCCTCATCTATATAAAATGAGCTAGATAAGAAAATGGCAAAGCACTGCAGCATCTTTGCCAAGAAAACTCCAAATGGGGTCATGAAGAGTTGGACATGACTCGAATGACTGAACAATAAAATATGCTAGACATTGTGCTAAGCACTGGGAGACACAAAGAAAAGTAAAAATTATTTCTATACTCAAGGAGATGATATTGAGAGGAAAAGATAGAGATGACTGAGTAGTGTAATTTATATGTCCTAATGAGGTTTCTTTTTCTTTTTTTCTTCACTTGTTGCCATCAAATGAAGTGAATTTTGGGACAGTTTGAAAATTATAGAAAAGAGATGACCTCATGAACCAGCAGTTATTAAAGCCTGAAAGCATGAGGTGCTTTGCTAAACTTTGGAAACACAAAGTAAGTTTAAAAAAAAAAAGTTCCTTCCCTCAGGGAGCTTACATTCTGATAGATGACCTGAATATTTCACTGGGATTTAGAAAATAATATTCTCCCTCCTTGGCTCTGCCTCCTGGCTTCCCGGACTTCCTTCAAGATTAAGCTCAAATTATACCATCTACAAGAGGCATTTGCTGGTCCCCATGCCGTTAGTATCTTCCCTATTACATTACTACAACAATACTACATGTGTATGGGATATCTATCTGGTTTGTTCATAGCTTGTTTGTTTTTTGCACGTTGTCTCCCCCATTAGAATGTGAGCTCCTTGAAAGCAGATATTTTATTTTTGCCTTTCTGTTTATTCCTAGCACTGAAGCACAATTTCTGGCATGTAGTAAACTGCTTAACAAATTTGTGTTGACTAGCTGGCTAAGAGTTACATTATAAATTACAATTTACCTTGTTTTAAGTGAACTCAATATATAAACAACAGATTTACATTCAACATCAGAAATAGATGTGGTCTTATCGATGAAAATAACATTAAAGATGACCCATTACCATTGGCTTTGCCGCTGTACCTTAAAGGCCATAGGGCCTATCTCTCATGCAGATGTAATTTCCCATATATGATGTCTTATATAACACTTATTAGAATGTGAGCTCCTTGAGAGTAAGAACTATCTTGCTTTGCTATTTACAGCCCCAGTGTTTAGCATCATGCTTTGCATACAGTAAGTACTTAATAAACCATTTTTCATTCATTTTTTAACAAACAAATTTGGGGTGATTACTCATTTTACAATAGGATTCTTTACTCGACAAAGAAATCTCTAGGAGACCTTTAAACAGAAAGTTCTTTGGAGTATCTCAAATCATGAAATCTAAAGGTAGCATTTCAAGAAAATGACTATTACATAAGTCAATTTTTTTAATCTATCTGTAAAAGTGCAAGTTTATCTTTCTTTACCATTGTAATAAGGTTGATTCTTGCCTCATTCTCTCAGATCAAGGCTTGTTACATCTAGACTATGGGTATCTTTGCCATCAACTTGATCCTCTACTGTCTGTGTTCTTCTATTTCAGGGTCCCATGACTAGCATTCCCCAGTTTCATTTAACCATTTAATATCAGGTAGCTTTTACAAAGGAATATTTACTTCAAAGATATAGCTAAAATAAAACGCGACCATTTCATGCAACATCTCAGGGACATAATCCCCCTACATAGGTCTAGGGGGTAGGGAGGAATTAGACTCATAATTACTTTCAATCTCTAGAAAGAATTGTTCCCACCAAGTTCATGTATGGAAGTGGCAGAACTGTTGGATGAATGCTTCTGCTGGACTGGAGTCTCAAAGGTCACCCCTAGAAATGTTCCTTAAGACCCAAGCCATCCTGGATGAGAAACCCAGGTCAGGCTCTGACTCCCAACCTCCTCTGGCTTGTTCAGAACTTTGTTCAAAAACTTGTTCAAAACCTTTCAACATTCCCAAGATAAAAATAATACACTCCTTTCATTCAATTGCTTACCAAGATCCCACCAAAGTTAATGAGGCAAAGCTACCATAGTTGAAGCTAATGAGACTTTTTGAGGCCTTTGAAATCAGTGAGAAAGCCCCTTCTTCAGCATGTGGTTAGCCAAGTGGTACTAGTTATGAAGCCTCTCTAACACACTTCCCTCACAGATATGAGGATTCTCCCATAAGCAGTTCCCAAGTATTGCCCACATGAAGGTGCCATCTTAGTAAGCTGATGGGGTCTGCAATAAACCAAACCCTCATTATGACAGTAAAGGAGGAATAGCTAGTGACTTGTGAAAGAATCGCCACCTATATATGATGAGGGGAGCCAGAGGGCATTTTGTTTAGAGGAAATAATACATTTCCTACATCTAATTTGGCTTGAGTTAACATGTAAATCCATGACTCTCCTAAGCACTGAAATAATCTTGTACTGTTTATATGTCTCATGTTTTATAATTTCCAATATGCTTTTCAAACTGAGTTAAAACTGTGAAATAGGCAGTTATCAAATAAGTATATTAGAGCTCCCTTTAAATCTTCTAGTAATACTTACAATGCTTTGTACTTCTATAATGTGGTACTTTGCACTTTCAAAACACTTTACTATTTGTTCGTCTTAATCTCCTTGACTTGCCATATATTTTCGCATATATGAAAAATGCTTTTCTCAATCATATATCTCTTTATGTTTCTCTCCATCTGCTCTCTCTTTATTAAAATATTACAAATGGATAGACCTCATGGGATATGACATTTTAAGTAGCATATTGAATAAATTTAATTATTTGGTATAATTATCACATTTAATCCAATTAGCATGCTAATTCATTTAAACTGATTAGTGAAATTAGTGGATGAATTTGATGGTCAAACTAAGTAAACATTATAACTCCCTTAAAAATCAAATTGACCTAATCCCATTGTGCAGATAAGAAAACCAAGTCTATATATCAAGGTCAAAATTGTCTCATATCTGAAGGTATACCAGCTTCACTAGAAGTCAGACTTAGAAACTGTAGAGAAGATCAGATAAAGTTAAACCCCCATCTAGAATACTATATGTTTTTCTGGATGTCATACTGAAGGGAGGACATTGATAAGCAATGAGAAGTGAGTAACCAGGTGAGTAAAGGGTTTTGTGATCCTCCTATATCAAATCCAATATTTAGTAAGCACCTGTGAGATATGTTAAATGTAGGAAATATGAACACGAAATATGAGGACTGGTTGAAGGAATTGGGAATGTTTAAATTGAAGTAGAGAGCAATCATTTGTACAGGATAGAACTAGAATTCAGATCGCCTCGTTCTCAATATGGTGCTTACAGGACACCCTCGCCAGATCCGGGCTACTCCAGGATGCCTCTATAAACAAAGACTCCTAACAAGCCATGTTTTAACGCTATGATATTTATCTTCACATATTTGAAGAACTGTTACATCCCAGAGGGATTGTAGTTTTTCTGCTTAGTACCAGAAGAAATAATTAGGAGTAATAGGTGGAAGTTACAAAAATGAAAATTTTGGCTTATTATGAGAAGAAGAAAAAAAACTTTCTAATAATTAGAATTGTCCAAAAGTTGAATGGACTGTCTAGAGAGTTAGTGAATTCATTCCTACTAGCAATCTTAAAGCAAAGACTGGATGACTACTTAATTGGTATACTGTAGAAAGGATTCTTGTTCAGGTGTGGTTGGAACTAGATGGCTCCTGTGATTCTTTGTTTCTATAATGTATTGCTACCTATAAGAAAGAGTAAAAATCGAAACTTTAGTCTCTGTGGTTTCAACTGGATGAGTGCTCCCTCCACTGACATACAATTCATCGATACCTTATCGTCTTTATAATCTGCCTCAGCCACAGAGGAACTACATGACTCACCCATGTTTACATGCCTCTTATGTATCAAATGTTATGATCTGAATCATAGGATCTTAGGTCTAGAAATAGAAGGAAAGTTGGAGGTATCTTGATCATTGCACTCCCAAGGAGAGTAACTTACCCAAGGTCGTAGAAACTAAGATCATATATTTAGAGTTTGAAGAGACACCATCCCAGAAGTCATCTAACCCAACTTCTTTACTTTATAGATGAGGAAAATGAGGCTCAGGGGAAGATTAAAAGACTTGCCCAAGCTCATATTAGTAGTAATCATCAGAGACAGGATTTGAATCCAGGTCCTCTGACCAACAAGCACTCGTTTCACTAATTCCAACTGCAGAATTCTTTCCACTACATAGCACGACTTCAGTTATTATTTGAATTAAGCTAGATTTTAAATGAGAAATATGGTCACTTGGAATGATTACTGATTTGCAGATTAATATCAATCAGCTAAACACCTGTGAAGAAAAAGAATCATAGAATTTCAGTTGACTCCAACTACTATAGTCATCATTTACAGTGACTTATTAAAAAGACAATATGCAGAATGCAGTCTAAAGATACATCTTAAGTATGTATTAAATTTTGAATAGTGAGGGCTTCCAAATCCTCCCTTTAAAAAGGGCTCAGAGGGGCAGCTAGGTGGCGCAGTGAGTAGAGCACTGACCCTGGAATCAGGAGGACCTGAGTTCAAATCCAGCCTCAGACACTTGACACACTAGCTGTGTGACCTTGGGCAAGTCACTTAACCCCAACTACCCTGCCCCCCAAAAAAAACAAAAAAAAAGGGCTCAGAATTTCCTGACAACTCTTTATTTCCCACCAGTTGTCCTGCTTAGTTTCAACTCTATGAATATCATGCCCCTGCCCTGGGGTGCCCCCACTATATTGTAAGCTCCTTGAAGACAGGGACCATCTTTCTTTTTTGTTGTTGTTGTTGTTTGTATCCCCAGTGCTTAGCACAGTATCTATCACATAGTAGGCATTTAAAAATTACCTTAAAAACTAAAATTTTACATTTAAAAATTTAAAAAAATGTTTATTAACTACTGACAATTCAAACTGATATTTATTCTGCTTTATAAAGAAACTATAAGACACAAGCTAGCAAAGAATAATCTTTTGAGAATGATAGTAGGAGTCAAAGTACTTGGGTAATACTTCTTGCCTAATTCCAAGTCCCTACATTCAAACAACCTAAAAACTTTTCTCTACAATAAAGTCGCTTTCAATGAAGAGAAATGGTGACTCTCCCCAGACTCTAACTAGATTATAAATTCAACTATAACTTCTTTCTATGCTCCCTCACAAAATGTCTCAAATCTTTCATTTATATGCAATGTAGATAATTGACATATCAGTTCCATTTTTAAAGTTATTTCCATATCCTTGGTATTTTCTGTCCATATTATTATTATTTTGTCTAACTTGTGATTTCATCCACATAGGATTGCCAAGAAACTCAACCTACCAAAGGAGATGAGCTCCTGCTGCTTTTTAGTCTATATTCTTAGAGACTTTCTGGGGCTCTGAGAAGTTAAGTACTTTATCAGTGTCATAAAGTCAGTATGTGGCAGAGGTAGGGCTCTTAAACCAAGGACTTCTGAATCTGAGGCCTGCTTTCTATGTATTACGGAGTATTGCCTCTCTTGCCATACATTACAAATACTTAAATAAGACCAAAATTCCCAATGATTGTGGCAAACACCTCTCTAGCATGTCTGGCCCAACTAGATCCTATTATGGTACTGTATGTAGTGGAGTTATATCTTCCTTGGAGAATATGTCCTAAAATCAGCTCAAATGGTCAAAATAGATATAGCAAAATTTACTCTTGAGATTTCCTTAAATTATCCATAAAATATCCTTTAAACAGTTGTAGCCAGAAAGAAGGCCAGAGTCTCTTTGAGAGAAAGTAGTCTGTATTTGTGATCATACTGAGCTGAGATGGTACTTTAGAAACAATATAAATTGTATTTTTCACTACACCCAGATAAACTACTCTTAGGGGAAAATTGTTTATCTACTCAAAAGAAAAGAAAAAATAGTTAAAAACTTAGCTATTAGGAAAGGTGAGAAATAAGGGGGAAGGAAACTCCTTAAGGGCTTTGACATATAGGTGTAGTTACCTTAGAGAGTGATTATACTAGTGTCTAACTGTTCCTTTTTGATGTTTAACTCAAGACAAGAGAGGACACATGCCAGTCATTAGAAACATAGCAGGAGGCCTTCAGGATGAGCAGTAATACCAGTAGACAATCTCCCTGAGGATGACTGCTATTTCTACTCAGGATTGTATTGGTAATCGTGATAGCATGTATATCTAGTGGTGTGCTTCCCCTGATATACTTCTCACTGATGGGTTTAATAGGATAATCCTGCAATGGATTTAACAGAAGTAACATCTCTCATTTTATGCTAACATGAGATTATACACTCCCTGAGTGGAATCACCAGTGCCATTTACACAGTTATTTTTGTCTTTTTTTATTTTAGCCCATTAGGTAAAACCATATTCCTAAGTTAACTGTAGGCATGGAGCAATTCATTGTGTAGAACTGAATCCTAACTTATCTATTAATATGAACATCAGAATTTGTTCACAGTGATCATATAACTTTTTTCTCAAATTGTGTTTTAATTCAGATGACTGGTTCTGAAGAACTGAAATATAAAATTATTCCTTAACTTCCCCAAAATTTCAATTTTTATCATCAGTTCTGCTTTATACTTTCAAGTATGGACTCTTCAATGCTATCTACCACTTGTACTAACATGTTAATTAGATTAAATGAGATAATTTAATTACATTAAATAATACTCTTTTTTGGCATAGATAGTAATACCTTCCATGGATTGTCAGTATTGGTTAAATGTATTTTTCTGCACCCTAGCCAATGTCCAGATCTCTCTTTCTCACTTCCCAAAACAGAATCCATTCTAGTCCTCCTTGTTTAGTCCATTCACAAAAAATCAAAAACAAAACAAAAAAAAAAAAACCACCTGCTTTCCTATTTGAACCTTTCTTTGCAGATGTGTCTTAGGAGGACATCTACTTACAGAAAATTGCATACCCGCCTACAAAAGTATTCTCTGAAACTCTCAGCATAAGTATTCCTAAAGAATCTCTGTGATATCTCTAAAAGCTGTTTTACTATAACTACGATATCTTATGCTATTTTTAGGACAACCACACCCCTTGCATGTTGCTTCATGTATCTATAATGAGTGTCTCATGCTTGTGCAGAGTGACTCATATGGCATCATTCTACCTGGAAGAGGCTAGGGAGCTTGCCTATGGGAAAGTCAGAATGATGCAGAATGGAAGTATCCTGGAAAGACTGTTGAGCATTCTGTAACTGGTTCCAGTTAGATAAACATGTGTTAAAGAGAAGTTCTTTGACTGGCCGTAGGGGCATTTAAAAAGACCTATCAACATCAGTCACTCCCTGTCTCATTTGGTGTCTCCTTTGCTCACTGATCCTGGTGAGAAACAAAGCTATAAGGGAGAAAGCCATGGGACCTTCTCTCCTGTGAGGCTGTATAGTCCTGTAAAAGGGCCTCAGTCTTTGAGCTCTACAGGTTGATGGACACAGAAGCCTCTGACTTTGTGAGTTCAAATGGTCAGAAAGGCACTTTGGTACTCCAAGTCCAGAGTCTGGGTTGCTGAGTCAGTGGAATATTAATGCCTCAAGGAGCAAGAAGTGACCTTATACTTCAGCCCAATAATAGCTGAGACACGGATTCACCCAGTAGACATATCACTTCCAACTCTGAACTTGGTAGGAACTAAGCTAAATTCTGAACCTACTCTTCCCAGAGGCTCAGGTAATACAAGGGAAAGTATAGACCCAAGATGTTTGGATAAAATGTGTATACATTTATTCTTACTTTATCTTTGAAGTAAATATTTCCTTTGTAAAAGATAATTGATGTTAAGAGTTTAAATGGAACTGGAACCTAGTTACTGGCACCTAACAATGTGCACGCACATGTTGGGGCTCGGATTGGGGAGGAATATAGCCAGTTGGAGTTCAAGTTGATGGAAGTAAAGGAGATAGTCTATAATCCTGAGGTGGTGGGGAAGAGGATACAGGTTACCTGCGAAAAAGAACTAAAGTAACATTCCTATAGTTATAATTAAAAATTTCTTCCTTTTAATTTTCTTTCATAATTAATATTTACCTACTCAATTCAAATTAATAATTTCTTGAAGATTATATCTTCTCTCCATTACCCACATGTTTCTAGGTAATAAGTCTATGAAATTATCATAAATAATAGACTGAGAACTGTAGGGTTTTGAGCCTAACAATCCTCAGTTTTCTCAACTTAATCTGGGTTTCAGTGGGATGGGGCGTTACCTAGCAGATTTTTTTTTTTAAATAAAAGAAGTGTATTTTACAGTTGTATAATAAAATAACCCGTAAAATTGTGAATTTACTTTAATTTGTTATTAACTTATGACTCATTCTTACTTAAAATAACATGCATTTATTCTTCTTCAAATGTTCTTACTACTTATATGCAATTTCTTGATACATATATATGTATCCTGTGTGTATTGTATTTTTTTGGTTCTGTGCTACACATAATTTAAGAAATACTAAAAATACAGCCTGAGAATTTAAAAACTCAGTGTTGTAAATAAACAGTTTTATGAAGCCATTGAAAACTCAAGAATGATTCTACAGGTTGCGGAGCACTGCTTTTGGATTGAACACAATTCATTTTCCATTTGGTTTACGATATGAGACGTTCACTTAGGAGAATCAATTCTGCTGTGTAATCGTATACCAAAACCATCTAAACGGTAATTCTGCTTCCTAGCTGGATTACAATTCAACCTAACTATCTATAATTCAATCAGATAACACTTGTTTTACATTTTTCATAGACCCTTTCTTCTCGTTATTTTAGAAATTATATATGCAATTGCTGTTTTTAAAAAAAGTGATGAACCACCTGAGTTTGCTCCTCATTACAAGTGATGCTTTTCTTCCCAAATATATTTAGACAGTCAGTCTCTTCACAGCAAGCTTTTTGCATAGCATTTTACAAGATATTTTAGCTCCTGCAGTGACAAAGGCCTATTTAGAAACTGCAAGCATAATTTACTAACCTGATTTATGAAGCAATTTATACAATCTAGCATATTTCTACTGTACAGGGGTGGATCTGTTTTGAGAAAGCAAGGACCTGTAACAATTGTACAACTTCACATTATTCCGTTTCATGATAAGGGGGGGAAAAGTAGATTGGATAATTATCCTGCATGTTTTATTAAAGCTTTACACAACTGTTAGAAGTTAATGGGGCTCTTATTTTTTTCCCCTGCTGCCAAAATCTGCTCTATTGTAAGCTCTAAAGCACTTGATACCAGAAATCCAGCACAAAAGAGAAATAAAAATGCCTATCTTGTAACAATATTATCAATAGCCCTCTATTACTATAGTTCAAGCAAATAATACATTAAAAATAAAAGCAACAATACCCTTGATACTCTGTTTGCTGTGAGGGAATAAATATCTCTCATAGCTGGTTTAACAAGATATTCAAGGAATTTACATTAATGATACATTATGGTACAGTGGAAATAACAAGAAATTTAGAGTCTGAGGACTTGGGTTTGAATTGCTCTCCTTAGACCTACTACCTGTGAAATCTTGGGTAAATCTAAGGTAAATCCCTCAGGGCAATCGGTGGCATAGTAATAGAGTGCAAGGCCTGAAAGCCAGGAAGACTCATCTTCCTGAGTTTAAATATGACCTCAGACACTTACTATCTGTGTGACCCTAGGCAAGTCACTTAACCCTGTTTGCCTCAGTTTTCTCACCTGGAAAATGATGTAGAGAAGGAAATAGCAAACCACTCTAGTATCCTTGCCAAGAAAATCCCAAATGAAGTCACCATACAGCTGAAATGACTGAACAAATCCCCAGGCATCAGTTTCCCTTTATACAAAATGAGAGAATTCTACTAGATGGGCTCTCAAGTTCCTTTCTGCTCCAAGTCTTTGATCCTATGATATATGACCAAGAGCCAGTTCCAAAAAGATTAGTAAAAAAGACTTTCACCAAATGCTGCAAATCACTAATATTTACAGAACTGCCAAATAAAAAGATTCTGAATTTTCACTCCAAACCCAGAAAATTGACAAATTTGACAGATTTTTATTTTTTTTAAACAGCAGAAAGTAGTACTGTAATTTCTTCTGTGGATAGAAAATCCCTCAACTGATAGATATCAACAACCCATTCATAACTTATTTCCTTAGAGAGGTGCCTAGAGCACTAAGAGTTAAAAGGACTTGCCTATATTCACACAGTCAGTATGCCTCACAGCCAAGATTTAAACCTTGGTTTTCTTGACTCCAGGACTATCCCTGTATCCACTATGAATGAATGAATGTTAAAGCATGGATTATGCACTTATTATATTACAAGACCTGTCCTAAGTGCTAGGGATACAACTACAAAAAAATCAAGATAATCTCTGCCCTCAAAAACCATACATTCAAATGGGAAACAAAAATACATAAAGGCGAGCAGGAAAAGAGTGGAGGAATATGGGCAAATCTGAAAATACCGTGTCATGGTTTGGAAATAGTGGCCAAGAAGCGAGGTGAAGGCTGGAGTCCAGGCAAGGTTAAGGTAAAATATCCCTATTAGACCTTAGCTTCAGGGGAAGAGAATGAGAACACTAGTAAGAGCACTGAGATGTTGGAGAGTTTATGGAAGACATAGAAACTAACATGATTTTGATGGAGCTGTGAATTAGTTCAACCATTCTAGAAAATCTTTTTGAATTATTTAAGGATGGCCACTCAACTATCTAACTATTCCACCACTGGCCCTGTATCCCAAGGAGATCAAAGAGAGAAAGAAAGGCCCCATCTATCTATATACAAAACAATCACAGAGAAGCTTTTTTTATGTTAGGAAAAATAAAAACAAAACAAACCTGGAAACAAACTGGGTGCCCATAAAATAGGGGAAGGCTGAACAAATGATGGTACATGAACATAATGGACAATTATTGCACCAAAAGAAATGATGATTATGAAGAATTCAGAGAGATGTAATAAGCCTAGCATAGATAGAAGCAGAGAAAAAAAAAAAGCAGAACCAGGAAAACAATTTACACAATGACTATAATGATTTAAATGAAAACACTAAAAGGCAATTGCTCCAATTAAGTGTAATGGTCAATTCTGGTCTGAGGTACTAGATGAATACATGTCCCCTCCTTTCCCTCCGGTCTAAAATTTGGTCTTTTTCAAAGAGAGCTGCTGTAGGACTATTTGTACCCATAATATTGTTTGCATTGATTTGCTTTGTCAGTCAATTTTTGCAGAACTGTTTTTCTTTGTTAAGAGAGTTTCTACACACTAAGGTTATTTGGGAGAGGGGAGTATCACTAACATTAGTTAATTATATTTGAATTCACCTTTACAAAATGAAGATTTATTTAACAGATTTCTCCTTTTTTTAGCAACTGAATGTAATGATTTTAGGAGTTCTGGCTCAGCATATAATTAAATCACATTTGGGTTTTATTTACCTGGTGATAACAACTATTCAAATAATATTGACTTAGTAAATTAGATCCCATAGAATTGCCAATAATCACTTAGGAGGCTTAAGACTCAGTAAGAAAAGCTACTGGTCCAGTTACTTGGGCAGATGCCAAGGGCAAACTCTGTCTGTGTGTGTGTGTGTGTGTGTGTGTGTGTGTGTGTGTGTTTAGTGTATCTGTGTTGCTAAGAAACAGCAGAAGAACCAAAAATGGATGTAGAATTAACATGTTCATAATGCTTTAGGCGATTGGGTCAATAGTGCCCTGAGTAAAAGGTCAACTGGAAATTGTTTTCCTAGTGTTAATAACGTAAATTGGTATGTATATAGCATTTTAAACTTGGCAAAGCATTTTAGTGCATTCACATGCCATCCTCACAACAATCCTATGAGGTAAGTGCTATTGATAACAGCATCATAGAGCTAGAGCTGGAAAAAACTCCAGAGGTCATCTAGTACAACCTGTTCATTTTTCAAATGAGTAAGCATCCTCTCCTCCCCTCAATCCAATCAGAAATCATCACGTATCCCTGAACTTATATTCACCAATTCGACAAATATTTAAAAATGTCTACTATGTGCTAGCTACTACGGGATAAAAGATTTTTTTAAATCCACAATCTCTGCTTCCATTCTACCATGGGGTGGAGGTGTTGTCTACAGATAAGTAATTAGAAAGTAATTTGCTAAGGCAGAAAACACTAACATCTAGGGAGGAGAGGAGAGGGTTCATAAGCAAGGCACACCTTAGCTCAGCCTGGAAGGGAGACAAGGAATAAATAAATGAGGACATAGTTCATCTCATGAATGGGGAACAGAGCCCTTCTGTGAACATATAGGGGCTAGAGATATAATAGTGAGCTTGGAGAAGAGCAAATAGTTAAATGTGACTGGAATTTAGAGTGTATCAAGAGAGGTAATATAAAATAAGGCTATAAATATAGATTGAGTTTAGACTCTTTAGTGACCCAAAAACCACCCTTAAATATCTTACATGCCATACCTTAAATATCTGGAATCAGAGATGCTTTTTAAGTAGAGAAGTTATATACCAGTAGTATGCTTAAGTAAATTATTTTGGAAATTTTGTGGTAAGCAGACTGGTGAGTAGGAGGTAGGTGAATCTAATTAGGAAGCTATTTAAAAAATTCAGGTGAAAAATGATGGCCTCTGAATTAGTATAGTATCCATGAGATTATAAAGAGGAGAATGAATGTGAAAAGACAGAGATGAAAAAGGGAAGAGAGACTATAACCCAGTCTGGGAGGTTATAGCCATGCTTAGGAGGTGAGAGACAGATGATGATCCAGTAAAGTGGTAAGTGTGGAGTGGTAAGATTGGAAGAAAGATAATCAGGACAAATGTCATGAAAGCTGAAAGAGAAAGTAAGCAGGAAGGGTCATGATCAATAGTATCAAATGCTGTGGAGAATTTGAGGAAATAAGGATTTCAGAGGTAAGAAACCATTGGTAACCACATTGAGAAAAAGCTGACATACGCCACTGAGTTTAGAAGGCAGACCATAAAAAGTAAGGAACATAGTTTGGGGTACATGATAACAAATGATCATAAGAAAGCTTAACTACTCAACTTTTATTTTAATTTTGCTTTCTCCTCCAAGGAATATTGTTCTTTGAATTGAGAAGGGCTGAATAAAAATGACTAGCATGAAATGGACACATAATATAAGGAAGGTGATAGTTAAATGGCATAGTCATCAGGCTCAAATAAACTGATCTTTAGGGAACTGAAAGAATTAGCAAATGTGATTGAGTTTCTGACAGTGGTCTGTGAAAGATCTTGGAAGACCTTGGAGATCAGAATAGTGTTAGAGAACTAATGAAGGCCAAATGCACTAATCTGGGGAAGAAAAAAAAAGACGGCTGAATCTGCATTCTTTAGACCTATATATTAACAAAAAGTGTGGTATATGAGTGTCCAGAAGGAGAAGCAATGACTTCACCAGGAATGAGACATGCAAGGCTAATTTCTTCTTTTTATAAAGATTACTAGGCCACTGCACCATGAAATTGCTGTCAATGTGGTAAACTTAGTCTTCAACAAATGAATTTGACAAAATCTCTACTGCTACACATATGGATAAAGTTGAGAAATATGGGTAAAATAAGATACAGTAAAGTAGTTTTGGAACTGGTTGAATGACTTGAACCCAAGGGAAGGTATTAATGACTTGATGTCAACTTGAAAAGGAAATTCTTAAAGTGGATTATACCAGGTATTTTTCCTAGTCCCTCTACTGGTTAACATTCTTATTAATTACAAAGATGAAGGTGAAGTTAACATGATTACTAAATTTTGGATAATATAAAGGGAGGTAAACTGTGGTAATATAAACATTCAAGTGTAATTAGATGGTAAAATGTTAGGCAACAGAGTATAGATTCAAAAAAGACTGCATTAGTCTAGAACGGGCTAAATTGGTGGGGAAAAAAAGAAATTTACTGGGGGAAGGCAGTGTGGTGCAATGGAAAGAGAAAATTTATACTGATGTGATACTGGACAAGTTAATTCACTTCTATGAACCTCACATTCTTTATAAAATGAATGGAGTTGGAAGTTTCAAAGGCTTAAGAACTCCATTCAAAGCTATGACCAGGTGAGTCCAGAAGATTCATTACAAAACATGCTATCCTAGTTCAGTGCACTACATTTTAGAAAAAGCATAGAAAAGTTGTAAGGTATCCAGGAGAGAGTGACTAAATTAACAAAAAGTATTGATATTATTCCATATGAGAAGATGTTGAAGAAACTGAAGATGTTTAATTTGGAAATAAAAGTTGTAAGAAGGAAAAAAATCATCTTCCAATATCCAGATAAAGGGATTAGACTTGATCCATTTGGCCCCAGAACGGAGAAGTACAAACAATGTGTGAAGGTTGCAGCAACCTAGATTTCTGTTCAGTGCTGTTCTGTTCAATTTCCTAACAACTAGAACAACACAAGTTGAAATTAGTTGCCTCAAAAAGTATTGGGTTCCCTCCTTAGTAGAGGTATCCAAGCAAAAGTTTGATGGCCATTAGTTGGGAATGTTGTAAAAAGGATTCCTTGTTAGGTAGGGTTGGAACTTACAGACTCTGAAGTATTTTTCAGCTCTCAAATTCTCTGATTCTGGTTTTGGTTTGAAAAGTATTGGGTGGGATACAAATGACACTTTCAAGGACTTTGTCAGTGAAAGGAAAAAGAGATATAGGTAGATAGCAGGAGGACATTGAGGCCATCAAGATATTTTTGTTCAGGCTTAACTACCTGCTCTGAGAGACCCCAGGATTGTTGTTTCATACTTAAATGAATACATGTTGTTTACATACTTAAAACTGGACATTTTGTCAATATCCCTATTGTTTGGGTGGTTTCCTTTAAAAAAAAAAAAGATACTAGCTTAAAAAAAAGCATTTTTTTTTATTTTAACACAGAACTACTGATTTTAAAAAATATATATGTAGAATGCCTGATTAAAAAAGATCTTGTAGTTCTGCCTTGCCCTCTTATTTTTTTCTCCCAGAACCCTTCTACTTTTCAGTCTACCACCTCCTCTTAGATTAATGCAAAGGAGAAATCTGATTTCCTAATGAGTGTGTGTGTGTGTGTGTGTGTGTGTGTGTTGTGTTTAATCAAAGTATGATGGATTTGGTGATGGAAGAAGCTGACTAGAACAGCCACCTCATTTTAAAGGCAATGTAATAACGGCTCCAAGGTTAAGGGACCTGGGGGGCGGAGCCAACATGGCGGCTGGGAAGCAGTGACTGGCGTGAGCTCCCCACCAAGTCCCTCCAAAAACCTATAAAAAAATGGCTCTGAACCAATTCTAGAGCTGCAGAACCAACAAAGTGGCAGAGAGAAGCAGGGTTCCAGCCCAGGACAGCCTGGATGGTCTCGGGGTA
>CM053625.1:200662314-200731630 GCA_028646595.1 Phalanger gymnotis
GGAAGGAGGGGAGGGCAGACTGGGGAACAGGGCAACCAGAGTGTATGCCATCTTGGAGTCAGGGCGGGGCTGGAAATGGGGAGAAAATCTGTAATTCAAATGCATGTGAAAATCAATGCTGAAAACTAAACATATTAAAAATAAATTTAAAAAAATTATATCTTCTTCAGCTGAAAAAAAAATAAACTTCAATAAAATAAAAAAATAAATAAATAAATAAAGCTTCCTCCCTTTCAAAACTTGCTCTCCAGATGAGATCATGCAACTGAGTGACATAGTGGATAGAAAATTGGATTTGGAGTCAGAAAGAATTGTGTTCGAATCTGGCCTCAGATATTTTAGATGTGAGACTCTTTGCAAGACACTTAACATCTGTTTGTTTCAATTTCCTAATCTGTAAAATGGAGGTAATGTTATCTACCTCTTAGTGTTGAGGATAAAATCAACTAATGTTTGTAAAGTGCTCCATAAAATTCAAAGTTATAAATGCTACCTGTTAATGCTAGCTGAGATAATGAAGATGATGATGATGGTGATGGTGGTGGTGGTAGTGGTGAAACTTATTTACATTAAAGTGGGTAATCAATGTAATTCTACCCCTACCTATGGATCACTTTCTTGAATGGTAGCCTTATGACAATGAGTACTGGGCATACTAAAGGAGATTGGCTGAGACATTTCACTGAGCTGCAATGCATCATAAAGTGGAAAAATTTGAAAAAGGAGGTCAAGAGAAGTACATCAATAGAAGCATCAGTCATAAGAGTGTG
This sequence comes from Phalanger gymnotis, assembly GCA_028646595.1. Taxonomy (NCBI): domain Eukaryota; kingdom Metazoa; phylum Chordata; class Mammalia; order Diprotodontia; family Phalangeridae; genus Phalanger; species Phalanger gymnotis. The sequence continues at coordinate 200,663,085 of CM053625.1, forward strand.
GATTAATTACCCTGATTACATGTGCTCTCTCTCCCACTCATTTTTCTTCTATTCATTTCTTCACACTGGCCATAAATGTTCCCTTTGCATGTACCCTCTCTACACGTATTCCTTGCTTACTGATGTTCCCCATATTTGTTCTTTCTCACACCATAGGTATGGTAGCCTTTTAGAGATTGTACTCCTGTGTATATGAAATGGATTTCTCTTGTCACTTATTTTGTTCTACTATTTAATTAAACATCAGTCATTCTGAAATAACATGTCCTCTGATTGCTGTTGTTGAGACAAAAAAAAACTTTGAACCTGGCATAGCTTTGGGGAAGAAAGATTCCATTCTCAAACTTCACTTTTCAATATTTTCCCTTACTAATCTTACTTTGAAAATACTTTTAGTTTTGTGTTTTATTCTTTAACGGTCTGTTCCTCATTGTTTTATTATTCTCTTTAACAATCAGCAAATTATCATAATCATTATTATTAATATGAATTTGTTAATCTACATTACAAATTTTCTCATTATATACCCAAAAAATATGAAATGTGTGTTTAATGGCCTCAGTCTCTTTCATCTTTGCATTTCTTGGAAGTACACTTGCTATCATTGGGTTTTGTTTGTTGTTGCTGCTGCTGCTTTAACAGTGCTTCAACTAAGTAACATACCTATTTTTAAAGTATCCAATTACTTCATTAATAGTCCCAACTATATAGTTTTTCCTCCTCAGAAACCTTTTTAAAATATTTCTCTTTTAGTACTAATCTTGCTTTTTGTATTAAGTAATATCCTCAATAACTCAGATCTCTATATTTCAATTAAACAACCCTTCTCAGTTTTAATGATTTACCCATTGCATGGATATAGCTCTCACTAGTTAAGTGAATCATACTTTATTTAGAACCAACATATAATCTTTACTTTTCTAGCATCATTTAATATCACTATTAAGTTATAAAGCTTGCTTATCTATTTGTCATTTCATATTATTACACAAAAGCTTGTTTTTACTTTTCCTCAATGCCTTACACTGGTTCTAATACCTTGGCCAATATTCATCTTGATTGGACTCTATGTTTCCTTACTAAGCTGTAGGATAATTACAGCACACTAAATTCTAGCAGAAAACAATTGATTTAGGTTGGTGTAGGGTGACTCTAATAAATCCATGCTGACTATTAGATAATGGGTTCTACTTGTTTTAAGTGGTTATAGACAATATTTTTGTAATTTCATTGTAGACAGTTTAAGATCAGAGTTTAGGATTTGATTTAGTAAAATCCACCTTTTCATTTTCTGAAAGTTATTCCTTGTTTGTTTTCTTTCTTTTTTGTTTTCTTTTCTTTTGTTTTATTTTTCTTTTCATAGGTGACTAGGGCCCAAAATATACAGGGGTGGAGGAGAGTGTGGGAAATTTGAGGGCAATGGACCACTGAGGGTGAGGGTCAATTGGAGCAGTGTGTAAAATAGAATAATGAAAGGTCATTAAAGCCCCTCTTCACATTCTTGCCTAGCATGAAATTTGTTCTTCCTACCACCAGAGAATTATTTTTAAGTAGTTGCAGCACCAGGTTAGGAGACTAGAAAACATGGACTCATCTGAAAATGCTTCCCACTTTCCTGATCCTTTTTCCTGGAAAAGTATTTCTTTATCTTGTTGATTTCTCTGCTGGAGAATATTTTACCTTCTACTCCTCCATATCTGTCCCCCTCAGGCCTTGAGAGGTGACCTATCTTTGTCTTATACTCATCTAACAAAAAGAATATGGTAGAGGAGAAAAAACACTGTGTTGAGAGTAAAGAACCTTGAGGTCTAATCCCAACTCTGTTTAAACTTGGACCAGTCATAAAATCACAGAATTTGCAATTGGAAGGGACTTCAGTAGCTACCAATTCAAACCCCAAATTGAAAGATATTTCTACTATAATGTAACTGACAAATGGTAAATGATGTCCACTGGAGGTAGCCCATGACACTTTTAGTCAGCTCTAATTAAGTCCAGAAGTATTTGTCTTTTCCTCTTTCTTTTCTTTCATCAAACTTAACTTGCTGCTTTGCAATTTTCAGCCCATTGGTCTTAGTTTATTTCTCTGGAGCCAGAGAATAAGTCTAAAATCTCAAGATGGCCCTTCAAATACCTGAAGACAACTATTATGCTTTAACACTTCTCCCCTACTCCCTATTTTTTCTTCTCCGGATTAAACACCTCCAATTCTTTGAACCAATCCTCATGTGCTTTGAATCAAATCACTTACATTCTCTGAGCTTTCTTAGCAGCAAAACTCTCTAGTCTTTTCTCATCTTAGAATCTTCCCTTCCCTTCACTTCTTATAACTATCTATTTTCAACTCCTATGAATTCCATCTCCATACTATCTCCTATATCGGTTCCCTGTGCTTGGTTACTGATTTCGCCCCCCTCCATGTCAACTGCCTGGATTACAGTAGCCTCTTAACAGATCTTCCAGTCTTCATTCTTTCTCTCTTCCCTTCGGTCCTTAATGTCATTATGCAAACAAACTTTATTTCTCATACAGTAGATCCATTTATGTGAATCTTCTACTCAAAAATATCAAATGACTAGTATCTCCTGAGTAAAGTTCAACAGTGTTTTGATTCATTAATCATGTAATAATATGAATTACACCTATATTGGTATCTTATCCCTATATTAGACTTTAGTTTCATGAGAGATGGGACACTGCCCTATCTAACCTTTGTATCTTCCTAGTGGTTGATAAAGGAAGCCACCGCACCTTCTAAGTACTTAGTGTTTAATTTCCTCATCTGTAAAACCAGACATTTGAAGTCTCATTTTAGGGATCTTTGGGGCCTGAAAATCTGAGATTTCATTTGTTCTTTATGAAGGATGCAATCAATTTCAATTTGTGTTTCCTAAAGTTGTTTTGATCAGTATAAAAATAAAGGGTAAACTCAGTCATGCACATAGTCACTTGCATAAAGCAGTAATTACTCTGTGTCCTTGTAATGGCTTTCCCTAACTTTCTCTAGCAATTGTCCAACAACAGAAAACTGGGGAAGGAAGCTGAGGCCCCAATAGAATAGATAAGCAAATCCCTACACCTCTTCCCACGTATTTATCCATTCACCCCTCCAGCCCCAATAAGCATTTTGCTCCAACCAACTCTAACTTTTTATCTAAGCTTTTTCACGGATAAAATGGCTCCTTTTCTGCTTTCAGACCAGGCGAAGCAATAACAACGGGGCCAACAATAAACATCTCTAGCATGTCTCCAGAAACAAACTTCTTTGATGCCTACTCCAATAAGACTCTACTCTCTGGAAAGTGGTAAGTAATCTCTAGGGGAACACAGTGCTATACCATAGGAGAGATATCAGTCTTAGGGACAGAAGTCTTCATTCTTCCATCTCATGGAGAATAAAACCACATCTCCATTCCCTTCCATCACGAAACTCAACTAGTTGATTTCTGCCAGGTATATAAACTAAGCCATGAGAGAACTCATGAGGAAAAGTTGTTTAAAAGATACAGAAAACTGTGCAAATTCCTTGTGGTTCAATTTATGTGTTTTCTAAATAACTGAAACATTGGAATAATCATTTTCAGTATGGTTATTTGGGAACACTAGGACATATATATATTTCATGTGATTTATAATTAAGGTCAATAAATTATTCATTTCTATCTTTTAAATAATTTTTAAAACTTTCTTTCCTCAAAATAATGATAACACTATTGACCTACCATCCAAAGCATCAGCTTTGACGTGCTTTCTTTCAGCAATGGGGAATAAATTTGGATTGATAGAGCCACATCTACTGTTCAGACTTCTTAACCAATGGCACTAATTTACAAAATATTTTTATTGGGCTTGGGGGTAAAGGCTAAGGCCATAGAACAGAACAAAGGCAATGGCCCTATGAAGAAAGAGAACCTTTGACCTTAGGCTCATTAACTTGCTGCTCCAGCCAGCTGAGCTAAATAGTGATGGATAACAGAACATCACTTTTTTGTTTTAAAAATAAGAGAATAAGAGAGAAGTCCATACTTAGGAATTTGGCTGTCTAGAAATGATTTTTTTCTTTTTCTTTTATTTTTTCCCTTTTACTTTAGAAACTAGAGAGGGGTCTCATAGAAAAAGTACCAAGCTGGGAGTCAGTGGATCTCAATTCAGATATTACCTCTGTTACTTATTACTATGATCTTAATGACTTTTATTTTACATATCCTATCATTTTATATTTTCCATCAATATTTTGTTACAGTTGGGTACATAAAAATATATATACTTTAGATAGGTAGATAGATAAAAAGAATGATGATACATTTCTTCCTGTAAGGTAGATTGAAACCCTACCCACACCTTATAATCTTGTGTGATTCTTTTTTATATCCTTAAGAAAATCTTCCATAGACTCACTCCCTCTCCCTCTTCCCTCTCTCCCTCCCTCTTTCTCTCTCACTGTCACTAACATTTCATAGTTATCCTTATAGGACTTGAGCTGTTGATTTTTAATTCCTGACTTTTGTCAGGTGACTGGTCCACATTCTTTTCAGTTATGTACTCCCCAAATACATTCCCCAAACTTCTTGAAGACAAGTTACTGTTATTGGTAATATGCAGTAACCATCTCTTGCTAATGCTTGTACAGGTAGTGTGGTACTGTGGATAGGGTGTTGGTCTTGGAATCAGGAAGAACTAGATTTACATTTTGCCTCAGATAAGCATTAACTATGTGACCCTCTTCCCCAAGAAGCAAGAAAAATAATAGCTCATAAAAAAATAGCTTAAAAATTTATAAACCCCTTACATACTACAGTCCTCTACAATATATTGTAGAAGTATTTTCCTGATTTACAAAGGAGGCAACTGAGTCTCAGAGAGATTGTATAATTTGCCCAGAGTCACACATATAAAGTCTTAAGAGCTAGGATTAAAAATCAGGGATCTACCACTACCACACCAGGCTGCAGCTAATAGGACCTGTCTTTGCTTGAATTATATAAAAGATGTGACTTACAATATAAATAAAGGGGGCACATAGTAGGCACCCTTTTCATTCTCTCTCACCCTCATTTCACTATCCATTCTAAGTGAGCCTTTCTTTTGTCTACTTGTCAACTATAATCTCTCCAGGGAGATATAAACTGATGATTATTTAAGATATTAAAATTCCCCGGGGTAGGTTCTTTTTAATAGGAGGCTCTAAAATACCAAAAAGCTTAAGAACCCAAAGGATGTAAAATATCAAGCCTAGTGCCAGCTAGTGGGAGGAAGACTGCCTGCTTTCCTCTAATCTCACCAGAAGGCATCATCTACCTATTCACAAGGTTGGACCTGGCTACAACCTGGCGATTTACAGCTCAATTTATATTGCGAGTCACATTTTGCTCAGATTCCTGCCAAGGAACAGTAGCTATTTGGTTCCTAGCTGTTTAGAGTTAATGAATTTTATCAACCCCTCCTCAATGCCCTTGCTCCCTGATACAGTGGAAAGAATGCTGGACATGGCATCAGAGGGTGGAAGAGAATAGGCTTTACTACCTTTGGAAAACTATACAGTTCTTCTAATGACCTTAAAATTCCCCCAAAACAAAGGTCCATCTTTTTTAACACTGCTGTTTTTTTTTTCCTTTGGGCAAAGAGGGGGGATTCTTGGGAGGAGTGAGTGGTTAGAGTCATCAAATCCTGAAATATCAGTTGAATCCCATTTCTGCCATTTAGAAGCTATGTAACCTTGGCCAACTATCCAGACCACAGTTTCCTCACTTTTAAAGAGCCAGTGTCAGATTAAATGATCTCTCTGCTCCCTTCCAGCTTTAAATCTATGATCTAAGGGTGGGGATAAACACTCCTCAAGTGGTATATCATGATATGGATTTTCAGAGAACATTGCCTGTTAGGACTATGAGAATAAGGACTGTCATTCTTTACTGGTTCACTTCCTCATGTACAACCAGTTCTTAAAAATGTGGACCAAGGCTCAAGATCATACATTAGAAGAGACCACAGAAATCATCTTCATTTTACAAGTGAAGAAACTGAGATACACAGAGGATAAATAAATTGTCCAAGGTTATACAAGTAGTGTTAGAACTGAGACTGGAACTCAGGGTCTCAGACTAGATCCCGCATATTTCCCTCTTGCCATGTTACTTTCCTAGATTAACGTGTTAAATGAGAGGGACATTAGCAGAGGAATTATTTGCTAAATCACATTAGCCTATAGCTGAAATCAGTGCAGGAATAGAAGTGGGACATGCAAGTCTGAAAAGAAACAACCATACAATGGCTATGGATAAAAATTTGTCACGCTGTAGATTGATGAGGACCTTCTCTATCATCTATTGTAATAGGTTTGTTCTGGGAATTCAGGCACACTCTGTTGTCACAAAGCCTTGTCAGCATGGCAGGAGTTTGTATTTTGCTGGCAGAACTTTAATGAACTGGAACTTCAAATTTCTTATAGATGGTCAGGGCTTTCAGAGAGAGAGAGAGAGACAGAAAGAGAGAAAGAAAGAGAGAAAGAGAAAGAGAGAGAAAGGGAGAGAGAGAGAGAGACAGAGACAGAGACAGAGAAACAGAGAGAGACAGAGACAGAGAAACAGAGAGAGACAGAGACAGAGTGTGTGTGTGTATTTGTGTGTGTGTGTAACATTGGGTGGAATGCATTAAGTATTAAGTCCTACAAAGCTACAAAGCCTCCTAAGTAAGATATATAATCACTCAAAAGAATTTGGTCTGACTGACTACACAGGGCAAAATACAACTAAATGTGAATGAAGACTTTTATCTAGAATCTGATATGTAGTAAGATAGAAAACCTTATAGAGCTCAACCCTCAGTTAATCATTTTGGGACTTAAGTGGAAATGAATAAATGAATGCATATATTTAGTGCTGCTCTGTACCAATTACTAAACTAAGCATGGGGAATATAAGTACAAAAAACAATATACTCCTTGCCCTTAAAGGGCTTATTTTTTAATGAGGGAGACTATTGGAATTGGGACACCTAGGTGGTATAGTAGATAGAGCTCTAGGCCTGAAGTCAAGAAGACCTCAGTTCAAATGTGACCTCAGATACTTACTGTGTGGCTCAGTTTTCTCATTTGTAAAATGAGCTGAAGAAGGAAATGGCATACCACTCCAGTATCTCTACCAAGAAAACCCCCCCAAAAAAGGTGTCACTGAGAGTTGAACAAAACTGAAACAAGTAAACATACATATACTCCATAGGAAAGTAGTGGCCAGAGAAGGGAGTTTTGGTGTGGGAACTCACAAAGATGATAAGAAGAACAATTAGCATATTCTATTAACACACCCTATCCCAAGGCATGGGTAGTATCAGTTCTCAGTGAAAGGGCTAGAAAATAGAGAATGAATACATAGACTGGAGGTTCCTGGGTGTTGCAGAGTCTCATAGTTTATCTCCTCTCAGGCACACATGACCTCAGGTCAGCTAGTTTTGACAATGAGATGAGCTCTCAAATAATAAGGTGGAAGAGAATCGGCTTTATTACCTTTGGAAAATTATACAGTTCTTCTAAGGATCCTAAAATTCCCCCTGAAACAAAAGTCATCTTTTTAACACTACTATTTTTTTCCCTTGGGCAAAGAGGGGAGATTCTTGGGAGGAATGAGTGGTTAGAGTCATAAAATCCTGAAATATCTGTATTGGAGTTGGGGATCAACCCAACAGTAATTGAGAGGCATATAGTGGTCTTGAGGAAGCTGGTGCATATTAGAAACAAGGAATCAAACAGTAGCATAAAGGATGCTAACAAATGTATGACTGAGGAGCCAACTGACCACCTTACAAGGTTAAAAGAAAATGAGCTTGTTGAGTAGATCCCATGGATCCCAACCATGAATTCGTAGAAGGATATTATGAAAGCTACCCAGAAATGATTGGTAAGAATAGGATGAGATCTTTGCATCATCCGTGAGAATACCTATACTGATGAGATTATGAGTCTCCTGGAGCACTATCTTACAGTTTAAACATTGAAATATATATAGTTGGATTATGATTATAGCTCATATTAAGGATTGTTTCTGCAGTCTATGGATCATTAAAAATTGCCATATTAATTAAAAGAGTGACATGCAAACCTTTGTTGGAAGTCTCAAGAGAGATGATTAAAATTAAATGGTTTTTGGAAAGGAAACTATCATCTCACCTGTGTAGGTGAATAACCAAAGGCTGAATACAGCACATCAGTGAAAAAATACACTCAGATGCATTCTGGTATTTGATTTCAAACAATCACACAGACAAGCCAAAACAAAACTGTCTAGATACTTTGATTTGTATTCAACCTACTTTAAGCAAACATAAAGATACTGCAGACATCAGCCATCCTGGAATATTTCTGAATGTAGTTATCAGCACTTAAAAGCCAGAAAGATTAGCTCTTGGTTGTACAAAGCAGAAACATGGTATTTGAAATGCCAAATAAATGGTACATTTGGTGCTGAGCAATACCTGAAATCCAATCATTTTCCTTCACCTTCTGTAACATCTTTATTCCTTTTTGTTCAAGTGTAAATATGGACTAAAACACTTTCTAAAGCCAGCAATTTACAAGTTTTTAAACTATATTATTATATATATATAATATATAATTAAACTATATTATTAATCTAAATCACTTTAATTATTGGTGCTAACCAATGAGAAAGGTAAATGGTCTGGTAGATAAAGGAGTGAGTCTCAGGAGAGAAATCTCTAAGCAAGAGAAAAAAACATTCTAGCCTACAATTAAAATAATATGTCAATGACTATTACTGAGACCTAATAATGACTATGCTCTGTGACCTTGGGCAAGTCAAATATTCATTTAATTTTAGACATAGATCTCAAAGAATGTTACCTTTCTATGATGATCTGGCAACTTCTCCATAGTGGCACAGTTTACTCTAATTCTGTAGTAGCCTCATTTCCTAAAATATTTTGTATAGATTCCCATATCTTATGCAATATTCTATATCTTTCCCATTATAACCAGAAGAATTTGCTGAACAGCTCATGCCAGATAGACAGGCAATCCCAGAAAACTTATGCATCTTAGAATGATATAGATAGAGAACACACCCCGGTGTCAGGAATCCCACCTTTGATATATACTGTGTGACCTTCAGGGATCATTTAATTTCTTAATCTCTCAGGTAGCTCTATAAATTGCTGAGCAGGTGGTAATATGTATTAGTAGAAGGACTTTCCTTAGCAGGAGTTCCCTACCCAATGAAATCACAAGCAGGGTACAAACATCTCTATGTATGTGTATAGATGTATATGCATGGAGGTACAGATGCATAGACATATATATAATATACACACATATATACACAAGCATGGGCATGTATGTATATATACATACACACACGTATATATATATATATATATATAGTGTCTGTATATATGTATATAAAACACACATACATGCCCAGACATTTGTATTGGGTCATGGAACACTTTGGCTATCTGGTAAAATGTAGAGCTTTTCTCAGGATTAATACACATATATGTATGTGTGCATGGGTGTTTATATAGACACATACACATATATAACATTTATACAAAATGCATATGTATAATATATGTTCTATAGTATGAAGGGTGCATAGTCTATGGACCCTTTCACTGAAAAATACATGCAACATATATGAATATCCAGAAAAAGTCTTAGTGTAATTTTTAGCTTTAATAACTCCAGAAGTACAATGCTATAACTTTTTAATTATTTAAATTTCTTTTCTCTTATATGTATTTAGTTTTGTGGGTTTTGAATAATACGTTTTTAATTTTAATTTTAACAAGACAGGGCATTATATCATTATGCATTACTTGTGGACTGCATTGTCTCAGACCGGTGGATCAATGGAAGAGGTTCTCTTGCTTGACCACCTCGGTCACCTGATCTTAACCCAACATAGTTTTTTTCTTATGGGATCGAGACAAAACTGTTATGGATGTATCAAAACCTCAAAGCAAGGATTACAAATGAAGTCCTTTCCGTCACTGAGCAACAGCTGACGAAAGTTTCTACAAAGTTCAAAGATCGACCAGAGCCACGTGTTGTACAAAACAGCAGTTAAATTTTATGTTGACTGGAGCATCAGTATTTTAAAATTTTAAATAGCCTTTCAAATGTTGTTTTTCTAAGTTTGTGACATTTATACTGTTGAAGTTATTAAAGTTTAAAACTGCATTAAATAAACACACACATACAACATGATTCCCCCAAATTCTTAGTGCAGTTTTAAGTTTTCAGAACTTCAGAAGTACGTCTGTCTGTATGTATGTATTGCATATTTGTACCTAATCAAGACCAAAATGTCCATGCATACATTAGTTTTCCTGTCTCCCAGAAGCAGATCTCCAGCACCTCCCCCATGAATAATACTATTTTAGATGGTTCGTGCTTGTGCCAAATCACTATTACAGAAGGAAATGGTAAATTTCCAGAGGTTAGTGAAAATGAAAGATTTTTTCTCTAAGTTCACAGAACTCCAAAAAACAATTAGTGGACCCCCCCTCAAATCTCTGTGGACACCAGGAAATGAACTCTTTGTTTAATCTAACCTTTGTTTACAGATGAATACATGAAAAATATATAATATTTAGCAAGTACTAATCACTATGCTAAGAACCGTGATTTAAATACAAAAGCAAAGACTCTCTCTAGCCTCCAGGAGCTTAATGGGAAAACCAATACACCCAGAAAATTAGCAAACCAGGAGGACACTTTGGTTCAGAAAGTTATTAAGAAAGTACTGGGGTCATTGGAGAGTAGATACATACTCTCTATTCAGCAGCAGTGGCATGGTTCATGGTGAGGTTGGGACTAGGGTGGAAAGGCAGAAGAATGGAGGTTATCGTTCAGGAGGTGGTTAGAGGAAGGAGTGAGGAAAAGCAGAACTGAGGATTTCTTGTTATTAAATGGGCAGCAAATTCCTCTCATTTTCTGTTGGATTTTTTTTTTTAAATTCTGGGCATCCATTAATTTGCTATTCAATCAGGAATACCTGAGACAAACAACTAGCATAAGAAGAGAGAAGATCAACTTAATGGGCTGCTGGCATCTGGAATTTTTATAGGCCTAATTTCATTGCAGCTCAGTTTTTAGTGTGTTTCACTGGGTGATCAATACAGGGACAGATTCTCACAGGAAAGGTGATGGGGGCTGATATCTCAACTAGGGAGGAAAAAAAAAGCACATGAGGAAATAAAGCCCAAGATGATAAAATGATTTAGCCAAGGTTAGAAGATAGTAAATGACAGAGCTGAGAATTGAACCCAGGCCCTCTGACAATATATCAGGTGTTCTTTCTAGCATATGACTGTGGCTTTGTTGGAAGCCAGCATTTTATGCTGAGCCCCAGGCCCCTCAGATAAGCACACCCCGAACACCTGTTTCCAAGGGACAGGCTTGCAGCAGTACGCTCCGCCCAGCGGAAATCCCCGGAGTCAAGCTCCGCCCAGCAGAAAGCTCCTCACGCCTACATCCGCCCTTTCTCCTTGCTAGCTCTATGTAAGCACTGCCGAGAGCTGAATAAAGCCCTCTTTTTGCCAGCCACACTTTGCAGCCTCCCGTTCCTCCTTTTTCACCCATTCCCTTTCAGGCTGGGTCCTCCTCGGACTCCACGTTAACTGGCCCTGCTGGACAGGGCATGGCTTGATGATTATGCCAGAGTTGTAGGTGGGAGGAAATCTGTCATTTGAAGCAGCTACAAAATGCTAAACTGCTCACAAGTTAGTTTTCTGAGTCTAAAGCACACTGGCCTCATCTTTAGCCTGGTTCTCTATTTCTACCCTCAGAAAAACTAATGGATTAAATGATGATGGGAAAATTATAGCTGTAAGAATAAATAGCTAAAAGAATAAAGCTATAAGAATAAATAGCAGCTAGGTGGCCCAGTAGATGAATCATTGGGACTGGAGTCAGGAGGATTCAGCTTTCTGAATTCAAATCTGGCCTCAGACACTTACTTGCTGTGTGACTCTAAGCAGCTCACTTAACCCTGTTTGCCTCAGTTCCTCATCTGTAAAAATGAGCTGGAGAAGGAAATGGCAAATCATTCTAGTATCTTCGCCAAGAAAACCCTAGATGGAATAGGAAGAGTCTGAAACAAATGAACAAGAACAATGACACATAGAATAAAGGATGGGGTGTTTGTTCCTTTGTTCTTTTTTTTTTGTTAGTCATTAGCAAGCATTTATTAATTGTTTATTATGTACCAGGCACAGTGGTGCATAATTTTTACCACAGGGTACAAAGAAAAAAAAAGTAAAGTCCCTACCTTCAAAGACTATACATTTTAATAGAGACAATATCTAAGTATCTAGCCCCATAAAAGATATTTACAGAGCATATGAGGATAATCTGAAAGGGAAAGGCATTAGCAACTGGGGGTATCAGGAAGTTTCCTGCAGTAGGTGGGATTTGAACAAAATCTTGAAAGAAGCCAGGGAAACATCCCAGCCATGGGGGAATGTGAGTGCAAAGGCCTAGATCAGGAGTGGCCTTCAAGGCCCTCTAGGTCCAATTTATTCTATGAAGTTTGGATTCAGTCAAAGGTCCACAATTAAGGACCTAGAGGGCCACATGGGGCCCCACTCCTGACCTAGATAAAGGAGATAGGAGTGTCTGACTTGAGGAACTATAACATTATCATCAGAGCTGTTGATAGGCAGAGAATTTAACCACAAACTGATATGAAAGCCTTAAAACTTGTTGTGTAGTACAGTGAGACTTTAAGTAAGATCAAGGTTCCAATCTCAGAACATTCACATATTAACCAAGCGATCTTCAGCATATTCTGTGACCCTGAGCATGTCATTTGTCAGTCAGCCTCTAAACATTTATAATGCCTACTATGTGCCAGGCACTGTGTTAAGCACTGGTGATTCAGAAAGAGGCAAAAGATAATTCTGGCCCTCAAGAAGCTCATGATCTAAAGGGTGAGAAAACAACCTAACCAATATGAACAAAAAAGCGATATACAGGAAAAATAAGAAGTGATTAAAAGTACAGAGGCACTAAATAAAAAGGGTCTGGGAAAGGCTTCTTGAAGAAGATGGGATTTTATTTAGGACCTGAAGGAAGCCAGCAAAGCCAGAGGGTAGAGATGAGGGGGGGAGAGCATTCCATTTTCTTCCTCCATAGGATCATATCACTTAATTCTTAGAATCTTAGATCTAAAGCTGGAAGAGATCTTATAAGCTTCCATATAATGCCACCCTGTCATTTTAAAGATGAGAGATATAAGGCCAAAGGAGGTTAAAATGTCTCCCTTGAAGTCCTATAGATAGTATAAATCAGAGGTAGGAGTTGAATCCAGGTTCCCCAATTTCAGATTTAGGGTTGAACCTACTATTTCTTTAAGACTCTTCTTGCTCTAATATTCTATTATTCTCTGGTTAAGTAGAGATAATTTTCATGAGCATATGGCAAAGAAAAGATCTTAATGATTTGGGAGAGCATAGGGTGCCAACCAGGAATAGATAAGACTAATTATAATAAGATAATAAGACACTTAGTAACAGTGTGACCCTGGGCAAGTCATTTAACCTCTGTTTACCTTAATCCATCAGAGAAAGAGACGTCAAACAATTCCAGTATCATTGCCAAGAAAACTTCATGGACAATATAGTCCAGTGAGCCATGAAGAGTTAGACATTACTGAACAACTCAACAACAGGACACTTGTGTGTATATATGTATATATGGAGTATTTTAAATACATGTTGTCTTCTCCTATAGGATTAGTTAACTCCTTGAAGACAGGGACCATTTTATTTACATTTTTGTATACCCATGGCCCACCAATTAGGCGATAGAATGGATAGAGAGCTGAATTCAAATGTGACCTCAGACACTTACCAGCTTTGTGACTCTGTGCAAATCATTTAACCCCTGTTTGCTTCAGTTTTCTCCCCTGTAAAACGGGGATAATAATAGCCCCTAACTCCCAAGTTTGTTGTAAGCATCAAATGAAACAGAAATTGTAAAACATTGAGCACAGTACCTGACATCATTGAACTATGGAAATGTTAACTATTATTATTAATTATTTTATTATTATATAATAATTATATTTATAATTGTATTACTTTATTATTAAATAATTATTTATTAATTTTTAATTAATTTAATTATTATATTATATTAATTTTATATTAAAATATTATATTAAAATAATTAATTATTTATTAATAAATTAATTATTGAAATAATTATATTATTTTATTATTAATTATTAATTAATTATTACCACAGTGCCTGACAAGTAGGAAGGCCTTAATAAATATTTGTTATTTATTCATTTACTGGCAGAGAGTAAACATTTAGATGTTTAATAAATGTTGATCTACGGCTTCACACTACACAATTTTGCCTAAAGCTAATGACCGAACCTACTCAATAACAACAAACCTGCAAAGGGGGCAGAAGGGGAAAAAAAAATCTTTTTTTTTTTTGCTCTAGGCAAAAATTAATCTAAGAAACTTCAAGTGGGTGAGGAATCATTCCAATTTGGATACTTTCATTAACAGCCTAAAAATGGCCAGTTATGGATTAGCTTCCTCACAGTGATACTAAAGAATGCTACCTTCCAAGCAGTCTATGCCATATTGGTCATAAATGATTCCATGTTACTTTGCAAACTGTTCTGCATGTGGGAGATCCAAGAAAAAAATTTGGATTCTCAAGTTGACAAAATTCCTAGACACTTATTTCATACCTGTCATAAATGGCCAGTAGACACAACACTGGACTTAAAAGTTCAGGTAGATTTGAATTAAAATCTAGGTCCTCGTTAGCTGTGTGATCCTGAGCAAATCACTTAAACACTGTCACACTCAATTTTCCCATCTGTAAAATGGGATAACATCTACCTCACAGGATTGATGCAAGGATTAAATGAGATAAGGTGTGTGTGTATACATATATATATATATATATATATATATGTATTACGTATAATATATATAATACATTGCAAACCTCAAAGTATTAATCCAGTAAGTCAAATAAACATTTATTAAGCACCTATGCCACGCCGGGCACTGTGCTACGCACTGGTGATACAATTACTAAAAAGAAAGAGTCTCATACCTCAGCAAGCTTACTAGGAAACAAAGGCATACTCGGCAAGGGGGGCGGGGCAGAGCGGTGGGAGGTGGTGGTGGTTGGGGTGGTTGCTCCATGCAGTTGTAAGCAGGTGCAAAGTGGAGTGAATTGAATCTAGTTTCTCCCCTCCGAAAAGGAAGGCACTTAGGAGGAGTTTAGTAGTCCACTTACTATCAGAAAGGAGAGGAGGCTGAGGGAGGTGGAGTCGATCAAGGCTTGAATTAAGCCCCGTGGTGATGTGGTTAGAGATGATGAGCATAATCTGGGAGGGGCGTCTGGATCTGTGGAGTGTGGAGTTGAAACAATGTGGAGCAGCCGTGCAAAGAAGAGTGTTATTACATAAGTGTTAGCTAGTGTTGTTCCTGTTGTTTCGAGTCTCATCCTTCCTCCCCTCCAGAAGCCAGACAAACTTATTTAATAATACTAACTCCCACTTATAAGGTGCTTTAAAGATTTTTCAGAACACTTTGTTATTTCAAACTTTGATAGGTGTTAGTGAGTTATTTCAGTCGTGATTGACTCTTTATGACCCCATTTTGGGGTTTTCTTGGCAAAGATACTGGAGTGTTTTTTCTTGTTCGTTTGTTTGTTTTGTTGGTTTGGTTTTGGTTTTGGTTGCTTTTTTAAATTATATTGGATCTGGTCTAGAGTAGTCTTTGCTTTGTCACAGAAGTTGTGATGAACAAGTGGCTAAAACTGGAGGGGAGAGAGAATAGAAGAAATTTTTCATCTTTTCATTTCATCCTTTTCGTTCCTTTCCTGCAAGTTCTTGCCCCTGCCCTGAGTGGAGCCATCCCACAGTCTTTCCACTGGAGTAGATGAGGTTGGGGCCAGTTAACCAAGGCTGGAATCCCATGCTCTTCTACCCAAAGCAAAACAAGCTGGGTGCCATCCATCCACCTACATCAATGGGACCATTCATAACAAAAGTTGTCTCTCCCCAGAGTAAACTGTAGTTAGTACTGCCATGTATGAGGGGTCCACAGAGGGAAGCCACCAAACCCCATTGGAGGCACAAGACTGAAAGCTTTCAGAGTCCTTTTTGTTTTTGTTTTTGAGGCTAGTACCTTGGGCTCTGAGGAAGGCCATGCGGGAAGATTTTAGTTCAGGGAGTCTGTTTTCTAGACAATTTCCAGCTGTAGCTTAATGATCCCCAGTTTTCTGATATCCACAACAATGGTCTGGGGCCAAGTGGTGAAGAATCCTGAATTTCATAGGTCACTGTCTGAATCAGCAGTGTGGACAGGCCTGGAAGTTCTATGACCTTAATTTCAAAATGCATATGGTGGAGATAAACACCTTCCCTTCCTCCTCCCACTTCTGGCTGTCATCAGTTTCAAGCTTGCCTTTAAATTTCCACCTGTCAACCCACTTAGATGAATATCTCATATTGGTCTCCTTGACAGAGCCATATGTTACCCCACCAGCCCTTCATCTTGATGTGAAATTCACCCAAGTGTACTTTCCGGGCCCCCTTCAATTGAGCACATGTCCTCAGTTCATTCCTCGACATTTCAGTACAGCTTAAGAGGCTCTCTCAGGAAACCTTTGACAAGGGAGAGAGAAAGCAAAGGCCTGCTGCATGTAGGAGGCACCATCTCAAAGCCAAAGCTGGATGCAGTACCCTTCATAAAGTTCCTCCACCAGTCTGGGGTTTCTTCTTGTGTCTTTGTGACAGCCAGAAAAGTAAACAAGCTCAGCCTGCTGGGCACAGAGATGTTCCTGGAGGCCTTTTTCCAAAGCTTCAAATATCTTCTTCATTTGCTGAGGAATTGGGTCTTGGCAAGTGATCCCCTTATGCAATGTAGTATTAGAATCTCCATTTTACAGATTTGGAAACTGAGGCTGTGAGGTGAAATGAATTGCTTGGGTCATACAACTAATATTTGAGACTGTATATGAAGTTTCTTGGTTCCAAGTATACTCTCTATCTGCAATCCCCCAAGGATATACCTTTCATTTTCTCAGCATTTACCCTACCTGGAATCTTTTATCCCTCCCATTTCCTCATTTGTAAAATGAAAATTCTGGACTAGATGACCTTTAAGGTCTCTTCCAGCTGTTAGAGTCTGTGAAAACAACTGAATTTGTGGAAATGCTATTATCTGTCCTGCAAAGCTCAGCTCAGAACTTCCCATTTCCATGAAGCATTTCCTGATCACTCCACTTTAGAGTGACCTCTCCCTCCTCTGAAGTCCCATTGTATTTTGTGTTTATACCACTCACTGCAAACATCTGAAAGGCAGGACCATATCTTATACATCCTCACATCTTCAGTAGTTCTAAATAAATAACTGGTAGAAAACTGAAGATGAAATGCACTCTTTTAGGTATAGTGGGCTTTCCCTCCACCAAGGACATGTTGAGAGGCAGTTTCTTTTGCTGATATGTGTAGATAAAGTCAAATTTACCATTGCTAATATGGCCCTGTTGTTTGATAAGTTACCAATTTCTGAAATCCTGGCAGCCTGCTAAGTAACTTTGTTGACCTCAACAGGGTTGAATCTGTTCCTGGACAATGCAAAAGTGATGCTAGGTACTGTCATTATTTAATTAATCGATTAACAAGTGAGAGGAGAGGAGAAGAAGGGAGAGAAGAGGAGGTAGGAGAAAGGAAAGTGGAGAACAGAGGAAGGAAGAAGAGGGAAAGGGAAGGGAGAGGAAAGGAGGAGATGGTAGGGAAAAAGAGGAGCCAGATGGAGAGAAAAGGGAAGGGAAGGGGAGAGCAGGTGAGAGGAAGGAAAGAGAAGAGTTCAAATGTGTTTTTTAGCTCCTTACTAGCTGTATGTTTCCTTAGGGAAGTTACTTGGTCTCTGTCAGTTTTCTGATCTGTAAAATGGGACTAATAATACCCCCTACCTCAAAAGGTTGTTGTAAGGATAAAACCAGATAATATTTGTAAAATGTTTTGTAAAACTTTAAGTGGTAAGTGTTATTATTATTTATTGTAGTAGTAGTAGTAGTAGCATCAGGGTTATAGTACTAGTAGTAGTAGTTGGGGAGTGGGGAACTAATAGTTGGTATACAAATTGTTATAAAATTGGCCTGACCCAAATGCCTATGGGATTCAATCCTAGGTGTCTATGTAGGTTCTCAAGCTCTTTCTGATATTACAATTCAGAAAGGTGATTCTTTTTTTCTTTCACTCATACCATATTCAAAATTGATTCCCCTTCTGTATCTCAGAAGTTTTAAAGGACTAATTAAAAACATCATGGTATGCAAGGGGAATTTAAAAGAGGTGGGCAGTTATCAACAATTGAGAGTAAGGTAAGTTTCCTTTGCTCATTTTGTTCTGGTTTCTCTAGTACAATGTAAGAGCATACATGCTGGGTAATTGAATTGATCACAAATATATACTTAGAATTAGTGTATGCTTGAAAACAAAGTTATAATAAGCTTCCAATTGAGATATTTTGGAGTCAAGGGACTCTATTTTGTATTGTAGCCCTATGACTTACTACCCACATAATCTTGAAAAAGTCACTTGACTTATAAGTGATCTCACCTGAAAGATGAGTGGATTAGACAAGGTAATCTCTGAGGTCCCTTCCAACTCCAAAATCATGATCCTATATGAGATAGTTTTCTATTTTTATTTTAGGAAAACGACAGTGCGGTATAGTGGATAAAGAAATCAGGAAAAGCTGCTTTCAATGGCTGCCTTTTGAACAATATGGTGGTATGATTATGGGAAAGCCACTTAATGTCTCAGTGTCCCAAGCAATTGTTGAAAATTATAAATTGCAGATGAGTTGCTACAGAGTTTCCATGCTGGAAATTATAGTCCCAAACCCCCAAAATAATAATAACTTTAGAGGATAAGGTGATTGAGAGAATGATTACAGGGATAAATTGTTACTGATCTACATTATTAAAAGAAAACCAAAGCATCAATATAGTCTCAACACCTAAGGTTGTTTGGAGCATTTGTCATTATAGCCTCATTTCTGCCTCAGTTGTTTTGATCAAGCCAACTGCTTCTGACAACCCAATCGAGCCTCCAGTGACAATGAAGTAAAAATTGTGTTGTGTCTCTCCTACTCAAAACTAGTGTCGCAGCAGGAAGGATTTCGGGGAAATGTGAATGGAGAGTTACAATAGCAAATATGGTACAGGTAGTTATACAACTTTTTCACTGAACTGCAGTATTCCAACACAAGGCCTCTAATAATTAAATGCTCACAGCTCAGAATCCATTTAATATGCAGTACGCTTGTTATGGTGTCATATATGGGCTCTTGGTGATATGTATCCTTTTTAAACAGATATTGGTATTAGGCATTTGTGAATTTGAACATATAAATCAAGAACATATTTCAGAAATTGTTCATTTCTTTCAATGTTTTCATAGTCATTTGTGCCATTGACTATCTTTGCATAATTTCGAAAAATGAGAGTGAAAATCAAATCCAATCAATCAAAATGCAGTAGTTTCCCCCTCCTATTTTATTTTTTTTGTCATAATTACGCTGGTATTTTTTGCTTCGTTTGTTGCATATATGTCTATATGTGTGAGTATATTTATGTGTTTTCCTTCTTTCTTCCTTCCCTTCCTTCCTTCTCCTCTCTTTTCCTTTCTTTTCCTTTCTATCTTTTTTTTTTTTTACTAGATCTCTGATTTCATTAGTGTAGATAAGGGCGACTAGGTGGTTCAGTGGATAGAGTGCTGAGCCTGCACATCTTCCTGAGTTCAAATCTGGCTACAGATATTTACTAGCTGTGTGACTTTGGACAAGTCACTTGGCCCTGTTTGCCTCAGTTTCTTCATCTGTAAAATGAGCTGGAGAAGGAAATAGCAAACCACTTCAGAATCTCTGCCAAGAAAACCCCAAATGGGGTCACAAAGAGTCAGATATGACTAAGACAAAAACAAAAACAAAAATTCAACTGAATAATCATTAGTATAGAGAGAGTGCCCGTTGAAGGAATTTTTGCTATTAATACTGATTGGCAAATGCTCTGTAAATTATAGTCTTAAAGAGTTGCCTGGGGAAACAAGAGATTAAGTGACCTGTCCAGTGAGCTTTAGTGGAGGGACTTGAACTTAGGTCTTCCAGACTCTGAGGTCATCCCTTGATTCACTTTGCCACATTTCATTTCTTGTGAGCATATGCACACTCATATATTTGCTGATGTGTAATT
Organism: Phalanger gymnotis; assembly: GCA_028646595.1. Lineage (NCBI taxonomy): Eukaryota > Metazoa > Chordata > Mammalia > Diprotodontia > Phalangeridae > Phalanger > Phalanger gymnotis. Next base: position 200,683,345 of record CM053625.1, read on the forward strand.
TAGAAAATATCAACATTAAGCCGCTACATTAGGTTTCATGATCTCAGATGACTCCTGTAAAAATAATTACTTTGCAGCAGGAGAAGGGCAGGGTATTTTGACCTCATATTGAAAAGCAGTTGGGACTGTTGATTTAATTACAACCACCAACTCAATTATTTTACACTTTCATTACCCATGTGTTCTTCTCTAGGGCAGGTATCCTGGTGACAGTCACCTAAAGTGCCTAGATTAAGGAAATCATTGATTTTTTATTTCCCTAAAGAAGACCAGATTAGTAATGAGCTAGAGTCTGTCCTACCTTCCCAAATTAGACTGGTATAATTTTCCTTTCAGGAAAAAAGGTAATGTGTCAGACCCATGGTATCTCTCACTCTGAGTCTCATTCTTCACTGCCAGGGCTGGCTATTTTTCTTTCCATACAGTACTTCTATCATGAAGTTTAATATTAAAGAATTTTAACATTTTCTTGCAGTTATGCTAAAAAAGATAGCCTAATACAAATTCTCAGAAAACTTCGTGGACAAATCCTGCTGGTTTTACTTTTCTCTTTGGCCTTGACTTTCTAATCCATCTTTTAAATCTCTAAACTGGCAGTGTTTATTTATTTATTTTTTTTAGCACAATATCCTTCCTGGCCTCCTTGTACATAATATCTTAGCCCTCAAGGTAGTCCCAAATGTTGCCAACAGAAATCATCCTCTTAGCCACAAAACTTCTCTTAACTACTTTGGATACCATAGCAGCCACTGTTCTCTATCTCCAGGACAATCTGTTGCTGTCCCTTCTGTCTGATTCTCTGATATTCAAGTTTGAGCAGAAATATTTAATTAGAGGATTTTGGCCAATAGTCATACCAGCTGCCATCTGTGCAAGATATTTTGAAATCAAAAGAGAGAAAACATAAATGACCATGATACTGATACTCAAACATGAAGCTGAATAGAACTTTATCATCACATACAAATTCCTGCCAAGAGCTATGAATTGATTTCAACACTTGCACCATTAAAGGACATTCAAGAAGACAACTAAATTACCTTCAAGAATTAGAAAAAGCCAGAATGCAATCTAATTCAGTGGTAATGGAATATTTCTTCTGTATCATTTGCAAATTTTAAACATACCTACTTAGCACATTTCATTAATTACAGAGATTTGGACTGAAAGAGCTTAAGTGCCCATATCTTTTATTTTACAAATTAAGAATCTGAGAGCCAGAGAGGGAAATATCTTGTTCAAAGTCATGTGGTAATAAATAGCCAAGCCTTGATTTGAACCCATGTGTGGAGAAAAGGTATGGCATGTTCATGAACACAGAGCATAGGGCATGGCCAGAATTCATGCCCAAGTATTCAGACTCCAAAGTCAGTGGTTTTTGGACTAGCCTATGCTAATATACGGTCCCAAATTAATCTAGCTGTGGATCCCTGTACCAACCCCACAACCGTAGGATGAGTTTGATACCAAAGGAAGAGGCCAAGGGGCTCCAGATTGATTATAGGAGTTTAATCAATCATTATAAATACTTACAAACAGGGGCAATTTGGGGTGGCTGCCAGATGGTTCAGTGGATCCCCACAAAGACCCCAGGAAAGCGCAGTGGTAATTATAGAAATCAGAGGGAGGTGGAGCCATAGAGTACATCACTATTGATTGGTGGATATTTTGGATTTCTGCTTAGTAATAAACTCATTTCTGAGCTTGGACATTTTACCCAAACAGGTTTGTGAGAGTCTTAAACGTGTCAACTGTATCCATGTTACGACTTTCATTGGTCACAGTATCTAAGTTATAACTCAGTGTCTAAATTATTATTTTTAACAGGTCACCATGTCCAGACTTATACAGAGTTTAGGTTTATGTCTTTCACTTCTTACTGTGTATTTTGGCTTTTCCACATTCAGGACCCCACAGCTAATAATGCTTTTTGAAATATGATTATTCAAATTACTGCATAAACATGGATCTATTAAATATATACTTAATTCAATCAAGAAGCATTTAGTAAATCCCTACTCTGTGCCAGAAACTATGGTGGGCACAAGAGATAAAAAAGACAAAACTTAGTTCAAGAACTATTTATTGACTGATGAAATGCAAGAGGAAGATATTAAGATGAATAATATATGGTCCTTGCCTTTAAGGAGTTATAAAAATAGCATAAATATGCCTCCTCCCAAAAAAACCCCACAATTTCATAATCAGAACATGATAAGAACCATAAGGACAAGAATTCTATCCAGATTCAGAGAACAAATAAAGGTCATTTGGTTGGAGTTAGCAGAGGAAGCTTCATGAAGGAGGTTACATTTGAGTTCCTTTTGGAAAGGCTAGAAGGATTTTGAAAAAAAAAAAAAAAGAGATTTGGCAGACAGCTTTCCAGGCAAAGGTTTTGAGATGCAAAAGCTCAAAGAATGTTCAGGAAGTTATGAGAAGTCTAACTACCAGGAACAAAGAACATGTATTGAAGTAGAAGAATCGTAGTTTGGACCAGAAGATAGAGGACCTTGAATTCTAGCAGAAGAATTTGGCATTTATTCAATTATAGAAGTCATGGAAGGATCATTTTCTAGCAGGATGATATAACAACTCACATTATATAATACTTTAAAATTTTGAAAACATGACAGACAAACAGATAAGGATCATCATTTCCTACAGTTTTTTTTTCCTCTAAGCCTTATAGTCCCTTCAGTTACTTGGATTAAAAGTGTAGTCTTAGACCTTGCTGCTTTCTCCTTCAGATTCTGACTCTCAAGTCTCCCAGGAGCCATACATTTGGGAAGAGAAGTAATGAAAGACCCCACTACTGCTGCCATGGTTTCACTGATGTTCCACATGGCCAAAGGGAACCATTGTTTCTGCTTCCTCCTGTGTCCCTCTCTACTCTTGTAAGGGACATCTTTTTAAAACTTCTATGTAGCAGAAAACTTTTTAAAATGCTAATCTTATGTTAATGTCCTCTATTCTCAAGTTAGGAAAAGTTACAATGCTCAGGGAGCTTTGCTTTCAAAACAGCTAGTCTAAGTTTTGCCCAAAAGGCTATGATAGCACCATATGATACTGCTTCATATATGATCAGAACTGAGCTTTAGGAAAATTAATATAGCAATTCTATATATGTAGACTAGATTGAGGATGTGAGAGGTAGAAATACCCTGTAGAATGTTATGGCAATGTTTAGGCAAGAGGCAAAGTTCAGAACTAAGATAGTGGTGGCAGTGAAATAGAAAGGGATAGAGTCCAAGAGACACTAAAAATAGAATTAAACTACTGTGGGTATGATGAGCATGAGGAATAAATAAAAGATGACCAAGGTTTTGAATTTAGGTGACTAGGGGAATAGTGGTTCAATTAACAAAAATAGGGAAAGTTATATAAGAGGACTTAGTTTGAAGATGGGGGGTTGGGGGTGGGGTGGGTGACATGCAGAAATAGTTTGGAACCATAGAAGTTTAGTACTGGCAAAGAATCTAGGGAGCAGTTTGGAGAGAAAGGTCTGGGCAAAAAGTACATTAGGGAGTCATTTGCAGAGATAGAGATGAATGAATGAAAGTAGTATCCTCTCAAGAATATTGTTGGCTTTTTTTTTTTCCTAATCAAATATATTTAGTAGATCTGTGAGCTAGGCAGACAGAGACATAAGCAAGTGCCTAGATATATCTTCCATAATGCTTTACATTTTTAAGTAGTAAATGTAGAAATAAAGTCATAAGCTGGAATACTGACTCCTATTTTGGATAAAAGTTATTCTTAGAACAAATAAAAGACCTATTTGAAACAATAATAAAATATTGGCAGGAATTCAGAGATTTTTGTATTTCTCCCTATTTTCTCCATGCTAAGATATTAACTAGTTTTTAAAATAGGACTATGAAAAATTCTGTGCATCGAACTACATATAGCTATTTAAAGCAATTTAAGGAATTCATTTACAAATTTTTTTTCAAACTTCCGCCAATTTCACTTGGATAATCATTAAAATGTTTTATTATATTAATAATTGAGTGTTTCACATTATTTGTCACTTTTATTTCAAAGATCAATAACAAATGCGTTTAGTCAATCTACTAGAGGCTAGGAAAGTACACTTTCCAGATGTTGTACAGCGATGTAGTGTTAATGTACCATGTTCCCAAATAAGCAGCCAAGTCCCGGATAGAGGCCTTAACAGAGCAATGACACAAGTGGTCTGGTCATTAATTAATTCAAATTTTCTGATAATTAATCTGATAGAATAAGGGGTGATTGAACACCCACAATCTGCTATAGCCACAAGATCTTTTCTATAATATTGCTGTCACAATGTGATATGGTAGTCAAAAAAGCTAATGCAATCTTAGGCATCATTAATTGAGGCATAGTGTAACAGAAGTAGGGAGGGAATAGTACCATGATCTATTATGTTAAGTTCTAGGCATGACATTTTAGGAACAACTTTAATATGCTTTAAAGTGTCCAGGTGAGGGTATCTGTGGATAGAATGCCTGGGCCTCCAGTAAGGAAAACCTGAGTTCAAAGTTGTCTTCAGACTTTTAATAATTGTGTGGCCCTGGGGAAGCCACTTATTCTCTGCCTCAGTTTCCTTAACTGTAAAATGTGGATAATAATAGAACCCACCTCACAGATTTGTTATGAGGATCAAATGAGATAAAAATTGTGAAGCCCTTAGGAGCAGAGTGCCTGGAACATATTATATAAATATTAGCTATTATCATTTTTAATTATTATTCAGGATTGCAAAAGTCTTTAACTTCATGTCGTAAAAGAGGACTGGCTAAAGAAATTGTAGATGGTTACAAAGGTAAGAAAGTAACCTGGTTAAGTGAAGATTTGAGGAACGGGGAAGATTACTGTATGTTAAGGACTTTTTAAGGACATGCTAGTCTGATATTAAATTTGTTCTTTTTGGGCCTAGAGAGCAAACCTATTAAACAAGTTTGGAGGTTCAAAGTAGCAAGTTCAGACTGTCTGAGGAAGTAACCCAACCTTAGGAAGCAAGAGAACCATGACAAACCAGCAGAGGAGATTGTTGGAACAGTAAAAATAGGTAAAAGGAATACCAGCAGAGAGAATTGTCACCCTTTCCTATCTCCTCCTCCCTTCAAAAAAAGCCACAGGAGGAAAGAACATTTAGGAGGAGGGGTATTGAGAGTGTCAAGGAGGAAGAGGACTGACTTTCCCTAGGGCACACACATTGCAGAAGGAAAAATAACACTGACACACATGGAAGGCCCCCCAGGTAACCAGACTTCCCCTTGCCCTGCCACAATGAGGTCACTTCTCTGACTCTCAGAATCTCTCTCTCTCTCTCTCTCTCTCTCTCTCTCTCTCTCTCTCTCTCTCTCTCTCTCTCTCTCTCTCACACACACACACACACACACACACACTCACTCTCTCTTTCTCTCACCCCCCTCCTCTTCTCCTCTCCCTCCCTCCTTCTCCCTACCTCCAAAACAATCAGCTTTGAACCCACAGTATAAAGGGCGAGTCTAAGAACAGCAGCCCTGAGACCCAAGCTCTGAGACCCAAGCTCTTCTCCTTTTTATGAGCTGCCTCCAGGCAGCCTCTGAGGAGTGAGAAGCTGCTGCCTTCTTTAGCTATCACTTGCAACAGCAGCTCCTTGCTTTGTTGCTCTTTTCACTCAATTGCCATCCTCCCTTCTTGAAGGGGTGTGTGTGTGTGTGTGTGTGTGTGTGTGTGTGTGTGTACCACTCATGAAATTTTTTTAAATTGCTAATTCAAGAAACATTTTATTAAATGGCTACAATTTTCAAGGCATTGAAATAGGCGATGGAAAAAGGAAAATAAAACCTTCTGTGCCCTTAAATATGCTACAATGAATAATTTCGACTGAGAAATTGATGTTCCTTATTAAGCAAAATAGTATTATATTGTTGGTGTATAAAGTCAGTTGATAATTTTTAAAACAGGTAACGCATTAAATAATTATTGCTTATTAGATAAATACAAGTGATTAAACATTAAACAAAAAAAGTATTTTCATTAGACTGACACCTAAATTACTTTTATAGGCATATCTGCTTTAACGAGTATGCCAAGTGGTTTTGTTTTTGGTCTTGGCTTTTTAATGCCGTTTACCAAAATTGTGATATATCCTAATGAGCTATGTGGTGTTTGGTGGAATGATGTGGGAGGATGGTTGCTCCTGATCAACCCCACTTCCCACTCTATATAATCAAAGAAATTGAGGCAGATAAGAACATCTCAAACTAAGTGTAAAAAAAAATGTGTATAGTCTGAATCCCTTTGGAAAGTGTGAGAAATTCAATTGATTGAATGGGATGATTACTATTGCTTGGTCAGTGATAAAACTAGTTTGCTAATTCTGTATTCAGTTCAGGCAACAGCAGTGACAAATAGTTAAGGCAGGAAACAACTTTGTTGCGTGTGATTACTGTGTTTCCACCAAAGGGCATAGGGGAGAAGAGATTTCTCTCTTTCTCCCACTCCCATCAGCCATGTTGTATTTAAGCAGAGCAACTAAACCAGCAGGAGACACTCTATCCAGCAGGAGACAGTTCAAGAATCAGGTTGAGAGAGTTGGAAGCAAAGACACACACACATTTTTTGTGGGAACAGAGACAGAGAGGAGAAGTATTCTAGGCAGGAAATAGCTTCAAGCAGTACAACCTCTAGCAGCAGAAAAAGAGAGTTAACGGGAGAAGTAGCACTTGTAGTCTAGAGTTGAGCTTCAGAGAGGCACAGACCCAGGGATCCTCATTGAGCAATTCGCCAGGCAGATATGTTGGAACAGCATGAGTTGGTTGGTTGGTTGTTGTCTTTCATTCTTGAAGAGGACCAAAATGACATCGTTAGGCTAGAGTCAAGTTCGACTGTGGCTGATCAGGCCAATAATAGCTCGGAAGACTACCACAAGTTGGGCACAAATTGTCCAACGTGAACATTTACGGTGGATTCTCTGAATTTCTGCATCTTTCGTCTCCTTTGAGCTATTTCAGTTCGGCTTTGCCCATACAGCACAGCACCTTCTCTGAAGCAGGCACGCCATGCTGAGTGGTCCTGTGCTGGTATCTCCCATTTCACACAATCAATTCCAAAATTCTTGAGAGAGTTTTTGAGAGTATCCTTGCATCACTTCATCTGACCACCATGTGAACACTTGCTCTATGTGAGTTCTCCATAAAATAGTCTTTTTGGCAAGCATGAGTACTCCACCGAGAAAGGACATTGCAACATTGTACAACATGAGTTGTCCTGGTTACCATTATTCCCCACATGGGTGTCTGCTACCTTGTAGCTTACTGTTCTTACTATATCTTCTTATTAAAAGCTTTTTCTTTGAGCAAACTTTGTCTATTGATCGATTTACAAGTAAGCTCACCCATGGAGACTCATGAGCTTTTTGTTTTAAGCTGTGTGTGTAGGAGAGTCACCTCCCTGGTGACCTTCTCTACAAAACCACGAGTATTGAGTTGTGGTGGAAAGGAGTAGACCAGAGAGAATGCTATATTACTGGTCAAAATGGCACAAAGGGAGTTCTCTGTTTTTTGTTTTTGTTTTTTCCCCCATAGGCACCAAATGAGAGAATATGGTTCACTACATAGAGAAAGCTAGAAACAAGAAAGACTGTGATTCATGAAATCATGGATTAAGAGCTGGAAAGCATCTTAGAGGTCATCAAGTCCAACCCCCTTGTTTTACAAATGGACAACTGAGGGCCAGAGAGGTAAGGAGATACGTCCAATGTAACCCAGGTAACACATGCCATAGTGAAGGTTTTAATTTAGGTCTTCTGATTTCAAATGCCAAGAACTTTCCACTGTACTGTGTTGTATCTGTACGTCTGACACACAGTGTGTGACTACAGACAAGTCACTTTTGAAGGAGGGTGGTTACAATGTAACAGCCAAATTGAAGCCCACCATTAATCCCCTTTGAGGTCACCATCAATCACCTTTACATTTTTGTCTTTGTTCTTGTCCTATACTCTGTAATGACTTGAAACAGCTTAAGGCACAGCTCTGGGTAGATTGCCCAAGGCTAGTCCCCTGAGCCCCGTTTCCCTTGAATCAGCATTATGTACAAGGATCAGTCCAAGTTCATCTTAAGGAAGGACCACACTGTTACCAAATAGGGTCCCCACACCCTGGCTTATGGTGCAACTGTTTCGCTGCCCACGCTAGGTCAAGCTAGGTCCCTCCACCCAGTTCTAGGAAGCTGACTACCCTGGGAGAGACCTCCTCGTCACAGGATGGTCGCATCCCAGTATCCTTGTGCCATATTCCCAAAATTAACCCTGAGCTATGGATCTAACCAATGACTCATCTTTGCTTCTGTACATCATTGCTTCCGCTGGCGACCCTCCCTAATTGTGTAATTGTGGGGTTTTTCCCTTTATAAGCTTTGTAGTCCCTCAGGTCAGGGCTGCCTAATTTGAGCACATACTCCAGGTAGTCACACGCTTGATCAATAAATCCACACTCTATATTAATCTTGGACCCATGTCTCATCTCGCTGTTATTTTCTTCACAACAATAACAACCGATGAAATTATACATCTGGACCAAAAATTAAAATAAATTATCTTCTTCCCTCCCTAAACAACCCACTTTATTACAATAAGAAAATGAAACCAAAATTTAAGGTGTTATGCCTAGGGGGAAAAATGTTCTGGGATAGGCAATCATTGACCTGGAGAATTAGGGCAGGAGCTAAAGTTCTTATAAAATAAACGGGGGGGGGGGGGGGGGGGGGGGGGGGGGGGGGGGGGAAACTTTTGTCCACAGGAAATAAATTCAAACATAATATAATACTGGTCAATGATGATCACTGTAACTTGTGTAATTGCTTCAGAGTGGCAAATGGTATGACAAATATACTCTGCTAAGCTATCTGCCAACATTTGGAAAGGGTACTTCATCAACTAAGTAAAGGATTTAATGTATATAGTTCAAATGAAAGAACATAAAATTTTATTTTTTTTGAAAAGTAACAATAAATTCAGACATTTTACATTTAAGGAAAGCTCAAAGGGGACATTAATTGAAAAGTCTGAGCTAGGCAATAGTATATCTCACCTTTGCCAATAGTTATTTCTCAGAGAGAGAGAGAGTGAGAGAAAGAGATTAATTCTCAAACTCTATCTTCAGTGTAGTCACAATCCCAGTCCTTTTGGGGATCTAAAGATGGAACTAAATGAGTCAATGAAAATAAAGGAATTTTAGGGAAAATAGTTTCCAGCTTCTACTGTTTTGTTTCACAGTTGATGAGGAGGGAATCAAAGCATTCACTTCACACAAATAAAAATATAGATTATTTGACTTCTGAAAGCTTTAAAGTATATTAGAGGGTTCTAGTAGCATGGATCCTTATAACTCTGTCCTTGGCTCTTAAGAGTTTCCTCATTGGAGGAAACTTAACTAAAAGAAACTTTGCTTAGGTACACATTGACAAGAAAATTAAACATTATTTTTTTGAAATTCTAATATGATTTAAGATTTCTCATACTGACACTTTTAAAAAAAATTGGCTCTATCTGTTCAGAGTAAAGCAAATTATCCTACCAAAAGACACCTGAGAAAGAAGGGATAAATTACAATTTTTTTTACATAGAACTGTATGAAGAAAGTTATAATTCGATGCAAATGGGCATAGGATATTGACATCTGTAATGTTAGTGGGATATGAAGATCTTCCCCGCCCATTAATAGGCCTCATGTAGAGCCCATTAAGGGAAGCTTGTTTAGGGGAGGCTTGATTGTAGGAAGGGTTTCACACCTTTTGGTACTAAGTTGAATAGGCACTGAGTCACAAGGGTTGTGATGCCTTCTGGCTCTAAGAAGTGTATATATACTCTGAGTTGGTATTTTCCTTTGGGGGCTTGCTTATAAAAAGAATCTTTTGATTCCTTGGTTGAGACTCTGAGTAGACAGACATATATTCAGAGCTCTCCAACTACTCAAATGTAAAGGCTCTCTCGATCCAGTGATATATGTAAAGTATATAGCAATATTGCTTTTATCAGGCAGTTAGAGACCTGTCTGTTGATCTTTGTGCTTGTATTTCCTCTCTGCTTGTATTTTTTCTGACATTCAGGGTGCTGGCTTTTCCCCTGAGCTAGTAAATGTAATTAAAAGTAGGATTGTTAATCACATTTTGAGCAGTCTTTTCTAGAAAAGCAGATCAAAGAACCTGTGCTAACAGGCCATCCTGGGTGTGCTAGGGTGCTTGCTGTTTCAACACCAAAACAAAACAAAAAAAAGCTTACAAACAGAGCTAAGAATGATCAAATTCTTAAGTCAATTATTGTCATTGTGTGTTTTCTGTACTGTTGTGATAATAACTTTCATCTAGGCTAAGACCTGACTGTTTTAATCTGTACAAATAAACTATACTTCATATTCTCATTTGTTTTTCATCTTTTTAGTGTTCAAGATGGAAGTTTTGTTTCAACGGCATCTATTAAATGAATTGTTTGACTTCCAGATTAACTGTTGTCAATACCTGAATTATTCAGTGTAGTCAAATAGAGTAAGGAGATAACTTTGGGGTTTTATTAACATTTATAATAAAAAATGCTTTTCCAAAATTCTGTCTAGAGTTTATAAAAGCATGCTTCAGGTTTAACTTACATTCATCTGCAGGAATGGTCATAGTTAGCAAGTGAAAAATATGTTTTAAAATTGGGAAACAAAACTTGAAGAACATTAGACTACATCATAGTCACCTGAGAAAAGCCTGGGGCAGTCAAGTTCAGTATTTTATGCCTCATTATACCACTTGTCAATGTAACTTCTTTCTCTTTCTTTTTTTTTCCTTCCTTCCTTCCTTCCTTCCTTCCTTCCTTCCTTCCTTCCTTCCTTCCTTCCTTCCTTCCTTCCTTCCTTCCTTCCTTCCTTCCTTCCTTCCTTCTTTCCTTCCTTCCATCCTTCTTTCCTTCCTTCCTCTTTTGTTACTTTCTTTTTCTACCTTTCCTATTTCCCTGTTTATCAATGTTATCTATGTCACAGTGATAATGGGAGGATTAATAATGCATTAACAAGTTTTATAATTACGTTATAAGATATAATATTACAAGATGCATTCCCTAGAAAGGGGCAAAACAAAGTGATATGTATAGTCGGAGGAGGAAGGTCATTGAGGGCAGGGAGACAGTACTCAGTATTCAAGATAATATTTTCCTAGTACTTAGTGAATCCCTACTCTTATGAAACTGGAAAGTATTCTTTCAACTGAATAAATGAATGAAAAAAATTATTAAGCAAGCATTATACTAATAGTGGGGGATACAAACACAAAAGCAAAGAGAGTTCTTGCCTTCAAGGAGCTTAAATTCAGGTAGGGAAATGATACACAGGGGCAGGGGAGGAGTGGCAGTTGAGTACAGAGAACTACAGGGACTGTGAATGGGACCAATAGAATAAATCTATAAGGTCCCATTAAGAAACAATGGCAGAATAGATCTGATCATGATTCATGACTTCAGAAAGAAGGTGGGGTGTGGGGACTATTGTAGAAGTGGTTGTGTATGAGGTAGTTGGAGAGAAGGGAAGTGAAGACTGAGTCTTTCCTGAAGTAATGCTCTGAAATATGCAATCGTTAAGCTGAGGAACGAGTGCCACAGGCTGAAGTTCCTACAAAACAAACTCTGGTGAGCTAAGAGATTTTTGTGGGAGGTTTTAGAGAGGTGGAATAAAAGAAGAGAATGAAATGGGGGCGCTTATTATTCAAGATGAATAGTAAGTGCCTCCCATTTTCCACTGGAGTTGTGTTTTGTTTTCATTTTGTTTAGTTTTGGTGCTAGGCAAACATTAATTTGGCTATTCAATCTGAATCAGCTGAGCTAGATAATTAGGATAAGAAGAGAGATGATCCTATGGGCCATTGGCATTTGAAATCCCCTGAGGAATGTTTACTGGCCTGGTTTCATTGTAGCTCAGTTGTGGTACTAACACTGGGTGATCTATACTTGGGAAACTGCTCATTAACCTCCTAAATGCAAAGCCTGTTTGTAAGGACAGATCTACTGGGGGAAGACAGCAAGCTCTCTAAGACAGTGCTGACCTCTTTCTTGGGCAGAAGTCACCAGAGAAACAGATGAGGCTGGTTATATCCTTTTAGCAGGTAGTTTCTTATTTTTAAACCTATATACTGCCAAGAATATGCTAATTGGGACATTTAGCAAATAAAGAAATGAATATAGCTTTCATATACAGATTATTATATTCTGGGCCAGAAGGAAAGCACGAAGGATTATTACAGCTAAGTGTTTATAAACTAAAAGTCTGAATCACTTAGGAGCAAATGTCAACTAAATATATACTGTTGAAAAACCATTTGCCAGGGGAATAATAACCCTCTTAAGCTTTTATATTCTTCAAGCACAAGAACTTGGCATCTGCCTTCTGCTGTCACATATTAATCTCTTTTAAATAGCATGATTTACAGACTTAATGTCTTTGGTTATCAATTCACCCATGTCAGCTACTCTTAGAAGTTTAAGGAAGTTAGAATTTCAGAAGTTAAAAATATTGATAAAAATTGCCAGAATATTAATATGCTAAATGCATCTTTAAGTAAATCAATGCACACACACCTCATTTTAAATTGCAGGCAAGGAGGGAACACAAAATTCCATTTCCTGTTTTCATTCCCACCCTTATCCTGCTCTTGACCTTCTAGACTTCCAAATAATGGCTCTACTTCAATCTAATCTAATGAGATAAATTAGTATTATACTATTATATTAATAACTAATTTTTCATTGTGATCCACCTTTTTCCCTTCTTTTTTCTGTAAAGGCCCAACTCCCATTAAGGTCAGTGAGTCTCCGAAGGGCATGGTTAATTGATGAGATTACTCCTAGTCCTCAAGGGATATGCTTGTCAATTTTGGCTGAGATCCCACCCAACTAGGAGACCAAATTTCTGCTTAGAGTATAAACAGAGTCTAGTCTAGATGAGCCCTTACTCTACATCAGGGCTGTCCAACCTTAGGTTTTTATTGAAACAATATACAATATATTTTGACTTGCCATTTTAGTGAGAGCTGGTTAGCCTAATTAATAAATTGAATATAATTATCTAGAAACTCTGTCCCTCAGAATTTTCCTTGTCTCACTAATCCTGTAACTTCTTTCAATGCCTCAATCTTCTTCACCCTACAGTATTATACTACCCCTATGGTGTACTAATGCCCCTCCGTAAGACCTGCCCTCCCTACTCTTCTTCTATTGGGGTGCTCCTCCTGGAGCCTCCATTTTGTGAAAGGACCTAGACTGGCCTACTATCATTCTCCTCTTGGCCCTGTTTCTAAACTTCTAGACTTAAAAAAAAAATTTCCCCTTCCTCCATGTACTTCAGCCACATTTGTGGGTTATCTCCCTATATTAGAATGTAAGGCCCTTGAGGATAGGGACTATCTTTTTTTTTTTTATGCATTTGTATCCCCAGAACTTAGCACAGTGTCTGGCACATTTGCTGTTTTTGTTGTTGTTTAGTTGTGTCTGACTCAAGAAGACCTTATTTAGGATTTTCTTGGCAAAGATACTGCAGTGATTTGCCATTTCCTTATCCAGATCATTTTACAGATGAGGAAACAGAGGCCAACAGAGATAAGTGACTTGCCCAGGGTTACATAGCTAGTGAGTGTGTCTGGGGCTGGATTTGGACACAGGTCTTCCTGACTCCAGGCCCAAAGCACTATCCACTGAGCCCCACCTAGCTGCCCCCTCTGGCACAGAGTTGTTGTTGTTATTTGTCCTTAGTTCTCCAAAAGGACCAGGGACATCAGGAGGATTAAATCTTGACTTGCAAGTGAATTGGATTTAAGTGAGGCAATGCTGTACAAAGTTGTCAGACTCACTCTCTCCTCCAAGGTCACCTGAGTCCAGTGGCAAGACATAGGTCAGAACAACTGGAGATGCCCCAGATACATTGGGAGACCTTGGCCTTTTTAAGCTAAGTTCTTTCCCAGGTCTCAGTTCATCTGAGGCAACAACACCCATTGGGCGATTTAAGTATAGGAAAGAAATGATGCAAAAGATGGTCTAGTTTGCCTACTCAAAGAAAAAATAAATCACACTGAGAGGGAAAGACCCTCCAGGTTTCTGGCCAGAACAGAAACAATTGCTGTTTACATTCACTCCGAGCCATCGAAACCCAAAGAGACCTATTATTGGTCAATCAGTGAGAGCAAGAGTGATTTGGGTTTAAGGCATTGTCAAGTAACTTCATTTGAATCCCAAAGGGCTTTATCAAAGCCTGGTTTTCCAGAACTCAATTTCAACAAATCATAAATGAAATTACATTGGAAAAAAGAGTTAATTTTCCCAGTTTTTAAAAAAAATGATAGAAAAAGTAAGTATGGAAGAGAAAAAAAATCTAGTTCTTAAACCCCAAGATATCTTGCAAAGTTTAAGTGATCAAAATTTATATTCCTTTGGGTAGAGCACCCACATGTAAGGGTATGATTCCCCATGTGGACAGAAGGAGAAGAGGAAGGAAGGAAGAAGGGAGGGAGGGAGGACGGAAGGAAGGAAGGAACGAATGAAGGAGCATTGCCTAACTGGGCAAAAAATGTCCCAGAGTAATCACTTAATAAATGATTATTTCCTTCATACTTCATAGTCAATTTACTCTCTAGACTAGGGCTTCTTAAACTTTTTCCATTCATGACCCCTTTTCACCCAAGAAAGTTTTATGCGACCCTGGGTATATAAAACGGGTATACAAATCAAACATTTACTGATAATAAATCATAAAGAAATTCATTTTAAAATAATTCTTCAGTATATATGTAACAACCATTTATTAAAGATGAAAGCAAATTTGCATAGTAATGAGAAGGATGTGCTTATTTATTTTTACATAAAGAATTAAATCTGGGCAGAATACTTGATACTGTAGGATGTAGAGAGCATCATCGATGTTTTTCAGAGTTGATCAATATTTTGATTTTATAATCATCAATGCTGAGAATGTCGCTTTGCATAAGTACGTAGAATGAAATAGCAAAAGTATGTTCAAGGACCATTTCAGAAATTGTTGGAAATTCTGTCCTAATCACAAGCCAAAATTCATTTAACAATTTTGTATGTACAATAAAAACACTGCAATTCATAACATACAATAGCTTCGAATCTGAGCCAAGGTGTTTCTGGCAGCGTTCATTGGCGTTGCATGATGTAATGGCATGTGCAGTGCAAAGTGCACATGCTGTATTTTCAGAACCAAGGCTTCAGTGAAGTTGTACGATGCAACATGAGGAAGCACTGCCAGAAACACCTTGGGTCAGAAACCTTTTACTGCTGCTAAATTTTTTGTAACCCCTCCTATATTCAGTTATGTGATCCCCACATATGGGCTCATGACCCACAGCTTAAGAAGCACTGCTCTAGACAGCTCCACTTCCCTATAGGGTCTGCTCTGGAACAACTCTGCCATGAGGCCTACTCTCCTGAAAAGTAGAGATCTCCATTTCTTGAGGGGACTTAGTTGCATTGCCCATTTCACTGCCAGTTCAAGCTCAACTCTCTTGACCACTTTACCTTTCACTATTGTTTCCCCTTCCAAATATTTTCATATTTTGTCTTTCCTTATTGTAATATAATGCCCTTCACAGTAGAGACTTCCTTGTTTTCTCTTATTAGTATCCCCAGTGCTTAGCTTAGTGCCTAGCCCATAGTCACACTTAACATATACTCTATTCTATTCCATTCATTCTATTGTGTCTCCCATGTCACACAAGAACTTTGGAATTGAGTGGGATGGTGAAGCCCTCTCATGGGATCTGGATCTCAGCCTTTCTGTGAGTTGAGTAGAATGAATGTGGGTGGGGATTTTTCATTGTGGCTCAGGGCTTCTGATTGACAGCTAGGCCTAAGTCTCCAGTTACTAAGAAATCACCTGACCAATAGGAATCTGGAACTTAGAGAAGCTGGACCCACTTCCTCCCCACTACCACCTCAGCAAGAGCCTCATTAAATAAGGATGTAAGTGTTCTTAAGAATTGTGATTGGCTCAATTAGCATTTCCTTGTCCCTTGTACCTAGGTTAGATTTCTTATGAGATTGTGAGCCTGTACTCCACCAAAGAGAGCAAAAGGCCAGTGGTGGTGTGGCGGGTTGTTTACATTAGGGTATAAAGCTCAAGTTCTGCCCTCTGGGCCCCTCCTCTCCCTGCCTATTTCCTATCAGTTTGGAGAGCGCCCTTTCCCACAGGATCATAATAAAATTACTTTCTACTTTCTACTTGAGCAGCCTCTGAGTTTAACTTTGGGTTTAGTTTTTTGTCCCACACAGAACTGATTGTGCGACGTGGGAGACACTGGCACAGAATTGCCCAACGTGGCCTGCCCTCTTGAGAATAAGTGTTGTCCTCTATGAGCGAAGCAGAATTGAAAGAGCTCAAAAGAAACTCGAGATGCACAAATTTAGAGAATCCACTCCAAATGTTCACATGGATTGTCTGTGCCCAACCTGTGGTACAGCATTTCGAGCTCATATTGGTCTGATCAGCCATAGTCAGATACATTGTAACTTGACTCTAACATAGTGATATTATTTTAGTCTTCTTCAAGAACAAAGGACAACAACCAACCAATCTATTCTATTCTACCTAAGGTCAAGACCTGTCACTAGCATCTATGTGACTATGGGCATAGTACAACCTCAATGAGCCACAGTTTTCTCATTCGTAAAAATGGGATAATAATCAATTGACAATAATTTATTAAGTACCTACTATGTGCTAGGCTTTGAATATAAACTCAAAGGTGACAGTCCTATAATCAGAGATTTGTTATATATCACATCTTAACATTCCTATTCATATTAATAAGTACATGAATAGCAAAGCATATCTAGAATTAACCTGCTTATTTCTGACCATTAGCTCAGTACTTGGGCTCTTTTGGGAATAACGAAGCCATGTTTTACTGACCGATGAGGAAAAAGAGCTTATGACTCAGCAGACTTTAAAAAGACCTTTTTTTCTCTTTTTTGTTTAACATTCCATGTGGCATATAATTCCCCAAAGGGGACAGGTAGAGGGAAGGGGAATCTTCTCCCTAGCTACATGGGAAATGGTCCCATGTTGTAGTTGGAGCAGTTGCTCCACTAGGTGAGCTGATTTTGGGCTTTTGGATTGAAATTGTCTTTTCTACTTTATGTTTTATTTGCCGAGTATAGTTGACTAAATAACAATCCCAAGATAGACATGGCTTGTCAATGCGTTTTTAGTTAGAATTAACTGATGACATGGGAAGCTTTTATATTAGAAAAGGTATTATCAACAGGGGAAGGAGTTCAAGGCCTAGTCTTACTTGACCAAAGACATAGACTTAGAAGGAGTTGTTTGAATAATGCAGAGCCAAGGAGACTATAACAATACTTACCAGCAGTACAAATTGCTTCAAGTTACACTGTTTAAGTCTCAACATCCTTGTACTGCATAATTATTTCTCGTTGCTTGTTTTAAGTTTGTCAATGAGTCAATGACAGTTTTGCATTAAGATTTTCTTTTATGTGTAGGAAATAAGTATCTTTGCCATATGTGATTCATATTGTACATTGAATTCTTTCCTTCTCCCTCCCTTTGGGGATACTATAGATAAAAGTCAAATCAAATATTTAAATAATTTTTTTCTCAGGGCATAAAAGTAGGGTTGTAATGAGCCAGAAATATATGAAAACAAGTCTGACCCTTGTTTTAAGCGGTCACTTATATGCATGAGTTTAGAGAAGAGTGATCCCTTAATAAAGAGAAGGTGAACCACCCCAGTCCCCTGGGCCTAGTGGGTAATTATTAGTTGTGGTAGGGACTTCATCCCGTGTCAAGGATTGATTCTAATAAGCTCTGAGTGATTAATCCATTTTTGAATTAAGCCCAACATGTTTTCAAGGCTCATCTAAATGTGTTTGCCCTCTTTTTGAACTAAGCCTTCTTGTTCTGTTACTGAGTGATTTCAGAGCTCCACTTGGATATTCATACACTTTGGAAAAGTCCATTTGTAAAAATAACACGTGCTCTATATTCTGTAGGGAGCCAGAGAAAGTTTTATGTCTAGATTTCCACTTAGATAACCCTATGTGCTAGAGGGAACCAAGATGGAATTTGTATCTAGGACAGTTTGGTTTCTCACTTGACAGTTAAGGGGATGATTTCTACTTTTGGCAGATCCCAGAGTTTGAAACTAGAGTTTCTCCATATGAGGGGAAATTTGTCCTTCCTTATCCAGCATTCAGTGACCTACACTTCCCTTGAGTGTTCAAAGGAAGAATACCAAGCAAAAAAAGCAACTTCCTTCCTAAATGTGTTCAAACTCCATGCCTAGTAACAACTGCCCATGATTTCAAGGGTTGATGCTATATAACAGGTCAAGAGGTAGGGTGGAATTTTGTACAGAGGTGCACATAGCTCAGTCCTGTCCCTTGACTGTTTGACTATTTACATGGATTTCTCTTTAACAGTCATTCACTCCACCAATCCCTGACATTCCTTCCATAATGTGGTGAATAGAGAGGCTTCTACTTGGGAAGAGGTGGTTGTGACATCAGTCCCATCTAGTGTTGCTAGTGCAGTGTGAACTAGGGGAAATGACAGCACATCAGCAAATATGCACTGCATATCATCTAATGAAGACACTTAGTTGGTGGCTTCAGGGTCATACCACCAGGGGCCTAAATTTATGACCATGTTCTCTTGCTATCTAAGTAATTGATAAAGTACCAGCATTCTTTTCTACTCTTTGCAAGGAAACTAAGCAGGTATGGATAGGTATTGCTGTATAACCATCAGGGACATCTACCACTTGTGCATCTATTCCACATCACCTATCACACTTTTTAAAAAAGATTCTGTTTGCCCAAAGGCATGAGACATTTTGGTCAAGGTTATGGGCCATACTTTAGAGATGGGGTTCTTCACAATATTTTTTGTGTTGTGGATCCTCTTAGTAAGTCTGGTAAAGCCTACAGATGAATTATCAGAATTTTTTTTAAATGAATAAAATAAAATACATGGATTTACAAAAGCAACCAATTACATTGAACCATAATTAGCATAATAACAGCAACAATAATCATTTTAGCACACCCTAGGTTAAAAACCCCTGGCATAAAAACATATTTATTTGGGTCGTGTTGTCTTCCTAGTATTCTTCAAATTGTCTTCATGGGTCCTCTTTGTCTACATCTCAATATAATCCTACTGAAGAGGAAAACAGCAAAGTATTTGTCACTGCTTTGTTTTCTTGGAGACTATCTTTTAGGTTTTATTTTATACAATCCCTAAGGTTCCTTCCAACTGTCAATTCCACAAGCTTATGATGACAAAATCACAGAATCTTATAGCTGGAAGGAACTTCAAAGTCTGACTAAATCAAACCATACTTAAAACAGGAAATCTCTCTACAACATACTGCAACAATTACTTAAAAAAGGTTTGGTTGAATCCAATCCAGTCTTGTGGAACTCACAATGTCTAGAGTCAGCCCATTCTCTTTCTTAATAGAAAGTTGTTCTTCTCATTGACTCTAAAATTAGATCTCTCAAGTTTCTACCCCACTGCCTTCTATTCTATTTCATCATTTTTTTAAGGTTTCAAAATTGTTTTTTTTTTGTTGTTGTTGTTCTGGAGATAATGAGATACACTGGAAACAATGGATTAGCAGTTAGAATGCCAAGATTTTAGGTCTAACACTACCTAGTAGTATGAACTTGGGCCCATATCTTTTCCTGAGTATCAATTTCCTTTTATGCAAAATAAGAGGTCTCAGAATATATTTACTCCTAAGATGTCTTCTAGCTCTTCCATCCTAGGTATCTTAGGACAATTGAATCTCTGCCAATGGTGAATATCAAGGAAGACAAAGTCTCTACTTAATTCAGAACTAAAATCAAAACTTCTACAGGAAGCTTCCTCAACACTTTTTAATTCTAGTACCTTCCCTCCATTAAATTATCTTTTATCTTTTGTGGTTTTTTTGTATCTCCAGAGCATAGTAGGCACTTAATAAATATTTATTGGTTGATTGACTTGCCATTGTTCTTAACCATATTCCCTGTTAGGATTCCTTGAGTTTACCTCTCTTTCATGGGGAAACTTAAGAGACTTTCTATTGGGCAGACTGCTCTAATATGGAAGAGGAGTCTAATGAAAGCAAATAGTATGAAGTCAGAGAACACCAGGGAATGCGAAGTGATCATTCCTTCTTTACACAATGCAAAGTGTTTTGTAAGTTTTTAGCCCTTTTCACATACTATTCTCTATTACACTGCTTGTAAATTTGTTGTATAGTATTACATTCTTTGTAGGTTGAATCTATTCTCCCTGCTGTTTAGTACTGTAAGTTCTATGATGAAATTTTATTTCTATTTCTCTAGAGCCTTGCACCTAATTTTTAATAAAGCGAGTGCTTACTACATGTTTACTGAGTGACTGACTTTAATGAATGAATTTATTTCAAGTAATATTTATTAAGGATCTACTTAGTGTACTATATTGAAATCACTAGATGAATTGAAATGACAATAGGAATAAGATAAAGCAATCAAGTAGACCTCAAGGAATCAGAACACAGTTCTTTGGGATTAATCTCAACACCTGTATATTGGTCAACTGATATAAATGATGTTTCCCCTATTTCTCAACAAGTATATATCAGTTTATTGTAGGGGTAAACCAAGAAGGAAATTGGTAAAACCATCCTAAATCTCTTTTCTATCTCCCTTGTCAAGGGACTCACATCCCATGAGGAAACAAGAGAGATTTAAAGAATTCTTTCTTGGTTCTTCCTGGATAACCCCTTTACATTCTACTCCTAGGAAAAAAAAAATATTCCTTGCTGTTTGAGACTTACACCATGGGCGTGCCTTCAGGGGACTGAATCTGAATGGCCAGATCTGATTCTCTGTGTGGATCTGGAAAGTCTAAAGTTCAGATACTTTGCACAATGAAGCAGAGACCTGCTCTTCATTATATCTTCTAATTACACTATAGGAGTTTTAGGGAAATTACTAAAGACCATCAGCATGTACAGAATGTATAAAATCTGGAGCATGTGCAAATACTAATTAAGTCACCACAATCGAACACATTCTAATAATTGATAAAAAGATGAGCAACACATTTATGATGACATTTTAGAAGGGAGGCAAAAAAAGTCCTCATCTATTGAAGTGATTGGATACTGTTACCATGAGAGTGAAATGTTCTTTTATACATAACTAACTGTTAGAAATTCCTCTTCTCTCCAGTACAAGCATATGTGTGTGTGTGTGTGTGTGTGTGTGTGTATAAAAATATGCATATATATATATATATGTATAAAATTCATACTCGAATATAGGAGATTGGAGTTAAAACAAACAAAAACACTTGGGTTTTAATTAGACTCTTACAGATTACCCAGATTGATGCTTTCATTTTACAGGTGGGAAAACTAAAACCTAAAGTTCTAACCTGACATATTAGTAGGAAGTAGTTGAGATAAACTTTGAATCCATGTCTTCTGATGTCACTTTCAGATCACCTTCTATCATAGTATACTACCTCTCTGTGGAGCTTGTCTTAGATTTTTCTTTGGACTTCATTTCTGTTCTCCCATATTGTCCCTTACTTTGACCTTCCCAAAGCTGTTATCTCAGAATAAGTACTTAAATCTTATCTCCCCACCTCTTTCATTCTCTCTCTGGATAAAGTAGGGTGAGGTCAAGTTTATTTGCATTATGGTGGACTAGCCAGACCCAGGAATCTAATTTTTAATTACTTTGCTTCTTCAAATTGGTAAGGAAGGGTGGATAGGAAAATTTTCATACTTATAACAGCTGTAAGAAAAAAAAATATGTCCCTTTATACTTCTAATCTTATCTCAATGCTTATCAGTTGCAACACCAAATATATCTCCTTCTGCCCAGTTTTAAAGGATGAAGTGAGAAGTGAGCTAGATGGGAGGAGTTAGACAAAAGACCAGGATGGGGCTTTGGTATTATGCCCACCCTTAGATGGTCATTCAATCAATCATTTGTTATTTCTCTTTCCTTTTAGAAGAGGACCAATGACATCACCGCTGGGTAACATCTGGACTCCTGAGTGAATTAGATTTAAGGGAGGCAACAGAGTTGCACCAAGTTGTCAGCTTCCCTCTCTTCCAGAGTCATTGGAGTCCAGTGGCAAGACAAAAGTTGTCACGACTGGCAATGGCCCAGGATGCAATGGATGACCTTGGCATCTTCAGTGTTTTATATAGCTCTAAGCACTCTACAATGCCTATTTTAGCCTCCTTCATAGCTGTTGGAACAAACTATTCTCATCTGCCAATTCTACTGGAGGAAGTCTTCACATGCTTGAGGCAGAGACTTCCCTAACTTACCAAAAAGTTTGAGGCCCTATTGGTTACTGGTTTAGCCCATCTACTGAGAAGGTTTCCATTCTGCAGTTTCTTGGAGCCACAGGGGAGAGCTGAGTACCATGTGGAAACCAAAGGTGGAAGAGCAACTCTGAAAAGAGCTTGGCAAGCTCTCACATTAGATATGCTAGTCCTTGAACACTCCATATACCTAATCAATCATTTATAAGCATTATGAAGTATCTGACATTAGCCAGGAGTTGAGAATAATAAGACTAAAATGAAACACTCTCTACCCTAAAGATTGTTACTTTTGTGGAATGTTTTGATTCAAAAATAAGCCACAATAATTCTTGATAACTCCCTACAAGTTAGAGGGTTTACCATCTGCAACATCAAAGAAATTACACAAACGTGAATTACTAATATATCCACAGGTATACCCCTACCCTCAGACAACAGCTAGGGCACAGCATGTTCCCTGAGGGAGGGCTGCTTGGGACTAGACTGGATATCTTCCACCTATCCCAAAGCAGCCACTTTTATCTGTATCACCACAAGGCACCTTCTTCTACCTCTTGCTGCCAGCCCAATCTCTCAATTGGGATGTGAAAAACTATTTTATAGGGGTGAGGTGAGAAGTGAGCTAGGTGGGAGTAGTTAGAAGAGAAGGACCAGGATAGAGCTTTGGTATTATGCCATCTCTTAGATGGTCAATCAATTAATCATTTGTCATTGTTTTCCCTTCCTTTTAGAATGATATCACCACAGGGTGACATCTTGACTCCTGGGTGAATTAGATTTAAGGGAGGCAGCAGTGTCACACAAAGTTGTCAGCTTCATTCTCTTCCAGAGTCATTGGAGTCCAGTGGCAAGACAAAAGTCAGCATGACTGGCAATGGCCCAGGATGCAATGGATGACCTTGGCATCTTCAATGTTTGACCAAGCTCTAAGCACTAAACAGGGTTTTTGTAAATTTGCTAAACAACATGGCCATGAAAAGCAGATTAATTACTAGAGGAGTTAATGTGATAGGGCCTCAGATACTGACGGGCAATTAATAACTTTCTGCTTTGTTTGTCAATCTGGTTGTAATACATTAAACTCATTGTGAGGCAATGTTGGTCAAGGCAAACATAATGTGAGGTCTGTCTCTATGTTATCTTGCCTTAAAGTGCACTACTACAAAAATGTTATTGTTGCTCTGGTCAGAACTCAATGACAAGAAGATCCTTGGGGCATAAAGGGAGTTTGAGTAGCTCAGCCTACAAAAAGTGCCTAATAATGCCCCTGAGAAAATAAGCAAACAAAAAGTGAAGCAAATATAACAACTATTCAAAATGTCAGAGATATCAGTTACTTAAAAAAAGAAAACTGTCCACATAGAGAAGATAGATGTGGAATGCGGATTGAAGCATACATCTATAGCAAAAGAAAAACAAATTCTCATATTAGCCATGTCATATGTGCATATAAATACATTTCATATGTGTGTATACACATATGTTGATATGAGTTTGTTTTACTTGAGCATACATGTTTTTAATGTTTTGTTTATTACAATACAATAGTTAAGGCAAGAAGACCTGTAGGTGTGAACTTGGGTGGCTGTTGGGAGTGCTAACAGAAGTTAGAATAGAAGTGAAAAAATGAGAGCCATTGCCAATTTATTAGAAATTTTGAATTAAAATATATAAATATATATGTATATGTATGTGTATATGTGGAGAGAGAGTTTATTCAAAATATTTTAAAGTGATGTATTTAACAAGTATAAACTATATATAATACCTACAAATACATGTTTGCATCATAAAAAACAAAAGACCTTAATACTACTTATCTGAGTGACTTATGTGGTCAAAAAACAAAATACAAGAGAAAACAAAAGAGCTGGGGAGGGAAGAAAATTTGGAGAGAAAAATATTGAAAATACAAATAAGAAAAAAGGAATTATTTATATAACCAAGATAAACCACAAACAATATTTTAAAATGTCATCAACATTTCTGGAACTCAAACAGACTACATGCAAAAAAGAAAACAAAACCAAAAGTCTTAGAAATATATTATTCACTTACATCTCTGATCTCAATTTCCTATTATAGTAGAAATTGCAATAACATTTTGCATTTGTGAAATATAAAGCATTATACTCATTTTTCTTAGTAGTTGCCTAGGCTCAGAACTTCCCAGTTATCATTGACTCCTCCTTTTCGCTGTAATCAGTCAATGACTTTTTAGATTTATTTTTTTTACTATAGTGTCTCTCACATCCAGGACCTTCGGATTAGAGCTCTAGATCCAGAAGGGACCTTAGCAGCTATCTGATCCATCCCCCTCATTTTACCAATGAGGAAACTGAGGAAGCGGGAGGTTAAGTGAACTGCCCAAGATCACACAAGTAGAAAATAGCGGAGGAGAGATTTGAAATGGTCTTCTAACTCCATAGTCAGTGCCCTTAACTTTCTTATCAGAACACCAATGTTTAAGGACCTTATTACTTCTCATATGGATTCATCTCTCTGCCTTCTCTCTCCAGTCTCACTGCCCTAAAATCCATGTTTAAATTAATCTTCTGAATGTATTATTCTGACATCATTGCCCTTGCTCAAAAACCTTCAGTGGCTTCCTACCACCTACTCAAATCTCAAGTTTGTATTAATTTCTTCATGCTTCAGTGTTTGAAAAGATCCATTATTATATCAGTGTGCATACTCACTCCTCCTAAACAATAATTCTTTTATTCCTTAGTAGATAATATTCATGATTTGCATTAAAAAAAAAATCACTCAGCGGCCAAACTTCTAATGATGAGCCTTTCCAAACTTAGGTAGGGCTCAGACAACAAACTACATTGATTAATGCCAGGCAATTCTAGAAACCTTTACAGCTTGGCAAAACCTGATAGAATCTGAGAACCTAGAAACAACACTATTTAAATCTTTGCTTCCCTTCACAAAAATTTCCTAATCCTCTTACACGTGTGGTGGGACAATGAGACAACAAATAGTCTGTGTAACATATGGTTTGTGGGGCTATGAGTACTCTAAAGTGACTCTTGCAAACACTCTGGCTTAATAAACTATCATTCATGGCCAAGCAGAAGCCTATAATTTCACCCTTATCTCTACAAGGTTCTTTCATGTACTCTATGCTCCAGTAAAACTGGAATATTCCCTATTTCTTCTATGAAGTGCTATATTTCCCTGCCTCCATACATTTTCTTGAAACATTCTTGCCACCTGAAACACTTTCATTCCTACTTCTACCTGTCAAAACCTTGGCCAATTTAAAGAGCTCCATGCAGGAGACTCTTCCCTGAGTCCCCATTCATAAAAGTGACAGTAACTTTGGGGTTTTTTTGGACTCCCATAGAAATTACTTTCTATCTTTTGTGGTGACTATCATGTTCTCCTTTGTGTTACTATACCCTATCTACCTGAATGAATAACCTGAAGAAGGAAGGAATTCATGTCACTAACGCTCTGTCTTTATGGAAGAAACAACTAACTCATGACATCCCCAAATCAATGAGTTTTGTTGCAGAGAAACAGACCACCAGAGACTAATGAATTTACACAACCAATCCCATTCAAAGTAGAATCATAGAATCTAGAGATGAAAGAGACCCAACCCCTTCATTTTACAAATGAGGAAACTGAGACCTATGTAGGTTAAGTAATTTACCTGTTATACAATTAACAAATATCAGAGATGGAATTTGAACCCAGGTCCTCTAAACTCACAGATCTTTATATGATATGATCTCCCATTAAATCAAAATTGCTATATACCTTCATCTTACTAAGTGCATTCCTGCTTAACATGTTTCATGTACTATTTATAATAATGACATTTATAGAGAGATTTAAGGTGCCTCTAGCATTTGAATTGCCAAAATATAAAAAGACTATTGAATTTGTCATCAGAGGACTTATCTCTACTATTTTATGGCTTCTGTGATCTTTAGAGAATAATTTCACTTCTACAAATCTCAATTGCCCCATCTATAAAATGAGAGCTTTGGGTCAGATGATCTCCAAGGTGATCTCTCCTTCTACATTGTATGATATTATGGCTACATAACACCTTTTCTGTAGTCATACTAGTTCACATTGTAAGGTTCTGAGCAAAAAAGAAAATCAGAAAATCAAAGAACTTCAGAGTTGAAAGGAAATCCAGTGGCCAACTACTATAATCTGTAGAGTAATGGAGTCTCATCATAAACACGTTTGACAAACGGTTATCCAGCCTTTCCTTGGAAAACTCTGAGGAATATAAACCTACTACTTCTCAAGGAATCCTATTTCACTTTTGGATGGCTTTATTGGTTAGTAAGATTTTCCTGACATCAAACTTACACTGACCTCTTTAGCTTTTGTCAATTAAAAAAAAAAAAAAGGAAAATATTCTGCCCTAAAGAAGGCAAACTTACTTTTAAGCTTTAGTTCCATAAGGAATTTTCTCCCTCAACATATATAAAGAAGAGATCCTATTAGAAAAGATCATGAGCTATTTTTATAATTTAAGATAGTGGAAAGAATGTTGAAAGTAGGATCTGGAGAGACCTGGCTTCACATCCCACATAAAACACTAAATAGTGGAATCAGCATTGATGGACAAGTCTAGGCACCTAGGTGGTGTGCTAGTCCTGAAGTCAGGAAGACCTACATTCAAAAAGAGCCTCAGAAATTTACTAGCTGTATGATATCACAAAAGTCACTTGATCTCTGTATGCCTTAGCTTCCTCATTTGTAAAATGGGAAAGATAATAGCACCTCCCTTCCAGTGTTCTTTTGAGGATAAAGTGAGATAATATTTGTGAAGTCCTTAGTATAGTGCTTGGTACATAGTAAGCACTATGTAAATGCTAACTATTAAATAATTTAACATCTCTGAGACTCAGTTTCCTCCTTTTTAAAGGAAGTTAGAGCAATTTAATCCTTTATAAAGTGGTTGAGGATTAAATGAGGTTATATATGTGTATACATATATATATGTACTCTTTCCCTATACATAAATCTATATAATGAGTTTTACAAATCTTAAAGTACTATGTAAATGTCAACTATTTTTAATTAAAGTAAGGTTTGGTCTTTTTTGGATGCTTATTGCATTTATACATAGTCATATTTGGACATCTCTGCCTACCTCATCACACATACCCTGTACTTGAACTCTCTCCTTTGTTTAAAAAAAAAAGGTTATAAACATTAATATTGTAATTTTTATTAGTCCTAAGCTGTTAACTAGCTGTAGAAACTTGAGCTAGATCTCTTGATTCTGCCTTGTTGATTATGAATTATTTTTTCTCTGTGTGTATGTGTGTTCCTGGGCCTGTGGTTTTCATTAATATTAGGATGTCTTCATGTGAAAACTCCCTCTACTAATGCAGACCAGGAAATGTTCTATAATTTACACTTTTAAAGAGTTGCCTGGGGCAACTGAAAGTGATATTAAGAGGTTAAGGGACTTTCCCAGGGTCATATAGCTATTCAGAGGCTAAATTTGGATTCATTCAGGTCTTTTTGACACTGAGATTGTCTTTTTGTAAAATAATACCAAGCTGCTTCTCGTGCCCATTATACTAAAGAGGCAAAATCTATTTATGATAAAGACATTAAAAAGTTACATATAAGGATATTTCCATGTTCTGACTTTCAGCATAGGATCACACTTAAGAGATTGACTAATGTGACAAAACAGGAAAATTATAAATGTTGGAGAAGATGTGGGAAAATTGGAACCCTAATTCATTATTGGTGGAGTTGTTAACTGATCCAACCATTCTGAAGAGCAATTTGGAACTATGCCCAAAGGGCTATAAAACTGTGCAGACCCTTTGATCTGGCAATATACTACAAGGCCTGTATCCCAAAGAGATCATAAAAAAAAAAAAAAAAGAAAAGGACCCACATGTACAAACAGATTTATAGCAGTTTTTTTTTTTTTTTTGTGGTGGCAAAGAATTAGAAATTGAGGAGATGCCAATCAATTGGACAATGGCTGAACAAGTTGTGGTATACGAATGCAATGGAATATTATTGTTTTGTAAGAAATGATGAGCAGGTAGACTTCAGAAAAACCTGGAAAGACATGAACTGATACTGAGTGAAGTGAGCAGAACCAGGAGAACACTGTACACAGTAACAGCAACATTGTTTGATGGTCAACTTTGGTAAATTAGCTCTTCTCAGCAATGCAATAATCTAAGACAATTACAAAAAAGGCGCTATGGAGTCTGAATGCAGATTGAAGCTTACTGTTTTCTCTTTTTTATTTCTCATGGTTTTTCCCTTTTGTTCTGATTCTTCTTTTACAACATGACTAATGTGGAGATATATTTAATGATTGCACACGTATAGCCTATATCAGATTGCATGCCATCTTGGGGAGGGGGGAAGGAAGACAAGGGAAAAAATTTACAACTCAAAATCTTATAAAGATGAATGATGAAAACTAACAAAAAAGGAAGAAAGAAAGAAAAAGAAAGAACAAACAGGATGCTTTCAGAAAAACCTGGAAAGAGTTACATGAACTGATGCAAAGTGAAATGAGCAAAAGCAGGAGAATTTCATGCACAGTAACTACAATCTATCATGATCAACTATGAATGACAACTATTCTCAGCAATGCAATGATCCAAGACAATCCTGAAGGCCTTATAATGAAAAATGCTATCTGTTCCCAGAGAAAGAAGTGATGGTGTCTGAATGCAAATGGAAGCATATTTAAAAAAAACAACAACAACTTTATTTTTGTTTTATTTTTATCTGTTTTGCTTTACAACATGACTAATACGGAAATGTTTTACATGACTGCAGATATATAACCTACATCAAATTACTTGCCTTCTCAATGAGGGGGCAGGTGAAGAAGGGAGAGAATTTGGAACTAAAAATTTTAATAAACTAATGTTAAAAATTGTTCTCATATGTAATTGGAGAAAAATAAAATACTAGCTAAATAATTAAAAAAAAAAACCAACAACTGGTACTTCCTGTGAATTTAGTCCAGTCCTTAGAAACCCAGACTACCAACAAAGATTGCCACATCCATTCCTCACTCCACCTCTCCCAGCTCCCTGACGCTTTATGGATGGAATGGTACACAAATGGTCCAAACACCTATGTCTAACTAGCTAACAAATTAAGTAAAAATTTGGCCTGCCTGTTATTCTAATCCCAGTGATAGGGAGTCCATATTTCATAGAGAGAAATCTCTTTCCATCTGAACCCCCTCCCAGCACTTTCTTTATACTCATGTTTCTATCCAGCTCAATTCTAGAATTCTCTTTGCTCTTCTACCCTCCCTTTCCATTGTGTTTCCTGGAAACTCTACTCAACTGCTAATCAAATGAATGAGCATAGATCCAAATCTCCTGTTCCTCAAGCTAAAATTCTCTCCATTATATGACTGTCTCTTGACTTGTAAACTTGAAGGTAGAGAGTATATTATCTAACCTTTCTTCTCCACCATTTCCAAAAATTTTCAGCAGAGAGTGGGCAATTAAATGTACAGTGGAAATGTCATCGATAGAAATCAGAGAACCTATTTTCAAATTGTTTTCTTTTATTTCTTTGCATTAGTTATTCAAGAAAACCTTATCTCTCCTTGCTGTTCTCTGGAATTCTGCATTCAATTGCCTTTATCTTTCCCTTTCTCCTTTCCCTTTCCCTATCCTTCTTTTCTCAGCTATTCGTAAAGCCTTATCAGGCAGCCATTTTGCTTTCTTGCTCTTCTTTTTCTTCAGAATTTTTTTTTTGGTGCTTCCTATACAATATTGTGAACTTCTCTCTGTAGTTCTTTAGGCACTCTATCTATCATATCTAATCCCTTAAATCTACTCATCACCTCCACTTCATATTCACAAGGGATGTATTTACCTCATACCTATAGGGACGGATATTTTTTCTACTTCAATTTAAGTCTGAATTTTGCAGTAAGAAGTTCATGATCTGAGCCATAGTCAGCTCCAGGTCTTGTTTTAACTGACTACATAGAGTTTTTTCTGTCTTTAACAAAGTATAGTTAATCTGATTTGATGTTAGCCATCTGGTGATATCCAGGGGTAGAGTTGACTTTTGGGTTATTGAAAAGAGTGTTTGCTATGACCAATGAGTTTTCTTGACAAAACTCTATTATAGCTTGCTACCCACATGAGAATAAAAATATTAAACATTCATTATATTGCGTTTATTGACTGACAAACTACTTCTCTTGGAAACTCTGAAAATGTTACCTATTTTCCCAGACTTTTACTATCTAATATTGACTAAATGAAATATCAGTGAAACAATTAGTTACTAATTATAGATCTAAGAAGTACCTAAAGTTCACAAAAGGACAGTTGAGCTTCCAATGGGGCTACTACCAGCACCATTCTCTCTCTTGCTCCCCTGCATCTTTAGCAACAAGGAAGAAGCCAAGGTGTTCATGGCTATTTCCCTTTTCAGACTGGAGAATTCTTACCTTGGAACTGAGCATTAAATCCTTTTCGTCGATGGTTACTGTCAGATGTGAAATGGAGTCTTAACCAATTCTTGCTACTGATAACAGGAGAAGGAAGATTCATGCCAGTCAGCCTAGAAAAACAGAGAAAAGGGTCAAATTTGAAAATTAGGCAAGGGAATCATCCTATATCTACCTAACTTCTGGAGCTGAAGTACCAATACTTCTCAGATATGAGATCAGTTAGACAAAAATAGTAGACAAGACCTGGATTGTAAAGGGAGATTCCTGCTTTTTTATGGGTTGAACTAAGTAACCTCTGATAGTCAAAGGGAGAATTCTTGTGTTTTTTTTTCTTTTTTTTTAACTTTAAGAATGGATCATTCTTTGCAACTAAAAGGAAATTTAAATTTTTCCAAGTTTTTTTTTCTTATACATAGTTCTCCTCCCATAAATGTTAGCTTTTCTACTTTACCAGATATATTTTTATTAGTACCCTAAATAAATGAAGACTTCAACTTCATCCCCTGTCAAAGACAGGGGATAGTTTTCACTGGGACCTCAGACCCCAGGATATATTTTAAAGGGATTTCACAAAAGACTAAGGAAGCAAAAAAATAAAACTAAAAAATATACCCATTCACAACAATATATATACAGGAACAGCAGAGGAAGGCACCACTGTGCCTTTTAAAGCCAGAAATCTCAGGAGTTCTGCTCTAGTTTATTTTTGTAATCTGACAAAGCAAACTATATGTGTGTATATATATATGTGTGTGTATATATATACACACATATATATATACACACACGTATATATGTATATTTGTGTGCATATATACATTTATATATTCTTGATAATATTCTAGAGTCCAACTCATGCTCAGAGAGCTTGTTGTTGGAAAACTTTAAAAAAAAAGTGTCAAATTCTTATCAAGTCCTGAGTAAAGATTGGAGATGGCCTATCAGGTCTAGACTTAGGAAAATTTCAGTTAAAATCCTATCTTAGACATTTAGTGACTGTATTTAGTGGCTGGGCAAGTCACTTAATTTGTCTCATATTGATTTTCCTAACCTGTTTTTCTAGACTGCTAGGTGACTCAGTGGATAGAGACCTGGACCTGGAATTCAGAAAACCTGAATTCATATCTGACCTCAGACACTTACTAGCTGTGTGACCCTGGGCAAGTCACTTAACCTCTGTTTACTTTAATCTACTGGAGAAGAAAATGGCAAACCATTCCAGTATCTTTACCAAGAAAACCCTATGGACAATATGGTACACAGGAGCCACAAAGAGTTGGGCATGACTGAATGACTGAACAACAGCTAAAAGCTAGTAAGATTAGACATTCCACACTCCTGCTTTCTGGTCAGAGGCTTTTGTGGGGGCAGCTAGGTAGTGTCATGGATAGAGTGCTGGGCCTGGAGTCAAGAAGACTCATCTTCCTGAGTTCAAATCTGGCCTTAGACACTTACTGTGACCTTGGGTAAGTAATTTAACCCTGTTTGTCTCAATTTCCTGATTTGTAAAAATGAGGTGGAGGAGGAAATGGCAAATCACTCCAGTATCTTTGCCAAGAAAACCCTAAATGTTGTCACAAAGAGTCCAACACAACTGAAAATGACTGAACAACAAAACAGGCATAATGCTAGCCCTAAGGTGCTATGAAGACCAATTAAAATAACATGTATTAAGAACTTTGAAAATCTTAAGTTGCCACATAAATGCTAGTAGTTGTTGTTGTTAGTAATACACCAAAATTATGGAAAGAACGTTAGATTTATGATCACCCTGCCTCAGCTTTGGTTCCTATTCTGGTACTAAAATGATATATGACCATGGAAAATACGTTTCTGTTCTCTGGGCCTCAATTTCTTTATTTATGCAATGAAGAGTTTCAGTTAGATGATCTTTAAGTTCCCTTAAAACTCTAAAAAAATTCTGGTGGGACAACTGAGAGTTTATAATTATTTCTGTTTCATCCCTAAAGCCTTTTTCAGCTATATCTTGAAATATGCACAGTGTCTGCTGTCAAAATAAATAAATAAATATATAAATGAATGAATGAATAATTAAACAAACGAATAAGTTCCCCTATCTATAGACTATCGATGAACTAAAGATGCAGTGAAGCTTTCTGGCTTTGGGAATATTTTATTTTAGCATTTGGTTAAAAAAAAATATAACATCCATTTAAAGTTGAAAGATAAACCTTGGCTGCAACAAATTGTAACAGTTTATGTCCTTGCTCAAAATAATCTTGTGTTAAAGAAAATAGTTCACACAGGTCTGCCTCATTCAGAAAGATTCAAGTGTTTCTGACTTAAGACAGTCACACATAACTGACTCCCAAACATATGTAATCCTTCCAATCTTTTATTTGAAGGGCTTTTGTTTCCTAGGGAGATTTCGTTACAGATTCTATAAATAAAGGTTATATCCCTGTTTGCCCAACACTGAGGTTATCCAAGTCAATATTGGATTTTCAAACACACAGTCTTACCAGCCTATATTTAGAGTATGGTTTACAAAATTAAATTCCTACCATTTTCTTCCATTTTATTAATCTCTACAGTCAGAGCAGATATATTTTCCATCATTCATTTTGGGTTCTCACGAATTATACAATGTTGTGTTTTCTCTTTATTTTACCAAGTTAAGCAAATAACTTCTCTGTCTCACTCCCTTCAAATCTCTCTAAATCCCTGGGAGAGTTGAGGGTAAATTATATAGCAATGTTGATAAACTTCAGTAGGAAACTGGGGAGCAGGGCAGGGGAGCAGAAATAATGGAAGGGGCAATTGCGATATGATCAAATCTAAGTCTGTGCAAATTAGGAACAGTATTTGATTAGACTCAATGTGATTCCAAATAAGAAAATGCAAAAAAATAAATAAATTAGTAAATTGACTTGACAGGTAGAGAATTTATTTTGTGTAGCAAACCCGTTTTGGAGGCCTGTATTATTTGGTTTGAATGACTTAACCATTAAAAGGTTCCATGAAACACAATACTATAGGGACATAGAGAACCAGAGGAACAATGCCATGAATGGTCACATTTGTCTTTTTGTGACATTACAGTCAGTCAAGCTACAGCACTCTTGTGTGATGTGGTTACAATGCATCAGGCTATTTGCAGTGAAACAAAACTAGCCAGGGAAGTTAGGTGGTGCAATGGGTAGAGTGCTGGGCTTAGAATAAGGAAGACCCTAGTTCCAATCTGGTCTCTGGTACTTATTAGCTATTGTGATCTTGGGCAAGTCATTTAACCTCTATTTGCCTCAGTTTCCTTAACTGTTAAATAAAGATAATGGCACCTATCTCCCAATGTTGTTATACAGATTAAATGAGAAAATATTTGTAAAGTTATTGTTATTGTTTATTATTAATGATAATTATTATTACTGGCATATATGATACCTCTATATAAGTCAGCTACTACTGGTACTAATAGCTAGTATTTATATAGCATTTTAAGGTTTGCAAATTGCTTTACAAAGATTATTTCACTTTATCTTCACAATAACTCTGGGAGTTAGTTTATTGTCATTTTATGGATAAGGATATTGGTAACTTCTTTACCATGCTCTGTGCTACAGCTACCCTTCTTTGATAATGACTCTTTCCACATAGAAGGAAGACATGTTCTGTTTGGAATTAATATCTCCCATCCCCCAAGCATGTATGAAGCCCATCAGGAGATGCCATGGCCCCATAATTAACTCTAGATGTTTTGGAATGTTTGGAATGTATGATGAGAGGGTGTGAACAAACTCTCATAAGAGAAATGGGATGTTGGAATATTAGGGAATGAGAAGGAAAAGAAGAGGAAAATGAATGTCACTCCAGGAAAGAACTCCATAGATGAGTTGAACTCCTACTATTATGAGCAGGAGATTTTCCTTCATGGTTGGGGAAGTAACAGCTACAGATAACCTCCAAGCTATGATTCCAATCTTTTTTTTTTTTTAGAGTCTTCTGTGTATTTATTGTTTTACAGCAGAATGCCCAACACAGATCATCATAACTGCCAAATAGTCAGCTGTGCAAAATAGTATATATAGTGCTTAAGTACAAATGGGAGACATGATTTTTTTTTAAAATAAATACTTAAACACAAATTTATGGTCCTACAAAAGAGCATTTACACTAGATGGTCTAAGTTGATCTGCCTCCTTGGACCCACGGTAACTGTTATTTTCCCAAAAACCAATAGAATCAGTATACGGAATTATCATCAGTTTCACTGTGTGAATAATGGATCACAATAAATGAGTCCCTTTTTCTAAGAGCTTTTCCTGGTTCCCCTACAAACATGAACTGGCCTGGATAAAAAGACAACAGGAACTTCTTGAAGGTCAATAGTACAAAATGCTAAGTATGGTTAAGTATTCTACATGATCTATATTCACTGGTTCCTTTTTTCATTTAGGATGTACTTAGATGACTTTCTTCAATTCATCATACAGGACAAGCATGAAAGCTCCACCCATGCCTCTAAGATCATTGGACCAGGCACCCTTGAAGAAAGCTTTGCCACCCTCATCTTTAGCAATCTTCTTCCAGCAATCAATTGTCCCAGTGTACATGATATCAGCTCCTTTGTGCCCAGACTACATCATCATTCACCGCTTTACTGTATCAAAAGGATAGGAGACCACCTTGGCTACAGCAGTGTGATTCCAATCTTGAAAAGCCACAGTTAAAATTTTTAAATGTTTCACATATCCATTATTAAGGTGGAATAGCTTTTAATTCCTGAGGGTTCTGGGCTCAATTGCTAAATACTCTGTGATGGTCTGTGTAGGATGTTTTAAATTTCAAAAATCATCTGAGGAGAGCTGATTTAAGTCATTTGCTTATGGCTGGGACAATGTTATTGACACCCATGCCTAGTCAAGAAGTCATCAACCAAAGTTTTGTTTAGAATGGTGGATAACATATACAGGCTTATTCCTATCTCATATCTGAAAGCAACAGCTAGTATCTATATCCTTTTATTTACCTGTCTACTTTGTTGGGCATTTAGCATCTTTATTCAACTGTGCAGTCACCTCCCCCCCACATACCCACACACAGTTATTTTGCACAGCCTAAGCTTGTGCTCACCTAGATATCTAGAAGAGAGAGGTGAAGACCCTATTGATGTAAGGAATTGTACCTGGATAGAAACCTAATTGGAAGTTAGTATGAACACATGTGATTCATGATTAGTTAAAGCCTTGGAGACCAACTAATCATTGTAATAATGATAACAGCAATAATATAATAATATTATAATAATATATCATAATTATACATTACAATAATTATTATAAATATTAAGCTTAGTAATAATACTACTTAACATTTACATAGCATTTACTATATGCCAGGTACTATTCTGAGCACATTACAATTATTATGTCATTTGATCCTCACAAGAACCTGGGAAGTGGATGCTATTACATCTCCATTTTATAGATGAGTAAACTGAGGCAAAAAAAAAAGAAACAACCTGCTTGGTCCATTTACAAGAAGCTGAGAAAGAAAATAGATGTGAGTTATGAGACTTGCCCAGGGTCACATTTTAAATACTAGTAAGTATCTGAGGTCACATTTGAACTCAGGTCTCCTTGACTCCAGGCCCAGGGCTCTGTTTGGCAAACTTTTCTTTTAGTAAGACTTTAGGATAGTTGTGATTGAATTTAGGGCAACTTCTTGGTCCTGATCTTTTGGCCCAAAAAGGTTCACGACTTCTCTTTGCTGGTTGGAAAAGTCTGTTATATAGCACAAAGTTATATCCTGAGGGCTATGAGTAGGGGCATGATGGTTGCTGCTTAAATTCCTCCTTGACCTTTTTCTTCAGTCTTCTATTACTTGATTCAAATCTTGTGGAAAATGTGCCAGATAGTTTATTTTCCCCTAATCATGTTCTGTGAATTAATACATAGACCTTTACCCTTTTCTACATTGCTACTAAACGTTGATACAACAGCATCAGGAATGCAGAGTTAGTGGACTCAAAAAAGTTTAGTTTTTTTTTTTTCATTCTACTGATTTATGCCAGGCTGATAAACCTCAAGGGAAGCAGAGCCAAGAAGACTTACATCATACTTTCCCTGTGTATTTAGGCAGTTGTGGTTTTGGAAGTGAAAGGTAACAGTGCTTGTTGCTTGATTTTTCTTCCTTAGCTTCCATTCCGTTTTAAGTAAATGTTCTTTTGTATTACTATGATTTCACAAGATGAATTCTGCCTAGTTGGGAAGGTTCATAGAAAAATGAAGGCTCATGAACAGTGGCTGACTATATAGTAAATGTGATCATGTTCAATGAACTTGGACTTGACCTGTGCTACTATACAATAATTTTGCAATAAACTGGGTCTAAATTCACATTAGCTTGTTGTTGAACTAAAAAAATGGTAAGCTTCATATTGGCACATAACCTAATAAGTAATTGAAGAATGTTCACTAACATATACTTTTTTTTTCCCCACCTGAGATGACTAAGAAAGGCTCTGCTTTAGTAAAGTATAGAAATTATTTTTGAAACTAATGCCATATTTAAAAATATGAATGTCTTACTTGAATTAAAATTAGATTAGGCATAATCTCTTTTGCTTTCTCTCCCAAATAACTTTACTCCAAAAAAAATAGTGAGCTATATTTGTGTCTTCAAAATTCATTCCTGTACCTTCCTGGAATTACTTGAAAATCACATTACCCTGACTAGTTTAGTTTTCTTTTTATAGAAATTACTTGGTGTAGAAAAATTATTATCCTAAAAGTTCAGTCTAATCCATACTTCCACCCCAAACCTCTTGTCAATTTTCCTTTTGAAGCTATTGAAATACATTTTTGTAGGAATTTTCCTCAAAACATTGTTGTAAGTATCATGGATTTATCAAAAACTCTTCATAAAAATAGGTTTTTCTTTACTGGAAAGAAAATATCCATTAGTCCATAGTAAATTCTTGATTAATTGTAATATTCACAAAGCAAGGTATACGTTTCATGTGACATTCAAGAAAGAATCAATTAAAATATCAAACAGCCATAAATCATGAAAAGTTTTCCATAAGAATTTGATTAAATTATCAAAAATATAATTTAAAATTTATAAATATTTTTTTTCTAATGCAGGTCAACAAAATTGATTTTTAATATTCCTATTTTTTAAATACTAAGACAATATAATTTCTTTAAATTACTTGCTTATTTTATTTTTAATAGAATGACAGTAGAAATTTCAGGAAAAAAAACTGTTCCATTGATATTCAATAGCTTTGATGTTGATCAAACCACATATTCTTAGCACCTCAAAGATGTCATTCATTAAGTCAAAATAATGGGTATTTCCTTTACATTTCAACTAAAATTTGGCAAAGCACATTTGTATAGAAGACTGATCTTATAATTAACAATTATAATTGGAAAAACTACATTATAAAATTACTACAAAAAGATAAAAACCTAGAAATCTACAAAAATACTACTGGATTTATACAGTGGACTTGACCATTGTCAGTAATGGCTGACTGCTCAATTTAATGAAACAACCTGTTTGGTCCATTTATAAAAACAAACAAACTGAGAAACAAAATAGAGATGAGTTCATATGGGTTTTTTTTTTCACTTAGAAATGACTTCCTACAAAGATATTAGGGAGAATGAGGTTTTCATTTTTATTATCACCAAAATAATATGTCTCAGATGAAAAAAAAATGAGGCACCACTCTGACCTTCAGTTTTGCCATCTACAAAATGAGGAAATTGGATTAAATGGTTTCCAAGGTCTCTTCCAGTCCTAGCATAGTATGTTCAAATCATTCATTTAGATAACTTGAAGAAAAGGAAACATTGAGAGTCAAATTATCAAAACAATTGCCTAAAATGTGTTTAAGGAGAAATGCCAGTAAAATTTGAATGAGCTCTGTTTGGGAGCTTCTCTGAAGTGAAGCCAAGCTTATTAGGCTATTTGTTTGAAAATTACTATATAAATTTTGGAAGTTCTGTATAAAAAAAAAAAGAAAAGGAAAATCTTCCCTAACTCAAATGGCCAACTGAGGGGAATAAAAGCTTTAATACTCTCAGTGAAGGGATTCAAGTTATTTTTTTTTATCTCCGAGGAAAAGTAAGCAACTTTCAAGAGTGACATTTGCTCCATCAAAATTTTTTATTATTTGTCAATTCAGGGAGAAAGTAATAAGGACTCTAATTTGTGTACTACCTGCATGAGGTAAATAAAATGTGAAGAATTCACAGGGAAGATATGTATAAATATATGTATTTATGCTAAAAAAAATGTTTAAAAATCAAGAAATAGGGAAGTGGAAAATTTTGAGGCCATGAGAGTCTGATGGCTCAGCCTCTGAGAAAGTTTACCCTGAAATTTTTTGTTCTTTCTTCTGGTTCTGGTTTAAAGATTTGTTCAG
Source organism: Phalanger gymnotis (assembly GCA_028646595.1). Taxonomy (NCBI): domain Eukaryota; kingdom Metazoa; phylum Chordata; class Mammalia; order Diprotodontia; family Phalangeridae; genus Phalanger; species Phalanger gymnotis. The sequence goes on from CM053625.1 coordinate 200,722,557, forward strand.
TAAGAATAGGGTCACTGTGACCTGCTTTCCTTTACTGTAAAAGTACTGTAAGAGAACGGAGAGGGTCTCCCCCTCCACTTAGCCTATTCTCCTTCTTTAGATTTATAGATGTCACCTCACTTGTAATCATCAACTAAGGGAATGGGAATTGGAGTTTCTGTGCCTTGATTTCCTGGTTCTTTGTCTAGTTTTTCGTGCTCAGATTGTAAGCCCACCTCCCAGCCAATGGTGAGAAGGGTCAGAGGTGGTGGGAATTCTCTTGTGTTAGGTATAATTATGGGTGCCTTGCTCCCTTGTAAAGCACCTCCCTTGCTGGATTTGTTCTAGCAGGGGATGCCCAATTCTCGAGAATTGAATAAAATTCATTTCTGTTCCCATCCTGAGATGGCTCCTTATTAACTTTTAATTGGTGAGGGTCTTTCATCTCACACACTACCCTTCTTGTAAAAAAAAGTCACCAAGGTGATTTACAGTGTGTTGCTTCCCTAATGTCATTTCCGAGTGGGTATTGATTTTCGATCTTCAAGTCAAACAAAACTCTTTTGCTATTTGACACCTATGATTGTGTATTCACTGTACTTTAAGGCAAATCAACTTTCTGAGTCAGGCAAAAACATCTGTTGAGTTTCTATTAGTATACTCAGTCCTAAATTTAGACAGTATGAAATTATAAATGAAGAAAAATAAATAATTTCTGCCCCAAGGAGAACTTAAATTTCAATGGGGAATGCAGAAATGAGAAAAGAATATATTTTAAACACTGTTGTCAAAAGATTAACAATAACAAAACTTTACTGTTTTAGAGTTCTTTGTTTTAGTAACTCCTTTTATTAGATTTCAGTTTTACTGTGTTCTCTCTGTTCTTTCTAATGATAGAAAATTGGCTGTACCTCCCAGATATGCCTTTATCTCATCTTTGCCCACTGGCTTCCCTGGCTTCTTTTAAATCTCAGTTAAAATCTTACCTTTTACAGAAAGCCTTTCCCAATTCCTCTTAATTATAGTGCCTTCTCTCTGTTAATCATCTCCAATCAATCCTGCCTATAGTTTGTTTGTTACATCTATAGCATAGTTGTTTACATGTTGTCTCCCCCATTAGATTGTAAGCTCCTTGACAGCAGACATTGACTGCCTTTTACCTTTCTTTGTATGCCTAGCAAATATAAAGTATGGTGCCTATTGTAGGCATTCAATATGTGTTTATTGACTTTCTGTCTGATTCACAAGGGTAGGGAATAGGCCTGTGATTTTAATGGCATAAGAAACTTTTGAATGAGGAAATCCCATCTAGTAAAGCAAGTTGGCATTTTCTCTGCATTTTATAGTCTTAGAGAGTTTCTAGAACACTGAGAGATTAATTGACTTGCCCATGATTACATAGTCAGTTGTCTGAGGTTGGACTGAACCTGCTCTTTCTGGCTTTATTGCCTACCCTCTATCTACTAATCCAGGCTCCCCTTCTTTTGTATATCGGCAGAAATATTAGATCACTGTCTTCTCTCTAAAGACAAGTAATGCTAATTTCTTCAGTTACTCAAAGATCTAATTTTCATAGCTACAATTAGTGTCAGGGCTCCAAAGAGTAACAGCAATCTAGAAGACAGTTTTGAAGTTACAAAGTATAGAAAAGACTTTTGATGAAACAGTGGGCTTATTAGCCATTTAAACATAATGTTACTCAAATACAAATTAAATGAAATCTACCTTCTTTGCCCTTTTTGTTATATATTACCCTGCCCAGACTCTCGGAGTTAGCACAATACCCTCCTCTGTTTCCACTTTTGGCTGAGGGCATTTAACATTCCTTATGAGGAAGGGTTGACTGAATGGTATTTAGACTGGGCACATATATTCACGATTAAAAAAAAAATGTAGCCTATCTTGAATTAAACATAGATACTTTTCAAATAATTGAGTGATTTGGTCAATGAGGGTAATGAGACTGATTTTCTTGCATGCTTTACAGAAATCCCACTCATTGATAAGCCAACAATAGGTCCCAGCCCTAGCCTCACACAGTCATTATTTGGGCCGTAATGGCTCAGAGTGAGTGTAAATAGCAATTATTTCTGTTTGGCCAGAAACCCTGATAGTCTTCCCCTCCCAGATAGATATATTTTTTAAACCATGTAAAAGAGGTCATTCTTAGCCTCATTTCATTCTAGCCTTAATCACTGAATGGGTGTTGCCTCACTCCAACTGAGACCTGAGAAAGACCTTAACTTAAAAAGGCCAAGGTCTCCTACTACATCCAGAGCCATCTCTAGTCATTGTGATCTATATCTGGCCACTGGACCCAGATGGCTTCAGAGGAGAGAGCAAGGCTGGAGATCTTGCACAGCCCTCTCTCACTTAAATTCAATTCACTTGCAAGTCATGAGATCACCTTCTTGATGTCATGATCCTCTTTGAGAACAAAAGACAACAACAACTGAAATCCCAACACCCACCTTTATGTCTTAAAAGATGGTATTCCAATTGCTAAAAAATTCATCTCCTAGGATGGGATCAACTTTATGATGTAATGCTCTGAATTTGGTTAGGTTAGCCCTCAGATAAAAGGCAGAGGGCCCATCTCTGGATTAAAAGTCAAGGTTTCTTGAGTTTAGCATAACCTGTGAGAATATGGACCCTGCTAGCTGCATCATTTGAGAACTGACTGTCACATCTGCACCACAAGGAAGTTTTTGAGGAGGACAACATCAGAAAGACCAAAACAAGTATACATAAAATTACATTCTGGTATAATAACTTCAGCTATTACTAGCCTTGTTTGGATTTAAGTCAGTGACTTGGAAAACCAAATCTCCATTTCCTGTATCTAACCCTTAGAATTCAACCATTCCATGGCATTTTATTTTATCATTATCTTTGAGGACAGGTTATCTACACCCTTCTATAGAAAATGTGTCTTGGACGTACATTCTAAATGTAATTGTATTAAAAATATCTGCCAAAAATTTTGGCATGACACAGATGTGAGTATCTATCTATCTATCTATCTATCTATCTATCTATCTATCTATCTATCTATCTATACATATATACGTATACGTATATACATATATATGTATATATGTGTATGTGTGTGTGTATTTATATGCATATGTACATGTAGACCCTGTCAACTCTCCATCACGACATCCATGCACCAATGTAAGGAAGAAGAAATATAATTATTCCACCTCGGGCATATTCTTACCATCTGCTCTTCCTGTCACTACACCTTGAAGGGTCCTCTGACCTTCCCATACACCCTGACACTGAAACCTTTCAACCATAGGCCATGCATCAGGTGACTTGATCCTCTCAGTTTTGGAGCTCTCACTCTGGGGCCTATACTGTCCCTATTGGTGAATGTATCATACAGACTTTTATATGAAACTGGCCTTAGTCATGCTTCAAATTCCACACTAGGCATCTTCTTGCAATCTATTGTCACTGCATGTATACCATCTGCCCTTTTCTCCTTTAATGTCTACTTTTAGAATTGTGATTGAATTAATACTGCTATAGCGACTGGAAAGGGAATGCTAATCACTTCTTCTGTAGCTCTACTCACCATCCCATTGACTATAAAACAAAACAGACCAAAACAATCTGTGGCCACCACTCCCTTTTATATATTTTCTTCAATATTAAAAGGTAAGCTCCTTGAGATCAGGGATTATCCTGCTTTTCTATTTGTATCCCTAGCATTTAGCCCAGTGGCACAAAGTAGGTGTTAAAATACATGTTCTTTTTGTTCATTCTTTTTTTCATTCAATAACATATATGCTTTTAATCACCTATCACTTTAGATTTGATTTTTGCTTATGGTCGGAAATATGTGTTTAAGTGATTATGAAAAATGACTTGAGGGGCAGCTAGGTGGTGCAGTGAGTAGAGCACTGAACCTGAAGTCAGGAGGACCTGAGTTCAAACCTGGCCTCAGACACTTGACACATTCACTAGCTGTGTAACCTTAGGCAAGTCACTTAGCCTCAATTGCCCTGCCTTCTCCCATCCAAAATTTTAAAAAACAAACAAACAAACAAACAAACAACAACAAAAAAAAACGATGAGGCAGCATAGCCTAGTAGAAAAAAAGTCAGCCTTGGAATTTGGAAGATCTAGGTTCAAATCCTATGTCTGACATATTCTGTCTCAATTTAGGTAAGTCATTTAATCTCTAAACCATGTAGTAGGTGTTGCTTTGCAATGGTAGAGGGAGTATTCTCATTGTGAGTTCCCTATACAAATGAAATCACAGGTATAGCCCAGTGTGTGTGTGTGTGTGTGTGTGTGTTTTAATAGTTTAAACTGTCACTAGGACTTCTGGAAAATTATACACACATACACTTACGTATGCATTTATATATATTGGTGGCATAGTAGAAATATCACTACACTTAGAGTCAGGAGAGACCTGAGTTAGAGTCTCATATCTGTCAAAATTTTTTAAACAGTTATTAGCTCTACTTAATGCTTCTGAGTTTCAGTTTCCTCATCTAAAAGGAGGAGCTAATAATAGCTGCAGTACCTACTTCATAGGGTTGTTGTGAGGATCTAATTAAACAAAGTACATAATGGGCTTTGTAAACCTTTAAGTGCCATAAAAATGTCAGCTATTGCTTCTCTTTGTAAATTAGGAGCACACTATTTAAGCTACCTTTTTTATCAAAAGGGCAGGCCCCTTTCGAAATTATCTTTCTATATTTCAGAAAACCTTACTCAGTCAAAAATGAAAAGGTGAATTCACCATCAATGAAGAGGAAATTAAAACAATAATTAGGAATTATTTTGCCCAACTGTATGCCCACAAATTTGACAACTGTAGTGAAATGGATGAATATTTACAAAAATAGAAATTGCTCAGATTAACAGAAGAGGAAATAAAATACTTAAATAACCCCATCTCAGAAAAAGAAACTGAACAAACCATCAATGGAACTCTCTTGGAAAAAATCTGTAGGGCCAGATGGATATACAAGTGAATTCTATCAAATATTTAAAGAACAATTGACGCCAATTCTATATAGACTATTTGGGAAAATAGGTGAAGGAGTCCTATCAAATTCTTTTTATGATACAATACAGTACTGATACCTAAACTGGGAAGAGTCAAAACAGAGAAAGAAAATTATAGACCAATGAATATAGATACAAAAATTTTAAATAAAATACTAGCAAAAATTACAGCAATTTATTACAAGAATAGTATACTATGACTTGGGAAGATTTATTCCAGGAATACAGGGCTGCTTCAATATAAGGAAAGCTATCAGCATAATTGATCATATTCACAACAAAATTAACAGAAACCATATGATTATCTCAATAGATGCAGGAAAAGCTTTTGAACTCTTAATAAACCCTTTCTATTTTACCAACTAAAGGACACATACAAATCCTATTTTATCCAGGGTACTGAGAATCACTGCTTATCATCCTAAGATAATAAAAACATTCCCAAAGCAGCTCATTTTGGGATAGACTTAATTTGTTAGAAAGTTTTTCCTGACAACCAGCCTAAATCTGCATTCTTGCAATTTTCAACTTTTTCTCATAAAAGCTTTTCTTTTGAGGCCAAACAGAACAAGTCTAGTCCCTGTTCTATAATGATAATTCATGAAATACTTATATTCAGCTTTGATGTCCCACATAATTCTTTTTTTTCTCTAGGTAAGCATCCTGTTTCCATAATCAAGCTTCATGTGACATGACTTTGAGGCACTCCCAATGTATTAGTTGCCCTTGAGCTCTTTGGGTTACCCATTCCTTCCAAATATGGCATGCAGACCAGAACACAAAGCTGCAGATAGGCCTATGCCAAATGCAGAGAGATAACTACCTCCCTAGTGATGGACATTGTGTCTTTCTTAATGAAGCCTAAGACTGTGTTATCTGTTTAGGCTGTCATACTACATTTTCAATGCACATGGAGCTTATGGAGCAAATAAATCCCCCAATTATTTTTGACATTAATTGCTTCACAGTTTTATCAATCTGACCGAAATGGATGCCCAGCTGAGTGTGCATCTTGCATGGGAAGAGCACTAATCTTAAACTATGAGCCCAAGAGAGACTTGAGTTCAGACACTGGCTTTCATATTTATCATGTGACCATAGGGCAGGAAGGAAAGAAGCAAAGAACATAGGAGAAAGAAAAGAAGGAAAGAAATAAGCACTTATTATGTGCCAGATGCTGTGCTAAGCACTTTACAAATGTGATCTGATTTGGTCTTCACGATAACTTTAGGATGACGATCCTATTATGATTCTCATTTACAGTTGGGGGAATTGAAGCAGACAGAGGTTAAATGACTTATTCAGGGTAACATAGCTACCAAGTCTCAGGGCACATATGAATTCAGATCTTCCTGAAGGCCTAACTCCAGAGTGAGTGTTCTATTTTCTGAGCTACCCAGCTGCCTCTAGTCAGTTAAACTTTCTTTAATAATTTATTTATTTATTTATTTTGGCAGGGCAATTGGGGTTAAGTGACTTGCCCAAGGTTCACACAGCTAGTACATGTGCCAAGTTTCTGCAGTTGCATTTGAACTCAGTTCCTCTTGACTCCAGGGCCAGTGCTCTACTCATTGTGCCACCTAGCTGCCCCCCCTTTTTAAAATCATTTATTTATTTTTAGTGTCAGTTAAACTTTCTGAGATTCTCCTTCCTCATCTGTACAATGTACACAATAATCCCTATGGTATCCAGCTCATTAATATATTGTTAGGATCAAATGTGATAATATATATAAAGAGTTTGCCAATTCTCAAGCACTATATTATTATTATTAGGCCTTTCTCAGTCCATCCAAATAAAGGAGTTATATTTATTTTATTGATAATTAATTTATTTAAACCTTAGGGAACTCTGAGGAATAAGGTATTGAACTGCACTCAAATTTCTTGCTTCCCTGTAGCTGAATGGCTGTGATTCTCATCTCATGGGACTGTCCATTTAGGATTGAAAAGAGCTCTAGAAGGGTGTCTTCTACCCTGCCTCCCCCACGCCCCATCCCCATTTTAAATGTGAAGAATCTGAGACCAAGAGAGGTACAGTGATTTGCCAAAGTCAGGCAGATTAGAACTGTAAATGCCAGGTTTGGAACCAAGGTTTTTTGATTCCCAATCAAATACTTTTTTCCATTACTCCATGTTAGTTAACATGGGTTGAAAAAATACTATCTCTTTATGAAGTTTCCTCAACATTGGATACTTTCAAATCAAATATGCTCTAAACATAATGTTATATATAATATAAAATGTTGATATAACTATATAAGTGATATATAGTGTTTACATCTATAGTATAAAAATTAACAAAATGAAATTTTGATGAAATGCTACCCTTGCCACTTACTACTAACCTTGGGTAAGTTATTTCAATTCCCCAGTTTTCAATTTCCTCCTGTAAAATGGGGAGGTTAAACTAAAAGGCCTTTGAGGCCCCTTGCAGTCCTAAATTTATGATCCTATGAAAACCCACATTTAAGGAAAAGGAGCTTATAGATCAGGCTACTGTACAGAATTTACTTGTTATAATGATAACATCATACATTTAATAAATTCAGGTGCCTTATTCCCTCCCTTTCGAATTCTTTAAATAACTCTTGAGTTCGGAAATAAACAAGGAAGACAGCAAAACAGCTTGGGGGAATTTATATATTAAATATTATATATTAAATTTAAAGGGGTTAAAATCTATAGCAGAATATAATCCTTCAAAAGAGAGTACTCCTACATTGTTAAGTTCAATGCACAGAATAATAATAATAATGGTTGATTTTCTTGTATTTTTCCTTGTGTCATTTAAAAAAACTTTTTAATTGTGTTTTTGTCCTTCTCTAGCCATTTAAGAGAGAATCCCTATGTTTATTATAATTTGAAGCTGTCACTATTTTCACAACTTAATAGTAAACTACAGAGAAGAATATGACATTTTTGTCCATAAAAATCTTTGTAAATTTTTACATAAGATTTATCTGTTTTAAATTTTTTTTAATCATAATCATTTCCTTATATAGCCCTTTCCCATTGAACCTTCCTTATATGACCCTCCCCCATCAATTGAACCTTCCTTTACAATAAAGAAATATAGTTAAGCAAAACTAATTACAGTGGGTCACTTGGGTGAGTCGCATGTGTGACTCACCCCTGATGCTGAAAAAGATATAAAACCAGGGGTTGGCCTTCTCCTCTCTCGAGCTATTTGCCGAAGCAGTGGTGGTGTGTGACTCTGGGCCAGCCCTTGTTCTGAGCTCCTGGGCTGAATCTAGATGTTGGTAACTATGAATTGTATTGGGTCTGTCTATTTTTAATTTGTTTAAGGGCTCTCGAGATGGTGTTGATGAGGAAACTCTGGACAGCTGTAGCTAAGGAGCCCTCCAGCTTGTAAACCCAGATGCTGAGACTTTGTTGAACTCTGGGAGCCAAGATGGCCGCATGAAAACAGCGTCTTGCCAGAGCTCTCTCACAAGTTCTGTTGGATTCCTATAAAAAAGTGAATCTGAGCAGATTTGAGAGAGTTAGAAATTGCGAGCAGTCTGAGTGGGGCAAATTTCCCAACCGGGAGAATCTGAAAGGCTGAAGGAACGAATCTGTAGGCTAGGAGAGCGCTCGGAGTGTGGAGCTGCCCCAGACGGGACCAAAGCAGAAGCAGCTGGCCGGCAAACCCATGTGGGAGACAGACTGGGAGAAAGCCAGGCGCCTGAAACCCGCGCAGATCCCCAGGCCTCCCAACACAGGACAGCACTCTGTGGAAGCGAGGAGAGGCAGCGCAACGCTGTGAGATACCAGCTCCTGAGGCTTGCAGCTGAAAGGTTTCAAATGCTTCTTGAGCTTCCGAGAGACATAATGGCCAGGTAAATGGCTCTAATCCCTCCCCTCCCCACCCAGAGAATTCCTCGGGGTGGGGGGGGGGGAAGAACTCTGGAACAGAGGAGACAGAAGTGGGGCTTCAGTGGCCGAGTAGTTGGAATACCTGAGTACCAGAGGGGCAGAGCCAGCAGGGGTCAACACCAGGAGCCCAGACATACTCTTGCTTCCCCAGGGGAAGTGCCAGACACTCAGCTTGAACAACAAAGT
>CM053625.1:200732130-200873529 GCA_028646595.1 Phalanger gymnotis
GCTCAGAATCACTACTGATTAGAGAAATGCAAATCAAAACAACTCTTAGATACCATCTCTCTCCTGTCAGATTGGCTAAAATAACAACACAGGAAAACAATAAATGCTGGAGAGGATGTGGGAAAATTGGAACATTGTTACATTGCTGGTGGAATTGTGAACTGATCCAGCCATTTTGGAGAGCAATTTGGAACTATGCCCAAAGGGCTATAGAAATGTTCATATCCTTTGACCCAGCAATACCACTCCTAGGGTTGTATCCCAAAGAGATCACACAAGTGGGAAAAGGACCCATATGTACAAAAATATTTATAGCAGCTCTTTTCATGGTAGCTAAGAATTGGAAATCAAAGAGATGCCCATCAATTGGGAAACGGCTGAACAAGCTGTGGTATATGAAGGTAATGGAATACTACTGTGCTATAAGAAGTGGGGATGATACAGACTTCATAACAACCTGGAAGAACCTACACGACATAATGCTGAGTGAGTGGAACAGAGCCAGAAGAACATTGTACACAACCACAGATATATTGATTCTGTGATGACTAACCCTGACAGACTTTGCTCTTCTCAGCAACACAATATGCAGAGACAGCTCCAAAGGACTCATGATGGAGAGGGCTATATGCATCCAGAGAAAGAACTATGAAGTATTAATGCAAATCGAGGCACACTTCATGCTTGCCTTTTTTCCCCTCCACTTTTTTTTCTTCTTCTCTCTTTTGTATTTGTTGTTGGGTCCTGTTTTTTTTTTTTTGATTCTATTTCGTCTTTCTCACGAGTCATGAGAAAATGTATAAATTAATTCAATGCCTAGTTATACCTGGAAGTTATATGAGACTCCATGCCTTCTTGGGGAGGGAGGGGTAAGGGAGGGAAGAAAATCTGGAACCCAAAATTATGTAGAACTGTTTGTTGCAATCTAAAAATAAAAAAAAATTAAAAAAAAAACTAATTACAATGACTGTGGCTCCCTGTGCATAAAATCTTAAGCATACCTTTCCTGAAACCTCTAAAATATAAGTCTAGCAGATAATTGGGAACAGAGGTAGAGGAAAGAGAAAGGGGGAAAAGGGGAGGGAAATCATTTGGTGAGCCATCAATTTAATGAGTACTGATTCCTTATTAAGTCCCTACTGTGGGCTGGCTGCTATGAACAACGGTAAATCACAGGTCCATAATATAAGGAGTCCCTGGAATATTTCAATCTCTAGATCTGGTCCTCCCCAGGGTGTTTTTGGGGGTGAGGTGGGGTTTTCATTTCAGCCAAGTCCTTAGCTCACCAGGAGCTTGAAAGGTTTCCTTGAATTTTCCTCCCAGGAGCCAAATATATATACTTACGGTACATTTGATTTTTGATTGTAGCCAGAAATAAGCCCTGAACAATTTTGAACACTGCAGCGAATAAAAGTAATAGAATTATTTTTCTCTACTGTTCTGCTGTCCCATATACTAAGGGCGTTTCCATCCTCTCTGGCAACCAACCTGGGCATCCCAGGCAATTTAAATGCTCACTTGACTTTTAAGCTCTGGCATCTAAAATCTCCTTCAGAAGACTATCAAATGCAAGCAGGAAGATATGCAGCTCTGGAAGAGACCAGAACATGTAGACTCCCATGGTAGGATGAAGTACTAAAAGTCTAAAATCCAAGGGGAGATAGGATTTAGATTGACCTTTAAGGATCTCACGTTCTACTGGGGAATAAACTTGTATGTATGTGTGTATATATACCTGTCTATGTACATGTTTGTATATACATTTAAGTACATATTCATATGTATATAACTCATGTAAACAATGCACATAAGTACGTATGCATATATGTATGTATATAGACATTCATTAGCTTAAATGCTATTCCCCACAAGTGACATTCAAGCTCCTACCTCCATGCCTTTACACAGGCTGCCCCCTATAACTGGAATATATCCTCTTTCCACCTCCATCTCTTAGAATCCCTAGTTCCTATCAGAGTTTAGATCAGGTACCCTCTCTTATGAATTCTATTCTCATCTTTCCAATTGCTAGTAGCCTTCCTGTAAAAACTGCTTATGTTTATTTGTGTCTATTTCTGTAACTTTCTGTTACATGTTGTTTCCCAACTCCCAAAGCACCTCAAAAGCAGGAACTATTTCATTTTAGTCTTTGTATACCTAGCACCTAGCATGATGCTAGGAACACAGTAGATGCTTCATAAATGCTTATTGAATGAATGAAAGTGTTGACGAAATGTTTCATTTCAATTTCTTGTTAGGAATTAGAATATTTGACTTAGATAATTTTATGTTACTTATGAAAACTTCTATCTCTGGAAGCTTTGAGTCAAAGGATTAAAAAATATGTAATTCTACAGACTGTTTTCAGGTCAGCTTTTTCCCTGTTCTGAATCTTCCTTTTGTTCTCATCCATCCATACTCTTTGAATCTGAATCCAGGTGGCTTATCTGTACCACTGCAAATGATTTCAAAAAAAAAAACAAAACCTTCCTCTTAGGCTAAGATACTCAGTTTGGCAGAAAGAGAGAGAGAGAGAGAAGAAACCTTTGAAATACATGTAGTGCTCTTTCACACTCAATGAAAACAACTTGAAAAGGAAATTTTTCATTCCAGATACTTTAACACTGATGAGAGCTGAGCTTGTTTTTATTTTTTCTCCAAATGTTGCTAGGATAGGCAAGTAGAACCATGTCAACTCACAGACTTTCATTACCTAAAAATATCTGCTTTTCACATTTCTGTTAATTTATAAGATTAAAGGCCACTACTGGGGCACCCAAACTCTCAGAGTGCTAGAGGGGATGACTATAAAGAGATAGACTCAGGCAGGAAGGTATCTAAGGGAAATAAAAAAGATAATCTTCATGGTCTCCTAAGGAGGGCAGCAGTAATAAAGAAGTGAGAACTAGTCAAAAAAAAGGAACAGAAACTGAGTAAGTAACCCTAACGTAACCAGATTCACACAATATCAAAAGTTGGTTTCATGGGACAAAGACGATGAAAATTTAATGAAAATTTACCATCAAAATGACATAAACAGAACTTTAATATTAAAAATACTCATATTCTAGCTCATAACAAAATATCAGGAGCCTGCTTTGATGTGACATAAGAAGCAACAGAATTGATTTACCATGTTTTAACAGTTATGATATATAAAAGTTTAAACTGTCCCCAACCTAATCTGGCACAGACATGACTGAACTAAAAAGCGCTTCCTTGAAACCACAACAAATCTCAATAAGATCATTTAATTTATCTCATTGGATAAAGTAGTAGGGATAAGAACTAGACAGGTGATTAAACAAGACCAGGGTGTTCTCGTGAGGATGATATAGGTCAACATGCAGTTTATTATCTTAGAGAGTTTCCTAGCACTGAGGAATTTAAGTCACTTCATTCACAGTCAGTAGCTATATAAAACAAGGTGTAGATTCAAGTCTTAACTCCAAGATTAGTTCATATCCACTATACCATATTGCTTCACATTCAGATATCAGAAGAGGTGAATGCTACGATCTGTGTTGGTGAGCCATTCCAGAGGCTACCTGAAATGAAATGATAACAAAACAGAGAACTGTCTCAAGAGAACAATGTGACTCCACTGGAAACTTATCATTTCACTCAATTTTAAAAAAGACACATGAAGACAGAATTAAGGGTAACTCAAAATGAATGCAACATGTTATCTCCTATGAAAAATGTCAGCTATGTTAAATCTCTAAAGGAACTTAAGCTTTCGATGAATGCTAAGGGACACACACACATATGTGTATATATATACATATGTGTGTATGTATGTATATGTATCCATATATATGTGTATCTATGTATCTATATCTATATGAAAAGAAGTGGGTCAAAGAAGAAATAGGACCAGTACTTACGATGAATAGGATGATCACAGATCTAGAGCATGATTTAGAGGATAGCATTATAAAGTTAGAGCTGGAAGGAATTTAAATCTGTGCGCTTTCATGGTACAGATGAAGAGACTGAGACTTGGAAATATCAACTGATTTGCCTAAGGTTGCACATGTAGTAGAATAGATTTCGAACCCCGATCTTCTGACTGCTCACAAAAGGGCAGAACCACAATTTCAACCCAAGTCTTTTGATTCTAAATCCAGTTCTAAATCATGCCACTTACTATGGTAGCATGATCAGCTGCTATGTATAGTATGATAGCATGTATGTTTGTTATGACAATGGATAATGAAACACGGAGAAGCGGTAGAACTATTCAACACTTGTTTTGTTTGTCTTGTTTTCCTGCTGGGGGAATAAGTTTCATGCTGATAGGGACAGAATGCAAAAAGAAAGGAGTTAAAAGGTGAGTAAAGGGCTGAGAAGGCATCTATCTGCCTGCCAACAATGAATTTAAGTCACTTGCCCCAAATGGAAATAGAATATTATATATGGTGAACAGCAAATAGAACAGTTTGCCAGGTGTATAGAGGGTGTTAAGAGAGTAATAGGAAATACATCTAGAAACACAGATGGACCCAGAAGATGAAGGATGCTAAACACTGAAAAGGAGTTTGTATTTTATCCTATAGTCAATAGAGTAGTATAAACCTTCTAAAGAGGGTGACAGTTGTAACTTCACATTGGGAATATCAATTTAACAGTTAAACAGAGTTGGATGCGATGAAGAAGGGAGAGACAGGAAGAACAACAAAAATAATCTTCAAAGTGTTTAGGTTAAAGGTGATTGAGATGCTCTACTAGAGAGATGATGATATGAGTGGAGATAAGGAATAAATGTGAGAGATGTACAGGTAGCATAAGACTTGACAACTGATTACACTGAGGGGTGAGAGAGAGTAAGGACTCAAAGATGAGTGCAAGCTCATGACTTTGGCTGAATAGAAGTATGTTAGTGCCCTGAATAGAATTAGGGAAGTTAGAGAGAAGTGTAGGTCAGGAAGGTGGTGGAAATAATGTGTTATATATTTGACCTATTAAGTCTGAGTCACCTGTGGGACACCCAGGTGGAGTATTCAGCAGGCAGTAGGTGATATAGGACCAAAATTAAAAAACAAAAAGATTTTGGAGTCTGATGAGATGAGCGGGGAGAGAGAGAAGGATGGAGGGAGAGAGGGAGAGGGAGAGGGGGAGAGATAAAGGAAGAGGGAGGAGGAGGGAGGGAGGGAGGGAGAGGGAGAGGGGGAGAGAGAGAGAGAGGGAGAGAGAGAGAAAGAGAGAGAGAGAGAGAGAGAGAGAGAGGAGATGAGAAAGAGGAAGAAGAAGAGGAGCAGTAGAAGAAGGAGGAGGAAGAGGAGAAAGGAAGGAAGGAGAAGGAAAAGGAAGAGAAGGAGGGACACAGACGTAGTAGTGGAATTGCTGAATCAAAAGATATGCGCAGTTTGATTGATCTTTGGGCATAGTTCCAAATTGCTCTCCAGAATGGTTGGATCAGTTCACAACTCCACCAATAGTGCATTAGTGTCCCAATTTTCCCACATCTTCTTGAACATCTATCATTTTCTTTTTCAGTCATATTAGCCAATCTTATAGGTGTGAGGTGGCACCTCAGAGTTGTTTTAATTTGCATTTCTCCAATCAATAGTGATTTAGAGCATTTTTTATATGACTACAGATAGCTTCAATTTCTTCATCTGAAAACTGCCTGTTTATATCCTTTGATCATTTATCAACTAGGGAATGACTTGTTCTTAAAAAAAAAATAAATCAGTTCTCTATCTATTTAAGAACTGAGGCCTTTTTCATAAATGCTGGCTATAAAAACTCCTTCCCAGCTTCCTGCTTTCCTTCTAATCCTGGTTGCATTTGTTTTGTTTGTGCAAAAACTTTTTAATTTAATGTAATCAAAATCATCTCTTCTGAATTTCATAATGCTCTCTATCTCTTGTTTGGTCATAAATTCTTCCCTTCTCCATAGATGTATCTCTTATAAGCTTTGTTGGTATTACATAGAAATGCTGATCATTTACATGGTTTTGTTTTATATTCTGCTAAAGTTGTTAATTATTTCAAGGGATGTTTTTGTTAGTTTCGTTTCCTCATTGCCTATTCAAATGCCTTCAATGTCTTTTTTCTTCTCTTATTGCTAAAGTTAACATTTTGACTACAATATTGAATAATTTTGGTGATAAATAATAGTGGTGATAATAACAGTGGTGATAAATAATTCTTGTTTCACACATGATCTTATTGGGAAGGTTTCTAGCTTTTCCTCCCTACAAATAATGAAGAGCTTACATTCTAAGGAGGAAAAGGCACACACAAGGAAGTTGTGACCAAGGAAAGTACTTGAAATAATAAACAACTTAAGCAAAGGTACAGGATATAATATAAACCCACACAATTCATTGGCATTTCTATATATTCCTAACAAGGCCCAACAGCAAGAGATAGAAAGAGAAATTCCATTTACAGTTACTGTAGACATTATAAAAAAATTTGGGAGCCTACCCACCAATACAAGCCCAGGAATTATATGAACACGATTATAAAATGGAAGGTTGGGGAAATGGACCTTTATCTTCGATCTTGTTTTCTTTGATATTTTTATTAGTGACTTAGACAAAGGCATAGATCACATACTAGTCAAATTAATTGATGACATGAATATGGGTAGTGAGGAGAAGGACAGTATTTAATATAGTCAATGGCAGAATTGGAATCTTAAAAAATATACAGCAGGCTAAAAGAAATAGTGTGGACATATGGAAGACAATGCATGGGTGAGGTTGGATTATGATTATAGAACAACAAGCTCAGTATATGCCGATAAAACAAAACTAAAAGCCCAGGGCTTCTTGACTCTAAGTATAATACACCATCCACCTATCCACCATACCATGTTTCTTATCCTTGCACCTCTAAAATGAAAGTTACTTTTGCAATATTTATTTGCTTATATCAGTTAATAGCTTAATGTACAAGCTAGCTTCACAATTAAGTTTTATATGAATTTTTTATTGTCGATCATTTTTACTATATATTGCCAGACCTAATTTATGATATCATTATCAGACATGCTTGGTTGGGTGATCCAGGTGGGTCTCTTTAATTATTCTGAGTAGGAGGGGACAGGGAAAGAGATGACTAATGATAATTCAGTTGACACCTTTCTGGTCTACCCATGGTATCACTATATGCAAATATAAATCACTTGTCAATATATGTTTTATATGCTTCAAATATTTCTCAGTAACATATGCTTGACAATAAAATCATAACTAAATATTTTAAGTATTTTTCAATGAAAAACAATGCCTGTACAATTTTATTTTTTCAAGATTCTCTTCCAAACATAACAGTTGCTAAATTAGCCCTGCCCCCCCAACACCCCCTCACCAAGCAATAATGGTGATTAAAAAAATAAAGAAATAATGGCAACTTACATTACTGGAGAACCATCAAATTTAAATACACACATATTTAGAAAGATACATATATGTATATATAAAGTACACATGTATATATGTCTATATAGACATATGTATATGAATACAGCCATGCATATTTATATAGACATAGACATATATGCATAAAGTATCTCCATGTGTATGTGTCTATATGTGTCTATTTCTACCTATGTGTGTGCATGTGTGTGTATATGTTTTTGTTTGTCTTTCATTTAAAAGAAGACCAATGATATTATGGGATATTGTCTTGACTTGGGAGTGAATAGGATTTAAGTGAAATGGAGTTGCACAAAGTTTTCAACCTCACTCTTCCTTCTAGAGTCGTTGAAGTCAAGTGGCAAGAAAAAAGATAGGATACAGTGGATAGCATCTTTGATATCTGACCAAGCTCTAAACACTCCACAGCACTGGCTTAAGCTGCCTTCATGGCTGTTGGAACAAAATGTTCTCATCCCCCTATTCTGGTGTGGGAAATCTTCATATGCTGGGGATAGACACCCCTAAAAATCATCAATAGTTTTGAGGCCTGTATGTTACCCTCAACCTGGTTTAGTACCTCTGCCAAGACGGTTTTTATCAGGGTGAGGATGCTCCACATATTACAGCTTCTTGGAGCCAAGGTGAGAGTTGGGTGAAGGTGGACACAAAAAGTGGATGAGAAGTCTGAAAAGGGCTCAGCAAGCCCTCAGACCAGAGATGATAGTTCTCTCTGAACACCCCGTACACCCCATGTGTGTATATATTATACCTATGTATATACATATATATACATACATACACACGTGTGCATATCTCCAAAATTCTTAAGGCAGTTTTACACTTTAATAGCTTAAAACTATTCTAAGATTTTTGGTATATCTTGTAAAGATAGAAACACATTATCTCATATGACCCTCATAACAGTCTTGTAAGGTAAAGAATCAATTTATCAGACATATTTTACAAATGAGGAAATTTTGAGTTTTAATAGTCAATTATCATAGGACTTCTAAGCATCTGAGGCAAAAGTCAAACCCAAGTTGACCGGATTCCAAGCCTTGCATCTGACAGCAAATTCATTTCTAGTCTGAGTAGAGTTTTGCTGAAAAAGACTTGGGACCACATAGTGGCTCCAGCTAACTTACAATTTGTACTAACGCGACAGAATACTCAAATGTCAACCCTATGAGCCTTTAAGCAACTTGGGCGGCATTTCACTACTGATTTTTAAAGTATTCATTATATAAAAATAGCAGCACAGCAGCAAATCATAATGATACCCTGTAACAGAAAAATATTAATTAGAATGAAATAAGATAGTTACTTTATCATGAATTTCTTAGATTTTATATATCCTAAAGTAATATTTCTTCATTTTTTTACCAATAGTACTGAAGAGCTGAAGTAAAATCAATATTAAAGATCCATGCAAGCTTTCCATGGAAGCATATGTTAATGCAAAAATAAAGTTTCAGTAAAAGTGAAAGATGGACAATGGAAATGGGGATTCATTTAAAGCTAGAGATGCCTTATGCCATTTTTAAATATAGGAAGAACAGAAGAAAAAATATATGTCACATTTTACTTGCTTTTCCTATATTTAAAATGTCATATAAATAGTTCACATATTAAAAGCATATACACATATGTAGAACTGATGACTTTTTGAAGATATCTGAAAAAAAAATCAAGCTAAAATGAGGGTAAATACTAATTTCCAAGGAAGCATTCAGCAAAGAAAAAAAATCTGAAACATTCAATAGAAACAGAACAACAAAATGAAAACAATATTTTAGAATTATTATTATCCAAGTTAGCTCAGGAATCGAGATGAGAAAATGTTCCTCCCTTTTTTTTTTTTTTTTGAGAGGTGAGGGACTGTGAATATGGAATGTCTCATGTACTGGAAAACAGCTTGTGTGGGTGAATTACAGGTGAGGATTCCTGAATGTTTTGTCAGATACAATGACATGCTTTGTAATAAAGAATAAAGAAACAAAAATGTGAGGGTAATAGTTCAGCAAAACAAGACAACACAACACATCTGACAGCATATGCAGTATTCCATATCCGCAGTTCTACACTTCTGCATAGATACACATCTGCATCTTTTCTTGACCGTTATAATTGTTCAGCATTCACTTTTGGTTTTTATTTTTGCTTAATCTATTTACATTTATGTATTCGTTGTGCATATTATTTTCCTGGCTTTGCTTACTTCACTCTTTATTAATTCACACAATCTCCCCCTTCCCCCAAAGCTTTTCTGTTCATATCACATTCATTTTTTTCTTATGATATAGTAACATTCCATTCCATTCCTCTCTCACATTTTATTTGGCTATTACCTAATCAGCAGTCACTCACTGTGTTTTCATCTCCCTCTCCCTCTCCCTCTCCTTCTCCCCCCCCCCCCCCCCCCCCCCCCCCCCCCCCCCCCCCCCCCCCCCCCCCCGCCTCCCCACAAAAAAACCCAGGATCCTTCTGTTCATAAGTGCCTTAGAGTGTGTCAAACAATAGGATCTCTGGGGAGAAGGTGAGGACATTTTAGCTTATTTTTTAAACATAAATCTAAATTGCCCACTAAACTGCTTGGGCCAATTCAAAGCTCCATCAAAACTATGTTAATGTTCATGTCTTTGCAAAACCTGTCTAATATTGACCATTCTCATCTTTATTGCTTTTGCCAATTTGCTATATATGAAGTGAAGCCTCAGAGTTTTGATTTTCATTTCTCTTTTTGTTATTAGTGATTTGGATGAATACTCCATATACTTGTTAGCAGTTCATAATTCTTCTTTTGAACATTGTTTATATCCTTTCACTTTTGGTATACTTTTAAAATAGTCATTTATGTAAATTTACTTTTTAAGTCGAACATTTTCTTCCTATTTTCTCCTCACTTCCACTTCTGTGAGGTTTTAATCTTGTAAAAATCCTTTCCACACTACTCAGTTTTCAATAATTAAATTGGACTGATAAACCTGTGCCATCTGGATCCAAAATGATACGTACATGTCCAAAATGAAAACTTCTAAGTTCACAGTACCTTTACTCTTCTAGAGAAGCATAGCAGCATTCATCACATCAGTACTGTCTAGTAGTCCTTTTATACTCAGAAACATTACAGATGAGGAAAAGCAATTAGTTTTTATTTTACCAATGAGTAGATTGGAATAACAGTTGTTCATTAGAATAAAATTTTGGAAGCATTACAATCAAGAGGCTGCCTGGTCCTTAATTATCTTCTTTACGTACACATTAAAGACACTGCTGACTCACTAGTAAAAGTAGAATTCACAACTTTAATGGTTCAAAATTATATCCTGAAGCCAATATCAGAAACCATTCACTTAAGTCAATTGTGTATGTGTGTGTGCATTGATATTAAATTCCACTGGTAATGAATACTCACAAAATACTATTATCAAGTTCACAAATACTAAAATGCATCTAATAATTTACTTAGATGGAAACCAAACCAGACTATTTCCCAGGTGCTGGAGATAATGATAAAGCACCTTTCCTATTACCATCCAGCCATTTCAGATGACAACAGAAAGAACAAGAGATGGTGATGTATGTACAGGTGCTTTTCACATAAAGCAGATTTAATCTCTTTGGGTGACATTCTTATAGACAGATCAATCTAAACAAAAGTAATTCAATCAGCTGGCCCCAGTGTTTTGCTACAGAACAATTTCCTCAATAATTGCTGTGTTTATTGGATATTTTGAGATTTGCTGAGTATGCAAGAGGCTTTGGTAATGCTACAGAATTTAAATAAGCATACACACAAAGACACATAAAATAGTGTGTATGTATGTATGTACATATACATATATGTGTATATATGCACACAAATACACAGAAAATATTTATCAGTCTGTCCCTGGAATGAAAAAAAAAAGTCCCTGTCAAATCAATGATGTTTTGTTTTGCTACCTGAGATGTTATTTCAATGAGGAGAATATTTGAAAAGAATAAAATAAAAACTAAACAAGTATTAGTGAATGACTAGCATGTATTAAAATATCCTCTCCTGGATTGTTTTTGCATATGTTAGGTACTGGGTACACACATATATTTGTATGAATGTATCTACCCAAATGATAAATCATTATAGAAGATCTTCCATATTATAGTGTAAGCCCAGCTTTTCTTCCTTCCCCCATCCCCCAGCTCCAGCAACATCTTTAGATTTTCTGGCTTGGAATAAAGAATGAACCTCTCAGACATTCCTCTCTGGCTGATAGGCCCAAACAAAGAGTTGAATACACTTCCACTAGGAGACAGATAGGTCTTGAACAAAGGACAGGAAATTCTGGAAATTCTGAAACTGCTTCTTGAGGACCTATCCAGTTCTCAAAAACAAAATGATTGACAAGATCTTCCCCTCCCTAAGAGAGTGGCTACCGTCTCTGGTGGGAAAAAAAAAAAAAAAAAACTTTCTTTGTTAAGCTCCTTATAAAACTCTCCACGTAGGAAAGACTCATTGGGATCTCACCCATGGGAATCAGTTTCTCTTTCGGGCCTTGATCAAGCTGGTCTGTGTAAACCGGAACTCCCCTCAGCTTTAGAGGATCAAGTGCTGGAGTTTCCCTGAGAGGTGATGAATCTAAGTTGTTTGTGTCTTTGTCTTTGTCGTGTTAACTGTGTTTATTAGAGTATTTCCCCTGTCTTTCAATAAAAACCATGTTCTGTTGGGAGTGTGCTTTATTGCCGGCGTGAATCTGAATCCGAACCTAACTTAGCTTAACCAAACAGTATCTTATACACATGTGCACATATATCTATACATATATACACATACACAGAAATATGTGTATGTACGTGTGTGGGTTTTTGTATGTATATGTTTGTGTAACAATATTCTTTTGTTAATTGTGCTGCTTTGAGTCATAGAACACTATAGTATATAAAGAAATACAGGGTCATGGAGACCTACATAGTGAATATGAATAGACTAACACATAACAAACAAGTAACTAGATGGGAGTGGGGTGAGGTGGGGTGGTTTCTAAGAACCTTACCAAAGAAGTATAAAATGGAAATGGTTTGGTCAATTTGAAAGACCAAAGGGTAACCAATATACATCTCACCTGTTCTATTGATATCCTTTAAATATCAAGAGAAACAGAGGAATTCCTATAGCTTTTTTGGTGAACCTCTTGTGATGAACTTATGGCAGGACAAGGACAAGAAGTATACCAGAAAGGCAGTAAAAGATGGATTGCAATATGCACCCTGGGAGGGGATACCCACACTGATGAAATCCTAGATCCATTTTTTATATAATGTACAAGATTATAGGGAATACAAAGACATGTAACATTTAATCTCTATTCTCTAGAGAGCGAATAATGTATGTCAGGAGATGAAGGTAAATTTATGATCAGTTAATTAGAGAATCAAGATTGAAGTATCTGTTAAGGGCAACTCATGTTATTGCCTTATTTGCAATTTAGTTATCTGTGATTTATGTGCCTAAATTCTAAGTTAAATGTTTCTGGGATAAATATAGATCATATATAATCAACAAATCTAATTATAGGCATTTTTTAACATTAACAAAATGTATTTTCAAAATTATTTCCCATGATGTGGCTTACATACAAAGGGTGGTTAGTCTGAAAAGGAAAAATTTAGGGGCACATCATTCTGTATCACAAGCTGTTTAGAAAGATGACTTCCTAAGAACCATTCACAAAATATGCATGGAACCACCTTATTAATCCTTGACTACAGTACTATTCCAATGCCTCATCATGCCTTGGAGGTAACATGGAGTTATCAAATATGCTGGCAGATTCTTCCAAGCTGGAAAGGTTTTCAGTAGCCCTCATGACAATGTGGCTGATGTACATGGCTCATCCTAGCTTAGTGCTCAGAGTCTAAACAGTGAAGGACAATCCGTTAGTTTGGCCACAGCCACCTATGAAAATCACCTGTTAATCACCAAAGCAAAATTTTGAAAATCTTTATATTCCCGTACTATGACAAGATGGCTAAGAACACTGAACAGTTTTTTTTTTCTTTTTCTCTCCTTTTCCCCCCTACTGTCTTCTATTTTTAAATCTTTTAGAATTTCTCAATCTCTTCCTAAGAGTAGGATGAATATACAAATACAGAAAGAGTTAACTATATGGGATATGCTTTAGGTGAAATCCTTTGTTTCAAAATGCATTTTTCTCTTTTGCCATTCTCGGAAAGAGTCACTGCTACTGAATGAAATTACCACGTTAGAATACTGACACACTCTCCTGGCATTGTAGATCACCACTGAGTATGCTGTGGACAAAAGAGATAATATGGGAGATCAACCCATGGGTAGTGGCAATGAATCAGGCATTGAGGAAGACACTGAAAAGGAAGGCATAACAGGGCAGAATTAGCCTTTTCTAAGTCCAAAATTTTACCTAAGAATGGTCCTGTATACTATTTTTGTTAAGCTACTCTGTTTGGAGTTATTGAAGATACAAATACATCTAAGTGTAGGACAAATTTATGGTTTCTGTCCTCAAAAATATTATAATCTGGTAGAACAGCCTAGGAGTAATTAATATGGAATACTGTATAAATGAAACCATGAAAGTGGTACAATCCAAGTTGTTCTAAAGAAGACAAATTTACCTCACAGGTTATCACTGAGACTTAGGGGAATGAAACCAGGACTGGACTGTGGCTCTGGTGAAGTATTTTTTGTTGGAAAGAAATAGGATAATTCAGATGTAGGTGTGGGTAGGTGGATGGTAGCATTGTATTTTAAGAAGGCATACACACGTAAAGCAATCTATGGACTGAACTGAAGGTGGGAAGCATGACAGAGAATATTTTGGCAAAGTTCAATGGAGAGAGAAATAGAATTAATTTTATCACTACAGTATACCAGAAGCAACTTGTATAAAAAGAGGAAATAGCTGAGGAGATTGGGAAACAGATCACAAGGTGAGATTTCTTTTGTGTATGGATTGTACTAGATAGCTGCTGTGGTCCCTTCCAGTGCTGGAATTCTTTAATTCTGTTAAAGTATGTGTGGTCTCTGATTTTTATATATATAAGGAAAAATCTTGTTATAGTTCTCTAGAGAAGGTTAATAAGACCTGTTTGAATCCTATTCATGATAATTACTAGTTGTGTAATCTTTAGCAAGTTGCTTAAATTCTTTTGGCTTCAGTTTCCCCATCTGTCACATCAGGATAACATAGCGTAAAGAAGAATTAGTAGCAGTAGCTTCCATTTCTATAAGGAAATTACATTGCTTTGAGGAACAAAAATTATAATTTATTTAAAGAATCTTGCAAACATCAAAACATCAGCTATGATGATGCTGATGACAAACTGACACTGTCACTCAAAGGTGAATTTTTACAAGAAAATGTCTTAAGGAGTAGAATTTATACATTTGTGAAATTCAAGACTATCATCTTCTTATAAAAAAAGAACAAGTATAATACATAGAAGATATATGTGATTTGTGTATCATAGTCTCATTTATTTCATCACTATGGGTAATTTAGGCATTTATAGTAAGTCTGTTTCAATGTTAGAAGAAATGAACTTTTTGTTTGTTTTTAAATATGAGATTTATAAACTATAGAGGCAGCGTGCTCAAGGTGAAGCAGTGGAAATTGTTTTGGGTTCAGTGTCAGTGAACCCAATTTTAAATACTTCCTTTGCCATTTTCTACTTATTTGACATTGGGCAAATCAACTAACTTCTAAGGACCTTAATTCAACTGTAACATGAAGAGGTTTGCCTAAATGAAATTTGAAGTTTACTTCTAGCTCCAAATCAATCAAACATAAACATTTATTAAATACTGTGTTAGATCTTGTGGAGACAAAGGAATGTAAAACTGTCTGTGCCTTCAAGGAGCTTACATTCTAAAAGGCAAGATAATATGCACATATATAGGAATATATAAAACATGTATAAAACAGATACTAGGTAACATGGGAGGGACAGCAGCTGTGGGGGAGAATCAAGGAAGTCAAGAAATAGGCGGTGCTTGAATTGAGTCTTAAAGGAAATCTGGGATTCTAAGAGGCAGAAGTAAGGAAGGATAGCTATTGCAAAGCCATACAAGGGAGATGGACTAATTTGGTTTGTGTGGGATATTTGACCCTCATAAAATAATACTAATAAGGAGCCGTCTCAAGGTGGGAACAGAAATTGAATTTTATTCAATTGTCGCAAAAATAGGGGGTCCTCTGCCAGCACAGAACAGAACCAGCAAGGAAGGCAAAATACAAGGGGCAAAGCACCAATAATTATACCTAACTCAAGAGAATTCCCACCCACCTTTGACCCTTCTCACCATTGGCTGGGAGGCGGGCTTACAAAAACTAGACAAAGAACCAGGAAATCAAGGCACAGAAACTCCAATTCCCATTCCCTTAGTTTATAATTACAACTGAGGTGACATCTATAAATCTGAAGAAGGAGAATGGAATAAGGGGAGGCGGAGACCCTCTCCATTCTTCTACAGTACTTTTACAGTAAAAGAAAGCAGGTCACAGTGACCCTATTCTTATTGAACAAATCTTTAAGAAGCAGAAGAAAGAACAAAACGATTCAGGGTAAACTTTCCCAGAGGCTGAGCCGTCAGACTCTCATAACCTCAGCAGAATTTTCTACTTCCCTGTTTCCCTATTTCTGGATTTTTAAACATTTCTAAGTATAGGTATGAATAGACGTGTGTGTATATTTATACATATACATACTCCCTGTAAAGTCTTCACATTTTATTTACCTCTCACAGGTTGAAGAAGTCCAGTTTAATTATATCATGGAATATGGGGAGATTATAATATGTATAATAATGCCAGAAAGATAGGATGGGGATGGATTATAACTTTAAGCCAGAGGAGTTTATGTTTCAGAGTCAATAAACATTTGTTTAGTACCTACTATATGCAAGGCACCATGCTAAGCTGGAGTGGAAAATGATCTAAGGGTATGTGTTTGAGTTGCTTTCGTCTTGCAGAATAATGAGTTTCTGAGTATGATGAAGTAAAGGAAAGCAACTGGGTAGGAAATAACAGGAAGTATAGCCTGAGTGCTCTCTCTAAATGATGGAGGATGACAGAAAAAGCTCCTACATTTCTACTCCCACTCTCTTTATGCAGAGAGAGAGGGAGTGGCCCTAAGGGCAGGGAGTGTTTAGGAGCTAGGTGTTTTCAAAATGATTCTGTCTTGCAGAAAGTTGAATTTCAGAAGATGACAAAGTCCAGGGAAGCAGCTGGGTGGAAAATTTTATGGGGAATTCCCTGAATTTCCTCCTTAAATGATGGAGGATCAGGGAGGAACTTCCAGATGTTCAGATGGATATATTTGATCTAAGAAATAATAGGGAACTACTGGATTTTATTGAGTTGGGGAATGACGGCTCTGGAAATCCCCTTGAGCTCCCCTTGAATTTTCCTATT
Organism: Phalanger gymnotis; assembly: GCA_028646595.1. Taxonomy (NCBI): domain Eukaryota; kingdom Metazoa; phylum Chordata; class Mammalia; order Diprotodontia; family Phalangeridae; genus Phalanger; species Phalanger gymnotis. Next base: position 200,748,938 of record CM053625.1, read on the forward strand.
TGCATTCTCCTGAGGCTATAATCCTCTCAACTGGCAATTCTTGTCCATGCCCAATCTCTCAATTCTGTTACCTCTGACCTAGCCTAGCCCCTCATTGTCTGTTACCTCAGGCTCCTTCCCACCTTTATTCTTACTTAGACCCCATTCTCTTGGTCCAGGTGTTAGACCTCCTGTCACCCCTGCCTACTGGCCACTCCCATCAAGATCCTCCCTAGACCCTTCTTCCAGTCACCCGGATTACTTGGCCACTCCTAGATCCCTCCCATAGTCTTTCTGCATATAAGATCCATCTTGTTTCCATTAAGGTGCTCAGATTCAATCTGGCCTTATTGCTTTAGCAATACATTAAAAGTCTGGCCAATATGGCAGATCTTTAATAAACCTTGTTTTTCTTTGACTGAAAGAAGGCTTGGGTTGAATTCATTCAGGCAGGAACTGTGTATCCCTATTTCAGGGTCCCAACACCCTTAAACCTCAACAATACCTGCATTTCTATGGGTTTTAATTTTCTTCGGAATTAAATTAAATTTAAATTTGTTCTGAATTGTTCTGATTTTGCTCATGTGAAAAACAAATTGTGAGAAAGGATATAAAATGGCAATTTACCAAAGGAACTTAACAGCAATTAAGACAATATTAATGTCAAATGAAAACCTAAGAAAATATAGTTACTGAGGTTTTCTATGTGGTTTAATTAAAGGTATAGTTGTTACTACAATTAAAGCTGGGTAATTTTCTTTCTTGCAAGAAGAAACACAACAACATGATAATTGTAATTTATTTTATCATATTGCATTACAAATTATAACAAGCTTACAGAAACAAAAGCTAATGATCTGTGTAGTATTTATGCAATTCTAAAGTGCAATATGTAAGAGAAAAGGTTATGGAATTATGGTAATTGAAGCATAGAATTAATACTTTTCATTTGTTTTGAAAAATAATTCTTCAATTCAGTGTAAGACCCCAGATTTCCCTCTGGATACTATTTTACATAAATTGAAGCATTATAATTTAGTTAATTGTTGAGATGTAAAATAGTTTATCTCTCATTCCAAAGGAGAAAAACATGCAGAGTTTTTTTGGACTGTTTAACTTCAGATTTGAAATCTGTGAGGTTTGTGCTGGCAGAATGCATTTCAATGGCTCCAGCCAACAGATCCACCTAAGACATAGAGGTGGTAAAGTGGGGCCATGAAATTTCCTTTCACTCAGAGCCCTGGATGCTCCATAACTGATATACAAATGAACATATCAGTCAATCAATCAAGAACTTATTGACACCTTTTGCCTGCTAGCCATTGTCTACGTATTAGGGATAGAGAGAAAGCCAAAAAGTAGATAAAATAAAACCAAACCAAACAAACCTCAAAAACCAACATGACCATATCTACCCTTTAAGGAGTTTATATTATATCTGGAAGAGGAAAACAAAAGAAAACAAAGCTACACACACGTAAGTAAATATAAAGCCTGAACAGAGTAAATAGAAGTAATTTTTGGTGAGGGCACAAGTAGTTGAAAGAAGGAAGCATCTTTCAAAGTTTATGGCATTTGACCTGAGCTTTGAAGGGATCCCGGGTTTCAAAGACATGGAAGGGAATAAGGAGGGAGAACATTGTGAAAGAAAGGATGGGAACAGTTTATACAAAAATATGAATAGATGGGAGTTAGAATTCTGTGTACCAAGGACAAGTAAGCCAGTTTGGCTAGATTATAGTGTAGGAGAAAGGGATTAATTTAGTGTAATGAGCACAGAAAAGCAATCTGAAGCCATCTTGTCAAGTGTTTTAGATAGCAAAAGGAAGAGTTTTTTATTTGATCTCATGGGCAATAGGGAGCAACTGAAGTTTATTGAGCAGGGGAATGACATGGTCATGCCTGTGTTTAGTAATACCAATTTGGCTTCCATACAGAAATAAGAGTGGTGAAAGACTTGAAGCTAAGAGACCAATTAAAAGGCTATTTTCCAGGACAAAATTGATGACAGTATAGATACTAAGTGATAAGAAGGAAGGGACTAATTGAAGTGGTTGGCGCCTGGATTCCTTTTCATCATTCTCATCTTGATTATGCATCTCTGCCGCCAACAAAATTTGTGTCTTCTATGCAGTACAAACCTCAACCTCCTACTAAGATGGTGTCAAAGGAGAATGACTTTTATATATATTTTGGTGAAGTCTGAAAAAATGAACCTAGGTGCTCAGACAATCCCTATCAGGAAAAGAAAGTCTACATGTGATGACAGGATTACAAAGAAGTACTACATTTGGTTCTGCCTCATCTTAGGCCATCTGACATGATGACAGGAACATTAGAATGGGAGCCAGGGGAACTCACTTCTAGTCTCTGCTCTGTTATTAACAAATGGAGTAGTCTTAGGCAAGATCTTTAAATGTGTACTCTTAGTTTTTTTATCTGTAAAATGGGGAGATGACTAGATTGTCTTTAAAATTCCTTATAATTCTCAAATTACATGATTCTATTACTTACATAATACCAAGCTCAGACTTGGAAAGGATGTCAAGGACTTTATACAAGAACAAAGAAGGGCCCACTCTTCAATATACGTGATAAGTGATCATACAGTCTTTCTTTGAAGACCTTCAGAAAGAAAACCCATTACCTCCTGATGGAGGTAAACCGAGGTCTCTTTTGGATAGGTCTAATTATTAGGAAGTCTTTCCTTACATCGGGCCTCAATTTTATTTCCTCTGACCCAACAATCCTATTTCTCATAAGTCTTTTCTCTAGGCTATGTCTAAGTCTTTGACGTGATCTTCCTGTAGATTATTTCTGATTTCTCACTTTCTTCTGAGTGAGCCAAAGTTTGTCCATAGCTTTCTGAAAATTTAAATGATCTAGAACTGGGCATAGTACACTTGAGATGGCATTTCTATGGTGGGGTTGTAACTTCTTTCATTGTAGTTATTATTAATTCAGCCTACAATCAATTTTTTAAACTGACATCACAATTATTTGTGCATGTTATGCTTGTATTTCTCTATAGTACATCCCTAGTTTCTGTTGTTGTTGTTTTTAACATGGATTACTTTACAAAGGAAACAAAGATATCTTATATTGTTAAATGAGTATGAATTGAGGCAGAGTCAAGATGGCAGAGTAAAGGCAGGGAATCACCTGAGCTTTCCCCAACCCCTTCCAAATAGCTTTAAATAATAACTCTAAACAAATTCTAAAGTAGAACAACCCACAAAAAGACAGAGTGAAACAATTTTCTAGCCCAAGACAACTTAGAAGGTTGGCAGGAAAGTTCTGTTGCACAAGGGTGAGAGAGGAGCATAGTCCAGTGCAGGCCACGCAAGTGCAGACTAGGCTCCAGCAAACTCAGAGCAGGCCTCATAGTGACTAAATCAGTAGCAACTGTGGTGGTTTCCAGAGCTCTCACTCAAGAGACACCAAAGACAACTTGGAAGGTCAGCAGGAAAGGTACCTGGATGAGAGTGGAGCACAGTCCCATGCAGGAAGCTCCAGCATAGTCCCAGTCCCAGCAAACTGGGAAGAGGCCTTGGGAGCCATGGAATCAGCAGCAGCAGCCTCTTACAGAGCTGTCAGCTCACAGACAGTAAGAGCATTGAACAAATGGTCAGAAAGACATCACAGGGGTCTCTTTGCTAGCACTAAGGCAGAAATCTGTCGTGTTGCCCATACTCAGATTAGGGTCTACATCTTGAGTGGCAGTCCCAGGGTGAGGAGGAGTATAGCACACCAGAGCTTGTGGCCACAGTGGAGCAGGGACCCTCCTCACAGTTCCAGGGCAGAAAAGAGTGCTGGCACTGAGGCAGGATTCTCTTGCTTTGCCTGTGATTCGATCTGGATTGCATTCTTGGTGGCAGTCCTGGAGTGAGAAGGAGAGCTGGTGTGGCAGAGCTTGTGGCAGTGGTGGAAAGGGAATCCTCCTCACAGTTCCAAGGCAGAAAAGAGTTCTTGTGGTCACTCACAGACCAGAGCACAGGCCAGGAGAGGAGTAAACATCTCTCCTTTGGTAATACCAACTTGGAAGAACTGAAAATTTACAGGTCTCTAGAAATATCTCTGAAAACAGCTGCACAAAATCCCTGAAGCTCGAGACGGCACACTCTCCACACTGAAAGCAGAGTCCTACCCCAACAAAGAGCTAAACAGTCAGGTAATTGGCTGGGAAAATGAGCAAACAGAGGGAAAAATATCAGACTATAGAGTTTTACTTTGGTGACAAGGAAGATCAAAACATTCAACCAGAAGACTACAAAGTCAAAACTCTTACATCAAAAGCTTCCAAGAAAAATATGAATTGGTTGTAAGCCATGGAAGAGCTCAAAAAGGAGTCTGAAAATCAAGTAAGAAAGGTAGAGGAAAAATTGGGGAGAAAAATGAGAGTTATGCAAGAAAATCATAAAAAAAAATAAAAAAGCTTGCTAAAGGAGACCCAAAAAATGCTGAAGAAAATAGCACCTTTAAAAAATAGACTAACCCAAATGGCAAAAGAGGTCCAAAAAGCCAATGAGGAGAGGAATGCTTTAAAAAGCAGAATTGGCCAAATGGAAAAGGAGGTCCAAAATCTCACTGAAGAAAATCATTCCTTAAAAATTAAAATGGAACAAATGGAAGCTAATGACCTTATAAGAAATCAAGAAATTATAAAACAAAACCTAAAGAATGAAAACATAGAAGAAAATGTGAAATAGCTCATTGGAAAAACAACTACCTGGAAAATATATCCAGGAGAGATCATTCAAAAAATTATTGGACTACCTGAAAGCCATGATTAAAAAAAAAAAAAGATCCTAGACATAATCTTTCAAGAAATTATCAAGTAAAATTTCCCTGATATTCTAGAACCAGAGGGAAAAATAGAAATGGAAGGAATCCACCGATCACTTCCTGAAAGAGATCCCAAAAGGAAACCTCACAGGAACATTGTAGCCAAATTCCAGAGTTCTCAGGTCAAGGAGAAAATATTGCAAGCAGCCAGAAACAAAACAAAAAACAAAAAACAATTCAAGTACTATGGAAACACAATCAGGATAACACCAGATTTAGCAGCTTCTACCTTAAAGGATCAGAGGGCTTGGAATATGACATTCTGGAGGTCGAAGGAGCTAGGATTAGGACCAAGAATAAACTACCCCGCAAAACTGAGTATAATCCTTCAGGGGGAAAAATACACATTCAATGAAATAGAGGACTTCCAAGCATTCTTGATGAAAACATCAGAGCTGAATAGAAAACTTGACTTTCAAATATAAGACTCAAGCAAAGCATGAAAAGATAAACAGGAAAGAGAAATCGTAAGGGACTTTTTAAAGGTGAACTGTTTACATTCCTACATGAAAAGAGGATATTTGTAATTCATGAGACCTTTCTCAGTATTAGGGTAGTTTGTAGGGGCCTAGGGACAGGGTCTGACCTCGATGTGGTCTAGCTACCCTTAAGAACGTGCAGAACAGCATGTGTAGATCCAGCTATATCTTGGTAAGCCTCCTAGGCCTGTGCAAAGCAAGACTGTACAAGATAAGAGGTCGTGGGTCTGGAACCACCCTCGCAGCTGTGATCCACATGGGAAAGAACAGAAATGTTTCAGTATGGGTATCTGCATGGAAATGATCAGGAATGTTGCAATATAGTGAGCATGATGTATCTAAGCTACATGGGCTACATGAGACATGTGGCAGGATGTCCCAGTAAAGTATCAAAGATGTTCCAGTAAAGTAACAAAGCAATGCATTAGGTAATGGTTCAGAAACATTAGGTAACAGTTAAGAAACAGTATAAAAGTCTGTTGCTTGCTTGAATAAAGTTGAATTCTGATTCAGACTCTGCCCGACTCATGTCATTTCTCCACTGAGCACCTGAAGCTGCTGGTTGGCTTCAGCAGTTGGAGGGAATATATATGTGTATGTCACACATATATACACACACACATACACATACATATCTCTCTCTAATACATAAAAACACACACGGAGGGCACAGGGTGAGTTGAATGTCAAAGGATGATATAAAAAATAAAATTAAAGATTGAGAGAGAAATGTACTAGGAGAAGAAGAAAGGGAGAGGTAAAATGAGGGTAATTTATCTCATATAAAAGAGGCAAGAAAAAGCTTTTACAATGGAAGGGAAGAGGGAGGAGGTGAGAGGGAATGAGTGAATCTTATTGGATTTGGAATGAATCTCATTGGATTTGGCTTAAGGAGGGAATAACATACACATTCAATTGGGTATGAAAATCTATCTTATCCTACAGGAAAGTGGGGGGGAGGGGATAAGAGATGGAGGGATGATAGAAGGGAGGGCAAAGGAAGAAGGGGGTAATCAGAAGCAAACGCTTTTGGGGAGGGACAGGTCAAAGGAGAGAATAGATTAAATGGGAGGCAGGATAGGATGGAGGGAAATACAGTTAGTCTTTCACAACATGACTATTATAGCAGTGTTTTGTATGACTACACATGTATAACATATATCAAATTGCTTGCCTTCTCAATGAATTGGAATTATGGTAAGTAAGGAGAACAAAGTTTAGCATTGCAAATATGTATGTGTATATATATATATATATATATATATATATATATATATATATACATATATATATACACACACACAGACACACACACATATATATATATATATATACATAAACATACATATGCATGTATACAAATATGGATGGATATGCAGATATCCACGTACAAATACATTGTGCTTGTAAGTATATCATATGCAGATGTATATGAGGGAGAGACACTGTAAATGGATCATAAGCTGGACTCAGATTTAAATAGCCAGAAAGAGAAGGCTGAATTGCCTTCCAGAAATTATAATATTCTTTTAATGGTCCCAAGCTTCACAGTGAAAAGAATGCTAATTTTTTTAATGATAACCAACCAGTGATGTTATGTGACTGCAAGTCATGGAACATGATAGCATCTAGGGGTTTGAAACTCAGGATCATCCCAAGGTCAATATAGAACTCTATGTCAGGCATGAGCAGGTTGTATGTTATGAGAGGGCATTCTCTATGAGGACAGAGTTATCTAAATTTAGAGCCATTAGCATAGTTCTCTGTGCCCAGTATGTTTTTAATAAATTTTTGTTGAATGTTTGTTAATGAATTTTTAAAAATAGTTAAAGAGATCTAAGAAGGCTTGAGTAAGATATTTATAAATCATTGTGCATAGTGGCTGAAGCATAGTAGGTACTTAATAAATGCCTGTTTCTTAGGTCCCACTCCAAAGCAAAGTAGGAAGGGCTCAGATTGTCGCTCACATACCGAGGGAGAAGGAATTTCATTTATTGCTTCAACTCTAAACCCCAAGCCTGAGCTAAGTGTTCTGACATCCCCTGACCATGTAACATGCAACACTTTGAATAGTCTAACATTTTTTATAGCACAATTGTATTCCATCATAATCACATAGCCCAATTTGTTCAGCCATTCCCCAATTGATTGGCATCCCCTCAATTTCATATTTTTTTCTGATATTTTTTTGTGCCTCTTTTTCCATTAGACTAATTCTGCTTTTTAAGGCATTCTTCAATTCATTGGCTTTTGGGCCTCTTTTACCATTTGGTGTAGTCTATTTTTTAAGGCGTTTCCTTCAGTATTTTTTTGTGTCTCTTTTACCAACCGTTGACTTGTTTATAATGATTTCCTTCATCACTCTCATTTTTCTTCCCAATTATTCATCAACTTCTCTTATTTGATTTTCAAAATGCTTTTTGAGCTCTTCCATGGCCTGAGACCAATTCATATTTTTTTGGAGGCTTTGGAGCTTTGACTTTGTTATCTTTTTTCTGAGTGTGTTTTAAGCTTCCTTGTCACCACAGTAACTTTCTATGGTCAGAGTTTTCTTTTTGTTTTTCCCATTGTTTGCTCATTTTCCCAGCCAATTACTTTAGTTTTAACTCTTTGTTAAAGTAGAGCTCTGCTTCCAGGGTGGAGGATGCACCAGCTTCAGGGATTTTGTGCAGCTATTTTCAGAGATATTTCTAGGGACCTGAAAATTTTCAGTTCTTCCAAGTTGGTGTTATCAAAGAGAGATGTTTACTCCTCTCTTGGCCTGTGCTCTGATCTGTGAGTGACCACAAGAACTCTTTTCTGCCTTGGAACTGTGAGGAGCTTTCCTTTTCTACCATTACCACAAGTTCTGCCACACCAGCTCTCCTCCTGAGTCCAGGACTACCAACAGGAATTCGACCCAGATTGAATCACAGGCAAAGCAAGAGAATCCTGCCCCAGTGCCAGCAAAGAAATCCCTCCAATCCCCCTCTGATCAGCTACTTGATCCCCATACTGTCTGTGGGCAGAGAGCTCTGGAAGCAGCCACTGCTGCTGCTACCACCTCTGCTGCCTTGGGGCTGGGGCCAGACCACACACCTCCCTCAGCCGGGTCCAACAGGTCTTTCCAACTGACCTTCTAAGTTGTCTTTGGAGTCTGTGGATTGAGAAGTCTGGAAACTACCGCCGCTGCCAGAGATTCATTGCCCTGAGGCCTACTCCAGGTTTCCTGGGGGGCCATGTCTATGCTGGCTGGACTGTGCAACTCTCTCAGACTGGTGCAATAGACCTTTCCTGTCAACCTTCCAGGTTGTCTTGGGCTGGGAATTTGTTTCACTCTCTCATTTTGTGCTCTAGAATTTGTTTAGAGTCATTTTTTACAGGTAATTGGATAGGTGTGGGGAAGAGCTCAAGCAAGTCCCCGCTTTTAGTCTGCCCTTTTGGCTCCACCCCCCAATGATCTCTTAACTGTCAAATCTAATGACCTTTTTTTTCAATACTCATCGCTCTTGACCTCCCTACAGCTTTTGATACTGTTGATTGCAGTCTTTTTGACACTATTCTTTCTAGGTGGTGTGTGCGTGTGTGTGTGTATGTGTGTGTGTGTGTGTGTGTGTGACACAGCTCTGTTTTGATTCTTTTCCTACCTATCTGACTATTCCCTCTCAGTCTTCTTGGTTAGATCTTTGTTCAAATGATAGCCAGAAGCTATGGGGAACCTAAGACTCTGTCATAGGCCCTTTTCTTTTCTCCCCCTGTGCTATTGGTGATCTCATCAGCTTCTTTGATTTGAATTATTATCTCTATGCAAATGACTTTCACATCTACTTGTTCTCTCTTGCTCTCTCCTTTCCTATAGTCTCACATTTCAAACTGCATTGGACATCTTCAACTGGAAAACCCAAAGATGTTAAACTCAACATATCTTAAAATGACTTTATTATTTTTCTCAAATCCTTTTTCTCTTTCTAAATGACCTACTATTATTGAGAGTATCACTATTCTCCCAGTCACTCAGGCTTATGACCTATATGTCTTCCTTAAGTCCTCACTCTTTCCCATCCCCCCATTCCATATCTACTTTGTTGCAAAGGCCTACGGATTCAGTCTTCATAACACCTTTCAGGTTGATCTCCCTGTCTCAAGCCTTTATCCACTCCAATCATTCCTCCAAATTCATCTTCCTAATACATAGGTCTGACCATATAATGAGCCTCCCCCCAGTGGCTTCCCATTATCCCCTGGGTCAAACACAAAATTCTTTGTTTGGTTTTTAAGTTCTTCACAACCTCCTTTTCATTGGCCTTACCAATCTTATGCCTTACGTCCTTCCATGCGCTCTTCAGTATAGTGACATTGATTTCTTTTCTGTTCCTTACACAAGATGCTTCATCTTTTGATCCCGAGCATTTTCACTGGCTGTCTCCCATGACTACAACACTCTCAGCCTTCTCATTTCCCTGGCTTCCTTCAAGTCTTAACTAAAGTTTCACCTCCTGAAAGAAGCCTTTACCGGTCTTCCCTAATCTTGGCAACTTCTCTCTGATACTACCCCCCTCAATTTATGCTGTACCTATCTTGTTTATACAGGGTAATTTGCATTTCGTTGCTCCATTTCTGAACTCCTGGAAAGTAAGGACTATTTTGTTTTATTTTTTGTCTGAGGTTAGAGCACCAGCCTATGAAGGCCAAGTAACCATTGTTTGGGCCTCCATGGGTATTAGTGTGCCTCTCTTAACGCAATCTAAATGTTTCATGTTTTCCTATGGCTAGGCAGAGTGGTTTAAGAGGTGTGCAGCTTTGCCAAATAGGCCTAGGGTATAAATAACAGTATGTTAGATTTGCTATCTTGTCTTTATCTTTTGCTGCTATTTTGAAACATATGAAAGCAAATTGTCTCAATTTGTCTTTTTCACTGGGTTGAAAATTTGTAACTACAATTGGAACTCTATAGTGCCTGGTAAATCAGTTCTGCAGACACAAAACTCTCTTTGGGGAAATGTACGGCTATTTAATAAAACACTAAGGTTTAGACACAGACCAGCTAGAAATGTATAACAGTGATGATGATTGAGTTCTTGGACCCTAATGTTTTTAGCTTTGGATATTGTAATCACCCAGGAGTTTTTCTACTCATCACAAATGCCTCTCTCTTGATAATATGGAGAAAGGGATAGATTTTTTCTTCTGGATTACTTACACAATTAGTTGTCACTAGAGTTTACTTGAGACTTCTGGTATATATAGATAGTTTTGGCGAGAGAGACTAGGATTTCCCCTCAGAACTAAGGGTCACGGGGTAGTCTGAAATAGTACTACGGGAGTTTAGTAACAGTAAAGGTTCAGAGATGGGAAGTTCTTAAGTGACCTGTAAATGTTAACATCCTAAAGAATGGATTTTATCCCAGAAGTTAAGTCTTGAAGAAGAGGCTGTCCAGGGTGAATGGCTGTGTCAAAATTGTCAAGTGATGATAGTAACAGATAACAGCTGTCATGTCATCAATGAGAGAACATATGCTCAAAGAAGCTTTTCGATCTTTTTTTTTTCTTTAAAAGAAGAATAAACTAAAAGAATGAATGCATCAAGGAACATTTGCTCCTGCTGAAAAAGGAATAGGATATTTATATCTATATAGGTAGCTAGATACACACACATATCATCAGTTTCATGCAAATATTGTAGGCCATAAATGTTGAATTTATGGCTGCATTTTAGAATCTGTTTTATATTTTAAGAGCTCGTGAATATGTTTAGAAAGTAGATTAAAGGAGAGCTAATATTAGTGTAGGGTTGTTTTCAAAATTTAACAGTTCTTAGTGTTGAGCAGGGATTTATGTATTTTGGTTTTAAAATAATGAGGTTCATAGGGAAACAAAATCTAGATCATAATAATTAGTCAGCTATATAATTTGTATAACCCAAACAGCTGCTACTATACAGCAGAGAATGGACAGACACAAAAGCGTACTACTTGGGAAAGTCATTTGGCTGAGCTACCTTATTTCACATATACCTTACTCTTGCAGTTCTCCTCATGCCCCTCTAATTGCTTATCCTTTGCTTACTTTGCTCACCTTTATTTTTACTTAGGCCCAATTAACTTGCCATCCCTGAAGGCCTGGTCCTGAGTCCCTAGGATTTTCTTCCTCTACACTCACCCACTCAGGCAGTTCTTTTGCTCATATAACTTTAATTGGCCTCTAAATTAAGGTAATCCCCAAACAGGCCTCTCAAATGTTTATGTTCTCCATATCTCCATTTTCTTTCAACTCCCCTATTTATTGTGGACTCCAGACTCAAAATTAATGTTCCTTCAACATGCTAATCAAAATAAATAAAGGAAAAGAGAAACTGAAAGCAAAAAAATAACTGAAGAGAGTGAATGAAAGGAACAAGGAGAAGGAAGATTGAGCTGTAGCCATGGAGGCAAGGAGGGTCACTGGACACCTATCGGCCTCTTAGAGTAGAAGGTTTGGGCTAAAACAACTCATTATACTCATTATACTTCAAGCACTTAAATGAAGTGAGAAAAAAGATTTTTCTCCTCCCTGTGCCTATCCTCTAATAGAAACTATAACATATTCTACTCACTTGTTTTCACTAAATGTTTCTGGTATCCTGATCTTTTTTTTTAATTAGTTTGTTTTGTCTCAATTATAAAGCTGGGGTGGGGGTTGGGAGCGGGTAATTATAAATCAACATGAATTTCAAACAGGATAGTTATCCAAATATCTATATGAATGTTAGGAATTTTCAACCTGAAGGTCCTAAACTGTTGGGATTGTATTAGCAAATTTAATCAGATATGAACTCTATAAAATAGAGTAAGGACTACATGGGTCTGAGGACTATCATATTGGCCCAAATCAAAAATCAATCTAATTGTTCTAATAGACTGTGGTTGCCTGAATCTCAAGACCAAGAGGTCAGGCATAAGAGAGCAGTGACTCTAAGTGTAAACTACTGCCCACACTAGTTCAAAACCTAAATTACTGCTCCTTATTGACCCACTCTGAAAATAGCAAAGGCCTGAGAAGGATTCAACTCTACCCCTATCCAGCAGGACTCTACTATCTAAAGCAATGTCCGCTAGTTACAATATATATATTGAAATGTCTGTGTGTGTTGATGGCAATGAGAGAGGAGAGGGGAGGAGAAGATCAGGAGAGAGACTGAGATTGAAATAGAAACAGAGAGAAAGGGAAGAATGGGACAGAAAGTAAAAAGAGAAAGGGAAAGGGAGAGAGGAAGAAAAAGAGAAATGGAAGGTAAGAGGGAGGGAGTAAAAGACAGAGGAGAGAGAAAGAAAGGGAGGGAGAGGGAGAAAGAGAGGAAGGAGAGAAGGGGAGGGAGAAATGGAGAAGGAGGAGGGGAAGGGGGGGAGAGAGAGAAGAGAAGAGAAGAGAAGAGAAGAGAAGAGAAGAGAAGAGAAGAGAAGAGAAGAGAAGAGAAGAGAAGAGAAGAGAAGGGAAGGGAAGGGAAGAGAAGCAATCAGTGATTTCTTTCATGCCATATCCAAAGATCTGTTTGTAGATATAACTCTTGAGGAACTCATCCCTTTTTTTTTTAATATATTGTCAAATATTGTCAAATTCTCTCCCATAAGTTCTTTCAGTACAAAACTTCTGGAGCAAGTGTGATGGTTAAGCACTTAAGTTTCTATGATGATCAATAAGCGTAATGTGTAACCTTGAACAATGGAATGATAGTTATCTCTGAGTTTCAATGATTCATTGAAAAAAAAACAGAAATGGTTCAGAATTATGTAAAAAGCTGCAGGTAAGTATATCAGGTGTTAATTTAATAGGGAAGAAGTAGATGCTAACAAAGTAAGTAAGGATGAGGTGCTAAAATCTAGAATTTTTTTTTTTTGATAAAGATTTGCTCTAGCCAGTTAATAATAGGAATCTAAAATGGTTCTCATGACTGATTAAGAACAAAGAAACAAAGCAATACACTTGATTCTGGATTGATATTTTAGTTATTAACAGTGAATTTTTAAGAAGGGGAGTAAACAATAAACTGTTAATTCTATAGACTTAATGCAAAAATAGCATTAAGCATTAATCAATTTTGAAATACTCTTTTCCTACTAACAACAGAGTTTGTGGCTTAATTTTTGCCTAATTTGAAATATAGCTACAACTCACTTTCAGCTAAATGTTCTAAGAAAGAAATCAGAAAGCATGAATAATCAAATCCAAAGTCTCTTGAAGAGACTTTAGAGAACCTCACACTAATTTTAATCATATATTCTAAACTTTCCATCTCTCAAATTACTTAAAGAGTACCATCTGATGATTTTGAGTTTGAATTTTACATTCCCTCTCCTTTTTCTATTTTATAATATTTGCTTGTTCACTAATTTATTATTATTTTTGCTTTTTTTTGTAGTGACAATGATAGCAAAGAGGGAGGAAAAATCATCAGGAAGGGGACAAGAAGCAGCAAATAATCATTCTTCAGTAAATGACAGAGCATCACATTTAATATTTAAAGCATTCATTCTCATGAAATTAAAAAAAAACATTTTTTCTATGAAGAGAAATGAATCAAATATCAGCTCATTTTCATGGATACTTGTCTAAATACCATTGTATAATTCACAAGTTAAAATACAGAAATAAGTAAATGGCCCAACTTCTAATTATTATGGAAGGTATAGAAGTATGTAGTAGATTAAATCCAGGTTGTATAGGACGAAAAGGATGTTAACGAAACATGCCTTTCTGTGTGTCTGGCATTGTTCTAAGGGCAAAAGACAGTTCTTGCCTTTTAGGAGCTCATAGTCTAAAGGGGGAGACAACGTGCAAACAAGTGTGTACAAACAAGTTATAATAGAGGATAAATTGGAAATAATCAACCTTTTTTAGTTGACTTTGAAAATTCAATTTAATTTAACTCAGTAAGAATTCATTAAGCTTCTATTGACTATATGCCAAATACTGTGTCAGATGTCAGGTAACCAAAGACAAAAACCAAATTGTCTTTGCCCTTGAGTGACTTTTGTTGTATTTGGAAAAAATTATATACAGACAAATAAATGTAGAATAATTTTCTAGTCAATAGCAATATCATACTTTATAAGCACTCACTCTAATGTACATAATATGCAACCTAATATACTGCTGCCATTGACACTGCATACGGATTATTAGTTTTATCTGTTGTTATTCAGTCGTTCAGTTGTGTCCAACTCTTTGTGACCCATGGACAATAGCATGTCAATGCTCCTGTGGCACTTTCTTGTCAAAGATACTGGACTTGTTTGCCATTTCCTTCTCCAGTGGATTGAGGCAAACAGGAGTTAGGTGACTTACTCAGAGTCACACAGCTAGTATGTGTCTAAGGTCATTTTCAAACTCAGGGCTTCCTGACTTCAAGCCCTGTGCTCTGTCCACCTAGATACCTAGCTGTCTCCAAGGCAAACGGGTTAAACGACTTGCTCAGGGTCACACAGCTAGTAAGTGTCTGAGACTGGACTTGAACTCAGGTCTTTCTGATATCAGGCTGGGCTCTATCTACTGAGTCATCTAGCTACCTCTGTTAGTTTTATAACTATGCCTTAAATATGTACAAAGCACCTTTATTACTATAAAGGGAAAGATGCAATATATGTTGGTGGGTGGGGGTCAGGTCTAGATCAATGCTTTAATGTTTAACTTCTTGTAAACCAAGTTATATTCTTTTGTGGTGTTTAACCACTTCAAGAGAGTTTCTGTGTAATTAATAATTTTATTAATCATGCTAGCAATAACTAATAAACAGGGTCAGTGACATTCTTGAATGTCAAAAACCTACATGGAACCCGCTCAAAACTTATTTGCCCTTAGAAGAGTGGGTGTTCTTGAGGGTGGCAATTGACTCTGTTTGGTTAACAAGTAATGAGAACAGTGAATATTATAAGTAAAGGGTGGCCAGTGACTCTGATCACTCAGTCTTGGACAAAGGGATAAAGAGAGTTATGAGACTTACTAGAAGGTTATTGACATAGTCTAGTCAGGAAATGACAAGGGCCTAAACTAGGATGTTGACTGTATAAGTAGAAAAATGTTATGTAGGTTTGAAAACCTATGGTATATATGGAATGAAAAGGAGGAGCCAAGCATGACACCAAGGTTGGGAACCTAAGTGACTGGGAGGATGGATTGTGGTCCCCTCAAAAAAATTGGAAAACCTTTCCTATCTTAGAGCTCTGGAGAGATGCCCAGGGCTAAGTGTATAGATCCATAGTCCTTCGATGATAAATGAATGCACAGGAGCTGATTCAATCACCATAAGCTAATGTAGAGAGAAAAGGAAAAGAGAACCTATGATAAAGTCTGGGCAGAGGGGTGGTCACAAGGGGACTTGCATCTAATAATCATGACATTTATGAAGATCCAGCAGAAGTCTGAGAAGAAACAATTATAGAGGTATGAGGAGAATCAAGAAAGAGTGGTTTCAAGAAAACTTATAGTGAGATGATTATCTAGGAAAATGAGGTAAAATATGACTAAATCTAACTCGCCTACTTCACAGTGTTTTGGAGAGGATTAAATGAAATAATGAATGTGGAAGTCCATTGTACATGGTAAAATACTATACAAATTTAGCATTTATTAGTATAATTGATATGTTATTTTATCTATATCAATACTAATATAAGAATACCAGTATATTAACAGATCTTAATAAATACTGCTAAAAATAATAATAACAATAGGTTAAACAACCATAGATTTAGAGCTATAACAGACCTTTTGAGGTCATCTAGTACATCTCCTATATTTTATAGTTGAGATAACTGAAGCCAGAGAGGTTATGGCTCGGAAAAGATCACATAGGAATTGAAGTCAGGTCTTTTGATGCTAATGAAGAGTGCTGCGCCTGGAATCAGGAAGACTTGAGTTCAAATTTGGCTTCAGATATTCATTAGCTTTGTGACCCTGAGCAAGTCATTTAACTATTGATTTCTTGCCTGAGTCCCTCAACTGTAAAACAGGGATAATAACAGCATATAATTTGCAGAGTTGTTGTGAGGATCTAATGCGATACTATTTGTTAAAAAGTTCTTAGCACAGTACCTCGCACACAGTAAGCATTATATAAATACTTATTCCCTTCCCCACCCCGACCCCATTGTAGCCTGTTTATAGGCAACATAAAACAACGCATATACTGTTTAGCCTGGAAGCCAAAAAAGAGGAATTCTAAATCTGACACTTGCCAGTTACAGTTTCCTAGGTAAATCATTTAACTTATAAGTGTGGAAGTCAATTCCCTGTGACTCATCTCCTAAGTAAAAAATGGATTTTGGAATGCCTCATCCCCTCCTGGCTATGATTTTGAGTCTCTGGACTTCATCACAATGACTCAGCTGTCTTTTAACCCTGGAATATCCCTCCACCTGGACACCTGTCTTCTCCTACTGTTAAATAGCTCAATTTTGGCAATGGAATGAGGCTAGCGGGTCTTCACGCTCCTATTGGCTATGCTTCTGACTCTCAGTTTTGTCACAGTGCCTCAGCACCAGTACTCCTCTCTTCCTTTAAAGTTTCCTTTCATGTATTTATCTAGCCCCATTAGAATGTAAGCTTCTTAAAGGCAGTGCCTGTATTTCTTTTTGCTTGTATTTATATTCTTAGGCTTAGCTCAGTTCTCAACATGTAGTAAGCAGCCAAAAAGCTTGTTGTCTGATTGAAAGTTACCTAACTTTGACAGATGGAAGGCAATTCCCTGTCTTTCGTATTGAGTTATAGATGGGTTGTGATAGCTATTGATTGAGGAAATTCCCTATGTTGCTGAGACCACAGCTCTTTTATATAGTTGCATACACTTGTACCTGCATAGCTCTTCACAGGGACAGAAGAATGGAGAATTCATAATCATGCCATCTGAAAGGAGGAACGAAATTTGGTTTGAGGCAACCTATATTGTAAATTGTAAAAGTATGTGAGATAGAAGCTTCTTATAAGCTTGTCAAATCTACATATAAAAATTCCTGTCATGCTGCTAACACTTCACAACACCATTTCTATTCATTGTACTACTCTACTTTATTTTTTCTATATTTTCAATTAAAAGAAATAATGCTGAGAATTCCCCCATTTGAGGCAAGTAAAATTGTCCATTGAATCATAATATTTTCATATTTTACATTTCTCAGCCCAATTAAAAGTGATAGCATAATTTACTGGCATCTGGTTTGCTCATCTGAAATTGATGTGAGATCATTTTTTTTTTTTTTGCTCGACAGGGAATATATTGAACAAAATAGATTTGCCACCTGCCTTGTTAAGGGGAGAAATACAGATTTAACACCGGCTGGAATTCACTAGCTATTTATCCAATGTTTAGCCTTCAGTAATATGGCCATCAGTAGTTTGCCATTTTATGACTTTAACCACAACACTTCAAAGCTCACTAAAATCCAGCTCTTGAAGAGTTTCTCTAATTTATTTTAATTAAAAGATGTCCTGAGAGAGCAATACAAATGCTTGAAAGTTTAAAGCTTTGTTCCCTTTGCTACAACTAAACCAGTGTTTGCTTCCTCCCTCTATCAAGTGAAGTACACTTCTGAGAATTGTCCCTGGCCCTTGTGGTGTACTAGCCTTTAAAGAAAAAAAAAGATTGCTAGAGCTGACCATGAAAAACATGAGCTAGGAAATTACCCAGGAAAGGAAGTTAAGGAATGGCCACACCATTAACAGAAGGCAGGGTAGTCAGTTACACATAAACTTTGTAGACGTTATCATTTTCAGCCACGTTTTGAGATTGAAATTTCAGTTGTAATTTAGCTAACCAAATCTTCTTGGTATTACAATCATACATCTCTTCTTAATTTAATATAGTAGTAGTAGTGGTGGTGTTGGTGGTGGTGGTGGTAGTAATATTCACACCTCTTAAAATGTCTTCAATGGAAAAGCCTCTATTGAAGAGGAATGTATATAGTCCAAATGATGATTTTCAAGACACTTGACTTTTTGATTTAATGGGCAGATGAGACTTCACCCCCATTTCCCCTTTCCACCCCCCAAAATAGATCTTTTATCTTTCTGTTTTAGAGAAGCTAAGAGTTTGTAGCTTTTTAAAAAATAAAGAACGAAATCAATCTTTAATTTTATAAATTGCTTTTCTGGTGTCCTTCTGATAGATTTTTGGTTAAAAAATAAAAACAAACAAAAAACTTCCTAGAAAGATAGTATTTGGCTGTCTCATAATAATTCAATAATTCTTAACTGATTTTTAAGAAATTATAATAATGTTAACTCCACATTAGAAAGGAGGAGTTATTTCAAAGTAAGGAACTTATAAACCTTATTTTAGGGTTTTGGTTGTAGGCAACATTCCCACCTTCCTTCCTGATAAGCTTCAAATATAACAGATGAATTGCCTTGAGTTTGGGAAAAACAAGGTGTCTGTCCCCAAGGAAATCCATTCTTAATGGAACATTTCTATAGTTCAGCTGAAAGGAACTATTGTTTTTTTTTTTTTTTGTTAAGAAAGACTAATGAAAATATTCACTGCACTCTCTCAAATAAAATGTTTTTGACATTTTCAGAAAGAGGTATATTTTATATATACCAAAACAAGTACAAAAACATATTCAACTTTCAACTTAAGGACAAGCTAAGTTCCTGGGGCAGCCAGGTGGAAAAGTGGATAGAGTGCTGGTCCTGGAAACAAGAATACCTGAGTTCCAATCCAGCTTCAGACACTTCCTAGCTATGTGACCCTGGACAAGTCACCCAACTCCTGTTTGCCTATTAAGCCCTTCCTGGATCACTGTCTTGTGGTAGAGAGGCTTGCATAATTGTCGTTCAGTTGTGTCCAGCTCTTTATAACCCCCTTTTTCTAGATGTTCTTGACAAAGAAACTAGACTGGTTTGCCATTTCTTTTTCCAGTTCATTTTACAGATGAGAAAACTGAGGCAAACAGGGTTAAGTGATTTTTCCAGGGTCACACAGCTAGGAAGTGTTAGAGGTCATATTTGAATTCAGGTCTTCCTAACTCCAGGCCCAATGTGCTATCCATTGCACCACCTAGCTATTCCAGGGGCTTGCACAGATCAATGAAACTATGAGCTAAGCCTTTCAGGGTTACAGAAGATGGACAGGTCATAATGGAAAGCTCTGACAAAAAATGGTAATCTACCAGAGAAGGAAATGACAAGCCATTCCAGCATTTTTGCCAAGAAAAACCCATGAAAAAAAGTCCATAGGGTCACAAAGAGTCAGACATGACTGAACAAGAAGTTCCTTGGGATCATGCTATGTAGTGGAACAGAGCAGATCTTAGAAGCAAATTCTACCAAGCAAGGTGCAATGTGAACTACAAAAGACTAGAATACATAGTTCCTGCTCTCAAGAAATTCATAACCTCTTTAGAGTAAGCCCAATATTCTAGCCTTCAACATCTTTTAGATCTTGAATCTTTGGATTCTTGATTAGATCTGTTATCCAATGTGTTAGCTCTCATAGCCAGCTTTTTCATTTTCAATTTTCATAAGCCTGCCATATTTGTCTTTAAGTTATTGATAAAATGTTGAATAGGGAAGAATCAGGCAGAGATCTTTGGAGCATTCCCTGATACCTCCTGACACTTTGACTTGAGTTTTGCGATAGGAAAAGGCAGAAGGAAGAAGGAAAGGAGAAAAAGAGGGAAAAAGGGAAAGAGGGAGGGGAAGGAATGGGGGGGAAGCATTTATTAAATATCTACTATGTGCCATGCACAGTGCTAAGCATTTTACATATATTATTTCATTTGATCTTTATAATAACCCTGGGGGAGAGGTGCCATTACTAACCCCATTTTATAGATGAGGAAACTGAGAAAGGCAGAACGGGTTCTGTCTTGCCTAGGGTTACAGAGCTGGTTAGTGACTGAGGTAGAATTTGAGCTCATTTTTTCATTACTGCAAGTGTATTTTATCCACTGCTTCACCTAGCTTCCTAGGTTCCTATTGGAAAGCATTATATTCACTGAGTCATTAATCTTCTACAGAGACATTTTAAATTGAATATTTTCATGAAGAAACCCAGATACTGATAAGCACACTTTAAATTGCCATAATCATTTTCATCCTTGGATCAAAGAAAACATGAATAATCTGTAACATAACCCAGCAAGATTTACTATCCAGTTTTGTATGTGACACAAAACAATGTAGTGATTAAGTAGAGGGTATTATCAAGCCAACTACAACAATACAATGCTGTGCTTATTCCTAATTGACTGTCTGTATAATGTGATATTCTTATATGCAAAGAAACTGAGCATTAGGTCAGAATGTTAAGTTGGCTTTAGAACATTAATACAATATTACAGCTGCAGTGTTTAAATGGGTACTAATGATATGTTAATTACTTAATTGAAGTTAAATAACAGACATACAGAGTCACTGTTTCCTAATTTTTAAATAATGTGCTTGTCATGCTTTCATGTTTCAGGATAAGAAATAAAGGAAAGTGAAAACTTTCAGACAACTTAAAACCATAATACCTGTTTATCATGAATACTTTCTATAAAAATGGATTGGAAAGTGCTGGAAATCATAAGCAGTAAATATCATACTAGAATTGATTATATCTTAACAGATAGGGAACTACTGAATGCTGATGTATATAATTAGATCACAGACTAAGGTAAAAGTCAAAATCAATACCAAATAAAAAGAAAGAATGAAAATGTGAAAAACACAGCATGTGGTTTTAACAGCGCCAAACTCATCTATCCAAAAAAAGCTATTGGTTTTGACAAATGGGAAATGGACAAAGAAAAAGACATTGATTCTAATTATGACTATTTCCTATTAGTAGCTAAAAAGCAATTGCCACAATGAAGAGGCCAAAAAGATCCCAGAAACTGTCTCAACCAAGAAACACATGAGATTTTTGCTCAGCAAAGAGATATGCCAATCAAGGACAAATAATGGGCTAATTTGAATAATGTTATATAGGAAGATGGTAGAAGTTTCTAACCATTATCACCTTGTGAAAAATTTAAAAGCAGTGGAGAGGGAAACACGTCTAAGAAAAGCTTCGTTTAAGACTCAACTAAACCAGATCATCCCAGTAGCTTTGAGTACTATTATTGGAAGAAAGTCAAAAACCAGACAAAATGTGGAACAAGTATGCCAGCATTTCTGGCATGATAAATAATTTTTGACCTCAATTTCAGTGGAACCAACCATGTTAATTATAATTGAAGATATCAGTCCCAATGAGCTTTATGATGAAATGGAAATGGCATGCATTAAAGAAAATATTCTTATTCATTCTTGACAAGAACAACATCTGATATTAATATAATTCTTTAATGTTTGCAGAGCCTTTATGCACATTATCCCACTGGAGCCTTGCAATTGCAATGTGAGGTTAGTACTATGGAAATTATTATTTTACAAATAAGTAAACTGAGTTTCAAAGACATTTAATCATGTGTCTTTCATAACACAGCTAATAAGTGTAAGAACTGAGATTTGAATGCTGGTCTTTCTAATTCTAATTTAGCACTCCATTGTGTGATAAAGAGTTGAATAACACCTCTAACCCTCTATGCAATGTGACACTTAGAAATTTGTGGCAAGCATTAAGAATTACAATAGCATTATGTTAAGCAATGTAGTCTAATTGGCTAAAAACTGCATTCTGGAAAAAGCTTGTAGGAAAGCTTGACTTCAAGCAGGCTGAAAGAAATCAAACTAAATGAGTATTAATTGGGATAAAAGACTAAGTTAAAGGAAAGGAAATGAAAGCACTTCTTGTTTACTTTTTCTTTGATCCATAGCAGGTACAACACAGAGGATGGAGTGCCAGGCCTGAAGTCATGAAGACTTACCTTCCTGAGTTCAAGTCTGGCCTCAGATATTTCCTAGCTGTGTGATACTAGGAAAGTCACAAGCCTATTTGCCTTAGTTTCCTCATCTATAAAATGAACTGGAGAATGAAATGGAAAACCATACCAGTATCTTTGCCAAGAATACCCCAAATGGGATCACAAAAAGTCAGACAAAACTTTAAAACAACTGAACAACAACAAAGGTACAATGACTCAAAGGTTTAATGTCATTGTAGACAGAATTGCTAAATAGCCTGTCATCGCAAGGTCAATTGAATTCAAGTGGTTATATAGAGAGGAAGATGAAATTATGTGTGTTGTCTAGGCAGGTCCTTCACAAACAGCATATTAGGACAAATTTGGTGGGTAAGGTATATCATAGTTTGGAACAAAGATGAACAACATGGGGAGATAATAAATATAGAGGTAAAAGAGATATCAGTTATAAGCTCGAGGGGATATGATTTAGGAGTCATCGTGAATTACAAGCTGAAGCCATGTCAAGGATATTCTTCTTCTAACAAAAAGTAGGTGGGACAATATGAACCATAAATAAAAGGGTAACACATAGCAGCCAGTAGGCAATCTGACAGGAGCTATGATATATGAGTGGAGGCATAAGGGCAAGACTGTAAGTGAATAAAAAATCATCTAGAGATTACAATATATAAGGGCTGGAAATAGCCAAATAATACTCTGAAAACAGCTGTATTGCCTTGTAAAAAATTTACTCAAGTGTGAGACTTGGAGGCTGAAATTTATAAATTGTGATGCTGAATAGGGAGACAACATTAAATAGTGAAAAGAACATTGGATTAACAGGAGACAGAAGATTTGGATTTTGGTCATTGCTCTACCTCTTACTAACCTTGTCAGTTTGGGCAAATTATTTAACCTCTTAAAACCTCATTTTGTCAATCTGTAAAATGGGGATAATAATACCCTGTTCTGTCTATCTCATGGAGCTAATGTGGAGATAAAATAATAATAATAATATCAAATAATAATTATTATTAACAAATGATCTATTAGCATTATCTGATTAAGAAGTGTTGAACCTGTTAAGTCCTGTCTGCTTAAAGAATTGTTTCTTGGAGAAGTCAAGGAAAGGTTGTCTCCAATGTGAATGCATTGATAAGGCTCCCAATAATACTAGTAATAACAACATTTATATAGTCTTAATATTTGCAAAATGCTTTATAAATGTTATCTTGGGGCAGCTAGGTGGTGCAGTGGATAGAGCACCAGTCCTAGGATCTGAATTTAAATCCAGCCTCAGACAGTTGACATTACCTATGTGATCCTATGCAAGTCACTTAACTTCCCATTGCCTCATCAAAAAAAAAAGTTATCTCATTTGATTCTTTCAACAACACAGAGAGGTAGGTGCTACTACTATCCTAATTTTACAGATGAGGAAACTGAAGCAGATGGCCATTAAGGGACTTGTCCAAGATACCACAGCAAGTTAGTATCTGAGGCCAGATGTGGATTCAAGTCTTCTTGATTTGAGATCTACTGTACCACCTATTTGTCTCTCAGACAACTTGGTAGCTTGGGCCCAAGTATTTAGACCCATGCTTTAAATATTATCTTAGAAGAAAAGGTTATAGGAGTGCTATTTAGTCTACAAAGCTACCTCAACTCATGTTATATGGCATGAGATTATACTGAGGAATAAAGAGAAAGGAAATGACCACTCAAGACGGAAGTGTCACTAAAAATTATGTAACTCTTCCCAAGCTTCATAAAACATTGTTACATTTATTTCTAATGTACTGTAAACATAGCAGTTACCCAGAAAATCTACTTCAGCTAAACTGTTCCAGTCATCCTTACATTTTGTAAGGATCAGTAATGGATAGAGTGA
The DNA here is from genome assembly GCA_028646595.1 of Phalanger gymnotis. NCBI lineage: Eukaryota > Metazoa > Chordata > Mammalia > Diprotodontia > Phalangeridae > Phalanger > Phalanger gymnotis. Next base: position 200,772,913 of record CM053625.1, read on the forward strand.
TGGACACTGAGTCAGGATGACCTGGTCTTATTGCCTATTCCAGACATTATCTGTGTGATTATGGACAAGTCATTTAGCTACTGCGCTTATTTTCTCAGATGTTAAATGAGAGTTCTAATAGCAAATATCATATAGAGATTTTGTGAGGATCAAATGAGACAATGTACATAAAATGCTGTGTAAACCTTAAAGTGATTTTTAAAAATGAATTACTCTTTTAATTTTGCACAAAGGGGCCTTCTCTTATTTTTTTTTAATTGAAGAACCAAGAACTTCACCTTAAACTACTGGTTAATGTGCTTATCATGGAGGTAAGAAATATTGTGGTCAAGAAATGTTAAAAAGAGTGTCTTGATAATAAGATTCAGTATACATCGGTCTGGATGAGTAAGTTTCTGCATAATTTTTTTGTCAAAAAGAAACAAAACAACAATAACAAAAACATGGTAGAGTCACATCTCTCAGATAAAGCAATGCCCCAAAGTAAGTAATTGTTAACTAGCATGAGAAAAGTGCTTCTAGACAAACATTTCTTCTGTATGGAACGTAATTTTAAAATGAGCTTTGGAAAGTGGGGAAAAATGGCAGATTCTTTTGGGGACTAAAACCTCACGATCCTGGTTTCTTCCTCTCACCTACGGCAGATGAAAAACATTTGCTTCAACTGATTTTACTTGGCTTTGCTAGCAGATAATGCTACTTGGTTCTAGAAAGATGTTAGTACTTTTTTTTTTTTACATTTAAATATTAATTAAAATGTGTCCCTAAAATGTGTGACTAGATTCTTAAAAAGACTTATTTCCTTTAAATTCTCTCATCCTTCTCCAAAGTATTAAAAGCCAGCATGTGAAATGCACTTCAAATTCAATCTGGTTTCCTACTATATTTTGAAAACTTGCAAATGAGAGAATAAATACTTACTCTGGAACAGGCGAAAAGCTGAAAAGTCATTAAAAAACAATCTGTATAGTGAGCAGAGTTGAAAAGGACTTAGAGAAGAAGAGATTGGCATAGCATGGAAGTGACAATATGAGTTGTTTGTCATCCCAGTAGAATCCACATAGTGGTACACCTGGTCATTATTGCCTATTTCAATTAACCATGGGTCCATCAATAGCAGCCATTGAATTAACTTTCCTTCCTTTGAGGCTGAAAAGATTTTTGCAGCATTTATTCAATCAGTTCCCAAATTAGCCGATGAGGAGCAGTTTAATGACATGCCAGTTCTTTTGTGGCAAGGATAATGTGTTTTGTCCTCCTTGATAACGTTATGTATCTATCACTGTAAAGAGAAGAGGCAGTGCAATTTCTTGGGAGGAAATTCTGAATTAACTCTTGGGTTACTTAACTGCTTATGGTGATAGAGCTTACAAAAAAAAAAAAAAAGAAACTCTAGTGTCCTAAAAGTTGGGCAAAAGGATCAAGCCATACTTTCAAATGAGCTCCATTTTCCTCAACTAGAATTTTGCCCGTATGTTCCCACTAAAACTGTAACAATGTAGCCATATCTCCCAAGTATTCATAACATTCTATCTCTTCAATTTAATGTCCTTACCAATAAAAAAGAGAGTAAGAGATGATTTTGTCATCATTAATATGGCAGATAGAATTGTAAGTATATGCAAATATGCAAAATATGCAAACAATAGTTTAACTCAACATGAGAGAAACCAGATTGTGGAATATACTACTTTTAGAAATGAAAGTACATTTGGGAATGCAAATGTTTTGGATATAGGCAAGTAAATGGTGGAAGATTCTTTAGAATGTATTTTGGATTTAGAATTAACTGATTATAACAATTACTTCAGTTAGCACTTTAAGTGCTGAGTCCTAACACAATTATATGGGTTGTGATTTCTGATGTATTAAATGGCAGGGCCAGAGTTTGCATGCAAAGATATATTTGGGCATTTTAACAAATGTTAATTAATACATTTGACTTACTATACAGACAACAATATAGAAGACAAATGGAAAAACCTCTCTCAGCTGGGCATGGTTTTCTTTAGATGTATTATACCATCTTTTTTCCTCCTCCATATACAGTCTCTTATGGTAAAGTAAATCTGTTGTCAGTTAGGAACCATCTTTGATTATCCTTTAAAGATCTGCTATTGATATTGATACTTTCTTTTGGTAATTTTCATCATTATTTTATAACTTTTTAGTGACTGAAAGTTTCTTTTTATACTGAATTGAAATCCCAGCTTATGTAAATCCAGCTCATTGACCTTTATTCACTAGGATGAAAAGCAACTGATTTATAGCAATGAACAAATCTTGGGAAATTTCCTTATTGGAAATTCTAACAAGGAAAAAAAGTCAGAAGAAATGAAATATTTTCACACCAAAGCTTCTAATACAGCCTACAGTTACAACTTGAAAGACTTTTCTCCTCAAATCCCAAAAGGAGTTTATGCTTGGAATGAAAGAGAAATAAAAGAAAAGGGGTTGGGCCAGACCATCTCAAGAAGGGGAACATACAATCACTTTTTCAGATAGACACATTAAATCCTAGACTCCTGGTGAATCATCACCATCAAATATTTAGAAAGTTTTCATTCTCTCATCTATACCCATATACAGTAAGAAAAATGTAACATTTTTCTGTGGCAGAATGGAAAGTTATAAAATTAAATTAGGAATTATATTAGCAAGTAAATATAGTTTTTTTATAAGCTCTTAAATAGCTTACAAGACCATAAATTCCATTAGGACAGGAATCATGTCTCATCTAAACTTGTATCTATGTTCTCTTGAATTATATATTGAAAGTAGGCTTTATTTAGATTCACTGTAGAAATCCCAGATCTGTGTAATGACTGATTTGTTTTCTTTTTTCTACCCAATCATTTTTACAAACCTGAACTTGGATATGTTATGTTATAACCAACTATCTACTCTTACAATTCCCCCTTACTTATTAGATATTATAACTATATAATTCTCTATGTGTATACACATATGTGTGTATATATATGTATACGAATTTAAATTTCTAGCTGACTTCAATTGGTGGCAAAGACATAATATTTTAGAGAATCTCTTGTGATTCTTCATGACTCCATCTTTCACAGAGCATATCTCTCAAATTTTCATTTTATTCTACTTCCACTACTTTCTATGTATTTTTAATTCAGTGTTTATTCACTTCCAACTTTAATGCTGGAATGAAGCATGTACCTCCAAGTCTGCTGCTGTTAATTATTCAGAGTTATTTTGATAAAAGTTTCATTATTTCAGAATTTGGTTGTAAAATACAAACTAGTTTCAAGAACACAAAGGGGATTATTGAAAAATAGAAGTTTTAAAACTTACATAATGATCTTCACTAGAAATAGTACTAAGCAACAGTGAGACATGCTGAGAAGGATTTTAAAGATAAAGATAGACAGTCTGGCAAAACAATAATTTTAAAAAACACCAATTCCATTGTCAAATATATTGTTTTATATTTTTGACTAGTCTTTGTTAGGCTACTTAGATTTTAGTTTTGCCTTTTTTAAGGGACAGTGTATTGGAAGGAGACAATTTGGACAATTTTTAATATATCTTAGCATCCTGCTGTAGTTTACATGACATTCTGCTAATATTAATGAGGATGAATCACCAAAGGCTCATTTTCATTCTATCTCATCAATAGACCTCTTTTTTTATACACTTCATTCAGAGAGAGAGAGAGAAACATAGACAGACAGACAGAGACAGAGACACAGAGACAGAGAGAAAGGAGGAGAGGAGAGGAAAGGAGAAGAAAGGAGAGAAGAGGGAAAAGAGGAGAGGAGAGAGCAGTGCTGGTTGACAATTTCCTGCTGATGGGTACTTAGACAATTTTTTGTTCACCTGATGACATATGTTTTGCTGAGACATAGGCTATAGTAGAAGACCTCAAAATGGACTATCATTCCTGGAGATTCAAATATGCAAAAATGATACTTCCTTAAAGAATTTAAGATAATGTCTTGGGAAAGAAATTTAAGGCTTTAGGGTTGTAGGTGGTATTTTTGTCACTGCTGCCAATCAAAGACAAGATATTCGAAAGAAAGAAAAAGATGTGGAAAGTGAGGATCTGGTTAAAAATGCTAGTCCAAGAATGGTACCTGGCTTTTAGGTGATGTAGTATATAGAACACTTGCCTTCAAGTCAGGAAGAGCTGAATTCAAATCCTTCCTTAGAAATGTATTAGCGATGTGAACCTGGGTAAATCACTTGACCTCTCTCAATCTGTCTCCTCATTTGTAAAATGGGCATAGTAACAACATATACCTTACAGGGTTTTTGTGATGACTTAAATAAACTAATATATGAAAAGTGCCTTGTGAACATTAAAGATGTTAGGTATCACCATCATCATCATTATGGGCCACAGTCACTGCAAAGTCATCAAGAAGTTAGATGGATTGAGGTAAGAAAGGAGAAACAAATAGGCTAGTATGAGTTCATAGAGGAAAATGATATATAATAAGCCAGGAAAGTAAGAAGGAGCAAAATTGTTAAGAGTTTTAAATGTCTGTAAAGGATATTATCTTTAATATGCATAGAGAGGAACTCGAGTAGGAAGGTGACATGGACAGATATGAACTTTAGGAAAATCATTTTGGCAGCTATGTTGAGGATGGCTTAGAAGAGTAAGGGTATGATCCAGGGAAAGCAATGAGAAGCTTATTACACTAGTTCAGAAAAAGATGTAATTATGGCCTGAACAAGGAGAATGGCTATATGAGGGCAAAAAAAAAGGGACAGATATGAGAGATGGAAGAAGGTAGAAAAAAACAAAGTTTTACAAGGAAGTAAGGGCAGGTTGGTGATGCAGTAGATACAGTGCTGGGCCTAGAGTCAGGAAGACTCATCTTCATGAGTTCAAATCTGCCCTCAGTCACTTACTAGCTATGTAAACCTGGGCAAGACACTTAACTTGTTTGCTTCAGTTTCCTTGTCTATAAAATGAGCTTGAGGAGGAAACAGCAAACCACTCCAATATCTTTACCAAGAAAGCCCCATGAAGAATTGGGCTTGACTGAAAAATGACACAATAACAAAGGAGCAAGTTTATGGAGTGAGTGAGAGTGGAGAATCAAGGATAGAGGAGATTATTAACTTGGTGGCTACAAGAATGATGGTAACTTTAAGATTAACAGAGAAGTTGGAAATAAGGTTTTGCATTGGGCGAGGGGATAGATAATGAATTTCCTTTTAGATAAACTGAGTTTGAGATGCCTACTGTACCTCCTGTGGCCAGATGATTATATAGAGTAAAGGGCTGATGGATGTATGGATCTGGATATGACCAGCATAGGTAACTGACACCATGATAGCCAAGTGAGATAATATAGAGAGAAAAGAGAAGCGGGTTCTTAGGATAGAGTCTTATGGTATAGTTTTTAGGCATGATATGGATAAAGATATAGGAAAGGAGACTAAGAACCAATAGTCAAATAGGTAGATGGAGAACCAAGAGTACAGTGTCAGGAAAAAATTGAGAGAGAAAAGAGAGTACAAAGAATTAGAATGGGATCAGCAGTTTTGAATGTAGACTCTATGTACCACTTGCTACTTATGTTATGGAAATGCTTGTTTTATCACATAAACAGATGGTTTAATTACATCTAGAAATGGAAGAAGAAATCACAAAAGGACAATATTGGTTTCATCAAGCAAAGGTTACACAAAATTAGGTTTATTTTTTAAAAGCATTATTAAACTGGAAAGAGTGTGGCATAATGGACAGAATTCTGGGAGTTAGAATCAGGAAGCCCAGTGTTTGAATCCTGCCTTTGACACTTGCTAGCTGCATACTCTTGAAAATAATGTAATATCTGCTTGTCACAGGTATGCCACTAGGGTTTTTTTTTTAATCAATTCAATGACTGGTTGCAATCTGCTTTTGATGAAGGAAGTTCCTGGCGAGGATGAAATCACAGATCTCCATATATCTGTATATTTGTATGCTAAACTAGTAGATCAAGGAATGCTATAAACGTAGTTTACCTAGATTTTACCAAAATATTTGATAAAATATCATACTATGCTTGGGGACAATGTGGAGAAATGTGAGCTAGAAAATTATATGGACAGAATGAACTCTGGACTCAAAAGATTTGCCATTAATTGTTTGAAGTTAATTTGTCACAAGGCGTCCAATGGAATACTTCGTAGATCTGTGCTTAACCTTGTCCTGTTTAACATTTTTATTAAAGATTTGGATAAAGACATAAACAGCCATATTTATTAAATATCCAGGATCACTAGCATTTTGAATGACATAGAATCCAAAAAGATTTTGCCAGGCTACAATCTTAAACCGATTCTAATCAGGTGAGATTCAATAAGAATATATGTAGAGTTTTTTTTTTTTAAGTTGGGGTTCAAAAATCAGCTTTCTTGTACACATTGGATGAGAAATTGTGAGATAATAGTTTGCTTGAATAGGATCTGAACAAAAGGTCATTTGGGTAAAATTAAGTTTTATTATACTGTACTGTACCCTCAGCCACACTGCTGCTCTGTCACACCCCCACTCCTCTTCCTGTTCATCTCTGTAAGTGTAAATTTTACTTTTTTTTAAAAAAGCTTAGCAAATGATAATATCTAAAAAATAAAATTAAGGGGCGAGAGAGGAATGTATTGAGAAAAAGAGAATGGGAGAGATAGAATGGGGTAAATTATCTTACACAAAAGAGGCAAGAAAAAGCTGTTTTCTCTCTTGTTGGATTTGGCTTAAGGAGGGAATAATACACACTCAATTACTCTATAGGAAAGTAGATGGGAAGGAGATAAGGGAGGTGATGATAGAAGGGAGGGCAGATTGGGGGAGGGGGTAGACAGAAGCAAGCACTTTTGAAAAGAGATAGGAGAGAATAGATTAATTGGGGAACAAGATAGGATGGAGGGAAATATAGTTAGTCTTTCACAAAATGACTATTATAGAAGTGATTTGCATAACTACACATGTATAACATTGAATTGCTTGCCTTCTCAATGAGGGTGAGTAGAGAGGAAAGAAGGGAGAGAATGTGGAAATTAATGTTTTAAAAACAAATTTTAAAAATTGTTTTTACATGCACTGGGAAATAAGACATATAGGCAATGGGGTATAGAAATCTATCTTGCCTTACAAGAAAGTAAGGTGGGAGGGGATAAGAGGAGGGGGTGATAGAAGGGAGGGCAGACTGGGGGAAGGGGTAGTCAGAATGCATGCCATCTTGGGGTGGGAGAGAGGGGAGAGATAGGGAGAAAATTTGGAACTCAAAATCTTGTGGAAATAAATGTTGAAAACTAAAAAATAAATTAATAAAATAAAATAAAAAGGTTTAGTAAATGGTCTTTGAAACATTTTAATTTATTTGAGACAACAGCATAACATCAGCTTTAGTATAATGTTCCTTGTTCTTCTTCCTCTTCACTTCCTAGGACTCTTCCCTTCATGTTATTTACTTCTGATTGCTATAGACTTAACAATCTTGATTTAGTTATATAAAAAAAAGGTCATGAGTTTCCTTTTCTTCGGATGAAGGGAAAATATTGAGAATAGATGGCTGCAGTTAGGAAAACTAATTTTAAATAAACTATTGTGCCCCTTTGCCTTGAAAAATGTGTCACTGTACTGAGACTTTGAGGTTTTACCTGATAATAGTAGTAAATTATTATCCCTGGCAAAATAATGCCTATTGTATTCCATGGTCAAACATTGCCAGAAAGAGATTCATAATCAGTTTTCACATCTTACATATATAAATTTTACAGAGATTCCTGATAAAAATAACAATTGACACCTAAACTTTGGATATATTATCTCATCTGAGCTGAATAATAACTGTGAAAACATTAAAGACTACAGACATTATTATCATCAGTTAACCATTGAGAAAACTGAGGTTCAGAAACATAAAGTGATTCCGTCATCACATAGCAGTGTAAGTAGCAAGATTTGATCCCAGGTCTCCCTGATTATAAATCTAATATTCTCTCTACCAAACACATACAAACCTGTATTCATCTTTTTAAAGATTTTTATTAAGTAACAGAATTTTAGAAGAGTTTTAAATTAATACAAAATAATGATTACGTCTTACCACAAAAGCAATAAGCTCTGCATTTTTCCTTTAGTGTTTCTCAAACTGGAATTCCTCACACTATGAAGCAGAGTTGGCTACTTCTCCTTCTGATAATTTGTGTACAAGGAAGAGGCTTCCTGATATTTTGGCAGTTTCTGACATCCAAGCTCTCATGAAAATGGCTATTCGGATTGTACTGGTAACAATTTTCAACAGCAGCTTCCATCACAGTAAATTGGTCAGTTGAGTCTAGCTGCCAGACCTGTACTTCCTTCACCCCATTCTTTCCTGCTAGCCATGGAAAAAGAAGCCAATGATATTCCTACTAGAGTTTCATATATTGCTGGTGGCACACAAGGCTAATTTTATTGTCCCTGGATTAGTGTCTAAGGTGATGACCCAGAGAGAAACACACACTGTCATGTTAGGGCAAGAATGGAGTAATCACTGGACAATACAAGTTATGTTGGTTGGAGAGCCAGATTTTTCCACTACCATAGTAGGAATACAACATGGTACCAATTCCCCAACAAAATATTTGAGGATGGTTAGAATCACCAGTGTAGGCATGGGGGGTTGGGGAGGGAAGTAGCCAGTCTTTGGCTTCTGAATTAGCCAGCTCTCAAATTTCAGGTAGGCAATTGATTGTCTAATATCTTTTGGATTTGTCTCAGAATTCTTGCGCATCCAGGACCAGCAGAAGAGTATGAAGCAAGGTAGGCAGCCACCTAGGCTTTACCGTGCAGAGAGATGCAATAAAGAACACTATTTTTTAATATTACTACTTATACATATGGTTTTAATTTATGGCATATGGATATTTGTTTTGTTGTAAGTCATATTTCATCTGTTACAGTAAAACTCATAGTCTTTACTAGAAAACAACACAAGATCTCGTAAGAGGGTTGTAATTTTCAAACATAGTGGTGTATGGTTTTCAAAGTGTTCGTAGTAGAATACAGAAATGTTTTCCTTTATATCTGCTCTACTACCCAATTGCACTTAGATGATGTTTGCTTAGAATTTTCTTTGCATAATTTTTTTCAGTCTTACTGTTCTGAAGATAGCACACATTATGGTTAATTACTATACTTTCTGGCATATCTCTAAGGGAAGGAACTAGGCCATCACCAGTTGTCTTGACTTGTCTTGCCCCCCCCACTGTGATGACTCTGAAGGAGAGACTGAGGCTGATGACTTTGCTCAGCTCTCCCCTACTTAAATCCAGTTCACTTGCAAGTCAAGACATCACTCTTGTGATGTCATTGGTCCTCTTTAAAAATGAAAGCTGAACCACAACAAACACCACAGCAATGAAAGTTTTGGGCAACAGCACTAAATTGAGTTCAAATTTGACCTCTGACACTACATGTGCAAACTTGGGCAAATCATTTAAGCTCACTAGGCCTCAATTGTCCTCATCTATAAAATGAGGGAGGTTGATCTCCGAGGTCCATCCAGATTCATGATCATATGGTCTCATAAATTTATGGTCCAGCCCACCAGATGGTAGAAATTTTCAGCTATTACTTTTTTTAAGGGAGTGAGCATCAATAAATTAGGTTTAACCTATACAAGGTTAAAAATCAGTCTGAAATCACTCAATAAGCTTAAAGTTTTATATTACTGATAACAAATACTTTTGTATCATTTTCCTGTGATATTAAAAATTATAGGGCTTCAGGTCCCCTGGACCTTTATGCAAATAATGATGGGACCTAAATTTTTGTTACAAGCCCATTTCAAACATAATATCAAAGGGGGTAAGAAATCAGTATATTTGTGGAAAGGCAAGTAGCTCTTTGAAGTAGAACTAAGAATTAATACGATTCAAAAAGAACATGACAATTCCAAAACCTAGTTTTAGTATAAAACGACCTCAATTACATATACATATATCATTGCTTCATTGCTTTTTCAGTTTTAGGATTCATCTAACATTTTTTTCTTTTCTTTCTTTGAACTTAGACGTTCTCACACACAGGTTATAGAAGGTCATAAAAACACATTGTTCCTTTGATCTAGAGTAGTTAGTGGAAAAGTCTCAGGAGACTAAATTCTAGCCTTTGAATCACAGCATGTTGCAGTGAAATTAAAGTCGGACTTACTCCATACTTATTAAACTAAATTATCATCAAAAGTAAATGGAGAGGAGGAAAAAAGAAATAATTCATTAGACTGGAAATTTCATTTATTCCTCCAATAGGTTTGCTTGATAAAAGCATTATGGTATCAAATATATAAACTGTAGCAAGATATTGTTTCAACTATTAGTTCCCAGTAGGGATTCTCTCCATGAATTTCTTGCTTCACTGATAAAAAGTTGTGTTATATTTTTCTTTCTTCTTTTTCTTTTCATGTAAAGAGTAGTAATTTTAATGTCTGCTTTAAACAATAAGGAAGGAATGGCATGACTAGTTTAATAGAGGCTTGATAGGCCAGGAATATTTTAGCAGCTCATCAAAGAAGTATTTTCTCCCAATTATTAAATTTGTAACAAGGACAATTTCAGGTAAATTAGTGAATCAGAGCAGCAGTTTGTTTTACAAAGTTTCCATGAACTGGCAGTTCTTGAATCAATAAAAACAAAAATTAGACAAATTCTGTATGGCATGATATTAATGCTTAATGGTCCTAAATTTATGGTTAGTAGCATTCTCTGTCTCCTTTCCTACTATTCTGCTACCGCTACTGTAGAAGTAGAAGGATGCCACACAGGACCTAAGGTAAGGTTTTATTGTTCATTGTTTCAAGGGCTGTTAAGGGGGGAAAATCATCTCCCAGAAGGCTGACCTAAATGTTGGGTAGAGCCTGTAGAGCAAATTTATGGGAGGACATGGACAGATGTTACACAGAATACTGATACATGGATGGATTTTGATCTTGATAGAAAGGGATTTCTAAATAGAGGAATACTTAATATATTCTAAAGTAACATATTAAGTATTATATTGTTATATAATATTGATATAGAATGACAAAATCCCAGGGTTGGAAGTGACCTCACCATTCATTTAGGCAAACCCATGTTGCCCAAAGAATTGCTGCTACCACACACTTGACAAGTGGGCAACCAGTTTTTTCCTGAAGACCTCAAGCAAGAAAGATACAGCAATACTAAAAAAACCAGTTTATTACACTTTCGAATTGCTTTAGTTATCAGAAAGTTTTCCCTTATATCAAGGCCAATATTTGACACATGCACCAATTAATGACTACTAGTTCTATCCTCCAGAGTAAAACGGAAAAAGTTGAATTTTACTAAAACAGCTATTGTGTCCCTTCTCTACTCTATCATGCCTTCTGCCTCCCTCTATCATTAGCCTGGCCTTATCCTTTCTAGGCTAAACATTTCCAGTCTTTTTCTCCAATTCTCATGCAGTATATGTACTCAACTGAAGCCTTTCACAATATTGGTTGCCCTTTTTTGGACATACTCTAGTTTATCAATATACACTTAATAGTGTAGTCTCTAGAATTTAATACAATACTCTAGATAGAGTTGATATTATATTACTATTAAATTATTTTATTTTCATCTTGTGTATATTTTGTGCTTATCTGGGAATATGCTGTTTCTATCCAGATGAATATAGATACCTTGAAGGCAGGAGCAGTTTCATCATTATCTTTGCATCACTGGTACCTTATATCCAGTAGGTACTTAATAAATGCTTGCTGAATTAGACCAGAGTAAAATTAAAACTCTCTCCTCAGCATCTTTCTAAAGAAAAATAAATGAATAGGGAAAACATTAGTTATAGTTAGTTTAATTAGAAGGTGAAACTCATAAGGGAAAAACAAATCACATTTAAAACTTTGATTTTTGAAATTACAACAATCAAGCAAAATAAGCTGTTATAGTCTGGCCATGTTCCATGCCCTTGATTCTACCCCTATACCATTACAGGAAGTCTTTTTCTGTAAGTAATTTAGAAAGAGTTTTCAGAAGCCATCTATGGGACAATATGATCCTATAGTCTTTCTTCGCCATGGTCATTGCCGGATAAACAGTGAGGACACTATCTTCTTCATGTAAGTAACCAAAATACAAGTATTTATTCAATATCTACTATGTGTCAGGTATTGCACTATGTACTGGACAGGTAAATAAAAAGAATGAAACAATGTTACATTCAGGAAGCTTATGCTCTAGTGGGGAGACAACAAGTACATATGTAAATATACTCAAAATTAATATGAAAAAATAAATACATATATATATATGGTAATTAAATACAAAGTTGTTAGGGAAAGAAGGCATTACTGGTGTGGTGTGTTGTTTGGGGAATCAGAAAAGGTATCATTTAGAAGGTGAGGTTTGAAACACGTATTGAAGGAAAAGAGAAGGCTTTATAAAGAGGGAGAGTATTCCAGGTAAGGGACACAGTTAGTGACAAGACAGAGAAAACAAGAGGCAGAGTAACAGAGAGGCCAATTCACCTTTATTGCAGGGTATATAAGAGGAAGTTATCCATTGATGCTTGAAAGATATATTGGAGTCAAAATATAAAGACCTTTAAAAACTAAACAGAACAGTTTAAATTTCATGCTGGAGGTTGGGGGGGGGGGTCCTTGTAGTTTATTGAGTAGGGAAGTAACATGGTCAGATCCATACTTAAGGAAAATAACTATGGCAGCTCCTTAGAAGATAGATTAGAGGAGGGAGAAACTTAAGGCAAGGAGAATAATTATAATTGTAATTAAAAGGAAGCTTTGTAATAAATCAGCGAAGACATGATGAAGACATTAATTAAAAAGTGGCTGTTTGGTAAGTTGGATGTGAGATATATTGTAGAAATAGAAATGGCAATCTATGTTCATTAATTCTATAGGCGGAGTATGGAGGAGTGAGGAGTTGAAGATAATGCTAATGCTATCAACCTAGGGAGATTGAAAGATGGGCAGCATCTTCAATAGAAATAGAGAAGTTTCCAAGAGGGATGGATTTTGAAGGATAAGTGGTGAGTTCAATTTTAATTATGTTGGATTGGAGATGTCCCTAGGATATCCAGTTTGAAATATCCAAAACGCAATTGGTGATGTGGGACTGGAGATCAAGGAAGAAACAGAAGGTAAATCTTTGAGTCATTTTCATAGAAATGATGATTAAGTTCATGAGAAGTAATGAGGTCTTTAAGAAGAGTTTATAGAAAGAAGGGGGCCCACAACAAAAACTTTGAAACACCCACAGTTATGACACGATTTGACAAACTAGTGACAGTGACTGAAGAGTGGTCAGACAGATAGGAGAGCCACAAAAAAATGAGTATCATAAAATCCTAGAGAGAGATTATCTAGGGAGAAAATACGATCGATAATATCAAAACCAGAAGAAAGGTCAACTATGATGAAGACTGATAAAAACCACATGTACTAATCATGTACCATGGAAGATCTGACTCCACTCTTACCCTAGCACACAACTCTGTGCTCCTGAGCACAGTCACTTAATCAACACCAAAGTATTTCACATCATAAACACAAACTCTCTTGCCATGAAATAGGTCTGAGATATATGATGTCCACCACCTGTTGGAACCTCTGGTACATCTTTTTTTCAGTGCCATAGCAACCCCAACTACAGTGACTAATATTTTAATACATTTAAATAAATGTGAAATTAATCATATAATATGAACTATGCAACTTAAATTTAAAAATTCTATTTTAGTTGAATTGCAGTATGTAATCTAATATTGGGAACAAATATCTGAGATGTGAAGATTTTTCATCCAGTAATCAAGTAATAGTTGAATAAACTTGTTAGTATGGTGCTCAGTTTCCTTTTGGTAATAAGGACAGAATCAACTTAAGAAATTATTCTGCATCAATACTCTCTCTGTGACTAATGATTTCTTTTCCATGGTCAATAGGTTTAGAAAGGAATAAAATAAACTGAGCTCTTGCAGCAGATCCCTTTGATTTTAATCATTTTGTACAAATGACAGTCACCCCAAAGATGTAGTCTACTTCCATGTCACGTTTCATTTTCCTTATGCTTGTACTTAGGTTTGGAAGACTGCATGTTCGACAACCTTATATTGGAGAAACTTCAGATTAAAGTAACTCTTTCTATGATTTATGAAGTCTTTTTGCAATGTGGGAAGACTCCAAGCAAATATCTGAGAAACTTTAGAGAAGAGTGAGGAACAACTTTGGCAATAACTAGCCTGAATGTTTTACATCAACATATGTATCAAGACATATCTTTGAATTCTTGCTGCATTGGTGAGAACTTAGATGCTATATATTTCTTTCTTCATTATAAAAATTCAGAAAAATACATTTAAAGAAGCAACCATCAAACATGCTAACCATTTTAAGTTGAATCTTTAAGTGAGTTCATCTGGTTTAATAAAATTGTAACCTAAGATCACAATTAATTTTTTTGTCATAATAATTTAACTGATACCTTATTAAATGGTAGGAAATAGAAATAATACTTTTAAAATGCTAGGAAATATTTAAAATTCATCTAATTTCAATTTTACTGTCATTCCAATGTCCTCTAAATATAGCATATTACAATTATATGTTTCCAATTTCTTATTTTTTTGTCTCTAAATCCTTAGGACAATTCTTTACTTTTTTGTTTTGCTCTGTTTTTGGGGGGGAACATATCATATAGCACAATATTTTTTTTTCAGTTCGATGCTCCTGGATTTCCTGTGAGTTCAATTTAAATTGCACTTTGTCAAAAAAGGTCAGGATTGTTTATCCTTTATTTTGGCTTTGGATGAGGAGAAATGCAGTTCTTGTCATATTTGCGTGGCTGCTGAATAGAAGAGCGGCTGCAGACTCTCTCATGCATTAATGTGAAACTAGATCAATTAGAGCCTCACATGGGCTACATCTCTGACAGAAATGTCTTATTCGCCAGCAGAATAAGTGTTCCAATTGAAATATCTGGAGCTTGGAATAGGATGCCTAATTTACTCTGACAGAGTTGTTGATTTATCTGAAAACGAATTCTATCGAACTTGCAGACTCCTCTCCTTAATTACATTTCAGCAAACAGCACAACAAGATCCTATGAATACTAAGAGGCTTAAAGATATTTTTTGGAATGCCCCTCCAGTGGCAGTAAGGAATTGCCTTTCCAAAGTCCTTGGGCATGACCTCCCTCTCCCCCTCCCCTTTCCTGAAAGCAGTCAATTGACAAGGATTTGTTAGGTGTCTGTGCTGTATACTAATCATAGTGCTAGGCACTGGGGATACAGGTACAAAATGGATACAAAGTTTTGCCCTCACAAGGCTGCTATTCTACTATTATATTGATTATTGAATGTCAATGACAAAAAATGATAACCTATTTTTTTCTTCATCTGTATACGACAAGTCATTTGATGTAGCATGGTGACCAAAAATACTTCATTTTGCTTTTTAAAGTCCAAATGTTAAACTCTTGGCTGTCAGCTTACACTATGCAGCAAGGAGTTACAATCCATAGCAAAACTGAAATTATTTTTTTACTGTTATTTCACACTTCATAGACTTTAGTTTTCAAGTTACCTTGGATTACATTAGCCAAACAAAAGAACAGAACTCTGCTTTTAATGTGATTATAAGGCCGTAGGCTTCTCGAGGCTAGGAATCATGTAAGATACAACTCTCTATATATGCAGTATGTATTTCCTCCTTATCCTGTATAGTAACTGACATTGTAAAATTGTATCTAATAGCGATATTGAACATATAATATTGGCTAAGTTAATACAAGCTGAAATACTGTTAAAAGAATTAAGATTATGAAGTTTCTTACATGTTGCCAGGCATGATAGCATTATTTTGGAGGTTCAAAAACTGTTAAATATTTAAAATGGTTATGGGGAAGAAGAAAAGAATTTTTGCCCAATTAAGGCATAGAAATTTGCAGTAATCTTTAGCAAGTGCTGTGCTGTTAGTTACAAAAGGATCTGAAATAAGAAGATATGGGTTCAAGTCCTGGTTCCACAAATTACATGTATGATTTGGGACCTCCTTTTCTTTTCTAATTTTGGACAAGATAATCTCTGAATTCCTGTACAGTTTTGACATTTTGTTTCAAGTAACGACAAGGTAGGGAAAAATGTAAGCAGCATAAGAGATACACAGTGTTTTGTTCCATATAGGCAGACAAATTGAGCAATATTAGAAATACACTGCTATTACTTTGAAAATACAGTTTATAGTCAGGATGGCAGCAGGAGAGTTCTGTTCAAACTGTGGAGCAAAACAGTCTAAAAACTTATGGAGAAAACTGCTTCTTTAAAGATAATCCACAGTGTAATGATGTGACTGAGATGTATTTCTTTAATAATGTATTCCAGAACATTCATTAGGTCAACTGACAAAGTCAGTTATTTTAATCCCAGATACAGCTGGTTTCAGGAGCTTTCTGAACTCTGGAATCCTGGAGTAAGCACCAAACCTAAACTTTTGGCTATAGCAGGATTACCAGAAGAGATTCGGCATGACATAAAGAATAAAGTGCTGGACTTGGATTAAGTACTTGCTACTGTCAATGAGGATCTGATTTCAAATTCTGCCTTTGGTACTTTTTAGTTGTGTGACCATAAGCAAGTCACTTACCTTCTCTCTAGATCTCAGTTTTCTAATCGAAAATGGAGACTTGAACTAATTGACCTCTAAAGTTCCTTATAGCTCCAAATATATGAGCCCTCAAACCTCATTAGTTTAGTCAAATAGAAATTTAATGGATGAAGTAGCAAAAAGGACTAACCTTTTTGTTCTTAAGATATTATTTCTTTAAATCTTCCTTCACATATTTTCAGAAGTTATAATATAAACATAAAGAGTTATTATTTAACCAATACATATTATAATACTTTAATGAATTATATGCTTACAAATACATATAGGACCCCTGAATGTAATGTGAAGCTTTTATTAACTCGTAATCATACCAATTTAGCTATTCCCTCTATTGTTACATGCAAAATTTCTTGTTTTCCTCCTTTGCAACTATTTTCTTTCATCCATGTCCTTCCATAAATAATCCATGGTAGGCCCCACATTTTTCTGGAGTGTCTTCTTCTAGGTCTCTTAATTTTGATCAGATTATAGTGGAGCACATGGACTATATGTCTATTATTTTTCATTCATAATCTGGCTGATCCACCTGCTCCTTCATCTGTTTGATGATAGGGGAGTCAGGAAGTCAGGTAGCAGAGAGGAGAAAAGAAAACATTCTAAGCATGGGAGACAGAGAAAATGCCTGGAGCTGAGAGACACAACAGCAAGGAGGCCAGTGTCACTGTACTGAAGAATATGCAGTGGGGAGTAAAGTGTAAGATGGCTGGTAAGCTAGGAGAAAATAGGTTATGAAGGACTTTGAAAACCAAACAGAATATTTTCTATTTGATCTTGCAAGTGATAGGGAGCCACTGGAGTTTATTGAGTAATGAGATGGCATGGTTGGACCTGAGCTTTAGGAAAATCACTTTGGCAGCTGAATGGAAGATGAATTTGAGTGGGGAAAACATTAAAGCAAGCATCCCCACTGAAAGGCTATTGTAACGGTCCAAGCAGGAAGTGATGAAGGCCTACACTTAGGGTGGTAGAAATATCAAAGGAAAGGAGGCATAAGAGAAAAATGTTGCAAAGGTGAAATTGACACACCTTGGGAATAGATTGGGTATTGCAGGTAAGGGATAGTGAGTAGTCGAGGATGACAACTAGGTTGTAAGCCTGAGAGATTGGGAGGATAGTAGTGTCCTTGACAATAGTAGGGAAGTTGGAGGGAAAATTTAGGGGGAAAGAGAATGAGTCCATTTGGGGACATGCCAAGTTTAAGATGTCTACTCTATATACAGTTTGAGATATCTGAAAGAAAGTTGGAGATATTAGACTGGAGGTCAGGAGAATGGTTAGGGCAGGATAGGTAGAGTTAAGAATAATCAGCATAGAAAATATAATTAAATCAATGGGAGCTGATGAGATTAAGTGAAGTAATACAGAGACAGAAGAGAAGGGCCAGGACAGAATCATACGGTATACCAATGTTTAGAAGGCATGACATAGATAAGGATCCAGCTAAGAAGACTGAGAAGGAGTCGGCAAATAAGTAGGAGAAGAACCAGGAGAGAATGGCTTTCCAAAAACCTTGAGACAGAAGAGTTTCAAAGAGAAGAGGGTGATCAACAATATCAAAAGCTTTGGAGAGGTCAAGAAGGTTGAGAACCGGGAAAAGGTTATTTGATTTGAAGCATTTTTGATGGAATGAGGAGGTCAAAATCCTGGTTGTAAGGGGATGAGAGGACTGAAAGAAAAGGCATCTATTTTAGATGATCTCCTTAAAGAGTTTAGATGCAAAGGGCTGAAGAGATATAGGATTGTATTTAATAGGAAGGGAAGGATCAGATGAGGCTGGAGAATAATACATGTGTATGTGTGTAGACAGTAGAGAGGGATCCAATAGACAGAGAGCGATTAAAGATAAGTGATAGAGTGAGGATGGCAGAGGGGCAGTTTGTTGGAGGAGATGGCATGGTCAACAAGAGTAGCTAACTTTTTGCAAGTGAATGTGTCCCTGTATTATTGAATTATTTGATATCAATAATCAGTGTGTCATCAAAAATTATCTCCATTCTTGAATCTTTAAATATTTGTGTGATTTTGACATGGAAGATATCTTTTCGGAGAAAGGCCTTTAAAGTGGCATTTTACAGTATCAAATAATTTTTTAAAAATAATAAACAATAAGTACAGTGAGATCTTGCATAAGGTCTAACATCAAAATGATGTAGTTTTTCTTATTCATGTAGAACTAAACTCAGTTGGCTATCATATGACTATGAAAGGGACACAGTTTAGTTTCCCTTTGCTATTACTGTTGATTAATATTTATTCACAGCACATTCAGTCTAAGAAAATCTTAGAGAGAAAATCAAGATGGCAGAGAAGTTCAATGTGGACTATGGCCTTATGGTCCTTATTCAGAAGATTCCCTGTGTTAGAGATTCATAGCTTTTAACCTTTTCATGTGTCATGTACCTCTTTGGCTGTCTGGTGAAACCTATGAACCCATTCTCTCATAGTATATTTAAATGCAAAAATTAAAGATTACAAAAGAAAACAATCATATTAAAATAAAGTTATCAAAACATATAAAAAAGCACACACACAGGTTCAAGGACTCCAGTTTAAGAACCCCTACCAGATGTTCAGTAAGAATGAGAATAACAGAGGCAGAGAGAATGCAGCTATGGTTATTCTAGTGATATACATCTTTCTTCTCTTATAAAATGATGTAGCCAGTCATTCTACTTAACTGAAAATCAATGTACAGACAGATGAAAAGAATGTTTCTTGGTGGTACAACAGCAATTAAATAAATTATCTTTTCCAGAGAGTTCTGATAATAAGGGAATATGGAACAAGAAGATTGTACTGTAATTATTCCCAGAGAACTAAGGTTCAAAGAAGAATCATTGTGCTGATTGAATTGTTGGAAAGGCGATGTCTTCAAAGATGGTTTGACAAAATCCTTGGGAAAAACAAATAAATAAAAAAATATGAAGCACTTCTGTGCTAACTTTTAAAGTGTATTTGAGAAAAATTTGAAATTTATAATTTATTTTTAAAAAAGAGAGTAAACTTTTCTTCAACTTAACAGAACCAAACGATGAGTCTGTAGGATAAATGAATTGAATAACATGAAATAATTAACTTAGGGCTTTTTCTTTGTTTGAATTTTGAAGAATTCTGAGTCTTTAACCACCCATTAAAATATGAAATAGGTTGCTGCAATCATACGGCCATTGTATTGTAAGGATTAGAGGGATATCAGGATAAAATGGCAAAATCAAAGAGACACAGTACAACTTAATTTTAGATAATTTCAAGAAAGATTAAAGCTTCCTTTTTAAATAGAATTTAAATGTGTCATTGTTATTGCTTCCATCTGTTGTCTTTTAAAGGTCAAGGTATTGTATTTAAATCAGATTCTATAAACATCTTCTGCAAAATGCAAATACCATATGCCACTGTGCTATTACATCTACTTGTTGTATATTATGAAAACTTAATTGTAACTTGTATCATTATGCTTTTTCTTGCATTTATTTGCACTAGATGGGCCAGTTATGTTAATTCATGAAGGTACAGGCTGTCTATGCTGATGTATGCAAAGAATTGCTAGTAATAAAGCATATGCTGGAAGCTCACTATTATACTCTTCATTGGGCAGGTGGCACTGGACAACCTTATAGATGAGACACTTAATAAGTACTTCTTTTTGGTATGTGAACAGCTAAACCATTTGGATAGGATCTGGAAAAGTTCATAATATATTGAATTCTACTTAAAAAAAACAACAACTATAGTGTTATAGTAGATGTTTCCAATTTCTTTCTTTCCCTTTCTCTATTGTCTGGACCCGTGATTCCATTACTATAGGAAGCTCTTTAGTAAGGAAACACCCTCTACCAAAGCAGACTAGAGACTTTTCTACAATTTATGATCCTAGATAACTGCCTGGAGCACTGAGATGTTAAATCATTTGTTTAAAGTCTCATTGTCAGCATACATAAGAAGTGGGACTTGAATTTAGGTTGTCCTAACTCTGAGTCTGACTTCCAGTAAGGCCAATCAGTAAGGGAAAGATCTTTCACACCCATTGAATAGGCCTTAGGTGGGGCCAACAAAGGAAGGCCTGATAAGAGGCAGGCCCACAACTTTTCACTAACTAGGTGTGCAACCCCCACAACCTTTTGCTAGTTAAACCTATGTAGGTGTGAAGCCCTCAGGGCCCTAAGACAGTGGCTAAGACCAGAGCCAATGGTATAGGCATTGAGTTCTAGTCAATCAGATGCCAGCTAAGACTGTATAAAAGGAGAGCAAAAGAACTAAGAGCAGAAGAGCAGTAGAACTGAGAACAGCAGGATTCAGAAGCAGACATCAAGAGGACACTGCAACAGCGAGAGCTACAGGGATTGGAATTCAGCCAAAGGAGAAGGAGCAGGAACTCAGAGTCTACAAAGCTGCTGAAGAGAGTGCTGACTGGAGAGTTAGGATTCCTGAGTGATTGTTTACAGGGACACCCTAGAAGGGAGGAATGTTACAGGATGCTTTGGCTCCCTGCTATAATACTGTGTTACAATTTCTTGTTGCTATGTTGAGGTGGGCTTACTGGCTTTGGAATATTATTGCTACTATATGGAATTGGAATTACTGGTCCTGGGATTGGATTCTCTTGTGTCTAAATAAATGTTACACTTCCTCTGCCTTCTACCTAGAGAATTTCTTATACTTCGAGAGTCTGAGCCATTCAGGCATGTTCGTGGTCATCCTTGAGGTCATGAATCTTGCCTTACTGATATACTTCCCTATGCATTACATCCCATTTCCCCTCAAGTATCCAAAATACTACCAAATCATCTTTGGACCACAGATAAATGTTAACCAAAATGCTCTTTTTGTAAAGTAAATGTAGGTTAATCATGAAAAATTTCCTAAGCCTTCCAATAATGTTTCAGTATCTACTGGATTTATAGGTAACTGTTTGGAAAACAGAAACCCAGCTTATTAAACTATTGTTTCAGCTTCTCTTAAACAATCTGGTCTCTCAAGAAGTCATCTTGACTTTTAATTCCTCTATGACATCTAGATTTCCCCAAGGTGCTGTCATATTCCTGAAATGTTTTCTGTTAGATCAAGGCACAAGATAAAATTGCAATTACATCAACAAAATGAACTATTCATATGGAACTAATCTTTCTACGAAAACTTTTTTCAACTAAGACATCTTTCTGTAAACTCAATAAATGCAATTTATTGGATTAAGCATGAAATTTGTCAGGATTCATGTTAACAATATACTTGTCCTTTGGTACCCTATGGCTAGTGTACAAATGGAATGAAGGACATAAAACTATCATATACCATTAATTTGATAAACCACAAAATCTAGCACGGCACCCTGATTTCCTGAGCTACATGTGCAGGGTGGGGAACCTGTGGCCTAGAGGCCAATATGACCTTCTAGGTCCTTGAGTGAGGCCTTTTGACTGAGTCAAGGAACTGAAGTTTTACAGAACAAATCCTTTTCTTAAGGGAATTTGTTCCGTGAAGTTTAATTCAGTCAAAGGGCCACACTTGAGGACCTAGAGGGCCACATGTTACCTCAAGGCTGCAGGTCTCCCACCCCTGTACTTGAAACACAAGCCATTTCTTGTATAAGTTCAATTGAAATGTTTAAAATACAGAGAGTTAAAGACCAGAAAATAATCTTTTCCTTCATTTCACTTTCTAAGAATGATTGTATGACTATAAGATAATATAATTATTCATTAAAACCTTGTATTGCTGTACAGAATTATTTGTATCGTGCATACAAAAAAGAAGTTGGTGGTTGTAGTTATGTAGTATAGCCCAAATGTTCTCTCTTAGGAGGCAGTATAGTCTGGCAGAAAGAGGTTGAAGCTGGGAATCAGGAGACCTGGGTTCTAATTCTGACTCTCTAGTTATGGAATCTTGAACAAGTCACTTCCTTTCCCTGGGCTTTAGTGTCCTTACCTATAGAATGGAGGCATTGAGTTGAATCATATCTAATGTACTTTTCCTAAGACTGTCTTTCAGTTCCAAATTTCTTGACTAGAAAGTAAATGGAATAGGAGACATTTATTTTAAGTAATCTAAAGATATCCACTAAGAGTCTAAGAATGTGTCATATAAAAATGTCTAGGAGGGGCAGCTAGATGGTGCAGTGGGTAGAGCACTGACCCTGTAGCCAGGAGGACCTGAATTCAAATCCAGCCTCAGACACTTAGTAGCTATGTGAACCTGGGCAAGTTACTTTACTCCAATTTGTTACAGCAATCAGACATTTCCCTGTTTTTCCCTTTTGGGATGCTAAGACTATCAAATCTCCCCTTTGAATGGGGCAGGTACTATGGGAAACACTTGGAGTGTCAATAGAGAGTCACTGAGTTGTATATGATGTGGTGCTGGTGGTTGGACCTTTCCCACACTGATTTCTCACACTCTAAATGGTGATCCTCAAGTGCCCCAGGGCCCTGAGATGGGTGTATAAGATCCAAGGTTGGTGTTTGACTTTTGGGGGTACACTCACTTGGATACGGGTGACAGCTCTAGGCAAGCCATTGAACCTGTTCCCCTGCCCGGCTTTGTAACCCAGACAGATGGATATTGGTGCCTCTCTGGTAACTATGAATTGCGTTTTGAATCAGACAAGGTCTATCTGTTGATGTTTGTAATTTCTGTTTGTATTTGCCTTGAAGTTCAGGGGGCTGATCTTTTCCCCCTAAGCTAAGTGAATGATATATGTATGTTTGATTAAACTGAGATTGTTAATGATTTATAGATGTTTTCCTTAGAAAAGCAGTTCAAAGAACCTGTGTTGGCAGCCCTCTGTGTGTCGGTTGTTGTTGGTTTTACACAGCCACAGTAGCTGCTAGCAGATTGTTGCTACACAATAGCCTCAAAAAAGTGGCTAGGCATCATGATAAAGGATAAAACAGGTATGTGGATTATTGCTTTTGACAGTCTATGGTTACACTATGAGTGAGATCTCAGAGAGATCTACTTTCTCTTATGTCTTCCCAAAACCACAATTAAAATGATAGATTCAGTTGTAGAATATGGTCTAAAATATAATGGTTGGAAGACGTTGCAAACTCCTTAAATAACAATAAATGAAAGGCTCAAAGTATGTTCTTTGCAAGCACTTTATATAACACTAACTCATTTGATCCTCACAAAAAATCTGAGAGGTAGGTGATACTATTTCCTGCTTTATATACGAGAAAAATTAGTCTCAAAGAAAATGAAGTATGAACAACTGATGTGTGTGTGGAAGGATTGACTGGGACATGACTATGGGTTTTCATCTCCTAGGTAATTCAACTAAGCAGAGGGCCTAAGGTGTGATAATAACAAAGACAACAACAGCCAATATTTTTATACCACTGATTATATACCAGGTACTTTACAAATATTATCATTTGATCTTTACAGAAACCCTGTGAGGTAGAATACCATTATTATTTTCCTTTTACAGATAACAAAACTGAGGAAAAGAGAATTTAAGTGACTTTCCCAGGGTCACACAGCTTGTAGGTACCTGATGCTAGATCTGAACTCAGGTGTCCTGATTTCAGGACTCCAGACCTGACATCCTGTTTATAAACGACACTACCTAGCTGCCTACCTAGATCATGGAACTAGAAGGAACATTAGAAGTCATCTACTTTAAGTGCATCATTTTATAGATGGAGAAACTGAGACCCAGAGAAGTTAAGTGGCTTGTTTAAGGTTGTATAGTTAGTATTAGAGGTGTGATTTGAAGTCAAGCAATCTGAATCCAAACCTAGTGTTCTTTCCACCTTTTCATGCTTTATCTTTGGCTAAGATACACTACAATGACTCATCTAGGGTAGGTCCATAGGCCAAGTTGCTCCTAGGCTGGGGAACAAATTATCCTACTTCAATGGGAAGGTGCCTTGAGAGAGGAGAATGGCTCCATGGAAACCTATGGGTAGCAGTGATAGAGCAGGTTGATGAAGTGGCTTAAGAGAGTGGTGGGGCTGCAGGTTGTGGTATGGAGAATGAAGAGGGTAGCATATACCTTAGGCTTTCAGCATGTAGGGCAAAGGTTATGTTTCTTCATGCTTGATTTGACTTTAGCTATGAGATTTTTAAGCAAGGTAGCCCTTCCTTTCTCTCTTTTTTTCATATAAGTCTCTTATTTCTCCCTCATTGGGAACTCTCTAGGCTACTTCTAGATATAAGGCAATAGGGTATACTGTATGAGAGGAGATAAGACAGAGACAGAGACATTGGGCTGTAACTGAACAGAGAGGTCTGACCATATCTATGGTCCTCTACAGGGAACCATTTGCAGTGTGAGGACTTTGTAGAGCCCTTGAAACTGCTATAGAGCCAAATAGAGAAATAGAAAGCTACATCATCAGAGACAGTCTTGTTAAGAGAACTGGGAAGAGAGATTAAGCTTTGAGGAATGAATCACAGAATTAGAGAATTGCAGAGTTGGAAGGAATAACAGAGACCATCTTGACATTCTGAAGAATTCCTTCTACAACATTCCCCATAAGCACCCCCCATCCAGCCTTTTCTGGAAGTCTTCTAATTAGAGAGAATCTTCTCCACCCCTAGGTGCCCTTTATACTTTTAGATATTTAGGAGGTTGCATCCCATCTTCTCAACCAACCCCCCCCCACACACACACACTTCTTTATAATGAGCCTAAATCAACCTCTCTGCAGCATGCCTCCATGGCTTTTGGTTCTGCCCTCTGGGTTAAAGCAAAACAAATCTAAGTGTCTTTAAGGCCTTCAGATATGGGAATATAGCTATCCTGCTTTCTTCTATAAGTTTTTTCTTCTGTAGACTAAATATTTTCAATTTCTCTAACCAATAGAGTCACATGGCAAAATCACAAAAGATTTCACTTCCTATTAGATACTCTTTACCTTGTTAATTTCCTTTCTAAACTGTGCATCCAAAACTGAACACAGTATACTAAACATGATATGACCAAGTAAGAAGGCAATGGGGTTATCCCCTTCCTAGTCTTGGATAGTTGAGTATGCCTCTTTTAATATAGCTTAAGGTCTCATTAGTTAGGTTTTTGGTTTTGGGTTGTTTTTTGGGATGCCACACTGAAAAAGAAAATAAGTCAAGTGAAAACAACACAGCAGGACACCAAATGAAGAGGCTGGTGTAGCAGGGAAACATGTCCACTGAGGCATGATGAAGCACAGTACCATGGAGCTGGTATTGAGGGTTAGGCCCAAAAGGGAAGTACATGCATGATGGAGGAGCGCGGACCTCTCTCTTCATCCATACTGTGGTTTGTGTGGATTGTATAAGCCTCAGGGAAAAGGTGGATTCTCTAGCATCACCAAGCTCTTTCCCCAGAGGAAAAGTGGTGATATTTTCTTGATTGCTGACAAATTTGAGTGTAAATTCTTTCACTTATTTTGTTTGCTTAAAGGAAAATATCCCTACATTTTATGTCTTGTTGTACTATTTGCAGGGGAGCCGAGGGTCCTTTTTGGAACAAGAGAATGAGCCAGATACTGACATTCCCAACGTTTCTCTTGGGTGGGAACATGAACCAGAGAGATTATATGTGAGAAACCTTCAGTCTGCTTGAATTCTCATATCAAGTGGAGAGATTCAGATATCAGTTTCCCAGGTCCTTCCTGACTCCAGAGCCAATGCTTTTTCTACATCATGTTGCCTCTTTATATTCAAATATTCTACCTTTTCGTCTTCTGAATTTTTCAGGTTATGATAATATAGCCTCTGTATTAGAGCCCAGAAGCTCAGGGAATAAAGTAGGTCCTGGTGAAAAAAAAGATGGAAAATAACACAAACCTCCAAACTTAATAAGCTTACAATCTAATAGATCTGATGTAACATGAACATAGATAAATTTGATACAAGATAAAACATGATAAGGTCAAAGGTGATACCTGAACAAAGTGACCCAGAACAACTGAGCAGATGACCCAGCTGGACCTAAGACAAAGAAGATTTAAATAAGTGGAAAGGAAGAGGGCACACTTTCCTTCTACAGGGGGAAACTGCTGTGAATGGACAGAGATGGAAACGGACTGAAGCAGGATGAGGTCTGGCTGGAAGGTAGAATGTATTATGGAGAATAAATTGAAACAAGACTAAAAATAGGTGTTGGTGTTAGATCAGAAGAAAATTACGGAATTAGTGCGTGGGTAGTAAGAATAGACAGAGTTCAATAGATCAACAATTACTAAGCATCTGCTACAGATGAGTAGCATGCTAGGCGCTGGGGATTCAAAATAGCAACAGCAAAAAGTCTCTGCTCTCAAGGATCTTACATTCTATCAGGGGAGACAACAGAAACACATAGAAATGTAATAAGCCTGGTTGAGAAAGCCTTTAAATGCCAAACAGATATATTTAGAATAGCTAGCAGTGAAGAAAAGGAAAGATATAGGATGATAGACCAGAGGACTGGTAAACCAAGAGAACAATAGTATTTTGTTTGTTTGTTTTGAGACAGGAGAGACTTGACTATCTTTTAGAAGCTGTTGGGAAGGACCCAGGAGAGTAGGAGCAATTGAAGATGAGACAGAGGGAAAGATCAATATGGTAATGTCTCTGTGTTTATGGAAGAGGATGGGATTAATAATATCTGTTGAAAGAATAAACTCAATAAGGGAAAAGGTCACCTAATCTTCTGAGACTGAAGCAAAGGAGAAAAGGATGACAGAGGATATTGAGAGGTTTTCAAAAATGTAACTGGGGATTTGAGAGAGCTTGTGAGAGTGGGACTTAATTGTTTTAGGAAAGTAATACTACCATTTCATTTTACTTTTACAACAACCCTGGGATTTTGGTGCTATTATTATCCCCATTATATAGATGAGGAAATTTAGGTAGGTAGAGGTTAAATGACTTGCCCAGGGTCAGATAAATGTTTGAGGATGGATTTGAACTCAATTCTTGATTTCAGGACTAGGGTTTTATGAGAGAAGGACAGAGAGAGAGGAGAGAGATAGAAAGGAGAGGAAGAGATAGATACATAGAGAGAGACAGAGAGAGAGAGAAGAAAAAAAAGGAGGAGAAGGAGGAGAAAGAAGACGATGATGACATAGGCCAGGTGGGAATAAAGTGGGAGGGGTAAAGAAGCTGAAGATTTTGAACAACTACTAAAAGGAATGTGTGTATGTGTGTGTGTGTGTGTGTGTGTGTGTGTGTGTGCATATACATATATACACCTATAAGTAGAAAAAGACTGATGGGGAAAACATAAGGCAAATAATTAGTAAAGAATTAGAAGAGATTCCTTTTAGTAAGGTTTAATATGCTGAAAAATAAACAATTTACTCTTTCACTATTTATTTGTTGTTTGATTTGTAAAACTAAATGTCAAGCTAATGGAAAGTGCTCAGATGTAACCAGTGATATTATATAGGACAAATCTCAATCTAGGTTTAGACTCTAGATGTAAATATATGAGGATCTTGGGAAAAGGGAGGTGGTTCCTCCTCTACCTCAGTTGAAGTTACCATCAGTGTGACCACAAGGTATTAATATGGTGTTAAACTGACTATAAAATCTTTCTGCACTCAGATCCTCTTATGAGGTGTGAACACTGAGTCAAGAAGAGATCGACCTAATTGGCTAAAAAAAAAAATTAGCTACAGTCCTGAGGGCTTTAAGTAGTTAAGCTCTGGGCAGATTTGAGAGTCAAAGAATGGAAGGCAGCCTATGCTGAAAGCCCTCACCAGAAGGCAGAGAGGGGAAGATTCCCTCTTCTCCCCTCTCACAGGAAGATATGGAAATCAGTGATGCTCCACTGGTCACTTCTCAACACAGATCACAAGAAAAAACTCTCTGGACCAAACATACACACACACACAAAAAAAAAAAACCCTCTTCATTATTTCAGTGGGAGGAAAAATATTTTTAATTGGATTCCTTATTTCAGTATTTGCTGCCACTAGTTACATTCCTAATGAGTTCATGTTCAGATCGCCTTGTATCTGCATTGGCCTCTCTACTATAGTTATTGGAAATATACTGATTATTCTCATAGATGAAATGAAATCATTGAAACCTTCCAGAGTTGCTGGGCAAATTACAACCCAAGGCACCATCATGACGTGGAATAAAGCCAGAGACTCTACTGGAAAGCAGAATACAATCCAAGTCCCTATCATGATGCATAATAGAACCCGAGCTACTACCACAATCCATAATACAACCAAAGATTCTACAGAGGTTTAAACTTCTTTATATTTTAAAATTCATAACCATCTAAATATATAAAACCTTCACTGTGGCTAAGTTTCCAGGAATTTCCAACATTGTATACAGAATCTGGATCAAATCAAAGGTTTTTCTCCCATTCCCAGGGAATGGGTCTAGTTGGTCACTTAGAAAACTGAGGCTTGAGAGAACATAAAACTTGAAGAGGATTCCTGGTGATGCCTAGGTTGGGGCAACAGATGGGGACCACACTACAGAAAGTGCTGCCCTGAGGAAAGGGAGGTGAGGAAACAAACACAGAATTGATAAGAGTTTGAGAGCTCCAATAGATATTACATGACATTAATATAATATAATATAATATATATACTTTATATATAATTATATATATAATTAATATAATATAACATTACATTAATCTTAATTTGTTTCAGAGACCCTTGACCAGCAGAGAGATCATACATCTTGCTGGGAGCAGAGACACAAACATATTACAGACAGACTCGGATTCAGATCAACAGTTGCCTGAGAATGGAAGTAGCAGCAAGAATGAAGAAACCTTGGAAGCCCTGCATAATGACATTATGAAGAGATAAAGCACTTCTAGGCAAGTTGCTAATGGTTCTTGCCGCATATGTATATGATTCATGTAGCTGATTATCACTGTACTGTTTGTGTACATTCTTTCCGTGTATATTGCATGTATTTATGGTAGGGTGAGCTCCAGGTTTGGGTAGCAAGGTTTAATAACAATTCTACTTGCTATGCCATCTGAGTAAATGCCTTTGTTAAGAACTAATTGTGCCTGCTGGATGATTGTTAATGGGAACACACCATTGGTGGCTCATTAGCTACACTGTTTGGAATGTAGATGTAACCCAAAAGGCTTATCCCTAGTACTCAAAGAAAATAAACCTGCTGAGGATCCACCCTATGAGTATGATTACAAGTTTCTAGAGTAGCTTAGAGCAGAAGTGCAAAAATGTGGCCCATTATATTACACTCCTGAATGTGATACCAAAAATAGTTACTAATGCGATTTAATGTGTTGATGTATTGCTATACATATTTTGTTGTTGAGTTTTTCAGTCATGTCCAATTCTTCATGACCCCATTTGGGGTTTTCTTGGCAGAGATAATAGAATGGTTTGCCATTTCCTTGTCCAGCTCATTTTACAGATGAGGGAACTGAGGCAAATAGGGTTAAGTGACTTGCCCAGGATTACATAGCTAGTAAGTATGTGAGGGCAGATTTGAACTCAGAAGATGAGTCTTCCTGATTCTCAGCCTGGTGCTCTCTCCACTGTGCTACACACACACAGACACACACACACACATATATACACACACATGGACACATGAATATATACATACATATACACATGCATATATATATATATATATAATTGTCTCTATCTATCTATCTATCTATCTATCTATCTATCTATCTATCTATCTGTCTATCTATCTACATATATACAAAGGCATCTATGGCTTTCTAAGTCAATATGTGGTACAATATGTGTGTGTGTGTGTGTGTGTGTGTGTGTGTCCATTTCTTTTTGAGTTTGATACCACTGGCTTTGAGTCAGTGTTAAAATGGGATCAAAAATTTAGGGTCAGGGACAGCTAGGTGGCACAGTGAATAGAGTACCTGCCCTGGAGTCAGGAGGACCTGAGTTCAAATCTGGCCTCAGATACTTGACACGTACTAGCTGTGTGACCTTGGGCAAGTCACTTAACCCCAACTGCCCTGCCAAAAAGCAAAAAAAAAAATTAGGGCTGAAAAAAACAAACAAGTAAACAAACAAAAACCTTAAAAATCATCTATTTCATGGGGTTCTAATCTTTTTTTTTTGTATCATTTGTACCTTTGACAATCTGGTAAAAATAATGGACCTTTTCTCAGAATGTTTTTAAGCTCATAATTTTTTTCTTAAAAAATATAAGATTAGAAAGAAAATCAATCATATTGAAATGAGTTATCACGAATGAAGGCAAAAACAAAGTTCATGAACTCTATATGAAGAACTCCTAATCTATTCCAACCATTTTATAGATGAGGAAGCTGATATACTGAGAAATTATTTCTTGCCCAAAGTCACATAGAAAGTAGCAGAACCTAGATGGCAACAAAAGTCTTTTTACTCTAAATTCAGTGCTATATCCATGAAACTAATATATGACTATAGATTATCACATTCCTTTACAATTGCTGTCTATTGACTATGTATGAGGACACGTTATATTGCCAAAAAAAATCAAGGTAAAAATAATCAAATATTTAAGACCAACAGTTGGAATTGAAAGTATAAACTCATTTCAGAAAATGCTTTCCTATTTCTTAAAGAAACTAATTTTTTAATCAATGTGACAGTCTGATCAGCTTGATAGGTTTTTCACAAAAGAATATGAATAAAGAAGAGAAATTAAAGTTTTCAGTCTCATTACTCAGTGTTTTTCTCCCTTTGGGGACCTGACCCAGGAATACCATAACAGGCTGTTTCCATTTATTCCATCTGTCTCCTTTTGGAATTATTAACTGTACTTGTGAGCTTGTGTTGGCGATACAGACAAGTGATTCTTAGAATTGCCCTAACAATGACCAAAACCACATTATAATTCCATAAGGAGAAAGCCAAGGGAACCTTTATAAATATGTTATTAAGGTACTAAAACACACAATGTAGATGCTTAAAAATTAATTTTAGAGAACAAGCAAGAAGAAAATGTTATTTTAATCCTCCTCTGTGCTTACTATAGTAATGGAACATCCCAAATGTTCTCTTTATTATTGCATACTTTCACAGTGCTATTTCTGCATTTCCTTAAAATGAGTCTATGACAAATTAAAATCTCTCCTGGCAAAGGAAGACCTGTTTAGAATGCTAATGCAACTTCCACTGAAAACTGAGAGAGGTGTTTCAGTGTTTGAAAATACCATACTCTGATTTATAATGTAACACGTTACAAGTTCAGATCATTTTAACTCGCAACTGATAGTTTGAGGTGTCTATTATTTTTTGAATCATACAGCTGTTATTATCATTGGCATTATAGCATTGTTCTGCCGCAATTAAAAGTCATAAAATTTAATAACAGATATATTTCAACATTAAAACACTCTTCTTAGTTCATTCATGCCAATAGTTTTCAGAATTTATCAGTCTCCTCATATTTATTTGTACTTGCTACCATATACCCTAACCAGTTATCTTTGCTTCTCTACTATTTGGTATAATTATTGTACTTTTCATCAATGACATCTGTTAAAGGGTTGTTGCTGTTGTTGAGTTGTCTAAGTTGTGTCTAATTCTTTGTGACCCCATTTGGGGTTTTCTTGGAATGGTTTGCCATTTCCTTCTCCAGCTAATTTTACAGATGAAGAAACTGAGGCAAACAGGGTTAAATGACTGCCCAGGGTCACATAGTTAAGTGTCTAAGGCCAGATTTGAACTCAGGAAGATGAGTCTTCCTGACTCCAGGCCTGACACTATGCACTGCATAACCTAGCCATAGGGACAGGTGTTTACTACAAACACTGGAGCTGTGGGACATTTAACTGCACTGCTGGGTGGGGGGACCTCAATATAAAAAGCAGATATTTTACCTCTGGGACATTGTTTTTCTACTACAAAGATCTACAACTTTTATAAAAACTAACGAAACTGGGGTGGGAGTGAAGAATCCTATATTTGTTCGAGACATATTGCCTGATTGTCTTCTAGCCCCGGACAGACAAACTTATTTTCCAAATTGTCTTAATTACAAATCACAATTACTTCTCTTGTTTAAAATGTGTCTTCTCATTTCCATCTTAGATTTACTTAGCTTCTTAACTATTCTATTCTCCTTTCCCTTTGAAATGTTTTCTTTCCAGGTTGTCTTAATTATAAATCACAATTACATGGAAGCATGAACTAATTTTTTTTTCTCGTTTGAAATGTCTTCTAATTCCCTCTTTTAAAGTAGGGGGGAGTTTTAGACTCTTAAAAAGCAAAAAGTCTTGATTTGTATCTTTTCTTACTTTGTAGTTTTAAAGCCAAAATATTCCCAGATGGAAGAATGACAACAAGATGGCAGGTTGAAAGAATCAAAGAAGCCTTCAAGTTCTTCCAAGAAATTGAGAAGCAAGGACCTTGAAGACTAGAGAACCATGAGTATGTTTCAGTATAAAACAAAAATAGAACTTCCACATAGTTAGCCTTCTGTTGCTGGCACAAACTCTTGTTTTTGGTTTGTTTTTTGGCTTCCATCACATCTAGATTTGAAATGCATCCCGCTTACTAAAGAAAACATTAAAACAAAAATTGGTTCAATATAGGATGAAAAAGAGAAACATGCTATATCTAGGGAATAATATAATCTCCTTTTTTCTTTTCCTTTTTTTAGTTTCGTTATTGTAGATAAATGGAGCAAATCAGATATAAATGTGTATCCTTCCTTGACACATTAAAAAGGTGGAAATGAATTTTAAAAAAAAATCATTCACTAAATATCTACTCTGTGTAAAGCACTTCCCATGCTAGGTTTTGGGGTTACAGAAATGAAAAGTAGCAGGGTTCCTTTATCTAAGGAGCTTACATTTTATTTTGGGAGGGAAGAGATACAAGAAATGCAAACACATATATTTTAAGATGTGTGATGGAGACCAAGGAGAAATCAGACAACGTGCTCTAGGAAAATATGAGAATAGAATGGACACTTTGGGGGGAGGTTGGGAGAGTTGAATGGAGGTGAGGGAAGATTTAATATGCATGCCAGTGTAATGATTATTTCATTTTCTCACAGGTAAAAATATTGGAATAGAGACATCTAGTTCATTTGTCAGCATCATCAAAGACTGGGGCCATTCAATTTGAAAATATTAGAATCTTTTGGGATTTTTAAAAGAATCTGCTAGAATGTCAAATGGTCAATTTCTATCTTTTCCTGGCCCTTCAGAAAAGCATAAAATCAGAGTGGTTCATCAGGGATTTTTCAAAATCTTTTTCCTACAGAAATTTAGAACACTTTATACATATCACCACCATCTGAGCTTTTTCATTGTGACAGATTTTTTCCTTGGTTTCTGGAGTCATATCTTTGTGTAAAGGGATTGTTCTCCTATAAGTGCCTTTGCAATTATGTACAAAAAGGCATTTCACTGTCACTTTAAAAATGTGATATTTTTGTAAACCCTCTTAATTTTTTTATTACTTTGTCTTTTGTATATGCATAACTATTTCAAAGGTTTGCAACTTCATCTGTGGCTAATAATAATAATAATTAAAAAACTATATTTATGCTATACCTTAAGTCCTACAAAATAGTTTCTTGAAAACAATCCAATAAGTAGGTAACAATAAATATTTATTAAATTAAAATAGCTAATATTTACATAGTAGCTACTATGTGCCAGGCATTTTGCTAAGCACTTTACACAGATTATCTCATTTAA
The DNA here is from genome assembly GCA_028646595.1 of Phalanger gymnotis. NCBI lineage: Eukaryota > Metazoa > Chordata > Mammalia > Diprotodontia > Phalangeridae > Phalanger > Phalanger gymnotis. The sequence goes on from CM053625.1 coordinate 200,807,155, forward strand.
TCCTCACAACAACTTTGGGAGCTAGGTGATATCATTATCCTCAGTTCATAGATGAGGAAACTGAGTCAAACAGAGTTTAAGTCAGATTCGAACTCATGTATTACTGACTTTAGGCCAACTACATCTAGCTGTCCATTTCTTGTTAACGTAAAAAACACAGTACTACATAGTGGAGATATGAAGACAATGCAAAGACTGGTATTATCGACCTCATTTTCCCAATAAAGAAACCATGACTAAGAAAAAATTAAATCACTTACTCAGAGCTAGTAAATGTGAGCCCCAAAATATGAACTCGGGTTTTCTGGCTCCAAGTCTACTGTTCATTTCATTATCGTTCCCTACACCGACCTAGATGTAACCCTCTGCACTACTAGTATAGGTCTAATGAGTAATGAAAATAAGTCATTCCTCCTAGTTCATTTTCAGGTGATTAAGGTAGCTTGGTTGTTGGACAGGAAACATACATCTGAACTGAGAGTCTCAAGTTTAGCTTGACCTGCCAGAGTTGATAATGTGCTGGCATCACTTTCAAAGATGCATGGGTACCAGAATTAAAGATCAAACAACTTTAGCAGAGGTGTCTATGCCTTGGGCATTACTTATTTTTATGTTATACAGAGAAGTGGCACTTAGTTCTTTGCACAAATTCTTTTGATTCATTCATTAACAGTAACTTTCCTATACTCAGGCTCCTGGATAATATACAAGCATTTTTTCCTTATTTTCTAAAAATGACAGAAGTTTTCTTTAATGTTTTTTCATAATTTTGGTGATGGATTTACTTCTACCTAAATAAAGCAGAAGTGCTTGATGATGTTAGCATGGGCCTAGCATTCATTGTAATGCTAACTTGGACTTCAAACATTAGGATTATTCAAGGAGATATAATTTGATTCACTGTGTATTCCAAATGCATGAACTAACAAGTTATTTTATAACACAGTTCAGCTGTAATTAAAATTTTAAAAATTAACAAGACTGTTATAACCGGTTCATAGAATAGATATAGCATACTACTAGTAAGTGTGAATTTATATAACACTTTATGTTTTACATACATTGTCTTATTTTTATAGAGGTAGCTGGATGGTGCAATGGCTAGAATATTGGACCTGGAGTCAGGAGGACACAGGTTTCAATTTGGCTTCTTTTTAAAAATATTGATGGTACTTGCATTTAATTTGGTTTATTAGAACTAAATGAGTGAAAGGCCTCCAGATTAGGAGATTGTGCTGGAGAAGATTTATTGAAAAAACAAATTCCATTTGTTCATATGGTTAGTATTATTAAAAATATTTCTGTTGATCCACTATTAAGAAAGAGGGATGGACTTGGCCATTGTAATATGAATTATATCATACTTTTCAAATCTGCTGACCTGAGCTTTTGGTCTCTATTTAGAAATTAGAATTCAGATGTGTCTTAAAATTTCATGGGGTTTAAAGATCATAGATTTAGAACTGGGTCCCCAGCAGTCAAGATACACAGCTTCTGATGCAAATCTCCCCTAGGTTGGACTTCATATTTCAAGAAGTAAGAGTCCAAACAGCTTTTCTTTCCTCATAAAGGATTAGTCCATCCCATGCACTGCTGGAGGTACTATTCAGTGTATAGAGTGCTGGGTAGTTTTTGTTTTTGTTTTGAAGAAAATGGAAATGGAGAGCCTGGTCTAAGAGTGAAAGAGAAAGAAGGAGGAAGAAGCAACAGCTTTACAGACACAATCCTACCTTCAGCTGTGCAAGGGCACAGCAATCCACCTATTTCTCCTCAGAAGCACCCAGCATCCCATTAACCTATGTAAAGCAACAAAGCTCCTATTACCATGTTTGAGATCCATCTCTTTTTCAAAGGCTAATCTTGACTTAGTCTACTCCTCTAGTAGTTAATGTCTGATACTGGCTAAGAATCAGACATTCATAAGTCATTCAACAGTTAACAAAAGCAGGTTTGCTTAGCCTTACAGAGCATATAAAGAGGTAGTAGAGTGGATAGATCGCTGGCCCTTGAGTCTGGAGGATCTGTGTTCAAACCCAGACTCAGACACTTACTTGCCATGTGACCCTGAGCGAGTCACTTAATTCTGTTTGCCTTAGTTCTTTATTTGTAAAAATGAGCTGGAGAAGGAAATAACAAAGCCACTCCAGTATTTTAGCCAAGAAAACCCCAAATGGGATCACAAAGAATCAGCCATTACTACACCAACACAACAGCAACAATAGAAGCCTGGTAAGTGTGTTCAGCAAGGATACTGCATTGAGGTTGAGTATACCTGGCTCAATAGGACAGTGTGGAGACTTGAACTAGCCTGAAAGGCTCAACACAGACAGGCCTTTTATGTTCTTAGGTGACAAAGAAACCATATCCACATGGCGTAAAGCCACCAGAGAGCTTCAACAGGATTTGATTCTTAGTCTGTTGGGACAGTTAAGTTTTTGAAACAGCTTGCTCGATTTTTAGGAAAAGAACTAACCTAACCTACATGAAGGTAGGAAGGTTGGAGGCCGGGGTAAGTCTGGTAGTTACTCATCCTATTATATAGCTTTCCAATTCTTATTCTATGACCATAAGATCCGACGAGATAGCAATGAGTATATTACTCTCCTTTGTTCAGGACATGATGATCCTGAAGGTAGCCTAAAATAAAATGATTTCCTCCCTCTTCCAAATCACACCACTAAGCTGATAGTCAACTAAATCTGTAACCCTTTTAAAACTACACCCAACTAGGTAGTGTAGTGGATAGAGCCAGGTCTGGAAAGTTCTCTTTTATCATGCTTTTGTTTTAAACTTAAATTTTTATATTTTTCTGTTTATATTTTTGAATTTGATCTAGTTTCTGCCCATCATATTAATTTATATCCCATATTCTATAGGAAGTCTTTCCCAACTCCTCTTAATTCCAGTGACTTCTGTTCTCGATTATTCTGTTTATAGCTTTTTTTTTTTAGTAAATATTTGTTTGCTTCTTTTTTCCTCCATTAGATTGCAAGCTTCTCAAGGGCCAGGTCTGTCTTTTTTCCTCTTTTTTTGTGACCACAGCTTGACCCATAATAAGCACATAATAAATGTTTATTGACTGATTGACTTGTTGAGATAATCTTTGATTTTGATTGTCATTCAGTATATGAGGTATCCCTCTAAGTTTTGTGTTATCTACAGATTTTAAAAGTGAATCACTCATGTTTTGATTCAACTCACTTATGGAAATGGTGAATAGGGCTAAATCAAGGACCTGTTGCTGTTGCTTGTCTTTCCTTCTAGAAGAGGACCATGACCTCAGGGAGGTGATGCCATGATATGCAAGTGAATTGGATTTAAGTGAGGGAGGGCCGTGCAAAGTCATCAGCCTCACTTTCTTCTCCAGAGCCATCTGGGTTGAGTGGCAAGATATAGATCAGGGTGACTGGAGATGGCCCTGGATGTAGTGGGGAAACCTCGGCCTTTTTAAACTAAGGTCTTTCTCAGGTTTGGGTTTGACTGATACAATGCCCATTCAGTGATTCCCGTCTTGAAATATACTACAGAATTCTCTAGATCTGTGCATTGAACTCTTTGGTCATTCAATCAATTTTAAATGCATTTAACTATACTACCATCAAGCCCCACTTCTCTATCATGTCTACATATATTATAAGAGACTTTCTCAGTTAGGTTTCTGAAGTCTATATATGTTAATTAAGTCTAACTCATTCCCCTGGCCTATCAGTCTAGCAATCCTATCAAAAAAGGAAATTATGTTATTTTGAAAAAGACATTCTTAGTGAACTCAAGCTGGTTTCTACCAATCACTTATTTGATAAACTCAGCCTTGGTTCGGGCATACTTAATATTGGAATCAGGACAAGAGATCCTTGGATGGCAGATCTAAACTCTTAACTTACATTTCTAGAAGTAAGCTCAGGGCAATTATCCTTTTGCCCAATGGATAAGACAGCTGGCTTACCAACATGAGAAATGTTGGAGTATGGAGAAGGCTAAAGTCTGAGTATGCCAATCAGCATCTAAGTGTCTGATACACGATAGTGCTTAGTTATTGCTGATGATTCATGTACTTATACATCCCAAATGTGTCATAATCACAAATTAAACTATAAATAATAAATATATAGTTCCAAGAATTTTCTTTCTGCCTCTGTGAGTCTAAAAATAAACATATAGCAACCTAAAATTTAGAATTGAAAACAGATGAAAGTCCATTACCAAACGTTGTGCATTATATCAAATGACATATATATCAATGAAATGAAGTTATAATTATATTCCTTAATAGAAGAAAGCTCCTGTAACTTATGAGGTTATTATTCTACTGCTCATTAACTTTGCTACCTTGAACAGATCATTATAGTCTGTCTTTTAATTATTTTGCTACATTCCCCATGAACCCAATATATTGAAAACAATTGGAAGAGTAAGAATTGTATATATGTGATATAGTCTTAATGAGTGAGTCAGATTTTTTGTTCTTCTATAATGAAAGGTAACTACAGTAACGCTAAAAATAATGATAGTGTGAGGAAATTGAGAGAACCTCAGAGGGGATTGGAACAGCAAGCGGTGGTAGGAATTAGGTGAATCACACTGATTCCATCTTGTGACTCAGTTGTGGAGCTAGCTCAGTTCCCTTTCCATTCCATTTTGGCTCTAGTCTAATTTCTGTCCTGTGAGAAAACTTTATTCAATAGTGGGAGAAAAGAGAAAACCTTGTTGCATTGTTTGAACCTAGTCCTGTGTGGCTACTAGATCATACTACAGATTCTATACTCTACACTCTAACTTCACAGAACAAATTCCCTTAAAAAAAGGATTTGTTGTGTAAAACTTGGACTCAGTCAAAAGGCTGCACCCAAGGACCTAGAAGGCCGCATGTGGCCTCAAGACTGCAGGCTCCCCACCCCTGCTATAGAGTCATAGCTCTAGAGCTGAAAATTATCTCAGAGGACAGCCAGTGAATCCTTTATTTTGCAGATGAGAAAACTGAGGCCCAGAATCAAGTCACTCATCTAGGGTCACAGAAGTAGTAAGCTTTGGAGACAGGATTTGGACCCAGATGTTCTGACTCTAGAATCAGTGCTCTTAATACTGTGCCATTTTTTGGGGGGGAGGGCAAGAGAACCATGTATTGACAAAGCTTTAAGATATTATTAATGACTAAACTCAATATTAAGCCACATTTAGTCAGTGAATAATTTTCTTTCTGCAAGAACCTTGCATGATTAACTTACATTTACAATTCACTGATTGTCATAAGAAAGAGATAATCCGTTGTTGAATGTAGTTAATCTCTTCTGAGAGGCGGCATAGAATAGTGGAGAGTGAGCTGAAAAAACATGGATTGAGGACAAATAATTGCCTGTGACCCTAGGCAAGGCACATAACATCTTAACATTTTTGGCAACTCTCAAGACTGTAGATGGGAGAGTTGGTGGCAATGAAATTGATAGTAGGATTTCCTCATCTGAGAAAACCTTATACCAATGAAATCATAGATTCAGTCTCTATCCTTATCTTCTAAGGAGCTCACTCTCTTGTAAGAACAAGTTCAAAATGAATGTAAATCATCCTGTTATAGCTATGCTAGTGGAAAGAACACAGGAACAAAAATGAGAAGTGCTTCCCATTCCTCCCTTCTAAGCTTCCTCACCAATTGCTAGTGTCCTAGTGACTAGGTAAATGCATATGCCTCTAGCTATTAGCAATTTTGTCACTTCCTCATTATGCTCATTATATATGTGTGTATGTGTGTGTATGTGTAACATAAATGTACTGCATAATAGTCCACAGTTTCTTATACAAGCTTTCTGCTTATCCATTTTCTTTTACATATTGAGATTTTTGTGTTTGTTGGTGACTGTTAAGTTCAAAACAAAACAAACAAACAGGAACTAAGCCTGAAAATAGATTGGTATCAGATTGTAGTCACTCAACAATTTTTTTTTAAATGCCTACTATGTACCAGGTGTTGCACTGGTAGGCCTTTAAATGTAATTTTAAGGATTTTATCTCTTTTCTTAGATGAGATAGTCTCTAAAGTTTCTTGAATAGGGGAGTGACATGGCAATGACAATGTTTTAGAATGATTATGTTGGCAGTGGGGTGGAAGATGCATTGAGAGAGAAAAGCTGAAATACATTTTATGTAATATGCTTATATATGCAATAACATGTATGTGTACATTAATATCTTCCCAATATTATAGCTTCAAGGCTCACCATGTGCTTTATGTACATTAATTCACACATGCTGTGTGTACATAATCATATAAAGTCAACTCATTATTAACTACACTACGGCTTATTGGAGAAAACTTTACATATAGACTTGTTTTGTGGCACTCTCCAGTATTGGGGTGGCAAATAATCTATTGGGAAGCCAATGAAAATTGAAATACTTTTATTGCTTCAGGCTTAGCCTTGCGCCTTGTGATTTTAGAGGCCATATTCTCTACTCAGAAGACAAGATAGAATGCTGTGAAAATTTAAGGAGGTGGGAGGAGAAACTGAATAAATTCTCAGGCCCCATTGAGTTAGTTATTCAAACATAATGCCATTATTTTATTTCTCTGGCTATCGTTCCCCATTCATATTCAAATATAAGGGTAAAATTATATCCAGTAGCCAAGAGATTGGTTTATCCATATGTCTTTTGTTTCCCATTAGCCTAGAAGTGCAAAGTGTATTGATTGCTTTGGATGAAAAAATGGGTATTTAAAGAAATTCTTAAACTTTAAAAATCATGTGTATATGTGATATGCAAAAGGGCACATACTAGATTCTATGTGGGTCCAGATGTAGTCAGTCAGTCAACAAGAACTTCTTAAACACTTACTATGTGCCAGATACTATGTTAAGTGCTGCCAATACAAATACAGTTATCTCTTCTACATTGAGACTGTCTCTGTCATGGTTTTGATATATTGAGGGTTGGCATAAGAAATTAAATTAGAATTTTTTGGGAGTTTTGTAGGAACCGCAGACAGCAGCAGATGATAAAGAAAAAGTTGAGAAACTCAAAAATGCATAAAATATATCTACAGTATTGTATAGTATCAACATATTTTATCTTTTAATTCCTTAATAATTCTTATTTCTTCTCTGGTATGAAGGGTGGGCCAAATAATTTTATGCGGATTTTCCAGATCACAGGGGCACCACACTCTTGACCCTGCAATGTGGAAGAGATAACTGTACTAGCAAAAAGAAAATTCCTGCCCCCAAGAAGCTTGCATTCCAATGGGGGAAGACAATACATTAAAGGAAGCTAAAAAGGAGCAGGGTAGAATATGCCCAGCATAGGGACATTATGATGTCCAGAGCACGTTTTATTGAAAAACGAAGGAGTGGCTGGCTTGGACACCCTCTTTATACGGAGGAACTAAGAGGAACTATCTCATGAGAGGAAGAGCCCCAGGGACTGAAGGTATATCCAAAGTGTGAATTGTTAGGTTGATATGATCTTCTAGGATGAAGAGATTTCTCATGTATGGGGCTAAAATCCAATAATTTCTCACGCAATGTGCAACACATTAGTTCCTAACAATTTCCTCTGTAGCCAGAGCTTTGGACTGGCTATCACAGATCATTATTTCTTCCTTTCCTGTCCCTGTTACTGATGAGTTTGTAACTCTACAAGGCATTTAAACCTTCTAATTTTCTATTTCCTTTAATATTTTACCTGTCTACGTAACTATTTCATCTTCATTTATAAATTGTTTAATTGCTTCAACTTTAATACTACTTTGGTACTACCATAGTCATTTCTACTACAGTGGCATGTTTTATTCTCTCAGAGAAGATAATTATCATTATCTAAACAAATAGAAATGAAGATATCTGAGTTATACTCTCACTAATGTCTTTAAATTCATGTCAAATCATGACCAATTTAAAACAAATTCTCCTTACTATCTATTACAGACTGAACAAAAGAGTTACGCGACTCACTTAATTTTTAAAGAAATATAACAGAGAATGACATATTCCATTATCAGAATTCAATTGATATTGGTATTCAAGAAATGTATGGATGACCATCTGTCAAGTGTATGTTTGAAGGACTTACTGAATGGAGTATGATGTTATAGGTGAGCTGTAATATCCCTTCCAAAGCAAAAGTCCTTTATAAAATTAAAGCCCTTGAAAATTATTTAAATATTTTTCTCTTTATAATGTTAATGAGAACTCTAACGCTTACAAAATTAACTTACCTCCTCTTACTCCCTTTTTTGCCACACATAAGTAACTGAGGGTTCAGTAAAGAATGTAAGTAAATACTAGTAATCACTTGTGACTTTTAAGATAGAAGTCTTTGCATATATTAGCTAAATGGTGAAACAGATGTTCAAGATCAACAGTGTTAATAGAGGCAATAAAAAGCCAAATTATTTTGCCTTACTGTCCCCTGGCAGGCTTAGCTCTGAATACCATCGTGTAGTCTTTCTGCAAAAGGGTGGGGGAAAAAATAATCTGAATTGACCTAAATCAGAAAAAAAAAAAAGATGCAAATTTTTACTTGAATTATGAGTAATTTTTTGAGTAGAAAGCACAGTGACCTGGGCATAGTATATATTCAATAATTATTTGTTTGCTTGTTTGTTTATTATGACTAAAATTTAGTTTCAGTAGCTGTAACGGGAGGAGTTATAGCCGACCCTAAATCATCGTTGGACCTCCGCGCCCTGAACCTGCTGAGAAAATCTCAGGGTTCTGAGGTATGGGAGGAACAAGATGGAGTTTGGAGGAAGGGTCTCGTCCTTGTTGGCAACGTGGTGCAGGGTTCTTTTCTGGGTTTACCTGAGCACAGGTGAATCATGGGGAGAGCGTGGGAAAGAGAGGGGAGGAGAATAGGAGGAGAACAGGAGAAGAATAGGCGGAGAGTGGGCGGGGAGTAGGCGGATCGAGGCAGTCCTAGTGCTAGGTAATGAAGGCTATAAAATCTGGTCACTGTCTTAATTAAACGGAGCTATTTCACCATCCTGGCTTCTGGCCTCATCATTGCCCTGGAGATCAGGCCTTTGCTGGACAAAGGCCTGGGAGTATGGGGTAACAGAATACCCTTACAAGTGGCATGGCTATAACCCTGGATTCTGAAAGCAATGCTGGGAAAGCATCATAGACAGAGTACAGTCCTGGATGAGCTGTGTTTGAGAATCTACCTACTTCCAGAGAGGGTAATCAGTATGCTAGGCAGAGGGCTGTGAAATTTTAAGTTGTAGAGGACCTCTCTCAAATACTATGGATTAATTCTTAGAAAAGTTGGTATCGGCCATACCCCCACTGAGGCAATATTTATCTTTTAAGTACCCTGTTATTTATTACATAATAGAAAATGACAATATGCAGATATACATAATTAGGCATTTTGGTAATTAAAAAAATGCCTGAATTATCTTCAGATAATCTTGGAGACATCATGATTCATTGTAAAAAGTCCATTAGGAGTCAGAAAAAAAAAATTTAAATCCTGGGTCTTTTACAGATAATCTCTGTGACCCTGGGCAAATTACTGTACTTGTCTAGGCTTCATTTTTCTTATCTATAAAATAAAGGCATTAATTAGGTGGATTCCTATGTATCTTCCAGCTCTAAAAAGACCCCAACAATAATGATAATATGGCATTTTATGGTGCTTTCAGTTTTCCAAAGAGTATTAACATTGTCTCATTTTATCCTCACAATAACCCTGTGAGGTAAACGCTGTGATTATCTCCATTTTGCAAAGGAGGACACTGAGGTAAACAGAGATTAAATGACTTGCCTAGGGTCACATAGCTAGTAAGTGTCTGAAGCCTTATTTGAACTCAAGTCTTTATGATTCCAAGTTCAATGCTATATCCATTGGGACACTTAGATTCTTAGATCTATTATTCAATTTGTTATAATTATGAACAATGGTGGTAGTGATGATAATAATCAAGGTGCATGCTTCTTTGGTGCAAATGATTGCTTCATTTCCTCTTGACACAAATAGTTTTAGAATGACTATTTCTATCACAATGTACTTTTATCTTTATAGTAATAAGGAAATATGTCAAACATTGAGAACAATAAGATTCAATGAGTTGTTTATTGTTGTTGTTCAGTTGTCTTAGTCCTGTCTGATTCTTCATGACCCCTTTTGGGATTTTCTTGGTGAAGGTACTGGAGTAGCTTGCCATTTCCTCCTCCTGCACATTTTACAAATGAAGAAACTGAGGCAAATAGGGGCTAAATGACTTGCCCAGGCCACTCGGCTAATAAGTATCTAAGAACAGATTTGAACTCAGGAAGATGAGTCTTCATAACTCCAGGTCTGGTACTCTATCCACAGCTCTCTATCCATCGTGCTGCCTAGCTGCCCATTCAATGAGTTAGCAGTGTGTAGAGAGCAGTCTGGAAAGAAAAGTTTTGAATATCCAGTCTGAATTTGGAATTGTCCCATAATTAAAAAAAAAATCTACCAACAAAACAAATTAAACTGCCCTGCAAACGAGGCACAGCATACAGTAAAATCACAGTGGATTTGGAATCTGATAAGCCAGGCTCAAATTCTTGCTTTCTGAACTGTGTCACTTTGTGTAAGTCACTTACTTAGGACTTCTCTTATAAAATAATAGTGTTGTGGCAGATGACCCACAAGGTCCCTTCTTAAAACTCAGTCTGTTATTCATAGCCCTTTAGGCTTAGGCATTCTATACATATGCTACACGTGTTTAATGATTGTTTATTGATTTTAATCTGTTCAGCCATTTATGTCACTCTGGAACTATGTCAACATGGAATTAAAGCCAATCTATTTGGCCATGAAATGAACCCCACCCCCCAAAATTAGATTGGTTGGTTGATGTTTCATTATTTAACTGTTCCCTACTCCCCTTGTGTCTGGATTCTCTTTTATCAGTTTTCATAAAACATACTTCAATTATAACAACTTTTGACTGCATGCTTCACATCAAATGAAAAGAAACATAACATGAGACAGGAGAAGTAACATAAAGCAGATAGAAGAAGTAACATAAAGCAGAAAGATAAAAGTCATGGGCTGCCGGAGGCCTCCAATACTCCTAAATAAGTATAGCCCAAACAGAATTAAAATATAAATGGGAAATTTTCTATTAAATAAATAAAATACAATGTAACATAGATGATGTTAATTTATGTTTTTCTAAATCAATATGTGGCCTGCAGGGATCTGTTTCTGTTTGACTTGGAAATCACCGAAAAAAGATGGTATCAGAAGTGTCTGGGTGTTGGAAGCCAGCATTTTATGCTGAGCCCCAGGCCCCTCAGATAAGCACACCCGGAACACCTGGTTCCAAGGGACAGGCTTGCAACAGTACGCTCCGCCCAGTGGAAGTCCCCGGAGTCAAGCTCCACCCAGCAGAAAGCTCCTCACGCCTACATCCGCCCTTTCTCCTTGCTAGCTCTATATAAGCATTGCTGAGAGCTGAATAAAGCCCTTTTTGCCAGCCACACTTTGCAGCCTCCGGCTCCTCCTTTTTCACCCATCCCCTTTCAGGCTGGGTCCTCCTCGAACCCCACGTTAACTGGCCCTGCTGGACGGGGCATCTGGGGAGAGGGAGGGGGGAGATGGGCAGGCCATGAAGTAAGATATAACTGTGACAGAGTTCATTTAAACTCTGGTATCTTTGTAATGTTGAGAAATATACATAAAAGATTCTAGAATGCTGAATGGGATTACATGGCCAAGAGTCTGTTTAACTAAGTTTGTTTCTCTAGAGGATGTGTCAGATTATTTAATTAAGTCTGCTCAATTTTTATGACAATGAAGGAAGCATAGGATTGTCAATCTGCCTTTTCATTAATGTTTATGGCCTAAAAGAATGTGCAAGATGGCAATACGTAAAATAATTGTTTCTTTGTTTGTCTGATGTAATTTTGTCAATAAAAGAGCCTGTTAGAATCCTAATCTTTTTTGAGGCTTATTTTTTTTTTTTGTCTGAGATCTGAACCTGTGCTTAAGCATCACAAAACCTAGGTTTTTACTTCTCTTTTTCCTCTATTACCTCCATTGTGGTAGAACTATTTCTGCAGCGGTTACCTACCACATGAACTCAAAGAGGAGGTATTTCTCTCATAACAATAGCTATGTGACCTTTTACAATTTCCTTGACCTCTCTAGGCTAAAATAAAGAGGCTAGACTAGATTGATTTTACAGTCTTTCTAGTTCTAAATTCTATGAAGGATCATTATTTCTTCCCTTCCTTCTTTGTTTCACATTCTTATGCTTCCAACCTCTTGACATGACTTAGGATTCTTTCTCCCTATTTAGTTTATTTTTCTCTGTTTAGCAAAACAACACGAATCTTGCTTTAACACCTATAAGCACGTGCAATTTAATAAGAAAAAAATTTATATAATAATTTAAGGTTTGCAAAGCATTTTATATATGTCATCACATTTGATTATTACACCTTGTTATTATTATCCCCATTCTACAGAAGAGGGAAATTGAGATCCAGAGAGGTTGGGTGATTTTTCTAGGGTCATATAGCTAATGAATGTCTGAGACAGTATTTGAACTTATTTTTCCCTGATATCAAGTCCAGCCATCTGCACGCTATGCCACCTTTCTGAAACTGCTCTACTCAACTATCCCACCACTCTGACCTTCAGCTTCTACATTTATAAAATGCAGATAATAATACCTGTAGTAATTCTGCAGTGCCAATCAAATGAGTATCAAATGAGATAATGTTGGTAAAGTCCTTACTTAACCTAATGGAGCTATACAAGTATGAATTTATTCTGATACTTTGATGTGGATCTTATTGCTCTGAGTACTCCCTCCAATTACCCAGATCACGACCAATTGATTCCTTTTCATCTACTGTAGCTCCTGTCCACTTCTTCCCATAAGTCTTCCTGGTAAACCATGCAACAATTACCTCACCTATAAAATAACCATCTTCTAGACACTTTGACATTTTTTGTATACAAATGGAGCACATTATTTGCCCACTGGCTGTCTCCCAACCTCACTGTATAACACTATCTCTATTTTCCTAGCCATATGTGCTTCAGATAACATCTCGTATGAGGCTTCTCTCATGAAATTCTTTGTTGATAGCAGATTGCAGTCTATTGAAACTCACCATATGTCTCTCTGTTGCCCTTTGGGTGATGTAGAACTTTAATTATTTGACCATATTTTATGATTCAAAGCCACTAGTTATTAGTTATTGTCATTTTCATTTGAAGAACAACTTCTATTCTTTCAAGAAGAACTTCATTTCCTCTGATAACCCAGGAACGTGAAAGGTAGTCCTCTAGCCATTTTAGCTTCTTCTCTATTAGGGAATCCAGTTTTTGTCCTCTGTTGGCAGTGGTGAAGACAAAAATGTCTGTGCTTTCTGGAGCTCACTGGAAAATTTCCCTTGGAGGAAAACTGAGGTTTCAGTTCTCTGTTTTTTTTTTGTTTTGTTTTGTTTTTTTTTTTTTTTACTGATAGGTGCTTGATTAAGTGCTAGGTTCTAGGGGAGAACCAAAGACAAATAACACATGGTCCCTAACCTAATGGTTTCTACCTTCAAAGACCTTACAGTTCAGTATGAGCTAAGACTAAGGAATAAATAACTATAAATATAAATTATAATAAATAAATTATAAATAAATATAGTACAAGAAGGGGCATGATAAATATTTAGGTAGAAAATACAAATTGCTGAGGAGGAAGAAAAATCTCATTACAGTATAAGATATAATATGGATTACTTCATATAAAAGGAAATAATTTGAACCACAGTATAAATGATCCCATGGTAAAATAGAGTACATTACAAAAAGGTTTTTTTTTTTTTTGCTATATTGAGGGATACATGAATTTTAGCTGCATTCGTCTGTTTTCAAAAAAAAAAGTTGCCAACATACTGACATACTGTCCACTGATGAACATTATAGTACTGTGCCAATTCACATCAAGAAAATAATGACAGCTATCATTTCTATTACTTGGAGTATTCCTAAACTTTAACAAATATCAAAAAAGACATAAACTAATATTACACTGAGTTACTGCCAAGAATTTTCCTGGAATCATATTGGAGAGGAAAAGCCCCCAGAAAACTAGGAAATAACACTGAGGTATTAAAAGTTGTTTTTAAGAAGTGATAATTTTTTCAATTTTGAAGAACACAGAGACAGATGGTAGTGTCTTCTAATAATATAAATGAGAATGTGATGGAGATCCTTTTCTTTTTCCACAATAAGGAAAATGTCCTTAGTGTACATTTATTTTTTATACTCATACGCATATACACACACCAAAAAAAAAAAAAAAACCTCAGAGGATAAAGTAAAAATATTGTGTTTCTCAAATTTTTGAGGATATACATTACAGTCTAATGACTATCACTCAATTAAGGCACTTCTGTCCTATTTATTTTGAAACTCATACTTTCTTGTTAAAACAATCTGCCTGTCTCCTGGTCACAGAATCATAGAATCTCAAAATTGAGAAGAGAGCCCAGAGGCCACATTGCTCAGTCTGTATACAAATAGATGGCCCAGAATTTAGCTTTCTATTACTTCCAATATTAAATGTAACATCTTCTGTTTGGATTTAGAGCACTTTATAACCTGAATACTTCCTAACTTTCCAGTCTTCTTACATTTTACATCCTCCCCCCCCCCCATTCAATGTACTCTGCAATCCAGTGAAGCTGGCCTCCTCACACTAGATATTCCATTTCCCAACTCAGCATTTTCACTTGCCTGGAACTTTTTTTTTTCTTATGTGTTCCTTTAATGAGACTCTTCAGTATATTTTTTCTCCATAGATCTTTATTTGTAATATTTTTTTTGTGTTCATACTTACTATGCATATCTTAGTTGTCCTTTGGGTGATGTTAAATTTTAATTATTTGGAAAATCGAAGTGTTCCCTGACTTACAGCCACAATACAACATTAACCACCCCTAAAAGTTGATAATCTAACTTCACTTGAAGATTTTTGAATGGGAGTTTATCTCCTGTGAGGAAAAATTCCACTTCTAATAGCCCTTATCATCATGGAGTTTTTACTTATATCAAAATGAAAACTTTCTGCAATCCCTACCCTTTGTTCCTAGTTCTGCCCTCTGGAACCAAGCAGAATATGAGGTGCCATATTACTCTCCTTCCTGTACTCTATGTTCCACAGAAACTAGACTACCCAGTGTTTGATGTACTTGTTACCTCTGTTCTTTTGTCCTGGAGTATTCTTCTCTGCTACTTTTATTCATTGAAATACCATTTATTATTCAAGTTCTGATAAAACTGCCATCATTTTCTAAAATCTTTTTTGATTTCTCTAGTCAGAAGTGATCTCTCTTTACTCTGGACTTTTACAACACTTTGTTTTTATATCTCTCTTATTCATATATTCTATTCTACTGCTTTAAATTTATTTCACACATCTTAGCTTTCCTGTTAGAGGTGTCTTATAGTATTTTTTTTTGTAAATTTTTATTCATTTTAAACTTAAATCAAAACAAGAAAAGAAAAAAAAACATTTCCATTTATACAGCAGAACATAAAAGAAGATTCAATGTAAAATAATACATTTCCATTTCAAGAAAATGTATATAATTATTATACATTATTTTCAAAGCTACCCAGCTTTTCTTTGCTTCTTTCTAGGTTTTCTTTTGTTCTCTGCTGTGCATTTTTTACCTTTCCCCACCCCTATGCCATAAGGAAAGCTACAATTAAATATGTCTATATAGACATATATATATATATAGATACCTGTAACCATCCACATATGTACACATATACACTCATATACGTACATGTAAAACCGTACTATGCATATTTCCACTTGTTATTTCTTTTTCTGGAGGTAGAGATGGCATTCTTAACATGCCACGTATTCCCCTCTGAGACTAGCACAAGACCTTTTGTGCAAACAGGTGCTCAAAAAATGCTTTCTGAATGAATCAATGAAGTGGAAGAATCTGCAATCACAGATTCTTTTATATCAGTCATTTGTGATAACAATATGTAATGGCAACACTTTGATATAATGATGAGGCTTAGAAAAAACTAACAAATATTATTTTCCTGATGGAATCATTAGGCAATTTTCCATTGGTGGATGATGAATTTTCAGTCATCATACTTTAAACATTTTGCCACCTAGCATCTTTAGTTCTCTGAGGGTGTACTCCAAACTATTAAGACTTCATTCAAACCCACCTGTCAGGTTGATCTGGCATCCTGAAAGCCAAGGCAACATGTCAGTTCTCTCAGACAAATTACTTTTCAAAGCACCTGTCAAATCGATCAATCAACATATATAAAAACCACCAGTCTGAAGAACAGGACATTTTGAAACTATTTTATAGACCCATTTTTAGAGATATAGTTCTTCCACTGAAGCAGATTTCAACCCATTCCTAGGTTACGTATGGTCTTTGTGAATTTTTATTATTGAAAAAATTATTCACCTCATGATTTGACTGATCCTCATGGGATAGACCAACTCTGTACTCTGTCACTGTATCTGTACTTAAATCCCTTCTTGGATAGACTTACCATAGTTTATATTGCAATGGTATATGGCCCTAGGTAGAGAAGAGTCACCTCTAGTTCACAATAGATCACCAGAAAAGGAATTTAGTTGGGTATGCTTTGAGCTAAAACTCCAAATAACAGGTTATCATGCTAGCAAATTTTTAAAGACTTTCTCATATAACCTTTCCAATGAGAGGGTCCATGCCAAATCTATATCAAATTGTACAGTTTTCAGGAATTTGAAAAAAAATTATGGGTTTTAGTGAATTGAAAACTTAATATGACATCAGTATTACAGAAGCCAAGAAAGGTAATGAATCTTAGACTGTATAAAGAGATGTCTAGTGGCTAGGGCTGGTAACTTGACTGTCCTTCCACAGTCTGCTTTAGTGAGCTAAAATTTTCAGTTGAATAGCAGTTAGTTTTGGGCATTACATTTTAGGAAGCATGTTGATAAGATTAAAAAAAAGTGTCCTGAGAAGATTGTTTTACCATGGTTTAAAGGTTTTGGAAATCCTGCCATATGAGAATTGGTTGAAGGAACTGGAGATGATGGTTAGCATGGAGAACTGAAGACTCATGGGGACGTTAGCCGTCTTTTTGTATTTGAAGCATTGTCATCTAGAAGGTATGTTACATTATTCTTCTTGGAAAACTGCTGCAGTATCTTTGCCAAGAAAGCCCCAAATGTAGTCACAAAGAGCTGGATACAACTGAACAAGAAGGAGGAGGAGGAGGAGGAGGTGGAGGAGGAGGAGGAGGTGGAGGAGAAGAAAACAAAGAAGGAGGAGAAGAAGCAGCAGAAGCACTACACCAACAACAGGTTAATATTATTTAGATAGAGGCCTAACCTAGTTTTTACTTTAAGGAGACATTCTGTGACTGCATCAAGACTCTTTAACTATCTCAAAAGCATGCCACTAGTTCCAGGAGAGATTCCAGTAATGATTGATGAGCAGAAGTGTATTCCATGAATCATCAATAAATTAATGATAACTTCGACTGAACAGTTCTGGCCCTTGGGTGAAGGCAATGACAAATTCTTGAAGAAAACCCTTAAAACTCTCTGTAGTAGACATAGGTATACCTCGCTCTCCAGCTATATTATAAAAAATGGCTCATTTTAAGGCTATGCTCTGTGTTCCATATTTGGACTTCTAGGGAGGTGATATATGATTTCACAAACTGCAATCCATTTGGTAATGTTACTTGCTATAACTTTATCATTTTTTAAAAGGAGATTTGTCAGAGGGAAAAATTGAATTTTTTTGGAAAGTAATGACTAAGGAGCCTTGCCATTCTATAAGGCACATGGAGGGAACCTCATATTTACAGGCAGAGGGGGATCTCTGAGTAGTCACCAGGGAATTCAATATTTGAATTCATCATTGTCAGGAAATTGTAGCTTTTTGAGTTTTGGCTCTAGCAGACTGAAATACAGATCTTCATTGGCAATGTAGTTGAATGACCTTAGTGACATCTGAACAAAATCACTTCTGCCTTCTGGAATAGTCAGAGTAATTGTTTTGTGTAAAGAAAAGTCTCTTTCAAAGGTTAAAAACAGAAGCAGCACTTTCTGAGTTTTCTTTCTCATGAAACTTTTTGGTATGTTTTAAAATTAAGATTCCAATGTCTGAATTTTCTGTTATGGTTTATCCTGTTATTACATTTTCTGGCAATTTGACTTTCATGGAATAATTTTCCAGGTGGATCTAAGCCTATTTATATAACTAAAGGGTGCCAATTCTGAGTCTATAGATACCCTTAGTTTCAGCTGATTTGTTTTAAGAGAGAGAATGGGAGATATTATTTTGGACAACTAGGGACCTTATTTGGTCCAAGACTTAACATTTATCTCTCCTTATATTTCCTAACCACCTCTATCTCTTTATATTTCTAGCTCTATATGTATATACATTTCAGTCTTTCAAGAATTGCTAATTTAGTTTTTACTCTTAGTAACTCCTTCCATCAATACAGACTATAATCCATCCATACCTTAAGTAGAAGATTTTTGTGACCTTTCTGTGGCTGAAAAATTCATTACCTGAAGACTTTATTTCTGGCAATGGTCCTTTTTGAATATATCTAGATTTATATTCATATGACAGACAGTCCCTTGCTACATCCATTCTCAAGTCCAGAATCATAGGAATCAGTGACGTAGTAGAAAAATCAGTACATTTGGAATTAGAGAATCTGTATTCAAATCACACCATAGTGATCTTGAGCAGGTAGGGACTATGTTTCCTCAGCTATGAAATGAAAGCATTGGACTAGATGCTCTCTAGTGTCCATTTTATTTCTAAATTTATGATGCTTTCCATGATGGTATGGTGTATCAGAGCTTCAGCTCTGCTTATTCAGACTTTGAGAAGCCAGACTCGTGCTTATACCACAAGGTGGCTACAGTGATTGGCTTTGTAAAAACTTTCTTATTTTCCTTTTTCCTTTCTTCCTCTCTCCCTCCCTTTCTCTGTCTCTTTCTTTCTTTCTTTCTTTCTTTCTTTCTTTCTTTCTTTCTTTCTTTCTTCTTCCTTCCTTCCTTCCTTCCTTCCTTCCTTCCTTCCTTCCTTCCTTCCTTCCTCTCTCCCTCCCTTTCTTTCTTTCTTCCTTCCTTCCTTCCTCTCTCTCCCTCTCTTTCTCTTTCTTTCTTTCTTTCTTTCTTTCTTTCTTTCTTTCTTTCTTTCTTTCTTTCTTTCTTTCTTTCTTTCTTTCCTTCCTTCCTTCCTTCCTTCCTTCTTTCCTTCTTATCTATCTATCTATCTATCTATCTATCTATCTATCTATCTATCTATAATCTATCTATCTCTATAGAGTAGTTCCAGATGTATATTGTCAACCAGTGCAATGCATGTAGACTACACAGAAAATGATCCAGATGGGGAACTACTCTATTTTAAAATCTCTTTTGGGAAAAGACATATCATCAATCAGGTTAGCAATAGGTAAATTCTACATCAAAGTAGATCAGATTTATTTGAGGTGAGCTTTTTTATTGATTTTAGAAGAACAGTATTAGAAGTTGTGACAAAGGCAGTAACAACCTACTACCTGTGTAGCAACTGATGCGATAATCTTTCCTATTGAGCAATGAGAACATGCCATATTCAAGAAACTACAATATACTTCAAATATCCTAGTAAGAAAGCTATATTCCTTGGGGTGCATTATCAGTCACCCTTCTGGGAGTTTCTCCATAGAGAAAGCATGGTGTAGTACAAAGGGCACAGACCAGAAGCTAGGAGACCTGGGTCTGAATCATACTGATACTACTAACTGCCACATCACCTTGGGCAAGTCATTTCCTCTTTGAACCTCAGATTCCTTACATGTAGAAAGAAGATAATAGATTAAATGATATTGACGATCTTTAGTCAATCAATCAATAAACATTTATTAAGCACCTACTATGTGCCAGGCACTGTTTAAGGCACTGGGGGTACAAAAAAGAGGCAAAAGACAGTCCCTGCACTCCATAAACTTATAGTCTAATGGCAGAGACAAAATGCAAACAAATATATACAAAGCAAGCTATATATAGGATAAATAGAAAATAATTGACAGAGAGATGGCACTAGAATTAAGAGGGGTTGAGGAAGCCTTCCTGTAGAAGATGGGGTTTTAGGTGGTACTTAAAAGAAAAATAGTGAGGCCAATAGTTGGAGCAGATGAAGAAGAGCCTTCTGGGCTTAGGGAACAGCTAGGTAGAGAAAATGCCCTGAACCAAAAGATGGAGTTTCTTAACACATGTTGGGGAGTAAAGTGTGAGAAGACTGGATAAGATAGTAGGGGACTAGGTTATGAATGGCTTTTAATCCTAAATACAGTGTTTTGTATTTCATCCTGAAAGCAATACGGAGCCACTGGAGTTTACTGAGTAGGGAGTGACATGATTAGAGGTGAACTTTAGGAAAATCATTTTGGTGGCTGGATGGAGGATAGATTAGAGTGGAGAGAGACCAGAGGAAGCAGACACACTAGCTGGTTATTACAACAATCCAGGAATGAGGAGACATGGGCCTATACTAGAGCGGTGCCAGTATTTGAAGAGAGAAGAGGGCAAATTTTGGAGATGTTGCAAAGATGGATATCAATAGGTGTTGGCAACAGATTGGATATACAGGGTGAGAAATAGTGAGGAATCTGGGAAGACTCCTAGGAATTAATTTGAGAATGAGACAAACCTAAGTTCTCTTGGAAACCTGTCAAATTGTTTTCTTATATGTAAAACAAAACCAAACCAAAATAAAAAATAAAAACAAAAAAAACCCAAATCATAAAACTTACTATACATCCTGAGCTCACTTTTTCTTCTGTTTTCTATCTTAAATGAGTGCTACATGAACATAGGCCCTTACTACTACTACTATTACCATTAGTAGCTGGCATTTATATAGCAATTCAAGATTCAAAAAGATCTTTATGTATGTTCTCTTGAGTCTCACAGTAACTCTGTGACATAAGACCTACAAGTTATTTGCTTTGTTATTAAGTGATTTTTCAGTAGTGTCTGACTCTCCCTGACTCCATTTTGGGCTTTCTTGGCAGAGACACTGAAGTGGTTAGATGAGGAAATTGAGGTAAACAGAAGTAAGAGACCTACCCACGATCACACAACTAGTAAGTGTCTGAGGCTAGATTTGAACTGAGGAAGATGAGGTCTTCCTGATTCCAGGCTCACTAGTCTATCCATTGTGCCACCTACCTGTCCCACAAATTATTATTACTATCTCCATTTTAAAGAAGAAACAGGATCAGAGAGGTTAAATAATTTGTAAACGGAGATCTTCAGTTCTCAACTCTCAACTTCTCAAGGAATAATCATAACAGTTATT
The DNA here is from genome assembly GCA_028646595.1 of Phalanger gymnotis. Classification (NCBI taxonomy): domain Eukaryota; kingdom Metazoa; phylum Chordata; class Mammalia; order Diprotodontia; family Phalangeridae; genus Phalanger; species Phalanger gymnotis. The sequence goes on from CM053625.1 coordinate 200,828,487, forward strand.
GTTCCTTTTAAATTGGAACTTCTACGTTATCTTTCATGCTTAACTCTAAACTCTCTATTATGCTGAGAAGGTCAGAACTTCAGACATAGATTTCTGTTTAGAACCACACAGTTTAAGAGCTATATAAACATAGAATCATGGAAATGTAGAGCCAGAAACTCATCAGCTCCAGTTCCTCTGTAATTGAGCACCTTAAAGTCTACTCTCTCCAAACAAGTAATTCCAAAGACAAACTTACAAAACAAAACACAACAACAACAACAAACATTTTTGCAAATATTACTAGAGATGAAGATTTCATGATTTTGCTTGAGGTCTGAAAGTTGAGTAATTTTGTAATGATAATCTATTGTACATATCATTAGTCTTCTCTTTTTTAGGGTAAACGCCATTAGGAAGGGGATCAGAATTGTTTTGTTTTGCCTTAGAGGGCATACACAGGTAGCAGCCATGAAGGGAGTAATATGAAAAAGGGTAAATTTTAGCTAATGATATAAAGAAAATCCTTGCCAATGATTAGACATAATTAAAAATGAAAAAGGCTCCCTTTGACAGTAGCAGGGTACCCATCACCCAAAGTCTCCAAGTGACAGTCAGAAATTTGTCTTTTATTGTTGAAAGGAAAACAGTAGTTCAAGTGCAAATTGTACCAGATGACCATTAAGGGTTTTGTGATTCTAATTCTTTCATCACTGTAAGGTGATTATTGGGGATGGTATTTAATTTTTATACCTTAATTTCTTTTGTGATTTCTATATGCTATATATATATATGCTATATATATATATGCTATAGTATGATTCAATCTTAGGTCCTCTTACAGCAAATAGCACTCTTTCTACTCTACCCTGGCTGCCTCTTATCTTTATGGATCTATATTAAATAAATTTGTGTTATTTCATTATAGAGTAGAACAAAAACTTTGACACTTATGTGACCTATAACATATTCCTTATGTGCAATAAGACTGTTTGTTTCTAATCATAGTTACTGTCAATATATTAAACACAGACTTTAAGTGATTACATATATCTTTCATTGTAGGCTCTGTAGCTAAAGGATAATCAATGTGCACCATGAGTAGTGATCATTGAATCGCTAGATTTCTTGATTTCTTATTCATCCTTCCACTCAAATTTGCAATTTAATTGTTGTTTTCATGATGTTTTTATCACTTATAATCAAAATGAACATGCCTCATACCTGCATCAATGTCTTGTGGAAATGTAGAGGGCAATAATATGAATGAAATAGATGACCATATGGTTTATCAAAAGTAACTAGTTAAAGTATGTTTATGAAATGCAGACCTTGGGAAAATAGAAACCTCATTAATTTATAGCTTGACTTTTAAAAAACGAATTCTTTTTTCAATACATTTGTTTTAACTGCTTACTACAAGATTACATTATAGAAGTTGCCTGGAAGTTTCAGGGTGCCCTAAAACTTTTCATTGCAATTGTCTATATTGTGACAATTATTTGATAAGCAATATAAATTTAAAAAGAATCCACTTTAATTTTAAGGTGCTCTGAACAGCTGCAAAAATCATTTCTACTTAGGTAACACTCTATTTTCTTCCAAAAAGCACTGGACTTTTCTTTGTTACATTTAGACTTTTAAGAAGTAATTTTTAATATTACGAGATTCTCAGTTGAAAGGGTAAAAGTTGCAATGAATTAGCGTTTCTTTACACAAGAGATGTGAATGACTTCAAACACCAGTACAGAAATATGTGAAAAAAAAAGGAAAGATAGTATAAGTGGAAAGAACACTGGATTCAGAATCAGAATATCTGAATCCAAATTTTGCTTCTGTTACTACCTAGGTGGCCTGTTCCTTAAACTCGCTACTACTAATTTCCTTATCTGTAAAATGAAGGGGGTGAGAAAGATGGCATCAGGTTTCTTCTAGGCCTAAATCAATAATTCTAAGATCGTTGTTAAGGATAGAATGAGAAAAAAATGAATGGCCTTAAATTATAGCAAGAGGAAAGAATCTCAATTTAAGGTAGAGTGAATGTACATATTATATTTAGAGGTCTTTTATTCTGGCTCGAAAATGGAGCAGAAACATTAAGTAAGAATGGTAAGCCCCATCATCATTCATATCACTAGGATCACAATCACAATTCCCATCTTCCTTGTCTCATATATCCAGTCAGTAGCCATGCCTTATTGATTCTACCTCCATAAAATCTCTTACAGTTGTATTCCTCTATCTATGCATGTAAACCTTATGCTACTTCAAGGCCTCACCCCCTCTTACCTGTTCTAGTACAAAATTAGCCTATCAAATTGGACTGTAAGAGGCCTCTCCCACCAAATCTCCACTCAATTGCCAAATTTCTAATTGTAAAACTCAGATCTCACTATGTCACTCACCTATTAAAATATCTTTACTAATTACTTATTTTCTTTAAGAAAAAATACAAAATTTTCTTCAAGAGAAAATACAGAATTCTTAGCCTGGAACTTTAGGAATTGCCTCCCACCTACATTTTCCAGGCTTATTTTGTATTGTACTCTTTCATTTACTCTTGGTTCTTTTAAATTGGCCTTATACTTACTCAAAATGAACAATTTATCTTTTCCTACCTTTGCATAGTCTGTCCCCCACATATGCAATATACTTTTCAATCTCCACTTCCTGGAAGTCTTAGATTCCTTTAAAATTTAAATGAAGTATCATTTCCTACTCAAAGTCTTCTCTGATACTCCCAGTTGTTTATTCTCTGTCTTGAAGTTACTCTGTATTAACTGCCTGTGTCCACCTAGCACAATATAAGCTCATAGCTGGCAGAGAGAATTTCATCTTTACCTTTCTAAAAGGAAAGATGGAAAGCAACAAATATCTAATAAATGCCTACTATGTGCCAGACACTGTGCTAAGTGCTTTGCAATTATTATATCACCTGATTCTCACAATAACCCTGCAAGATACATGGGTTATTATTACTGTTTTATAATTGGGAAAACTGAGGTAAAGAAGAGTTAACTGACTTGTTTGGGGTCGCAAAACTAATATATGTTCATGATTGGATTTGAACTTAGATTTGGTCAACTCTAGTCCTAGTGCTTTATTCACTGTGCCCCCTAGCTGCTTTGTCCAGAACCAATAATTATATCTTATGAGTAGTAGGTGCTAAATATTTCTTTGAGGAGCAGCTAAGTGGTGCTATGGATAGAGTACCAGGCCTGGAGTCAGGAAGACATACCCTGCTGAGTTCAAATCTGGCCTCCGATACTTACTAGCTGTGTGATCCTGGGCAAGTCACTTAGCAGACAGGTCTTTTTAGAGATGGCATTACTTAGAAAGTGGCTTTATTTATTTAGCAAGATGATACCAGAGGAATTTGGGTTATAAAGCTGACATAGCACCTTCTCTGAATTCCTACCAAATAAATAAATTATCTGAGGATAATGAGTGGTGAAAGCTACACATTTGGGGCCTGAGAATCAACCAATCACAATGAGGCACCATGTTTTGCTGATGCCAAATACTGGTTTGTTCAAGTGACTCAGCTGACTGAGATCTTGCTAAATTTTCTTAATTGAATACTCTTTGGGCTTGGTGTAAATGCTGCTTATACATTTCTTGAGTGCAGTTCAGTTTGTAATGTTGTAATTCCATTTCTAATACTGATTATTTTAACAGATGAACCTGATATGCAGGGCACAGACAAACCATGACATCTTACTTTATTCCCTTATCTGTGTCTGTTTCAGTTGGAAATATTAGCTCAAAAAATGCTGAAAACATGAAAACAAAACCAAAAACAAAACCTTGTTCACACAACCAAATGTACATATTTTTCTTTGTAATTGTCCCAGCACCTATCAAATTGCTTTAAATATCACATAGTACGCATTTAGTGTCTGCTGGTATTTTTAAGTTATAAGAAAAACTTACTTTGTAGGTTAATAATAGTTAACATTCATGTAACACTTTGCTATTTACAAAGTGCTTTAAATGTATTATTTCTTTTGATTCTTAAAAAAAAAAAGGACAAAGAAAAAAAAAACCCTGTGAGGGTTATCTCCTTTTTTTATAGATGAAGATATTGAGACTCAAGGAAATTTACTGACTTGAGCAAGGTCAAGCACCCAGTATAAGTCAGAGATAGGATTTAAACTTTGTCTTCTTGACTCCAAATTTAGTACTCCCTTAAAGCTTTTCAAAGATTATAATAAATGGAAAAGAAGTACATGTTCCATGTAAGAAGTGGTACATCTGATTCCAAGAGAATACGAAGAAAGCTACTTGATCAAAATATATGTTAAAAGTAAAGTGATTAAACTATCTGTGCAGATGGACAAAATCAAGAATCATAAAATAACACTCAAAAGAAAGAGGTAAATGACTGTAAAGACTGACATGTATATTTGAATTAATTGCATTCTCAAAATCAGATGATAAAATGATGAAAAGATGATAAACTAAATATTCAAAATACATTTTGATTAAGATTTATTACCAATTTCTATATTTTATTTTCTATATTTTATAAATGTATATATATAAAATAAATAAAACATATATATTTTATACTCTACATTTTATTATGTAATATTTTAAAAAAAAATTACAAGGCGTTTTTGCAAACTATGTGATGCTACAGAAATCAAAAGACATAATGTTTGCAAATCACTTAGTATGGCTTCTGGAACATAGTAGGTGCTTAATATGGGTTTACTTATCCCTCTTTACTTATCTGTGGGAGGGAGCCTAAAGTCAGAAAAGATGGAGTTCTGGATGAAGAACTTGCCTCAGAGGAAGAAAGACACAGATTCCCAGGAGTCATGACTCCTATTCTTATTTTGTTTTTATTGCTGCTGTCTAATAATCACCCATCCTTTTTTATGTGTAGTTCCTCAGTGCCTACCAAATACAATGTTGTTTGAGTAGGAAAAAGATGGTCAGTGAAGTGGTGAAGTGGATAGGAGCACTGGGCCTGGAGTCAGGGAGACCCGGGTTCAAGTCTAGCCTCAGACACTTACTAGCCATGTGACCCTTGGGCAAATCAATTAATTCCTGTTAGCCTCAATTTCCCAATATTTAAAATGGGGATAATAAGAGTACTCACCTCCAGGGTTGTTGTGAGAATGAAATGAGATAGTAATTGTAAAGAACTTAGTATAGTACTTGACACATAGTAAGTACTATATAAATGGTAATGTTAATTAATAATAATAGCTAACATTTAAATAATGTTTACACAATTTGCCAGGGACTATGGGAAGTCTTTTATAAACATCATTTCATTTGATCCTCACAACAAACCTCAGAGGCTGGTACTGTAATTATCCTCATTTTATAGATGAAGAAACTGAGGCAAACAGGAATTAAGCAACTTGCCTAAGATCACAGAGCTCGTAAGTATTTGAGGCCAGATAAGAACTCAGATCTTACCGAATGGAGGCACCAAGGGGGTTCAGTGGATATAGTGCTGGGCCTGGGGTCAGGAAGACCTGAGTTCAAATCTAGCCTCCATTGCAAAATTGGAATAATAATAGCACCTCCCCTGTAGGATTGTTGTGAGGGTCAAACAAGATAGTAGTTGTAAAGTGTGCCTGGCACTCAGAAAGTGTTTATTAAATGCTCGTTCCCTCCCTTTCTCCTGGTTTGGTAATGTTCTCAAAAAGGAAGTGAGGTTAAATTTGGCACATATAAAGTTATATGAAACTATGCTGTTTCTTTGTAATCCCTACTTTTTAAAAAAATTACTAATTTGCTCTTTAATGACATAGTCTAGTATTTGCCTAGGAATCAAAGTGAAATTCAGTGACCTATAGTTCACAGACCCCTCTTGGCTGCATTTTTTTTTTCCTGAAAATTGGGCCTGAGGTTCCTTTCCCATTCTTTTTAATCTTTCAGAAGTCATCTATATGCTTCAGGAGGAATGTTTATCAGATTTTGTGGTGGTTGTTTTTTAGTCTTTACCATGTCATAGTTCATCAGAGCTGGTAATTTAAATGCATACATATATAGTTCAGACATGACTGCTCAATCCATCAGAGTTCAGGTTGTATGAACTTCTACAACAATACGTCCTACAGACAGAGTTTAGGAACTTATTCTTATTTATTTAAGTGTATAGACATAGCTCATATTAACATAACTGATACCAATATCACGAGACATTTTATAAAGCACTCACTCACTCAGTTATTTTGTAATTGAATGCTATTTCTCTCCTCTATGCTGTTAATGTGATTACCCACAGAAAACACATAGTTTAAAGTCCCATTCAAGAAAAAAAGGCTATTAATTATCTTGACTGAAAACAATGAAATAGAAAGTAAAATAAAAGGAAACTATTTCATCTCAATTGAATATTAATTTGCAATGACAAGAACACTTGATTTAGAGGCAGAATACCTGAGTTCTAATGCTGTATGTGCATTTTATGGTTATGGAATTTTAGACAAGTTACTTCACTTTTCTTGGCTTGAATTTCTTCATCTTTAAAATGAGAAAATTACATGATATGACCTCCAATATCTATTCCTGCTTGAGAGCTCAATGCTTTTATTACATTAATTTATGGAACATATGAGAAGATGTGAATGTCAGTGATCTGTATCACTGAACTAAATATGTATATCAATGAAATCGCACGTCATTTGGGAAACTGATTTTCTTACAGGTAGTTTGCCTAAGAGCCCTAAAATGTCATGGGTGTTAGTTCTGTAAATAACTGAGAAAAATCACAGATGTCACCCTAGATGCATATTTTCTCATTAAAAAAAAAGAGAACATGCATAATCAGTGAAAAGACTGGGCATTAAGACAGTTAAAAGGATAAAAACAGCCGACGTGAGTGCTTTCGAGTACACCTGAAATGACCTGCCTATTCCAGCACAAAGTTATTCATCATGGCACTAAAATCCATCTAAGGGTTGTCCTAAGAGAATTTATCACATCAATAACACATAACCAAGCAGTAGGAGGTTCAATCCACATGCACTGTCTGCCACAAAGAGCAGTGGTTAACTGCACAGAAAGGTCATCATTTTCTGTGCTGACATGTGTATCACAATGAGCTTCTCTGCTGGGGAGGTTTGCGCCATAAATCTACAAAATGCCTCAAGTCAAAAAAGTAACAGCAGGTTACTAGAGATGCTTTTATTAGGTGTAAAACTCAGCTGGGCTACTTAGAAGGGTTATTCTTCAGATGCCACCAAAAGCCATGACCAGTTAGTGATCTGGGAAGAAAGAAACAGGAATTACAACCTTGTTCCCCACAAAAAGGAGAATATTTTAGCCACAGCTCATTTCAGAAAGACAGTATCTTTCTGCAGAGCATATGTGACTACAGTTTTTAGTGGTAAGCCTTGAGTTTTCCCATTTACCTCCAATAACACCTACCACAGTAAACATTTTAACCCCACCACCTTAAAATGAACCAAAAGCTAAATGGAGCAATTTAAAGAAAAATGAAAACAAGAAGATTCCAAGGTTCCTATAACAAAAGATCCAAACTATAATGGTTAAGATATAAAATATTAACTCTTCCATATTAAAAAAATTGAGAGGAATATTGTGTCTAGTATTCTCATGTAGTTTTCATTTTATTTCTCCCCTATACTGACAAGCTTTATTTAGTGTAAAACTGCAGAAATTGCTTAGCATTCTGAACTCTGACATTTTTCTAAGGCTTTAACTATAGCACTCAAGAATATGAAGAAAGCAAAAACATCATAATTATGCTGATACGCTGGCATTGTCTAGCTCAGAAATAAAGCCATGCTATCATTTTAATAGTATTTCAATATTTCCCTCAACACCCAAAAGAGCAGGTTTCATTCTGTGTAAGTACTGGCCATAGTGTTTGAGAGAGAAACATAGTTATCATATAGTAATGGGACTAGAAAAGGAATACTCAGTCCTCAAAGCATGTGTAATATGCTCTGTCTGGTATTTACCCAGTGAAGGCTTGGTGAGTCTGATCCTGGAGAAGTATGATGTGATTAGAGAACAGGTTCTCTTATGTATCCATAGTGTTTCCTGGTAGCTTGCATGATGATGACAATTCTTTTATTTGGCTGCTGAACAAGAACTGAATGTGTATATGAAAGACTAGAAGACATATTCCTTCTTTCCTTTACCTGGAAGCTTTCAAATGATGAGGTCCTCAGGGTGGGAGGAGGGGTCTTGGGCTCTCTCTCTTTTACCTAGTCAAGATGTGGTCATAAACACAAGATGCTATTTCTTTTCGGTCTCTCTTGTGCTTATTCTATTCTGATTTTAGGTGAATGAGTATGAGAGATGCAAAAGACCTTGTGAGCTTCAAAAGCTCAGAATGGCCACCAAAGGTCTGGCAACAGGAATTCTTAGGACAGTCTTCTGGTAGCCTCAGGTAGCAGAACCTAATGAGGAGCCAGTCCTAAAAAGCAACATGCTTGACCTAGGCCATGAGTGAATTGAGCTGGTGGCTGCAAAAATATGTTCTAAAATTGAGGGATAGACTCATTCTTCATTGTTGCCAAACTCAGAAGTGAAATTGTTGATAGAATTACTTGGTGAAATAACAAGTTAAATTGGAGTCCACTCTTCCAAGGTGTGTAGAGGTGAGTGTATCCTAGTTTTGGGGGGATATTTTTGTATGCCTGTCCTTATTGTACTTTCTCAGTAAATATTTCATCATCAAAGCTAATTGATATTAACCATTTAATTGATGTTGAGCAGATATCAACAGGTCAGATTGAGATTGGTGAGGGGATCAGTGAATTGGTGAATGAGATTGGGGAGAACACATCAAAAAGGAGCACTAATTTTAGAGAAAGACTCTTAGTCCCATAGATTTATTTTAGAAACCTTAAAAGAGCAGCAATAGATATCAGCCTGGATAAGAGTCAAGAGAGTAAGCCAAGAGCCCATTGCTGCAATTATAAATGAGTGATTTCTTTAAAAAAAATTCTCAATAATTTTTTTTTTTTGTTTTAGAGTCTGAAAGCAACTAAACAAAGAAAAATAGAAGTACTCTGTTTAGTGCCAGATCTGGGAGACTAAGAAGAAGTTGTGAAAAACAATTAGAACTATTCGATAAAGGAAAGAGCTAGATCGGGAGATATTGATTTACCTTTTATTGGAGGTCTTCACAAAGAGGCAAAATGGCCTTCTGTGATAGGAGGACATCGCAAAGGTAATGCATGCTTCATATAATAATTATAGTAACAAGAGTATAATTTTCATGACACCTACTATGTATCAGACACTGCTAAGTACCCTACAAGTATTATCTCCTTTGATCCCCACAACAATTCTGGGAGTTAGATGCTATTATAATTCCTATTTTACAGATGAAATGGAAATAAACAGGTTACATGATTTGCCCAAGAACAGACAGCTAGTAAGTGCCTCTGGTCTCAAGCAGATTTAAACTGGAGTCTTTCTGTTTCCATTGTGTCACATTTAGGGAGCTGGACAATGCGATCTCCTTCATTCCTTTTAAGTCTGAGATTCTATTCTATTATACTATAAATGTTACTAACTCTGAAAATATCTAAGCGATTTATTATATAAAACTGTTGAGCTAGTTTGCATAAAGTCAATTAATGTTTGATTAATGGATTTTTTGTCTAGATCATAAATCTTTCTCTTATCAAAATTAGATTCAAATATTTTTAATATAATAAAAAGAAAAAATCTCAAAATAGCTTCAAACTTCTTGAAGACTGAGCGCTTGGTTTCTAGTAAAACATATCTAAAATTACATTAAATTCTCTCTGGTGTTCACGCATGTTCACAAGAATTTGTTTTCCTTTAATACATTTCATTTATTTAATGCTTATTTATTTCTCTGTCAATCAATTAATCAACAAGGGATGATATGACCAATTAATGTTAAGCCAGGCATGTCTTTTGTTCCAACTGACTCTCAAGAATTCTCCAAAGAGGAATTTTGTACCACATATAAAATTATTACAGCTAGATCTACAGGACAAGAAATCCAGAAAGGTCTTATGAATCATTTCTAGAGAATGCTAATTCTTAGGCTATTCATTCAGGACCCTACCCTCATCAGCCTCTATCCCCAGAAAGAGTCGTAAATCAAATCAACTGTCTGTACTATAGACTTTCACAAGGATTCCATTTCTATTTCTAAGCCTCTGACATAACACACCACCCCAATATACCATGAAATAGATTGAAAGTCATTAATGCTGCCTGGGGGTGTGTCTGTGTGTGCATGTGTGCATGTGTGTGTGTAGTAGGCTTCTCCTGGAAAAGTTTTTCTGGCTTCCTTCTGCCCTAGGTAGCTCTTAAGTTAGGGAATTCTGAGGCTTCTGGTTCTACCCAGAATATATGTACCATAAACTAATTTAACCCTACCAGAGAAGCAAAGGAGGAGTCAGATTTGGGACTAGGGCAAGAGATCAGTCTGAATGGTTAGAGTAAAGGCTAGATAAATTTAATTTAGAACACTTCCATCCCCTTCAGAAGCTAGTGGGCATAGGGACCAAGGTCATTAAAAAGTAAATTCACTCTTTGGGGAGGAAACCGAAGTAGTACTGCAAGTCCAGCCCTAAGAGTAGAATTACTATGAAAAGAAGAATAAGAAAGTGAGTGAAAGGGGAATATACAGGGTTAAAAAGAAAGAAAAAAGCAACAACTACCAACTATTTCAAGAGGATTTCAATTAAGAACTTAGAACTCAAACAGATACTCTATAAGAGAGGATAGTAAAGTTAAAATGCAGAATGAGTACTAAAACTTTTTTTGAACTATAAACTTACCTAAATATGATAAGACAAACAGATATTGAACCAATGTCTAGTGAAACAAAGAACCTTCTGCAATCTCAAGAGAGCAGGATCAAGATATTGAAGAGTAGTTCAAAAGAAAAATGAAAAACAAACGAACAAATAAAACAAGTTAGGAGAAAATAAATGGCCAGAACTTATGACCTGCATAGCAGAATAATTAGCAGAGTAGAAAAACTTTAATCCACAGGGTGAATCTCTCCAAAGAAGGGAACGAAAGAACAATAATCTTAGAAAATGAATATACTGAAGTGACAATTTAGAAGAAAAAAATTAAAGGATACTATAAAAGATCAAATGATGTCAACACAAGTGAAGGATCCAAAGAGACAACTTAAAAATCACAGGTCTCCCAGAAGAGCAAGACAAAAATATGGGCCTGAACACCTTAATGCATGAAATAACGTAAGAAAAGACCCCTAAACTTCTGAACATGAAACAAAGCAACAATTGAAAAGTACCAATAGATTGACTTGAGGAAACAAATAACAACAACGACAACAAAAATTATGCTGTGGAATCGAAGAAACCACGTGGTCAAATTTAATAATTTTAGTCATAAAAACAGATTCTACCAATTGCCAGATTAAAAACTTTTCAATAAAAAGGGAAAGAAATTTGAATAACACAAGACTACTCTGTATCCTTCAGAAGCCACAAGAGAGAATAGAATAAAATATTCTGAAAAAGCAAAAGACATCCAGACTCAATTTGAAATGACATTCCCTGTAAATCTGAGTCTAATCATTAAAGAAAAGATGGAAGTTCGATAGAAGAGAATCATTTGAGGTATGTCTTAAAAAGAAAAAAAAATACAAAACCTCATAAAGATGTAAGCAGAATATTAAAGTTCCAACCACCCCAAACAACAGAAAATCTTTTTTTTAAAAAAATCAAGAGGAGAAAGGCTGAACTTTGATATTTGAATCTATTCTGGGAGTAACTGCTGTATAGGAGACTATTTCTGAGAATTCTGTGCCTCAGAAGAATAGAAACCAGACCTTCTAGGAACAACCAATGCCTGGAATGTTGGGAGGACAAAAATGCTATTGCATGGCAAATGGGAAGTAGAATGATTAGAAGAAGGGCAGGGCATAGAATCGGACCACATAAATTGGAACACCATGATTCCTACCATAGGAAAATGTTTATATCTTCATTATTTGCCTCATGAATCAATACTTCTAAGTAAGGTACAACTTGAAGAAAATAAAAAAAAGAATGATGGGGCATGATGTACAAAGACAGTAACACAGAAATGAACAAATATATAAGCCATAAGTCTAAGAAGAAAAGTTTAGAATAAGAAGAAATGAAACTAAACTAATGAAGAGAAAGAGCTAACAGATTCCTTCTAAGAAAAAAAAAGGGTACAGGAAAATAAAAATTTAAAAATACTACCAAAAAAAACAAAGAAAGGAGAGAAGGGAGATCAGGAAGTAAGCTTTTAACTGAAGAAGGCAAGAAAAAGAAAAAAAAAGGGGGGGGAGGGGTTGAAAGATGAGATAATAAAATAAAATAAATTTTTAAAAAGCAATAAACAGTAAAAATGAGAGAAAGGGCTGACAAAATAGAGAAGGGGGAGTTAGTTTGAGTGAAAAGGCTGGTATCCAATTAGATTAAATATAACTATTCATTGTGATAAATAATGAACTTAAAAAAGAAATAGAACAATCCCAAATCAAATAAAAATACTAGACTCACAAGTGGAGGAAAATATAAATCTAGATTATATAACTTTAAACATGAATGGATTAAATGTTCAGATAAAACAAAAGAGAGTAAAAGATGGGATAGAAAAATTTAGAAAATTTAAAATCTATTGTTTATAATATATTTTAAAAGCAAAACCATACATAAAAATAATAATGAGGGGTAGGAATGAAATTTCCTATGCTTAAGGAAAATCTGCCCCAAAGAAGAAACTGCTATCATATTATCAAACAAAAGCAAAATCTCACAATCTGGAGGACATTATATTCTGTTTAAAGAACCTAAATAATGAAATAATAATATTAATTAATTAATTAATATTAATCATTAATTATTTTATTATGTATAGATTTGTTATATATTTTATTATTATATCATATATTATAATAATTATATATTATAATAATATTATATATTATTATATTGTATATATTTATTATTTATTATTTAATTATTAATTAATAATATTAATATTTAGCTTTCATTCTCCAAATGTCATAGCATTTAATTTCAGAAAGGAAAAATTAATTAAAATACAAAAAAAGATATAGACAGTAACACAATAATATTAGCTTTGAAAATTCATCTCTCATAATTGGACTATATAACAAAAAAAACCAAGGAAAAACAGAACTACAGAACAGGATGAATCATAGAGAATTTGTAGCTAAAATAGTATATGGAAATTTCTAAATGGAACTGGTAAAAATATATATTTGTTAATACCAAAAAGCAATTTTGCAAAAATGGAACACAAATTAAGCCACAGAGAAATTGTAAATGAATGCAAATTGGGACAGCTAGGTCCCCCAGTGTCTAGAGCACCAGCCCTGGAGGCAGGAAGACCTGAGTTCAAATCCAGACTTCAGAAATGTACTAATTGTGTGACCCTGGTCAAGTCACCTACTGCCAATTGCCTTCCGCCCCCCCCCCCCGTCTCCAAATATCTAATGCAAAAAAGAAAAGAAGAAAGAAAGGGGAAAAAAGCAGAAGCATTGAACATATATTTTACATAACACAATAAAAATAGCAATCAATTTATGGATCATAAAAGACACAGAGCTAAATAGAGACTTAATAATAGAATTCTAAACAATGAGCAAGAGAAAGAACAAATCACAGAAAGAATAATTATATGAGACAATTATAAGGATGAGATGAGTAACAGAATTTCTGAAAAGCTCCTAAGACTGTGTTCAGCAAAATTCCTAAAAACATACATTAAAGTAGAAAAAGAAAAGATTAATGACTTGAATAAACATTAAAAACTAAAAGACAAACAAACAAACAAACTCAATGCAAATCTGAAATTGGAAATTTTGAAAAGAGAAATTGGAAACCAAAAAGAGAATACACACCTTAATAAGAAAACTAAAGGCTAGTTTTTGAAAAGGCTAATCAGGAAGTTGGTATACTAGACAAGAGTGTTGGACTTGGAAAAATGTGAATTTAAATTCTTTCAAAAATTATTGGCTTTGTGACCTCAAACAAACACTTAACCTTCAATTTCCTAATCTATGAAACAGAGAATAATAGCACCTAACTCATAGGGGTTTTTGTCAGAATCAGAAGAAATAACATAAGTGCAGGCTTTACAAAGTATTATATAAATTCTAACTATTATGGACAATAAAATTTATCAAACCTGATTAATATAACACAGAAGAAAATCAATCAACAAAATAAATGAAATTGAAATCACAACAAATCCCAGAGAAATAAAAATTAACTACCAGAGTCTACTATTTCCAATGGTAGATCGATCCAACTGAGCATACAAAAAGAAATAGAGACTTACTTCCAAAATTATAAAATATCCAAACAAAACATCAAAGAGATTTTAAATAATTCATCTCTTTAAATAAAATAGAATTGGCTATGCAAGATCATCCAAAAGTGGTGGGAGGATGTGCGGACAACAAAAACTCTTGATCCTGATGAATTTATTATAGTCTATCAAAAATTTAAAGAAAAATTAATACTTCTATTGTAGAAATCATTCTTCAGATTTTTTTGAAAGTTTTCTGCCAAATTCCTTTTACGCAACAATTATGATCGTAATATTTAAACCAGGGAAGTAGAAAACAAAGAAAGAAAATTAGAGAACAATATTATTATTGAATACTGATTCAAAATTAAATAATATCTTGGCAAAAAATACTACAGAAATCTGTCTAAGAAATCATTATTCATTATCACTAAGTTTGATTTGCAGGAGAGAAGCTGGGATGTTTTACTAATAGGAAAACAATTTACATGATTAGTCATATTAAAAACCAACATTTCTAAAAACATACAATTATCTCAGTAGATACTTTGGACCAAGTAGAACTAATATGTGCTTTTAAAAAGCCATGATATATGGCAGAGAAAAAAATTTTAAATAAAATAAATAGGTATCTAAAATGAAAATGAAGCATTATATGCAATGAGAAAATATAAGAATCTTTCCTGATAATTACAGAAATAAGGACACAAAGATGCCATGTTTCTTTACTCTTATTTGGAAGTTTCAGGAAAGCTAGTAATATTGCAATGTAAATAAAAGGCATGAACATAGGCAAAGAAGAAATAAAACTGATTTACTGATGACATGATGGTTTACTTAGAATATACTACAGAAATAGTGCAAGGGGAAAAAGTAAATTTTTAAAAAGTAAAAAAACTTGTAGCTTCTCAAATATGCTGACACAAATCAACAGTATTTCTACATAATAATTATAAAATCTAGCAGGTAATCATAGAAAGTGAAATACCACTAAAATGACTATAAAATGTGTGAAATACTTGGTGTCTATCTACCAAGCACACTTTATACCTTTATAGATTCAGGTACAAAATATTCCTTAATGAAACAAATAAGAGCTTAAAGACTGTGCCAGTAAAATAAAAATGACACTAGTACCAAAATTAATTAACAGATTAATACCATACCAATCAAAGTATTATAGGGACATTTCACAAAACCATAACAAAATAATAAAAAAAATCATTTGGAGGAATAAAAGATCTGTAATATCAAGGTAAAAGCAAAAGTAAATAAGGCATGGATAAAGAGAAAATAGACCTTAAACTATATTATAAGCCAGTAATGAAAACTATTTGGTTAAAAAAATTGAAAAATTAAATAAATATAATAGATAATACAAGGATGAATAATTGAATTCAATAATTGAGTATTCAATAAACCTGAAAACAAAACTTAACTAGGAAAGAGTCCCCTATTTGAAAATGATCAAGGACTGTGGCAAAAATTAGGCTTTGATCAATATCGTCTATCATATATATCACAAATATATTCAAAATGATATATGAACTGAATTTTAAATATCATCAAATAAATTAGAAATAGATTATATACTTGATACAATTAAGGCTAAGGCATGAATTCTCTATCAAGTGATGGAGGTAATTATAACAGATAAAACAGATAATTTTGATTTCATGATATAAAAATAAATTTCTGGACCAACAAAATTAAAATACCTAGGGCCAGAAGGGAAGTGTTAACTGGGGAAAAATAAACCTATATACTAAAAACCTATAGCTATCATTTATGTATCACCTATTATATTCCAACAGCATTCTAAGCACTATATATTTCTCATTTGATCCTTCAAGAATTCTGCGAAGTAGGTTCTATTATTAGTAGTATTTTACAATTTTGGAAACTGAGGAAAAAAAGATTAACTGATTCATCCAAGGTCACATAGCTAGTCAGTTTCTGAATTGGCGCTTGGACTCAGGACTTCTTTAATCCAGACACAGTGCTCTATCTACTGTGCCACCTAGTATAAATAACTAGTTCTTTTAAAAAGGATAAATATTAAAAATTACAGAGAAATGAAAAAAGAAACAATATAACTCTGAGGTTTTATCTTATGTTTGGCAAATTGGCAAAATGACAAAATACCCAAATAGTCCAAGTTAGAGGGATTGTTGAAAGCTAAGGGCACTAAATTCATTGTTGCTGGTGCTATGAAATGGTATAAGTATTCTGTAAAGCAATTAGAATTTTTACAATGAATGTGACTAAAATATTCATCTCCTTTCATTAAGACATCTCACTACGAGGTATATATCCCAAGGAGGTCACCAACAGAAAGACTCCATATCTGTCCACTCCTACCCTCTAACCAATACACTGAAAATCAAATCAATCCTCTAAATGACAAACAATAAATATTAAAAGAATTTTTATGCCATGGGACATATCAGAATTTTATGTAAGTTCATTTGGAAAAAATAAACAAAACTCTCCAGTTTCCTCCTCTGGAAAAGGTTACATAATTATGGAGTTCAAATAACTCAAAAAATTGTATTCATTCAATTCCTTCCCTCATCCAGTAAAAATTCAAGATTGTCTTAGGCCCTATAGAATAGTTTTTTTTTTCCCCTAAGAGACAACACTAGTCCTGTTCTTAAGGAGATTGCAACTTATTTGAGGGAATAACAAATCACAACCAACTGATATAAGGAGGGTGTTGTTCAGTGGTTTCAGACTCTTCATGACTCTGTTTGGGTTTTCTCAGCAGAGATACTAGAGTGGTTTACTATTTCCTTTTCCATCTCATTTTACAGCTGAAGAAACTGAGGCATTTCATTGCCCAGGGTCACACAGATAGTAAGTGACTGAGGCCTAATTTGAACTCACAAGCATGAGTCTTTCCCAATTCCAGGCCTGGTGTCTATCTCACATGCCATCTAGATGCCTAAAGGAAGGTAAGGTTAAATGAAGTTAAACTTTAAGAATTTATAAAATGCTTACAATGTGCCAGGCAATTTTCTAAGCTCTTGGGACTCTGAGAAAGTCAAAGGCATTGTCTTTGCCCTCAAGAACCTTACATTTTGATGGGAGAGAGAACACGTATGTAATTATAGTCATATAGTGTCTATTCCATATGGAGTAGATGAAAGGTACACTTTGAAGAGAAAGGCAACCATAGCATATGGAAGGACCCAGAAAGGTATCCTGCTGAACATGACATTTGAATTGAATCTTTAGAAACATGAGGGGAGCTAAGAGGCAAAGGTGAGAAGGAAAGGGCCAGGTAAAATACCAAGAGGAATTTAAAAAGAAAGTTAATATAGTCAGGGATAGTTTCATGAAGAAGAGAGAATCCTAGGTGAACATTGAAAGAAAGGAGAGGAATCAAATGATGAGAGTCTGAGAGACTTCATGCCTTCATGGAAGACAACAGGCAAAGTCTAATGGGAGAGGACAAAATAAGAACAAGCAATAGAAATTCAAGCATCGTGTTTGGCTGGATCATCACAAAGGAGAGTAGGGAGTAATAAATAATATGATAAAATGCTGGATAGGAAGCTGGATACATATTGTAGTGCTCATTAAATGCCGAGCATACCTTATATTTTATTTTATGGGTGATGGGGAGACAATAATGCCTGCTTTTACATTAATACCAGCTCATGTTTCTATAGCGTTCTCTTTTCAGATCTGTGAGGTACATAATATCTCCATCTTGTGGGCTCTTAAGAATCTTCCCCCTAGAAATATTTTTTTTCCAAATTTAAGCATAAATGAGCTTGATAGCAACACTATTTAATATCATTATAGTCGGCAAAATGTCAGAAAGCAATGAGTTTACCATACATCATATAAAAGAAAAATAATTTGCCAATTTTTGTGGCAGGTTATTGCTTGGAGCATGAATTTCATTATCCCTATTTCATTATTCATAACTATTATTTGACATACATGAATCTACCTATTTTTCTAAATCTACCTCCAGGATTTAATTGTATTAAAATATGTATTATTTATTAAGTTCTTAAGTCTACTTCCTGTGGGGGCTTGGAAGCAGGACAGTTGCCTAAATCTCAAATAGTAACTCCATTGGTAGTGGAAGATATGGAAGGTGGAGGTCATTCACATGAAATGCCCTGAGTCCATATGTCTCTGTTGTCAATAGAAATCCAGAAATGACCATTTTCTCCACAATAAAATAACTGGATTTATGGCTATCTTTAGATGTTATTACGGCATCAGAATGACTCTCCTGTTGTTTTGTAGGAATTGTGGGAATCGCAGCTATGCCTGTAGATATCTTTTGTAATCCTAACCACCCCATAAGAGCCAGTCTGGATTCTAGCATATTATAAAGCCAGTTTCAGTGAAAAGCCTCAAATCTCAGACCTTGGCAACAATTTATGTTGCATGTTCAAAGACTACAGAATTTCTGCATTTGAAACAGACCCCACTGGCTATGTAGTTCATTCTTTAGTGGAAAAAGATCCTCCACCAGTACACAACCATTTAACCTTTGTTTATAGACTTCTAGTGAAAGGTAACTATCTACCAATATAGTTGTCTAATGTGATTTATTATGTAATACTGTGTACTATAACATGTGTTTATGTTTTCTCTTCTTACTAGACTACAAGTTCCATAAGAGTCTTAACCTAAGTTTTGTATCTTCACTAGGACTGGGAACAGTCCTTTGCACATAATAAATAGTTTGCTGAAATTTAATTTGAAAAAAAAAACTGGTATAAAGATCAATTCCTTGCCCCGAATCCCACCTCCCAAAAATTCACCCCCTCCCTTTTTTTGCTTTTACTAGAATTTTCTTAGTTTCATAAGGCATTTTTAAATTTGGGCTATAAAATTTATTATACTGTCAAAGGACATTGACCTGAATGAATATATTCTAATTTTTCTCTCTGAGGCAATTAAGTAGCTCAGTAGATAGAGCTCTGGGCCTGGAGTCAGGAAGACTAAGTTCAAACCAGTCTCAGACACTTACTAGGTATGAGTCCTTGGGCAAATCACTTAACCTCTGGATAAGCATATGGCAAACCACTCCAGTATCCTTGCCAAGAAAATCCTATGGAGAGTGTTCACATGGTATAGTCTACAGAATCATGAAGAGTCTGATATGACTGAACAACAACAATAAACTTTTTTCATTACCTTATGAATGTGAGCATAATCTATATTTATTGGCTTAACAAACTCAGTATCATGGATTTTAACTCTATGTCCTACTGATGATAAATACCAACAGGGGAGGGATAATACAGGGAAGATGAAGGTCAAAATGAGTTCCAAATATATTTGTGAGTCTGGAAATCAAAATTATCTTTCTACTTCAACTAAATACTGGAAAGAACACTGAATGGAGTGTGCCAATAATGGCTGCTATCAACTAGCCATGTGACCTATGGCAAAGTACTTACTTTCTGGACCTTTTCTCTCAAGAGATATTTCGGACAAGATGATCTCTAAGGTCAGATATATACAGAAGTATAATTATAAAGTTTGACCTAATTTTCCAGTAATCAGTAATACAAGGAGAGGGATAATATGGGAAGAATATCTTCAGAACGGGCAGAGAGAATAATTGGGACTCCAGGGACCAAAATTCGATTTTGTTCATAAAAGATATGAGAGAACAGGAATTAGGAGACCTGGATTCTAGTCCTTGTGCTGCCACTAATTGTATAAACTTTTGCCCATCATTTAACCTCTCTGATCTTTACTTTCTTCATTTGTTCAAGAAAATTTTTAGCTTAGATGATCTCTAAAGTCCCTTCTATCTCTCACCTTCTGTGGTTCTGTGGGTCTGTTTGGAGTTACATTCATAATTCATTACAAAATTACACTGTATTGGTTGATCCTTTTTCAAAATGGCTTCTTTTATCTTTTTCAAAGTTATCTAAATATGTTAATTCTTAACTCACAAAATCAATAGAAAGAAAAATAACATTTTTGAAATATTTCTATAATTGCGTCTTCCACATGGAAAAAGTTGATTTGTTATAACATCCTAGACATAGCCGGAAATTTATCACAGAGGTGAACCACCTCATCTTATAGACAATGAAACTTGCACAGGGAGATCAACTGATTAACCTTGGTCATACAATTAATGGGTACCTGAGGTGGAATTTGAATTCAGGTTTTCTTTACTCTGAGGTAACTAGTGGCTCAATGGATAGAGCTCGGGACCTGGAGTCAGGAAGACCTGAGTTCAAATACAGCCTCAGATATTTCCTAGCTGTGTGACTCTGGGACAGTAATTTGACCTTTGATTGCCTGACAAAATGGATCCACTGGAGAATAAAATGGCAAACCACTCCAGTATCTTTGCCAAGAAAATTCCAAATGGGCTCACAAATGATTAGACTCAACTAACTGAAAGGACTTAACAACAACAACTTCTTTACTCTAAGTCAAGCAGTTTATCCACTACTCCATGCTGCCTTAGACATGAACACAATTATGAGAAGTGTGACATGGGTTAGGAAGGAAAATAGGAATCTTGAACACCACATAAAATTCCTTTGCAACAGAATTAGGACAAAAATGTGTGTGTCAGTAATGTATTGTGCAGGTTTCCTTAAGCATTTTTACTCCCTAAAAATCACAACGTTCAAAATGGGAATATAAGCTCCCCACCACCTCCTTAATCAATGGCTTCCATGCCACAAATTTAATTTTAGTTTTCTTAAAGTATATTAAAATCAGAGTGTGTAAATAAAATATGAAGACTTCACAGGAAAGATATGTATAAATATATATCTATATCTATACTAAGAAATGTTTAAAAATCAAGAAATAGGGAAATAGGGAAGTGGAAAAATTCTGAGGCTGTGAGAGTTTGATGGCTCAGCCTCTGGGAAAATTTACCCTGAAACTCTTTGTTCTTTCCTCTGGTTCTGGTTTAAAGATTTGCTCAGTAAGAATAGGGTCACTGTGACCTGCTTTCCTTTACTGTAAAAGTACTATAGAAGAACAGAGAGGGTCTTCCTCCTCCCGTTATCCTATTCTCCTTCTTTAGATTTATAGATGTCACCTCACTTGTAATCATTAACTAAGGGAATGGGAATTGGAGTTTCTGTGCCTTGATTTCCTAGTTCTTTGTCTAGTTTTTCATGCTCTGATTGTAAGCCCACCTCCCAGCCAATAGTGAGAAGGGTCAGAGGTGGGTGGGAATTCTCTTGTGTTAGGTATAATTATTGGTGCTTTGCCTCTTGTAAAGTGCCTTCCTTGCTAGATCTGTTCTGGCAGAGGATGCCCTATTCTCAAGAAGTGAATAAAATTTATTTCTGTTCCCACCCTGAGATGGCTCCTTATTATAAATTAACTTTTTAATTGGTGAGTGTCTTTCATCCCACACAAGAGTCACTTATAGAACCAGAACTTATTTAATCAAACCTTAAAGATTTCTGTCATGTGAATCAAAACTTCAAAGTCTTTTACTATTGAAAGGCATGTTTAGAGAATTTCAAAGTTGAACTTGATTTTACAACAAAGGTTCAAAATTAACTCTCTGTTATCTAATCATCTTTTTAAAAATCAATTTGACATTTGCTTTACAAAACCAGAATTAGTTTTTATGTCTAGACAATAATCCTTACTTTGGATACAAATTTAAACCTAAATGAATTAAAATTCATAGGTATAAGATATATATGGATGAACCAGAGGAAGCTAACATGCTTTTTGAAAGTTCCCAAAGATCCATTTAGTAGACTATTTTTATTTTGTAATCTTGTCTAATGTCATGAAACAGTTAAAATACGATATAAAAGGGGATTGATTTGCTCATGTCTGATAGAACAAATCTAATACTTTTGTCTAATGGAACAAATCTAATACCATGAAAATATTATAACTTTGCTTTCCAATGGGGTGGGGAGAACTTTGGGTCTCCTTGCTTGTTTGGGTATATTTTATCTAGACTATTTTCTATCTATTTCTAGTCTTACTTATATTATAGATATATAATTTCTTTAGGGAACAACATATCATTTCCTAATCCATGTCATAATACTCTTGCTTACCCAATATATCCAACCAATTTCTGTGTTCTGTGATTTCACCTTCTTTCCGCTCTCTCATAGCTTCCCAGTTCTCTCTGCTCTAACTGAAAGTATCCTAATTAAGATATAGCATAACTAAATATCTTCCAAATTGATATTCCTTAATCCACTCTGTCCCATCTACAATTCAAAATTAATCCCAGCTAAATCAGGGGTGAATGCAACACTCTGATTAGGTCAGTCTTCTACTCAGAAGATTTCTGTGGTTCTCCATTGCCCTCTGAATAAAGTATGAGCTCTTAATCCAAAGGCCTTTATGACACCCTTCTAACCTATCTAATTAGCCTTTTTCTCATACTCTATCAAAATGGGACTTATTCTTTTCTTTTATCTGATCCTTCCCTATGTCACATCTCTGTGCCTTTGTGCTCTCATGCCTGGAATGGACTCCCTTCAACTTTGATAAAGTTGGTCAACAAGCATTTATTAAGTGTTTATTATGTTTCAGGCACTGTGCACCCTGTGAGGTAGGTGCTATTATTATCCTCATCTTTTAGATGAGGAAACTGAATCTGAGGAAGAGTAATTCACTTGGCTAGGGTGATCCAAGTCACATCTGAGGCACTCCATCCCCTGGACCATCCAGCTGCTTATCAAGTCATAGACAAATGGAAAACTGAGAAGTCATCTAGTCCAAACCCCTCATTTTAGATTAAGAAGTTGAGGTCTAGAGAAGTGGAATGACTTGTCCAAAGTCACAAAAATAGCAAATGGTGGAGCTAGTTTTTGAACATATGTTCTCTGACTCCAAATCCTGTGATTTTTGTCTTTCATTGCTTTATTATTCTGTTTATGAACTTGGTAGGGCTCTATTTTCTATTAAATAAAGTTTAAACCCTTCAGCCTGCTATTAGGGCTCTCCTTACTCTTCCAGTACAACTTCATCTATTAGGTTTAGATTTTGAAAGGAATTAATGTTGCTATTACTCAAGACTAAAATTCACTTCCTTCTTGATGCCCTTCCAGAATGACCCACCTCCAAAATTGCATTTTTTCCTGCTGACTTCTGGCACTTAGATGCAGTCTATACCAGATTAATAAACACTTGTTTATGCATTATATAAATGGAAATCTATGGAATGAATCATTTATAATTTTATTTCTAATTATATGTAATTTCAATATTCATATTGGACTAATATAAATATAAATATTCAAGCATAAGAATGCTTAAAATTTTTAGAGCGTTTAGCTTTGAGTCAGGAAAACGTTGAGTTCAAATTCAAGCTCTGACACTAGGTATGTGACCTTGGGTAAATCATTTGACTTTTATGTGCCTTAAGCAACTTCCTAGGAGTTATTTATTAAGGTATCCTACATAGAAGTTGCAGAGAAGGGAGCTTGCCAAGCTAAAGAAATTCCCAATTTTTGTGTATTTAAGTGTATGCAAGAATAAACGCAGATCCATTTATAAAATTACAAAGTAGAGATATTCTCTACTTTACTTTAAAATTGTTGTCTAGTTATTCAATGCACATGTCTGTCTTATTTCACAGGCTCTTTGAGAGTATTCATTAAGTTTTTCATGGTTTGCAGCAGCTTTCTTTCCTCACCTTTAGCATAATGCCAGACAAAAAACAGATATTCAATAAATATGTTAATGAATGAACAATAAATAATATGTATAGTTCACTGATAAAGAAATTTTTCTTGTCTGAAATTAAATTAGATGCAAAGCATGTTTTTTTCATATTAAATTTTAAAAAGGACCAGATTCCTGTATCTCCATCATGTTTGAATACACAGGTATATAGGATTGAAAAGAAAAGAAGTGAGGATGCAGTCAACCAAAAAAAAAAAAAAGGTTTCTATGAAGTTTCCCCTACCTCATGCTTCAAGAGATTAATATTCCAAGCATGAACTAGGCAGCTGTTTGTATAATTCTTTGGAGCAATGGTCCCAGACAGGTAACTAGGAGTTGATGGTGGTCTTAGATTATAGTTGTACATTTATTTTCAGAGCTAGTGGTAAATTCATGATTCAGAAAACAACAAGAAACAATAACAACAATGTACATATATACATACATATATACATATAGATGTGTGTTTATGTATGTGTATATATGTACATATAAGTATGTGTATATGTGTGTGTATGTGTATGTGTGTGTAATACATACGCACATATCTAGGGCAGTCTCAGAATCATTTCATGCAGAAGAATATAAAAATGGGAAAAAATATAGTCTTTTTGTATTTGTAAGAGAGATATTTATATGTAGCATGTTTAGGCTACTGGGACAACAAACTACAATAATATTTAGAGTAAGCCCCTTTTTGCCAACATTGATTGCAAACTCAGATATGAAATGTGGATACTGTTCCTCCAGTCACAAAAGCTATCAATATCTTACACTGTGGGAATCATAACTACATTTTAACATGACTTTCCTCTATTTGCATTTGCTCTATTCATATTAAATTATATTAAAACAACAACAAACTACTGAAATATCTCAGTCTGATGCCTCATCCTGGTAAGGATATAAGCCTAGGCTTTTGAAGGCTATGCCAGCAGACACAGTTCAAGCTCTGGTAGGTCCTCCTAAGCTGAATGGATTTTCAGTATGGGTGGGCATCAGGCTGTGTCTGCTGTCCAAATTAAGTTGTGAGAGGTCCCTCACCAGTAAGTTGGCCTAGTGGTGATGAATGCTTCAGCCAGCAAAAGCCATGGAACATCTCCATGCAGAAAGAGATGCAGTTACTACATCAGCTGGAAAGCTATCTAAAAGATCTTTGGTTAAAAATCAAACCTTACGATATTGTATCATGCCAGAAAGGGACAAGCTGCTTTAAATCTGGGCATCTAATAGAATGAAGAAGAATCATTTGGTTGACTTTTGAATTCTTATTCAGTTTAAAAGTCATTTTTTCTACTCCGCACAGATTTTGTATAATAGATATACAATATTATTGTCATTAATGTGAATAAAAGAAGACAGTTAAAGGTGTTGATGTTATGCCCATTAATTTGCTGATGCCTTTTCATGATCCCATGATCCTTCTATCCATGAGGTTTCTTGGCAAAGATACTGGAGTAGTTTGCTATTTCCTTCTCCAGTTTTATGCAGGCAGGGGTTAAATGACTTGCCCAGAGTAATTTTTGAGTCAGATTTGAAAACCAGGCCCTGTCCTCTATCTACTGAGCCATCCTGCCTTTAGATTATTAAAATAGGCATAACTCCCAGGAATGGGGAGGAAGAAATTCAAGTGGGATGTGATATTTTTACTGTTCTCTGCCTTTATCAAATGTCATCTGGAATATTATGTTCCATTTTGGATGCCATATTTTAGAAGAGCACTGATGAACTAGAGATTGTGCAGATGAGGGCAATTACAATAAGAGTTTTGAATCCATGAGAAGACTTAGAGGGAGAGGCATGTTAGCTGTCTCCACTTATCTGAAGAGCTGTTGCATGGAAGAAGGATTCAACTTGTCCTGTTTGGTCCCAAATGGCAGAACCAGAGCAACAGGCAGAAGAAGCAAATTCAGGTTTAATTTCAAGAAAACCTTTCCCATCCGCTCTTAATTCTAGAGCCTTCTCTCTTTTAATTGTTTCCTATTTATCATGTATGCAGCTCATTTGTATATATTTGTTTAGATTTATTTGTTGTCTTTCCCATTAGGTTGTGAGCTCCTTGAAGGCAGGGATGATCTTTTCCTTCTTTTTGTGTCTCTAGTGCAGTGCCTGGCACATAGTAGGGGCTTTAAGAAATATTTGAAAGATTGACAAAACAAACAAAAATAATCCTTCCTGACAATCAGAGCAGTCAAAAAATAGAATGGGTAGCTTTGGAGAAATCAGGCAGAGACCACATGTTAGGTATGTTACAGTGGGGTTTCCTTATATGATTTAGTCACTTTGGATTCGGTTACTACTAAGGTCACATCCACCTCTTAAATTCTATTATTAGATTCTATTACTTATTGATTTGATCAATTATGGTGTCTAACATTATTCTACTTGTCGAATAAATACACCTTCAAAATTAAATAAGAATTTATTTTTTCAACTACTCCAACAAGTAAATCATGAAGCATTTACAGTATGATAGTGAACATTATATCCTAAGCAAATATCACCAAACAAATGGAAATATCTCTAGGTCTCACTGTTTGGCTTAATGCCATAGATATGTAGACATACACACTCATATAGGGAGAAGTGGAAAGAACTTTAGAGATTATCAGGGGAATAGAAAAATAGGAACTAGAAAGTAAATAAGAAGGGAATCAATATAGTTGGAAGGAATTAAGGGAATACACAGAAATGCTCAAATATTTCAGATGTCTTTAATTACCACTAAGATGATTGATGACCTGGGGGAAGTTGTTTCATAAACCCATTTAACTATTAAACTTGATTTTCATCTAATTAGTCAACACACAGATATTATTTGTAATGGTTAACTGTAAATTCCAACTGTACTTAATCAAATAATGAATGGTGATATTCAAAAGCATTTTAAGCCATATTATTTTTTATGTGCTTTCCTTTTTAATTGAAAAATGTAATTAGGAATGATAACATCAAAATATAATTTTCTGCAATCTGTAATTATATTAGTAAGGCAAATATCAAAGAAATGATATATCTATTTCAGAAAAACAAAGAAAAATATTTTAAAGGGTCTATTGATGAGGCTTATTCCATAATGAGGATTATGTTTTCTGCATATGTAAATGATCATGGATATAGTACAGATAATAGTATGATTTTTTTATCACAAGTCAAAACAAATACACACATAAATGAGAATAAATGGAACAAAATCGTATTTAGTAAGTGGTTAGTTTGTGCCAGGCACTATGCTGAGCACTAGAGATATGAATAAAAAAATGCAAGACAGCTTCTGTTCTCAAGAGGGTCCCATTCTACTGAGAGAGACAGGAAAATTTGGGTACAAGTTAGAAGGAAAGGACTCATGATCCTTAGAGAATAGTGTCAAAGTCAATAGTAATGCATCTTTAATTCTGTCTATACTGAACAAATATCTTTTTTTTTTCTGATACTGAACCACTTTCCAGTGCCAAGGACTTGGGTGGTGAGCATTTTTTTTTCCTGAGTCTTCAGTATGTGTGATCATTGAAGGGGGAGGCAAAGTTCTTCATTACCCCAGAGAAAACTGATAGGTCAGATCCATGGAAGCGATTCCCAGGGACAATGAGTGAAGAAGCTGGGCTGGAAGCAGACCCATTAGAAAGCTGCTATTTCTAATTTGATATTTCTTTTACTGTTTTTGAATATTATTTGCGATTATCAAAGAACAAATGCATGCCTGCTCACTCAGCCTCCCTATGAATATATTTGAAAAGGAAGCCTCTTGAAGAAATCTGACAAAGTGAGTGAGAAGGATTTCTAATTCTCTCCTTTAAATGGAATACAAAATTCCCAATTGCATTTCACTTTAATGTTGCTTCCTGAGGTAGATGATGTGTTGCTTCAGTAAGTGGAAGCGTTTCCATTTTGATTCAATTGATTCATTTGAATTTTGATTGTGATATTAAAGTTTTCCTTCCTTTTCCCATAAATCTACTCTTCTTTCCCCACCCTGGGCACAGTGCATTAGCACATTCTAATGAGCTCTGTTATTATGTTCTGTTGCTCACTGCATTAGGAAGAATGCTAAACATGTGGTCAACGGAAAACCAAGGATGAGAGGGTGGGAATAACAACCTATCCATCGACCCTCATCCTACCTGCCAAAAGCAGCTCCAGATTAGCTTTGCTCGCCTAATTATTACTAATCCTTCAAGGCTCTGCCCAAATATTACCTTGATTATGAAGATCCTTGTGATTTCCTGAAACTGGGAAGTTCTCTGAATTCCCAAATCCCTTTGTAAATCTATCTACATTCTCCCTTGAATTGTGCTTAATTGTGTATGCCTGCCTTGTTTCCACTAAGAGAATGTAGCTCATTTAATGGAAGCATTCATTTCTTTTTTAATTCCCTTTATTCATAGCATTGAGCTCAAGCATAGTAGGTGTTCAAAATAAGTAGTTATTTAAAAATAAATGTGTCTCTTCTTCCAAAGATATTGTCATTGTGACACAACAAGTCATGAAATCCAAATAATTTACTCTTTCATGGAGAAATTTTATTATCAGCACGCCCTGCTGAGAAAACATTTGAGTATCATACAGTCATATATTTAAAGGTAAAAGAGAAATTTGAGGCTAAGTATTACCTTGAAAATTAGGGAAATTGATGCCAAAAGAGGTTGAATGACTTGCCCAGCATCACGTAGCAAATAAAATGTCTGAGGCAGGTATCTTTGACTCCAAATCCTACCCAATACTGCACCTACTTAGGTAGAATATTCCTAGTACTATGAAAATGACATTAGTAAAGATAGGAGATATATTCACAACACTGACCCTAAGTTACAACATTTCAAATCTATGAGCACAAAAATTTCCATACATCTTTCATAATTTTGTCAGAGTATGTTTAGTTATTTACCAGTCATGTTTGACTCCTCATGACCACATTTGGGGTTTTCTTGACAAAGATGCTGGAATGGGTTGCCATTTCCTTCCCCAGCTCGTTTTACAGATGAAGAACTGAGGCAAATAGGATTAAATGGCTTTCCCCAGGTCACACAGCTAGTATATTTTTGAAGCCAGATTTGAACTCAGGAAAATGAATTCTCCTGACTCAAGGTCTGGCACTCTATCTGCTGCACCACCTGGATGCCATTCTTGGAGTCCAAGAATATAACAGTTGAGAGAGAAGCCAGCCTTTTGACAGCATTGTGTGAGGTAAATAAAATGTGAAGACTTCACAAGGAAGATATGTATAAATATATATCTATATCTATACTAAGAAATGTTTAAAAATCAAGAAGTAGGCAAGTGAAAGACAAATAAATTCTGAGGCCTTGAGAGTCTGATGGCTCAGCCTCTGGGAAAGTTTACCCTGAAACTTTTTGTTCTTTCTTCTGGTTCTGGTTTAAAGATTTGCTCAGTAAGAATAGGATCACCGTGACCTGTTTTCCTTTACTGTAAAAGTACTGTAGAAGAATGGACAGGGTCTCCCCATCTCCTTATCCTGTTCTCCTTCTTTAGATTTATAGATGTCACCTCAGTTGTAATCATTAATTAAGGGAATGGGAATTGGAGTTTCTGTGCCTCAATTTCCCAGTTCTTTGTCTAGCTTTTGTGCTCAGATTGTAAGCCCACCTCCTAGCCAATGGTGAGAAGGGTCAGAGGTGGGCAGGAATTCTCTTGTGTTAGGTATAATTATGGGTGCCCTGCACCTTGTAAAGCGCCTCCCTTGCTGGATTTGTTCTAGTGCGGATGCCCGGTTCTCGAGAATTGAATAAAATTTATTTCTGTTCCCATCCCTCCCATAAGGAGATGGCTCCTTATTAACTTTTAGTTGGTGAGGGTCTTTCATCCCACACAGCATCATTCACTATATGATTATCGTTGAAATAATTGAATGACACCAGTTCTTAATCCTCTCACATAATTTATTGGTTCAGTTGATCTTTCTTGAACACTTGTAATAGAAGCATTATTTATGATCCTGTTTTACATTTGAGAAAACAAAGTAATTGAAAGGTCAAATAATTTTCCCAAGGTAACTCAGATAGTGACTAAATTTCCTGACTCCCTGTCCAGGTAGTACTTAATGTGGTTAAGCAGGTTTGTACAACACGGTAGCTGCAAAGGACTTTAGAGATCATCCAGTCTAGTGTCCCCAATGTGTAGATGAGATAACAGAGGCTCAGGTCAGAGAACTGACTTGCTGAATAAAAGTTAGTCAGAAAGTTAGTAACAATACTGGGACGAGGGCAGAGTCCTCTTCATTTTAGCTGGCTGCCTTTCATTTGGCAATCTTGATTTTATTTGATTCAAATCGTAGTCAACAAATTTATCCAGTTGACAAAAAATTTTCATGTTAAAGCATGCACACCATCAATTCTCATATGGGCATTTGGAAGAGAAGGCCTAGTTTGCAAAATACAGCAAAGTCCATTGCTAATATGGAATCTCTTACTACCAGTCAGTTGAATTTCATGCTATCAAAGGGCAGGAAACTCCTCTATCAATTGTGTATCAGGAGAAATGAATTTTAAAAGAAATATGTATTTAAATTTGTTGAGCCCATTCCACCATCATCATGCAGCAGGTAGTGAAAGTACTATTAGCTCTGACAGCTGAAGAAACTGAGTTTCAGAGAGGTAGAGTTACTTGTTTAAGGTCACAAAGACAACTCCAGTTTATATCTTGAGATTATATACTTTGTCATTTTTGTTCTTAATATCCCATGTTTCCATATTTATCCCTCAGATCTTGATGGAGATAGTCTAGGATGATTTATTCAAGAACCTTATGGATAGAAGTGCTTTCAAACCAACCCTCATTGTAATGATCTCGGGAAGTAATCCCTGTGGAGATGCAATCGGGCAACTAACTACTTCTCTAGGATTTCCAGTCATACTGACTGAAGACCAAATATATATATTTTGCGACCAAAGTACTTGGCATCATCGAATGTTTCTAAATCTGGAACTGATATAATTTTAATCAGTTGAAGGGACATTAAGGAAGAAGCATTATTACCATCTGCTTTGCTACTGCACCCTAACGACTGTGTGGTACTTGTCCATTTGACTTACAATTAAAACCTGCATTCTTTCCCCATTGTGATGTGGGTTGCTTGAAAAGGGGCCTGTTTTATTTTTTTTTCTATTTGTATCTACAGCACTTATCACAATGTTTTGCACTTATTAAATGCATAGAAAATGCTTTTTCTTTCATTCAGTAAAACTGCGAGACCACCAAATTTTTGCTTCAGAACCCATCCCCTCTCCCATGACAACACTTGTTATCCTGATTATGTTAATGGACACCTGTCTTGGGTATTAGCTATCCTTTCCTAGATATGTATGCAGTTGTATATAAATTTGAACCAGGGGTTTTGCTGATTAAAAAACAAAAATTTAAAAAAATCCTTTGGTTCTTTAAATAAAAGAATCATAGCTTTTAGAGTAACATGGACTGGTGGGTTGTTTCAGAGGATCTTTTATTCATGATAAAACAGCAATCATAACAATATAACAACAACCACAATAGCTAGCATCTATATAGTACTTTAAAGTTTACAAAGTGCTTAACCAATGTCAAGTTTTTTTCATCGCAACAACCTTGGGAGGTAGCTATTATTATTTCTGTTTTATAGATGAGGAAACACAGACAGACAGAGACAAATTGACTCACTCAAGTTCACAAAGCTAGTTATTGTATGAGACCACTTTTGAACTCAGGTCTTCCAGACTTCAGGTCTAGCATTCTATCCACTGTACCATTTAGTTGTCTTTTTGTCCAGATTCTTTATATTAGAGATAAAGAAGCTGAAGCCAAAGAAGTGAAGTCTGACTTGCTCAGGGTCACAAAGGTATTAAGTGACAGAGCTGGAATTTAAATGAGATCCCCTAATCCTAAATTCAGCATCCTTTAAGACCCTGTAGCAATCACTTCTGGGTGTGAAATCAGTGGTCTCTCACTAAGCCTTAGTTTTCTCAACTGCAAAACAAGGGAATAGTACCTAGGGGTAACTAAAGCTCCTTTCATCTCTAGATCTATGCCTCTTTAATAACACCTATTTTATCTACCTCATTATGAGGCTTAAGTAAGTGAAAAGTGCTTTGGATGTAAACTCTGGTCATCATTATTATTATTATCAGTTATAAGGGTGGCCCTGAAGGAGATCCCAGAACATTTGTACTATGTATTTGAAATCCCAATCCCATTTGCCTGTTTTCTTCCACCACCAATAATTTTAGCTTAAGGCTCAGAAACAGAGGTTTATGCTGGGTAGAGAAACTAGGGAAACCAAGTCTGAATCATCACCACATTTATAAGATTGGTTTTGATATAGCACTACACACACTAGAGCATAATCAGACAAGGGTAGTGCTACCGTTAACCATGATAGAGTCAGATATGAATCATTAGTTCCTTTCCCCTCACAAAATGGCCTGTTTTTAACTAGAACAAATGCATGAATCTTTCATCATTTGATCTACTAAGTAATGATTATAATAAAAATAATAGGGTAAGCCTTGTATATTTTCTATGTTTCTATATCAGCATTATAGCATAAAAGCTGGATAGGACCCTACTAGACCTATAATCTAGTCTCTTCATTTTATAGAGAAAGTAATTGAGCTCCAGAGAAGTTAAGTGATCACAAAGAGAGTAAGTAGCAAAGCCGGGATTTTAATTTAGGCCCTCAGGATCTAAATTCAGCAGTCTTTCTGCCAACCCACACTTCCTCCTGTGTGTGAGCTCTCTCTGTTTTAATCTTCATTCTAGGTTCTTAAAAATATGATTTCATGAGGATAGATTATTTTTAGTGTACTTGGCATAATTTACTGAGAATGAAAATGTCTTTCTCTCTTCACCCACCAACCCCTCATTTCTTTGCTATTTTATAAAGCACCTGCTCAGACTCTGATGTCTCCTTGTGCTAGGGATCCTTGAAGGACATGGGGGTGGGAAGGAAGGGGGATTATCCCTGAAAGGCTTTATGGAGTCTAAATATAAGATACAGGGTTACTTTGTGACTAGCTCTATCATCTGACTAAGGAGTGCTGGATTAAAAGTCAGAGGAAATGGACTGAAATCCTATTATTTATAGGATTATATTAAGATCCTATCCTACTATTATGTGAGCTTGGGCAAGTCACTTCAGTCTCAGAGACTCCTATCTCCTCATTTGTATAATGAGACAATTGAACTAGATCACCTCTACAACAAACAGGGGAAGTGAAAAAACTGTCAGGCCAGAAGTCAGAAAGACATCTTCTGGAGTTCAAATCTGGCCTAAGGCAGTTAGTCACTAGCTGTGTGACCCTGGGCAAGTCACTTAACCCTGCTTACCCTGGTTCTTCATCTGCCAAATGAGCTGGAAAAGGAAATGGCAAACCACAGCAGTGTCTTTGCCAAAACAACAACAAACAAACAAAAACCAACAAAAAACAAAGGGGATCACAAAGAGTTGGAGGTGACTGAAGTGATGATAGCAACTTCTAACTGTTCCTTCGAGTTTTATATTCTGTTATTCAAGGAACATTTGAAGGGAAACATGACAAAGGAGGCAGTGAACCTGTCTCAAAGTCAGGAACACAATGGCCAAGGTTAAAGATCCCTATTTGCTTCAAATGATCATCACACGGCATGGTTTCAGATTCTCTCACCATTCTGGTTTCCTTCCTTTGCAAGTGCTCCAGTTTATCTGCCATCCTTTGCAAATGGGACAACTAGGGAAGCACAGTACTGCCATAATGATTTTCCCTAAAATTCTGGTCTGACCATATCACTCCTCTATGCAATAAATTCCAACAGCAGTCTATTACTTACATGATCCAATCTAAAATATTCTGTTTGGCTTTTAAAGCCCTTCACAATCTAGCTCCTTCCTATATTTCCAGTCATCTTAGATTTTAGCCTCTTGCACTTATCTATTATCCAAAGAAACTAGCCTTTTTACTGTTCCTCACACACAAGATTCCACTTCCTCATTCCTTGCCTTCTGACTGACTGTTCCTCCACAGCTCACATCTCTCAGCTCTGGACTGCCCCGCCCCGTCATCATTACTTTCTGGCTTCTGTGACCTGCATCAAGCCTTCTTCTCAGGAAGGTGGATCCCAATCCCCACACCCTTCCCCAAATACACATTGTTAGTAGTTCCCTTCTGAGATTACCTTCCATTTACACTATATGTATCTTACAGATGGAATTTATTTTTTGGAAGGGTTGAAATCTGGGTGGGCATGCTGCCTCCTTCATTGGAATGTGAACTCCTTGAGAAGAATGATCTTGTTTTTGCCTTTCTTTGTATGCTCAGAATTTAATACAGCATCTCATTCTTAGTAAGTGGTTAATAAATGCTTGTTGACTGACTGAGTAGAGAAGCACAATGAATAGAGCTGACCTGAAGTTAGGAAGACCTAGATTCAAATCCTACCTCTGACAGATATTGACCAAGTGAGCCCAGGCCAATCTTAGCTTCTCAATGAGCCAATGGACTATTCAGGGTTAAGAGTTGCCCAGTAGTTACCAATCTGCTTTGGTAGAAAAGAATTTTCTTACTAGGAGATTCCTATACCAACAAGACAGCAACAGACAAGTTAACTAGCAATAGACAAGTTAAATTTAGAGAGGTACATCTCCAGAGGGTTGACCACCAGATGTTACTTTTTTTTTCCTTTGGTTAGAACAACTCAGGAGGACCAACTATTAAACTAAAGTGTGAAGGGGCCCTGATCTGTGTTTGTGTAAAGAGTTCACACTCAGATGAAATATTAGATCTTTTGAAAAATGGAGGCACTGAAGTCTCTAGTATGTGTTGGGTATAATCTGAGTTAAATAAGAATTAGGCCACTGAAATGTTGACACCATACTCTTTTTTGACTCTTAAAAAAATAAAAATGAATCTGAGCTGGCAAATGTCTGTGCCATGTGTCTCAGGTCACTCAATAAATATTATTGTGTTCTCTTTCAATCCTCTAAGCATTCCATCTGGCTAAAGGCCAGGTGGCATGTTCACAAGATGTTTCTGCTTCAGTTCTCTCTCTATTCATCACAATATCCCATGAATTAGCTAGCTAACAAGCATTAGTACAAAACCCATTTTACAAATGAAGAGACAAGAGGAAAAGACAGAAAGAGCCCCACATACACTCAATTAGGTAATGAAAATAGCTAGAAAGGTTTTGCTGCTGTTCAGTTGTGTCTGACTTTCTATGATTCCTTTTGGGGTTTTCTTGCAGAGATATTGGAGTAGTTTGCCATTTCCTTCTCTAGCTCATTTTACAGATGAGGAAACTGAGGCAAATAGGATTAAGCAACTTGCCCAAGGTCACACAGCTAGCAAGTGTCTGAGGCCAGATTTAAATTTAGGAAGATGAGTTTTTCTGACTCCATGCCCAGCAATCTGTCCACTGTACCCCAGTACTTTACACATACTATCTCATTTTAGTCTCATAATATCCTTGAGGAAATAGGTGCAAACTAAGAACTGGGAAAGACCTTAATTTTAAAAAGCCAAAGTCACCCACTGAATCCTTGGGCCATGGTCAGTCATTTTGACTTTTGTCTTGACACAGGATTCTGATGTCTCTGGAGGAGGCTGATTTTGGGCCACTTTGCTCAACTTAAATTTAATTCACACAGGTGTTAAGACATTACCCTATGAGGTCTTTGGTTCTCTTTTGAGAATAAAAGACAAACAACTGTATGCAGGCCCAAAACATGGGAAAACATTTCATGAGATCTATAAGTGGGCAATGAACCTATGATTAACAACCTCCAGTGATCTATTACTAACTACATTAAATTATATATCCTAAATTTAGGTTTTCCTCTCCTGGATCACTCACTGCCTTGTTGTGGCAGAGGGGCTTGCATAGCTTGATGAAACCATTAGCTATGCCATGCAGGGTTACCCAAGATGGAGAGTTTTGACAAAAGGTGATCCAATGGAGAAGGAAATGGCAAACCATTCCAATATCTTTGCCGAGAAAGCCCCGTGGACAATATTAAAATGATAAAAGATATGACACTGTAAGATGTGTCTCTCAGGTCAGAAGGTATCCAATATATGACTGCGGAAGAGTAGAAGATAACTACAAGTAGCTCCAGTACTAATAAAGTAGCCAGGTCAAAGCCAAAGGGAAGCTAGCTGCAGGTGTCTCTGGTCATGAAAGGGAAGTCTGGTGCTATAAAGATCAATATTGCATATGAACCGAAGTAACCAGGATGTGGTCAAACAGGAGATGGAAAGATGAAACATCAACATCTTGGGTTTTAGTAAACTTAAATGGATGGGGATGGGTGAATTTAATTCAGATGATAACTACATATACTACTGTGGGAAAGAATCCCTTAGAAGAAATGGAGTGGCCCTCATAGTCAATAAAAGGGTGAGAAGAGCAATACTGGGTAATAATTTTAAAAAATGACAGAATGATATCTGTTTGAATCCAAGGCAAACCACTCAAAATCTCAGTAATAGAAGTTTATGCTGCAGTCACAGATGCTGAAGAAGCCAGTTGATCAGTTCTATGAATACTTACGTCTACACCAAAGAAGAGGTCGTATTCATCATAGAAAAATGGAATGATAAAGTAGGAGATGAAAAGATAATTGGAATAACAGGCAAGTTTGGCCTTAGTGTATAAAATGAAGTGGAGCAGAGACTAATAGAATTTTGTCAAGCTAACTTGCTGGTCATAGCAAACATTCTTTTTTTCAACAACCTCAAAAGGGACTATGCACATGGATATTTCCAAATAGTATTGAAATTAGATTTATTGTATACTTAGTCAAAGATGGAGAAGCTCTATGCAGTCAATTACAGACATGACCTAAATAATACCTCTTATGAATATGAAATAGAAGTGACAAATAGATTTAAGGGATTAGATCTAGGAAATAAAGTGCCTAAGAACTATGGACAGAGGTTTGCAATATCATACAGGAGGCAGCAACAACAACAACAAAAAAAAAACATTCAAAAGGAAAGAAAAGAAAAAGAATAAGAAAGCAAAATGGCTGCCTGATGAGGCTTTACAAATAGCTGAGGAAAGAAGGCAAGAGAAAGGGAAAGGAGAAAGGGAAAGATATGGGCAACTAAATACAGAATTCCAGAGAATAGCAAGAAGAGATAGGAAGGTTTTCTTGAATAAGCAATGCAAAGAAATAAAAGAAAACAATAGAATGTGAAAGACAAGAGGTCTCTTTAAGATAGAGATATCAAAGGAATATTTTATGCAAAAATGTGCATTATACAAGACAAAAATGGTAGGGACTTCACAGGAGTAGAAGAGATTAAGAAGTGGAAAGAATATGCAGAATACACAAGAAAGAAATTAATGACAACAATAACTGAGATGCTGTGGTTATTGATCTAGGGCCAGACTCCCTAGAGAATGAAGTCAAGTGGGCCTTAGGCAGTATTGTCAACATAAGATTACTGGAGGTAATGGAATTCCAGAAGAGCTGTTTAAAAATCTAAAACATGATCCTGTTAGAGTGTTGCATTCAATAGGCCAGCAAATTTGGAAAACTTAACAGTGGCCACTGGATTAGAAAAGATCAGTTTACATCTTAATCCTAAAGAAAGGCATGCCAAAGAATGTTCAAATTACTGATCAACATGCCAGCAAGGTTATGCTTAAAATTCTGCAAGCTAGATGTTAGCAATATGTAAACTGAGAATGACCAGAAAAACAGGCTGATTTTAGAAGAGGCAGAAGAACCATAAAACAAATTGCCAACAGTCATTGGATTGTTGAGAAAGCAAGGGAGTTCCAGAAAAACATCTCTTTCTGCTTCATTCATTCCACTAAGGCTTCTGACTGTGTGTATCACAACAAAATGTGGCAAGTCCTTAAAGAGATGAGAGACCCAAATCATCTTACTGAGGATTCTGTATGTGCTGTAGGAAGCAACAGTTAGAATTGAGCATGGAACAACTGACTCGTATAAAATTGGAAAAGGAGTATGACGAGGCTGAATATTGTCTCCTTATTTATTTAACACATGCAGAGTATATCTTGTAAAGTGCCAGGCTGGATGAATCAAAATCGTATTCAAGATTCCTGGGAGAAATAGCCACAATCCCAAATATGCAGATGATGACACTCTGATGGTAGAAAAGATTTAAGAATCCTCTAGACGACATTGAAAGAGGAAAGTATAAAAGTTGACTTGAAGCTTAACATCCCCCACCTTCAAAAACAACCAAACAAATAAAAAAAAAAACAAATAAACCCTAAGATCTTGGCAACTCAACTCTTCATTTCCTGGCAAATAGATGGAGAAAAAATGGAAGCAGTATCAGATTTTATATTCTTAGGCTGAAAGATCACTGCATACGGGAACTACAGCCATGAAATTAAAAGATACTCGCTCCTTTAAAGGAAAGCTATGGCAAATCTAGACAGCATTCTAAAAAGCAGAGATATCACCTAGTCCACACAGTTCATGAGCACAGGCTGGTATGCTTTTCTCCATGATTACTTGTTGATATCAATTAGCCAGTAAGACATACTTAACTTTTAGAAAAGGGTGTTTACTAAGGTACTATAGCAAGAACAAATGCTACAAACATCCCCTTAACAGTTACTCCTTTGCCAAGTGTATAATTTTCCTTTGTGCTCATGGAAGCATATGATATATGTAGGAGTAACAGCCTCAGCTTGCTTAAATCATTTTCCTCTTAAGGGGGGTACTCATGAAGTTCCCCCTAAGGCAAGGGGTAACATTTCTGCCAGGCTTCTCATTCTTGAAGTTGCCTTTCCTAATATATCTAGTTTGTCCTTGACTCCTGATGCAAACATTGTATCAACTCATCCTGGGACACAGCTCTGATTGTAACAACAATGTTGGTAGCAACTGTTGTGGGAGTGAAAGACCAACAACAAGAGTGCAGAGAAGGGCTGCTAGCACAGAGTCTTTTATCTACTTTTCTAAGGAAAGCAACTTTAAGGGGTCAACAATCTTAATTTAATTAAACATACATATAGCGTTCACTTAGTTCAGGGGAAAAACCAGCACCCTGAACTTCAGAGAAAATTCAAACGAAAATTATAAGCAGAAATTGTATAAACAGAGCAAGTAGCATAAACCAGCAGAGAGGCTTCTAGCTGTCTATCCAACATCTCAATACATAGTTAACCAGAGAAGCACCAAACATCTGGGTTTTTCATAGCCAGGGGGGCTGCTTCATTGGCTACCCAGAGTCTCCTCACCAACTCTTTCAATGAGTGTGCCCCCAAAGGCAAAACACTAACCTCTGAGTTTATATATACTTCTTCAGGGTCAGAGGGCATCACACTGGGCATACGACTCAAAACCATGTGATTTTTTTTTTAGGGTCAGAGGGTACTACAATCATGAGATTCAAACCTATGTGAACCAGGCTTTTTTTCTTTCTTAAGCAGGTCAAAGACTCTAGATTCAATCAAAGAAACGAAAGACAACAAAAAGTCCACTTTGCTGACTAGGATGCTGATTGGGAATCTAGCAATCCTCTGACATTTTGAAATTCACAAGGTCTTATTCTACTTAAAGTGGGAAGGTGTGGAAGGAGACCAAAGCTTGCTTGCCTCCAAATCCACCAGGGCATTCTTTCTAAGGGACATGGCTGGAAATATTACTAAGCTGCCAGATATTGGGATTGTTTATTTCTAACTAGCATCATGGTTTTATACAAAACCCACCAAGTATATTGAAGTGTCTAAATAAGTATAGAACAGACTTCCTGTTGTACCTAGTTGAAATGTCTT
Organism: Phalanger gymnotis; assembly: GCA_028646595.1. Taxonomy (NCBI): domain Eukaryota; kingdom Metazoa; phylum Chordata; class Mammalia; order Diprotodontia; family Phalangeridae; genus Phalanger; species Phalanger gymnotis. The sequence continues at coordinate 200,868,129 of CM053625.1, forward strand.
TGATTGATTAATGGAGATATCATCATGTTAGGGAGGCTAGAGAGATTAACAGCTTTACTTGGTTGTCTTTTGCCTTTACAGACTTTTCTTCTACAATACATTGATTCCAAGGCAGATATAACCCTAGAGAAAACTGGGTGGGGTTGGGTAGATTAATTTCATTCCTGTGATCTTCTTCCTTTTGGTGTCCTTTCCCCACCCACTCTACCTCAATGTCAAACTCTCAAGCGCATCATTCTGCCCGTTGGTTTCCCTAAACCCCTTATTATGATGCCCTCATTTATATTTGTCTTTACTACTCTCTGGATTTCTCTCTCTCTCCTATTCCAAACAAATTATACTTATACTGTGCCCTGGTCCACAAGAACCTTCTCAGCTAGCTGTTATCATAATCAAGGAGGAAAAGCATATGAGCCATGAGGAAAGGTTGGCAGTCAGAAAGGAAATTAGCCTTTTTCTCACTCCAGTATTGCCTTCAGGCAACATACAAAAGAAGAAAGAGTCCAAGCCTCTGGGTGCTGTTTCTAAGCTGGACTTTCTTTTAGCTATAAAATTGAATATGCTCACAGAATCATAGAATGCCAATGCTGAAAGCAACCTTAGAATTACTCTAGTCCAGGCTGTACTTGACTGAAAAGGGATTCTACAGTTGGTTCCCTTTTCTTCCACCTTTAGGAAGATGAAATTATGAATACATCTCCTTTAGGAAGATGAAATTGTGTGTGTGTGTGTGTGTGTGTGTGTGTTTATTTGGATGGAGAAGAAAAGAACTAGTTGAGTGGTGGGTCAGTGAGCATACAATTTCCTCTTTCTGGGTTTGTGTTTCCTCATGTTGTATGTGTCACTGTGACAAGCCACATTTGTTAGATCCTATTGTGATCTGTCTGAGGTCTTAGACATAGAGTAGACCAAAGGGTTATAGATTATGTGGAATAAGGTTTTCTTGGTAATACCTTTTGAAACTATTTCCTCAGTGATAGTCCAAAAAGAGATCAAACTGACCCCAAAAGCCTAAGTAAAAGGAAAGCTCTTTAAAATGAATTCCCATCAGTAATAATGATTGATAATAGAAAGTTTTCTCATTCCAAAGCTATTTGAATTTTTGAATTATAGACTTTGTGGCAAGAATATTTATAGCTATATAGTCATAGTTCAGATTCACTAGCTTCCAAGATTGCTTTCATTCTTATGATGGGGGAAGGAAGGGAGACCAGTATGTTGCTGAAAGAAATGATTGTTAAACAGCCAATCATTGGGATAGATACAGGTTTTTTTTTTCTCTCTCTCTCTTCCTAGAGTCTCATTCTCTACTAGGCCAAGCCAGCATCTGAAAGACATTGTTGATGTATGAGATTGCCTAAATCCACATGCCTTGCCATCTTGGGTGGGAATTGTTGCCCTACCTAACTAGAAAACGTTACAAAGTATTTAATAAAAGGTGAATTCAGGCCCATTGAATTCCACCCAGGCACATTTGGGCAGGGGGGTAGATCTTTTTTCTAGATTGCCTGAGGCTGGGGAGCTACAGTGATCAGTTATGTCCCTCACCCCTCATTAGAATAGGTCTGTCTCTCACTATAATATTATTCTTTTTATTAATTAGAGTTGATTGCCACCCTCAGGAACACCTACTCTTCCAAAGACATGTAAATATTGAGGAAGTTTTCCATGATGGGTCTTTGGCATTTGAGAGTGCCACTGACTCCTTTTATTAATTATCTGCTAGCGTGATTAATAAAATGATTAATTATTAAGAAACTGTCTCTTGAACTTTTTAGATGTCACATTGCTTTCTTTTCCTCCAATTTCCCTCTGCCCCATATTAATGGAAACCTGGATACAAGTTTTAAACCAAAATATATCTCCTGTATTAGTTAATCTCATTCTCTGTCTCTGTCTCTGTGTCTCTTTCCCTCTCTCCGTCCTTCTCTCTCTCTCCCTCCCTCCCTGCTTCCCTTCTTCTCTGTCTCTCTCTGTATTTGATTAGTCAAACTCTCTTGGTGATAAAATAGCATGCATTCATAAGCTGGGAAACTCCAATATTTTACTATTATCCATTGTTTGAATGATTCTGCATGGAATTTATTGAATCCTTTAAATGTAAGTACAAATTTTCTATAAATGTTCTCTATGTATTTCATTTGTTTTTGGAAGGAAATCAAAGATGTTTTTTAAAATATTGCATTCTTTTGGGAGGAGGTGGGACAGAATAACAAGACAAAATTAAGCAAGTTTGTTAATAGGGTTTATTTATGTATTTTTGCTGAAGCATTGTGTTGAATTTCTAAACTGTAAATTTTCAAAAGAATAGAAGAATACTCCCACTTATACCAACCACAGAATAATAAATACAAAATTCTAAGGGAGACTTAGAGAAAGTGACCAAAATGTTACAACATTAACTTGTTGAAATTATTTTAATTATAGTTACTAAGCAGTTTTATTATTTTTCTTGATGGGTGATATTAAATTTCTAATAAGACATCTAAAAACAAAAAGAAAAAAAAACTTTAGAGATTATTAGTCTAGCCTTCTCATCCCTCATTCTGATAACACTCAGAGAAGACAAGTCACAGATAACTAGCAGCAGATCCAGACTTAGAACACACATCTTCTAATGCCAAAGTTAGCATTCTTAAGTACATTGCCTTCCTTTAAAGGTGGTTTGGAATAAATAGCCTCTTTTTAATAAGTGAAATTTGAAGTCTTCCCTAATCTTCCATCAAACACTAAAGGCATCTAATTATCAACTGAACTCTTTCAAACACTTTTATGAAGAACACAAGGTTATATATTTTTCAAATTCTCAGTGCAACCATTTTCACCAACCTGTATAAAATAACCAGGATGGCCTTAACAATGGAAACTGAAATCAGTATCCCAAGGTACTGTTCTCAGCAGCAACATTTACCTTGTGCCTAAAATAATCACTTTCCATTTTTCTGCCCCTTTGTCTCTTTACCTATCAAGTCAAGATAAGCTATATATCCCCGAGGGGCTGTTATATAGATGAATGATGAAAGGCCTCACAATGCCTTTGGTACACCCCTACACAACATTATAAAACAAGAGCTATTTTGAACATGAAATCTTGATTTGACACTTCATGTTAAAGTACCTTCAAAACACATGTTGAATTTGTATTACCTTTGGCATTTTCAAAGTAGTTTCGCCTATTATTTTTATTGGATGTGAACATTTGGACTAGGCTGTCAAAAGACAATTCTCGTTTTTACCTATTAACTACAGTGAAATACATTTCTGCCATGCTTAAGGAAAGAACATTAAAAAAAAAATAAGACAATCCCTTCATGGTGTCAGGAAAATCCTTAGTTTCCTCAAAGCTCAACATAATAATCACCTCCCACGTGAGGCCTACCACTGAAGCCCTCTTTCCCATCACACAGAAATGATCCTAGCTTTAGTTTGCATATAGAATTTATCTACTTATGCGTGCACATAATATGTTCCTTAATAAAACATAAACTCTTTGGATTCGAAGACTAATTTTTTAGGCCTTCGTGTTGTCAGAGCCAAGCAAAATAACTGGCATGTAGTAAGCATTAAGTACATGCTTACTGAATGAATAACAGTACTAAACATTGAATTTGGAATTGAAGTACCTGAGACTGAATCTTGGTCCTACTATTTATTACTTATGTGACGTTGTACAAACTGTTTCCTCTTTCTATTTTTGTTTTTCCTATATATAAATTTAGGTGGCAGGGCTAGAGAATATCCAAGGTTCCTTTCAACTCCTATAATAAGAACATTATAACTCAAAGCATTTATCTTTGATTTATGAAAAAAACACGTTAATAATAAATTGTCAATGAAGGCCTGATTGCATGTTCAAGCTAAAACATATTTTGGAGATTATTTCATGTTAGATCTTCCACTAGATTGACATTCAACCATCACATATGGTAGAGCTTGTAGAGAGGAGCAATTGGAAAGGATTAACCAATTTTTCTGTGTTGTTTCTGAGAACAGCATAGAAAGATACAAATAGAAAACTCCAGATGGTTTCTACAGGTACTACCAGAAAAGGCTGATGATGTATAAGAATGACTTTATGACACACATAGGCACTTAATGCCTTGAACTATCTAAGCAGTTGTTAAAAATGATTCTTGGGAATGGAAGAAGACCCACATGAGATTCCTACATAAGATTCTATGTTGCTCTACTGGGTTTATTTGGGGGTTCATGGATGTATTTTGTATTTACTTTTCTATGTACGTGCTTTACCTTTTAGTAGATCATAAGCACCTGGAGGACAGGGATTCTTTCATTTTTATCTTTATGTTTCTACTGTTTGCTACATAAAAAGTGCTTAACAAGTGCTTATTGAATTGAGTTGAATAGTAAAATATCTCCAGGAATGCTTTCTATTTGCCTGACATAACTACAATTTGGGTCCATCATTGCAAAACGTAATCAAGACCATAGATCAATACATCTTAGAGACAGTTCACTAGAGTGCAGAAAGGAGAATTTCCAAGTAGGTCTAGGCAGAAGATCTGGGGGAAGAGGAAGAGAAGCCTTCTCTCAGATACAAAGATTTCTTACATGTTGCTCTCCACTTCCCCATCTAGTTCTATCAACCCTGGCTCCACTAGTTCTCCAAATCAGAATAATAGGGGTAGATGGGGCTAAGTAGGGTACATATATACTTTTCAAGCCATTTTTTAAATAGAGTATGTGACAACCTTGGAGTTCACTGAAGTCCCTCTCAAGGTTAAAGGCTCTTTCCATTTAGTTCCTGGGAGAGGAGAGCCTGTTTCAACAATCTGGCTAGCAGCTTCTGTGGGGGGTCCAGATCCACCCACAGCCAGCACCCAGAAAGCTGCCGGACAGCCAGAAAACCCAGGTTCTTTTGAGCTGCCTTAATAAGGAAAGCAATGTGAAGAGGTTAGTTAGCAAGTTTACTTTAATTCAGCACACAAATATCATTTACTCAGTTCAGAGGAAAAAGCCAGCACCCTGAACTTCAGAGCAAAATACAAGCAAATTACAAACATCAACAGACAGACCATGTCTGATTCAAATCCCAATACATAGTTATCAGAGTTCAACAAAGTCTCAGCATCCTGGTTTACAAGCTGGAGGGCTCCTTAGCTACAGCTTCCCGGAATCTCGTCATTAACACCATCTCCAGAGCCCTTAAACAAATTACAAACAGACAGACCCAATACAATTCATAGTTACCAACATCTGGGTTTCAAAGCTGGGGGGCAGTTTGCAGCTTGCCCAGAGTCTCAACACTCCTTCCCTGAGTGTGCCCCAAAAATCAAATGCAAAGCTCTCCCCAGTTATATCTAGTTTGGAGCCCTGAAGGCTTTGACCTCACCCAGGCTGGGTCTGGGAAAGTTCTCCATCTCCAGGATCACATTATATA
>CM053625.1:200874029-200919978 GCA_028646595.1 Phalanger gymnotis
GGGGAGAAAAATCTGTAATTCAAACGCATGTGAAAATTAATGCTGAAAACTAAAGATGTTAATAAAAAAAAAAAGAAGAGGGAAAAAAAAGAAAGAAAAAAAAATACCAGTGCACACACTAATTTCCACATAGTCAATACAATGTGTATATTCAACTACATACTGGAGACTATTCATTGTAGAATGAGATCATAAAGTGAGTCTGTTTTTGACTCCAGGCAAGATGATTTAATAAACAACTCAATAAAAATAAAAGATATTTCTCTGTTAGTTAGCCCCACCTATAGTCTGAAGGTATGAACTTTAAGTTTTTTAACAATTATGATGCAATTATTTAATTCATTATAGTAAACCTTAATGAATTAGTACTCTAATTCTTCTCAAATCATATAAGATGAATACAGAGTATTTGATTTGCCAATCTCAGCATTCAGCAATAAAGGTTCTCATTATTGTCATGGAGGAGTTGTACTGAGATGAGTCCAAGAGTGAGTCACTATAGATGGTGAGGTTTGCATGGCAGATGACCCTATTTAGATTCTCACTGTCCTCATGGCATCAAATCCTGGAAAAATAGAGTTCTCTGGAGGAAATGCATACCAGGGGTGGGGAACCTGCAGCCTTGAGGCCCCATATAGCCCTCTAGGTCCTCAAATGGGGCCCTTGACTGAATCCAAACTTCACAGAACAAATCCCCTTAATAAAAGGATTTTTTTGTAAAACTTGGACTTGGTCAAAAGGCTGCAACCAAGGCCCTAGAAGGCCAGATGGGGCTTCGAGGCTGTAGGTTCCCCACTCCTGTACCATTCAAAAGACTTTGGCCTATTTATGCAGGGGAAAAACTGAAGTTAATGAAGAATACCTATTTGTCCACACTATGATAGGGAGTTAGATATATAACCTCTGTGTCTATGAGAATATCTCAGTCAGACTTTGCAAATAGATAGTGAGTTGGGCCCAAAATTGGAATTAGAAAGACGGTGGGTTGGATGGCTTTGGGAAATTTCTAATTCCTCTTAAATATTCCAAATTTCTCCCTATAAGAAAGGTCAAACATTATAATGCCAATATTCTTCTGGTTTTGTTTTATGGCTATGAGACGGTGTCTAAAGAATTGAATATTTCCCAGAGGACAAGAGAGATGTATAATAAACATAAGTGCTCCATGGCACATTAGAAACTGGAAATTATGAAAGAGAAAGAGATTGAAGGATATCATTAAATAATGTATGAACCAAAACAGATGACGGGGTGGATCATGTGGCAAGAACAAGGGATAATTGATTATTTTAAACTTCGTAGGTATGCTCATAATGTCCGCAGAAAAGGAGGAAACCTCTCCCCTCCAAATGGATGAATCCCCAGCAGTAAACTTATTTTAAGTTCTGGACAAAAGTCACGCAGAATGGAAAGGCAGGGCTGAATTGAAATCTGCATTGAGGGAGTGAATATTCACATGGATGAGATCACAGATCCATTTGAGTTGAGCTTTCTCTATGATATCTTAGAAGACATTCTTAAATATATTTTCATAAGCACATAAATAATAAATATGCATGAGTACTATGAACTTTTGATAACAAGGTCATGGTATATTCATACAAAACATTAACAACTATTCAGGATGCATGTGTATATAGCAGAAGCTGCTGATTCCTTAAGGGAGGCTGTTTATTTTAAAGTGTTCACGGAAAATCCTGAAAAGCCATTAGTATCAGACAGGTGTGTGAGTTATAGAACCAATCTGACCTTTTCAGGGGTTTGTCAGTATTTATTGGCACTCTTAGTGACATTTATATTGTTAAATGAAAATATAAAAGCCTGAAGCTGCCAATGGAGTAGTTATGAGGACAACATCTAATCACAGGATGCCATAAATTATTGGGACAAAGCTGAACCACAAATTTCTCCTGCATTCAAGGATGAAATCTGGGCTCTAGTGAAATAGGTCCAGAAATTTTACCTTTCCCAATGACCAAGGGAGGAAAAAAATAAGATTATTTTTAACATATTAATAGGATTTCTATGTCTTTCTTCTAGTCTGCTGAATCTAAAATGATTAATTACTGTTTCCTTGTCCTATATATATTGTGTTCATCCCATTTTCTCTTTTCTTTACTTGTCTTACACACACACACACACACACTCACACACACACACACACACACACAAAGGCTTCTGGGTGATCATTTCAAAATCAGCTGTGCACTTGATCAAGCAGATCTTGATCAAATAGTGAACTGGGAAAGAAATGGCAAGCATTTAAAGGGACAGGAGCACCTCGATCTCTTACTTGAATTTGCCAACATTTTAATTATTTACATTGTTCAACAATTACCAGATACTTGATGTACTCTTACAAAGTACTGTGAATGGATCCATAATCTAATTGATAATGGTCACTCTCTCTACCAACACAGACCTCCATTGGCAATGCTTTATTGCTATGTTTCTCATCTATGTCTTTCCATGACAACATGAAACTGTTCTCATGTGATTTGGATATATTTATAGCTTGGAATAATAATTATACCTCATGTTTCCATAGCACTTCATGATTTATTAAGCACTTTTATACCCATTTTCTCATTGGATTGTTACCCTTGGAAGTAAGGGGCATAATCTATCTCTTACAAATGTAGAATTTGGGAACCAGAGAGATTAACTGAATTGAGGAAGAATACAAATCAAATAAACGAAAGATACAGAACTCAATACTAGATCTTCTGTTTCTAAGATCAGTGCTGTCTCTACTATACAAAGCTGCCTTTCATATCTATTGCATTAATGTACTAAGGAAAAAAAAACTCATTCACTGAGCTTGTTATGTAAACAGAGAAGTTGTTGATATTTCAAGTTTAAAAGTACATTATGAGGGGCAAAGCAAGAAATACAAAAAGCTGACTTTTGAAAATACATCAGAGGTACTCCTCATTGCTATATTGAGAAGCCATTTTAAAAAGTCTCATTTAGTTTCTTCACAGCGGGAAAATCTTCCAGAGGCTCAGATAACTGGTAGTTTCAAAAACCTACTATAGGATTTAGTTGAAGATGCCACTTGTAAGGGCAAGCAAAGTGGAATTTTTTAACTTTTTTTTTCTTTTGGAGTGCTTCTTAGCACTAACCAACCAAGTGCCTTTGATTGAGCCTTGTCTTTGTAGGAAGGCCCACACCCTTTTGCTAATTAGGTCTGGAGAGGTGTGAAGCCCTTGAACCCTAAAGAAGGATACATATATACTCTGAGGTTAACATTTGTTTGGGGCTCACTCACTGGAAGAATGTTGGTGTGGAGACTCTGGGTAGCTGCTAAGGAGCCCTCTGGATTTGAAAACACAGATGTTGGTGCTTCTCTCTCTGGTATTCTAAGATATTATATGTATTGCTATAGTCAGGTGGTTAGAAGCCCTGTCTGCTGATTTGTGTTATTTTTTCTGCTTGTAATTTCTGTTTGCATTTTCTCTGAAGTTCAGGGTGCTTTTTCCCCTGAACTAAGTGAATGATATATGTATGTTTGATTAAAGTTTATTGTTAAACCACTATGGCCATATCTTAATATATGAGTTTTTGCGTTATCATTTGTCAAATGGAGATAAGATTTATTTGTGCTGTTCACCTCTCTGGGTTGTCAGGATGATTAAATTGGATAGCCTGTGAGAGTGCTTTGTAGCTGTAGTATGCTAAATAAAGGTAAGCTATTACTACTATTAGCAGCCCCAAAGAATTAATCATCCAAAGAGACAACCAGGAAAAGAATCATAAGCAATGGAAAAAATTGAAATAGATGAACAAAAGGCTTGAATTGATCCATAATATTTCATGAAATCCCTTTCCAGGGATATTGTAATCACTCAACCATCTTCTTAATTTAATTGGGGCAATACTAGTAGAATCATAATGCAAAACTAATTTGAAAGACATTCACGTCGTAACAATACTTGGAATTTATGTTAGCAGATGAGATCATGAAGGAAGAGACTGTCAAGAAAGAAGACCCAAGACAGTACTCAGTAGGACAGACACACAACTATTGAGAGTTGAATGGATGATGATAAAGACGTGGAGAAGAATGGTCAGAAAACTAAGAGGAGACACAAAAGAAAGGTGTGACAGAAGTCAACTTAGAAGATAATATCCAGAAGGAGCAGGCTCAAAAGCTTAATAGATATTAAAGAGGATAAAGATTTTAGATCAACTACAACCTATGTACTACCTTAAAGTTTATAAAAGATTCTTGGCCAGAGATGGAGTACATCTAACAAATGCTAGCAAGAAGGTCTTTTATAGTATCTTGCAAATCTAATCCAAAGGGCTTTAACCTAATAAGTATGGAGAAAGAGGACTGACTATGAACGTTACCGGGATTAGACACTATAGAAAGTAATCACAAAGAAAGCATAATAATAGTACTTGAGATACCTAGATATTCACAGATGACAAAATCTAAGAAAGGAACCAATAGTAATAACAATGTCCTCAGGTGGCTATACACACATGCCGAAAGATTAAACAACAAAGGTAATTTAAGGTACTAATGTAAGGGGGACAAATTTGATCTCATGCAGTATGACCTAGTATGATGAAATCATAACTGGACTATAGCTCTGGATGGGGACATCTTATTAAAAAGAAACAGGATAGATAAAAGATGAAATGACAAAGATCTGGTCAGGATTAGGTAATAGGAATGCACATTACATTTCATTAGGATGTTTACCCAGATGATGCTATTTTTCAAAAGGCAAATAATTATTTAATAATTAAAATGATAGATAATATTTTTACTTATCAAAATAAAACAACTAAAATTTAGCTAAACTGATTTTTCAAAATCAACAACAACAACACTTAAAAATACTTTCAAAAGAGATACAATCAGTTTTGGGAAACAATAGAGTATATGTATGTGTGCATGTGTACATACCTCTAACATACCCTGTACACAAACTTCTGGGTGACATAGACATATAGAAGAAACTTCAATGGAGAGGTTTCTGATAGATGTTAGCAGAGAGAGGATCTAAAAGTAGCTACACAGTGAAAGGGGTATGTAGACTTCTTCTGTCCCAAAGTGATGAGGATGTGAGAGAAGGAATAATTAATGCTAAAGAGGATGGTAAGAGATGAGGTGTCAAACAAAAAGAGCCATGTTTCTTTGAGCACAACGTGGAAAGACTGAATAAAACAACCATATAGCATTTGCTATATGCCAGGCACTGCAGTAAGTGCTTCACTATTGCAATCTCATCTGATCTTCACAGCAGGGAGGTAGGATATTATTATTCTCATTTTATAAATGAGGAAACTGAGGCAAACAAGGGTTAAATGACCTGATGTGGGTCTGAAGTCAGATTTGAATTTAGATATTACTGATATAGTAGAGGAAAGGGTATTCACCTTCTACAGATAAACATTCTGAACCATAGGACTTAGACAAACAGTAAATGGTACTTTGCTAGCTATAGGAGGGAAAAAGTACTAGTTGAATGGGATACTAAATTGTTCAGAACATGGGACTAGAGTGTCAATGATTTATAATGGCAGTTGGGATGGTCAGGGACTGAAGGAGCCTATTATTAGCCTCATGGGGAGTTCCTGGCTGAGGAAGTCACAACAATTTTCCATCCTTCATCACAATCTTTGAAGCAGGCTTGCGTAGGGCCAAAAGAATTTACTAATCAATTAACAAACATTTATCAAGCAATTACTATGTGCCAAAAATACAGTAAGGTGGAATCCAAAAGCAAAGAAAAAACCTATCCCTACTCTTAAGGAACTTACAATCTATCTGAGGAGATAGTAAATACATATACAAGGGCATGCAGAATAAATACAAATAACACAAGGTGATTAGGTAGCAATATATGGTAAAGTATAGTGAGCAGTTAACATAATGAATGCTACCTGTAGTGTCAGGCAGTATATAGCCCTTTCCTTCAAAATCTTGACCATAATCCCAGTGAGGATGTATGATTCTAGCCAAAGTCTGGGCAAGATTGACAGGAGGAGTACCAGCAGTGGTGGGATTCAGCCAGTTCACATCACTTAGGTAGAACCCATACTTAATTTTAGGTTGAGTTTGGTGAACCAGTTGTTAGTGGGGGCGGTGCCTGCGCCTGCCAAGTCAGCGGCAGGGGCCAGTGTCTCGAGTTGGTTCTGTGGAGAACCGGTGGTTAATTCATTTGAGTCTCACTGCTAGGTACCAGTGCTTCCTCTTCTACTAGCTGTGATAGGTTGTGCTCTGACTTATCTGGGCACTTGATGCTAAAGGAAGACTAAGTAGGCAGTAATTTCTGGGTGGCATTCATGGACAATATATGGTAGAGAGGGGCAGAACTGTTACCACATTTGCCAATGACAGGCAGGAGAGCTATTTGGGAAGTTCTAAAATCTCAGTCCCTTAAAGGGGTTGAGTCTTGGCCCCACTTTATCCTTCTGAGTCATGCAATAACTGATGCATCAGTGGGATGCATCCTCAGTCCTCTGTGTTGGCAGTTCTCACCTATTTGGGCACTTAGTGTGTCCAATATACTAGCCAATTCTAATATGGAAATGAAAAGAATAATAATCACCAAATTGAAGAAATAATAATCAATAAATAAGCATTTTTGTTAAGTGCCTACTATATCCTGTGTTAGGTACTGGGGATTCAAAGACAAAATGTAAGCCCCTGCCCTCAACAAGCATACATCCAATTGGTGAGACAACATGTACATAAAAGAAGGCTGTTTTGTTTGGTAAATTTATAGAACCATCTCAACCATCTCTTCATCTTAACATAAGATCCATATATAAGATATGTGATTCAAAAGTCTGATGTATGTAGCTATACATACATACAAATACATATCATGCTTTTGAATATATATTTACATATGTAATTCTGAATATAACATGTTGATAAATACATGTGTATAATTTTAGGAGAGAAACATGTATAAAATGGAAATAATATATCTATTACACTATCTAGTTATCACAGATAGAGATATATCTCTATATGTCTATCTATATCATAGCTATATGTACACATAAATGTTTCAATTATACTCGTATTCTATATGAACACACATGCACACAGAAATTTTGATAGTCCAGCAGGAGACATTAACTTTTACTCCCATCTGTTACCATTATATACTGCAACTTTTTTATGTAAGATGGTCTTTTCCATTCTCTTAAAGTGTCAATTTGTAGAATATTTGTATAAAATTCTGAATTGAAAATGGAGATTATTTTGTCCTCTTAAGTATGCCAGATAATAGTGACTTGACTTCTGTTCCTTATAGTCTAGTATACCCAAATATTTTTGTTTTTCCTATGCTTATAGTTTCTAGATTAAAGTGTACTGTAGGTTTTGGGGCGTAATATGTGGAGGTGGAAAGCCATTCCTTTGCAAAAACTGTAGTGTTCATTTAAAAATATATATAGGGATTCATCATATGCAAGACTTCATGACAACCATCTTTAATGCTATTGTGGAATCCCATTGTGAAACCTCCATATAGTTGAGGTTGCATTGAAAGCATCTCAAAGTAGCACATTACACTTCAAACTTTGTGGTTTTCTACTTCTTTGTCAGTTTATTCAAATTTCTAACCCTTTAATTCTAAGTTTCAGCCACCTATATAGAAAGGATAATATTTTCTGCTTTTAATAATTTGTAATAAAATTTGAACATTTGTGTACCTATGTACACATGTGCACATACAAGCATACACATGTGCATATACGTAGGTGATGTGTATATATGCATTATGTATATTGTACACATGTATATGTGTGTGTACATCTCTATATCTATCTATATGTATTCTCTCTCCTTGGGAAAGTTACTTAACCTCTTTGTTCTCAATTTTCTCTTCTGTAAAGTGAGAAGGTTGGAGTACAATGATCTCAAAGATCCTTTCCAGTTCTTAATATATAATTTTGTTATTGAAAAACAAAAAGCATTGGTGACTTCCCCTGCTTCAACCTTGTCTCGCCTCTTCTGTCAAGTACCCAGCTGGAGAAAACTGAGCTAATCATGGCCCAGCTGCATCATCCAACAAGACCTTTGTTCTAGAAGCAAGGTCAAGTACACCATCATAGACCATATTAATTTCTTTGTCCATTAAGGAAAAGAGAGCCTGCTCTCTAAGACATAAGGTTGCCAGCTGTAGATTCTATGAATCTCCGAGCAATGAGAGTGAGGAAAGAATGGGACTTAGTAAATACCATTAGCAAATAACTGAAAGAAAATGAATATTTAAAGCAGAGAAGTTTATGATTTTGTAAAGTAGACTATGGTGCCATGAATCCATAATCTTTAATTTCCTTAATAATTATGCCTTGATTTTCACCATCATAACTGATGATATCTTTATAACGAGCAAAAATTAACCAAAGTAAAATGTTACTTACTTCCATTAAACTTAAGCCAAGTTTTATTCAAAACAAGTAAGTTCATAAAAGAACCACATAAAAGAAACCTAATTTTTAACTTTGATTTAAACATGTGTTTCACTTAGTTTAACTAAGACTTGTCAGCTGATCATAATTTTAGTAGATACTGGAAAAAATTAGTACTGTACCTTATAACTCTCCAGGAAATATCCAGATGACCATGATAAGGAATATAGATTAACACTAAATGTATAGGTATTTTTAAACTTTCACTTATTGTAATGCATGAAAAGATCTCAAAGAAATAGTATACAGACAGCAACTAATTTTGCAGAGAAGCAAGATATCTGTCACTGAAAAACTAAAAACACCTAAAAACATTACACATCATTAATTTTTTGATGGTGCTATATTTGACTATGAAATTCACAGAATCAGAGAACCTTGGAGTCATAGGGGCCTAAGGGATCATCTGATACAACCCCTACTTTAACAGAATGATATTCACAACCTTTCTCATCAAAAGGTTGTTCAATCTTTACTTAAAGACTTTATTAAAGGGAAGCCACTATTTCCAAAAGTAGCTCATTTTACTTTCTGACATTTCTAATTGCCAGGAGATTTTTGCTTATATTCGGCCTAAGTCTTCCCCTGTGAATTTCCATTCATTTTTCTCAGTTGTACCCTTTGGCCAAGTTGCTGCTGTTCAGTCATTTCAATTATGTCCAACTCTTCCTGACCCCATTTGGTGTTTTCTTGGCAAAGATTAAGCAAGGGAATAAGCACTGATATACAAGGTACATACAAAACACATTCAGAATAGATAGAAGGTGAATGAGGCAAGGCACTATTAGCTGGGGAAGAGAGCATGAAAAGCTTTCTTTGGAAGGGGGGATTAGAGCAGACACTTAAAGGAATTCAGGGAAGTGAAGAGGCTGAGGTGGGAAGAGAGAATATTCTCAGTGGAACAGACAGCACAAGGGTATGAAGTCAGGGGTCAGGTTTGTAGAAAAATACTGTGAGCCAAGTAATACCATATCTTGAAAAAGAAAGAGAAGCATCATAGATGATGGCAGATGACTTCAAGAAGCATCTGGACACGATGTAATAGATGGAGAGATTGAATCTCAAAATATTCTTTGCTGAGTGATAAGAATAGTGGGAAACTAAGAGTGGTAACTTATCCACCTTGTATGGTGTGTCAGGGACAAGCAAAAAGCAAGGAAGCAGATAGTCAGGCGAATAATGTTTTCTGAAGATATCCAGGTTTTCATGAGTGAAAGAAGATAGAATGGATGGGAAAAGAAAAGTATCAGAATGAAGAGAAGATTGTAAATCAAATACATGTACTTTGAGCAGTAGGTTGGGTGTTCCAGAGGACAGAAGGAAAAAAGCAACTGGTAATAGCATTGAGTTTAATGGAGATTAAAAGTATTAGGGAAAGGAAGATGGCAACTCTAAATTGCTGGGGTTGGAAGAATTACAAATGACTTAAAGATTTGCTAGCCAGTTACCATTTATTTGGGGCCACTACTTTCCAGGTCTTCTGACAGCGAAAAGCAGCTTTGATACAAATGTGTTCCCTTAATAAATGCTTTTTAACTGCCTGACTAAAAACTGGGAACTTAGCGGTGGTGTTGAAAAGGAATTCAGGTTACAGTTTTTTGTTTCCATCGACTGGACTGATCTTACTTAGTAGTTATATCCCAAGATGTAGGTCTTGAGGAATACTCTCAAGAGATTTCATGTAAAGCATGAACTCACTTCTGCTACAAGACTGATATTTAAGGACCAGGGCCTTTCACTATTACAATGGGTGTCATAGGTCCTGGGCTGGGCCTACTGATGTGGTGAAAAGAGAGTTGCACTGAGAGTTAGACAACCTGAGTCAAAATCCAAGCTCTTCAACTGCAAAATTTAAGCAATTGACTTTCCCTCTCAGGGCTTCAGTTCCTTCATCTGTAAAGTGAAAGGTTTGGACAAGATGGCCCCTAAGGTCTTTTTCAATTCTCAGAATCTATGATTTCAATTCTTTATGACTGGATGACCTAGCAGGTGCTTTCTATCTCTAAATCTAAGATATTATGAACTTGTTAGCTTTAAGTACACAGTCTTTTCAGCTCCAGGCATGGCGTCTTAAAAATAAATTAATTCTATAATTGCAAGGTTGGGCTATGTCAGGATTACTTAGCCCTGAAGAACGTGCAACATTTGCTTAGAAGGTACATGAAATAGAGAGGTTATTCTCAGTTACTCCTTGAAGGAAGAAATACCTGTAGGTAAGGAACCCACCCAGGCCACATAGGGAGAAACCATAAGCAAGTGTGTTTATACTGTAGAAGTGAGGAAAAAGCTACACTAACAGTTGCCAGATGATCAACTAGGCCAAAAACATGTTAGGAGGATGCAATAACTCTTACTGATAAATAGAAAAGAGCCTTAGAATTGGAAGACCTTATTTTTATTCCAGGTTGCCTGACACCTGAGTCTCAGTTTTGTTAGCTATAAAAATTGTGATGACAATATATATTATGACTACGTCAAATTGTTATTTGAGGAACAAATGAGGAAGCATATGTTAAATCCATTTGTAAAATGAATAGGTGCAAAAGGAAGGTATCTTGAAAATAATTCTGGATTATTACAGGCAGTCACAGAATCCAAGAAAGGGGGAGGGAGAGTAGAAGAGCAAGTAACTTTGTTTGACTTTCAGTAATAGGAATAAAGTAACATTTAATCTTTGTTTATCTCTTTTCCCCCCAGGAATGGGCTTCCCTAAGAGTCAGCAAATCTCCCAGAAATTTGAAAAATAGGAAAAACAAATTGGAAATAGCTTCTGTGCTTCTGCACAGGTGGAGACATGTAGACTTGTGTGCTTAAAATGGGCTTTTAGGGAGCCATTGGATAACCTTTCTAGAGTTTACGAAACTCAGGATCTAATTTGAGACTCTTGCAAAACCACCTTGTAATTTTGCCATGGTTATTATATTTGACTTTAATAATATCTTTCTTCTTGGTAATCCTGTGAGGAGTATTACTCCCATTTCATAGAGAAAGGAACTAAAATTCAGAGAAACAGAGGCTCAAATATCTATCAACAAGCCCTTAATTTATTAAGCCCCTAATGTGTCCCTGAAGATAAAAAAAAACAAAATTTAAATACTCCACACCTTCAAGGAGTATACACACATGTACACACATACATATGCACATATACACACATATACATATATATATATATATGTAGGTATCATTGCCCTTCCTCTTCCTGAGTTCAGATCTGACCTCAAACATTTATGATCTGTGTGACCTTGGGAAAGTTACTTAATCCTGTTTGTCTCAGTTTACTTATCTGCAAAATGAGCTGGAGAAGGAAATGGCAAATCCCTCCAGTATTTTTGCCAAGAAAACTCCCAAAAGGGGTGAAAAAAAGGTACAATTGAAAAATTACTAAACATACATTCACAAATATATTACACACAACTGTAATGTTATATCGCTGTACATTATATATTTTTACATATACATATACATATATTTTTATACATAGTACATAGTAAAAAGAAAGATAATTTCACTGGGGAAGTACCTACAGCAGGGTTTGGGGATGGGGACAGGAAAGGCCTCATGCAGAAAGAGGCATTTTAAATAATCTTTGAAGGAAATTAGGAGTTCCAAGAGGCACAGTTGAGGAAAGAGTGTATTCTAGGCACTGAGGACAACTTGTTCGAGGTTAGAGACAAAAGACTTAATGTGGTATATGTGTAACAACAAGAAAGGAAGTTTGATTTGCAGATCTTACCAAGTTCTTAACATCTCCTCATTACATTAGTGCCTTGTCTTCAAGAAGCTTGCATTCTATTAAAGAAAACAATCCAGAGACTAGAATAAAAATTTTCTCACTTCAGGTTCATGGATCAATGTATCACACCATGCTGTCTCTCTCTAATGTGCCTAGTCAGTATCATTCATATTATTACAATGGTATAATCAGATCCATCTGAATACTTTAATATTGTGTTTATGTATGTGTATATATGCATATATACATATATAAGCAATATATAGATACATGATGCATTTTATATGTGTATTATACATTGTACAGATATGACTATATCTGTACAAACATATGTATGTGTAAAACATCATTTATTCTTTCCATCATGTATTTTGTTTTCATTTCACTGTATATTAACTCTCATATTATCTCATTTTAGTCTATAAACAACATCTGTAATATAGGCCACACACAGAAACTGAAAAACAGAAATTGCTTGACCTTCGCAAGTGACAAAGTGAAAGCTCGAGCTGAGGTTATACACCAGGTTCTCTAATAAAGAAACAACCAAGAAGTTAATCTTGGCAGGCCAAAAATATAATAAAAAGTCCAAATCCTTGAAACTCTTTGAAATAATTTACAAAAGCTGCTCTATGTTAGTAATGAGACAGAGACAAGATAGGTTAAAGACAGGAATGTAAGAATGTCACAGGTGTAGTCTGAGCAGGTCTCTTCCACCTATTTTCAGACTGATAATTCTCCAAAAATAGGCCATAAGGGATCTATTTTTAGACCTTAAAAGAGAATAAAGAGCTGAGAGTGGGGGAGGGGAATGGTGCATTTAGGAAGTATTTACTTTTACAAAGAAGCCAAATGATTAGATGTTAAACAATTACTTAGCAATCAGAATATTCATTATATTCAGTTCATTTTACCAGTGCCATATCAATCAACCCCCATCTCCCGCAGATGAGAAAAAGCAAGAGGAGTTGAAATCTATTTTTTCCTCTAAAGAAATAACTTCATGTAATATGATATCACACTCCAAATGAAAATGTCATTCAAAATGCACAATTGTACTTCTAGTAATTTATTTAAAGTATTTGTGTGTGTGTGTATACACATGTATACATTTGTATAAAATTCAAATGATCAAACCAGAAGCTAGAAGCAGATGGTTTACCCTACTTTTTTTCCCCTTTTCTTTCTCTTCTATCTCTATCTCACTTCAAGCTTTGTGTTTTTTTTCTAGTCAACACCCCTTTATTTTGCATTCTTTTGGCTGTAGCTGAAAAAGACAGCGGAGGGATATGAATGAGCATCTTCAGGAGTCTCATGCCCATGAGGAGTAGCATCTCTCACTCTGACTCCAAGTCACTCTGAATTCAGCTTACTTTTCAAAGATATCACAGTTTTGTAATCCCTTGAAGTTCTTTCACTTTCAGAGCTAGAGAAATTCTTTGAATTTCTATCAGCTTTTGAGGAGCCTAAGATGCTTTCCATCAATGAAATGCTTAAATTATTTTCTCCATTTCCTTATTGATTTGTTGTATACATTGTGCTATTTACAAGAAAACAAATGTTCATTGCTAAGGCTAAAATAAATGTTCAATGTTAATGCTAACAAGAGAGAGTAATTGAAGAGAAAAGCCCATTGATCCTGTTTGGCTGCTTTGAACTATATGAATCACTGTCTTGATTAACAACTAGAATTACTAGGGAAGCAACTCCTACTTCAGGATGTCAATTTGAAGTGCATGGGGCTGTATAATATTTAGGTACACTTTTACAGATTCACTGACTTATTTTGCTCTGGGCACCTTAATAAGAAGCTCATTTTCACATCTGTCTGCCATGCCCTAAGAAATTACAGGGGGAAAGTGGTAGTCTAAACTGTACAGTATAACTGATTTAATTTCCAATACTATGAAGAGGGTAATTAGAAAAGTCAATCATGAAACCCCCATTAGGCCTGAAACTAGCTTGATTAAGGTCATTTATGATATATCTTGTTCTAGCCTGAATGCTTTTCAGGTGGAGTATGGCCAATCAGCATCATAATTAAATATTCAACAGCTTTCAAAACTTATTAATTAAAAGCTATAACTCATGTATTTCCTAAAAGTTGGCTTCCTATCAAAATCACAAGTTCACAGACACCAATCAAAGTTTCCTATACATTAAGAAAATGTCATTTAATTAATTAAAAGAATTGAATATTTAATCTCAACTCTGGCTCGTTGTAACACATAGTTAGGATGCATGCTGTGTGTTACTTGAGGTTTAATTTAATAAGTGAACTTATCTAATTTTTTATTAATGCATAAATTGAAATTTTAAATGATTATTATCTCAATGATTTCTAGCATGAGGAATTTCCTTTTTTAGAAACAGTAAATGATGAAATATCTGGTAAGAGAACATCTTTTGAGTTCCACCGGCCAAATATAATAAGATTTCAGTAGGAAATTAACTCTTTGCAGATCACAGATAAAACTAGGTGATAAAGATCATTAGCAGCAATTTTAATTCAAATGTCTTTCTCTGAACACTAAATTTTTCCCTGACACAGAGCACAAAGTCCTTGAAGGCAGGGTCAGCTTCCTTTTTTTTTTTTTTTTTTGGTTAATCTTTTTAAGAGCAAAGAAACAGGCTAGTTGTAATGAAAAAAAATTAAAACAACAACTTTGTAAAAGTGAGTATTATTCAAAAGTGAAATGGACTACTTCGACAGTTTCTTCCAGCTTGCATATCTTTAAATAAAGCCTGGATGGCCACTTGTTTGGTGAGCTACGATGATATTTCCTTTTTAAATATAGATTTCGCTTGAATACTAGAGATATATCCAACTCAGAAATTCTATGAAACAAGTGTGACACTGGGCAAAATATGCAGTCTTCTAGGGCCTCAGTTTCATCATTCCAACTAGTAAAATGATAAGGCTGCCTTGCGTTACCTCTTAGATTCTTTCCCATGATCCACAGAGTCTGGCAAAGGATCTTGTACATTGAACAACAAGGTCTCAGATTGAAAGTTAGAAGGAATTTTGGAGGCCATCTACTCCAACATCATTTTACACATCAATGAACCACATCCCAGAGAAGTTCAGAGACTTCACAAAATCCCAGAATTGGAGAGATGGAAAATGCCCGAATGGTTTTCTAGCCCAACTCATACCTTAAAGCAGGGATTATTTGCCCAAGATCCACAAACCCTTGAGGAGTTTAAAAATATATTTTAGGGGTTTGTGAATTTGTATGGGAAAAACATCTTTATTTTCAAACTTTTAAAACATTGTCATTTTATGTATTTTATTTTATTAAGTTAAAAACAATATTCTAAGAAGGGGTCCATAGGTTTAGTCAGACTGCCAAAGTAGCCCATGATATTAAAAATGTTAAGAATTCCTGCCCTGCAGAAACTCTCCACATAACACACATAACAAATGAAGATCCAGGCTCTGAATTGAAGTGAATTGAAAATTATGGGTAAGTTTAATTTAAATTTATGTAGCAATGAGTATAAGTACAACAAATAGGCATGTCTTCAAATAGGCAAGAACACAGTGATGAATCTTTGTATAAAGAAAAAAATCATTTTCATACATTATATTATAAAAGGTCTTTTAATAGTCAATGAAATATTCATTCAATAGTCATTTATTAGGCATAGAATAGCATGATTGTATGAAATGATTCAATGTTTTATATTTTTGTAAAACACCCTAATTAAAACAGCATCTGACTTCCCCCCACAAACTACACACAGACTTCACACAACAGTAATGTGTCTGCATGTCCCTAAAGCACATATCATAAATAATGTCAGATTGGTTTTTTTTTCAATGTTTTGGGCCTCACCCTCTTACTCCATGAAGGAAAGGATGAATTTTTTCCTAAATTTTGTATCTAACACAATTACCCAATCAAATATATGTTAAGCCCCTACTATCTTTCAGAAATTCTGTCAAAAGTTCTCAGAATAAGATTGACAAATACAACAAACAAAAACAAAATAGTCCTTTCCCCCAAGGAGCTTATATTACACTGAGGGAATATGTACACTGTCCACATACATGTACACTGACAAATTAATAGTAAGATAAAATAAAAATAAAAAACAGGCTATTTCAGAGAAGGGCTCAAAACAGTGAATCCAGAAGGAAATCTTTAGCTGAACCTTCAAGGCAATAGAAGTTCCAAGAGGCAGTGGTGAGGAGAGGAAGGGATACCTTCAAGCTATGAGCAGTAGCTTTTGCAAAGACACAGAAATTTGATGTGAAATGTTGTGTATTGGGAAATAGTGGGGAGATAGGAAAAGAGAGGAAAGAATACCAGCTGTGGGATCAGAGTACCTGAGTTCAAATGCAGATTCAGATGATTTGTACTTGATGTTGGCAAGCCACTTGATCTCCCTGGCCACAATTCCCCCAATTGTAAAGTAGAGGGGGTAGACAATATACCTCTGAGGTTCCTTCAACTTCTAGGTTTATGATGCTATGATCTATGAACCTTTGAATTAGATCAGTTTTGCATGAATGTAGAGTGTATGGCAAGAATTAATAGATGACCATGCCAGAGTGACAAACTGGAGTCAAACTATAAAGAACTCTAAATGCCAAGAGGAATTTGTTGTTCCCTATGTACAATGGAGAATCAGTGAAGATTTTTGAGCAAAGGAGCAACACAAATGGATGTGTACTAGTCACTTAGGCTTCAGAATGGAGTATGAATTGAAGAGGGTAAAGACTTAATGCACAGTGATTAGTCATGAAGTTAATATAATAGTCCAAGTAATAAGCGATGAAGATTTGAATTAGTATCTTTATGCTATGAGTGGAGAGAGGATATATGCAAAAGGTGTTGTGGTGGTAGAATCTAAGTGGCTAGGAGTAGCTGCTTAATATATATTAATTGATTTGACATGAAAAAAAGACACACACATAAATGCACAAAACTGGAGGATAAGGAAGTGGACAGAACAACCAAGTCATGATCAGTCAGTCATGTCACAGTTAATTGCTTCAAGTCCAGTTGATTCACAATACAAAGAACTTGGGGACATGTCATAAAGTGAGTTGGATGAATCCATTCTATGCTTGAGGACACAGAAAAGATAAAGAAGCAGCTTCATAGGCTGAGTAGTGTTCTCAAAGTCACTGGAGACAATTATTCAGGATTTCAGTGTCCATGACTATGCTCCAACCGTCCATGAACAAGTCAATTTGCTAAAGAGTACAGACCACTTTCCCAAGTGAATGCTGCATTAAGGGCTTAAAGAAAGATGGAGGTTAGTTATTGACCTACACCAGGGAAATCTGACAGACAGTTGTTGCATAACATTAGCGACAAAGAATAGCAAGCAGTTACTGATTTCTGCTACTTCAACAACAGGCTCTTAAATGATGCATGGATAAGGCACACAAGTAGAGCAATTAGCCAGGGAAGCCAGGATATTGTTTGGGAAACTGACAGGTTATGGTGTCGCAGAGGCTTCAGGCTCCCAATGAAGAAAAATGGTAATGTCTGCCCTCCTAAATAGCTTGGAGATTTGGTCCTGTCACAGGCAAGACTTCAGTTTCTTGAGAAGTTTCATCAGAACTCTATCTAATTTGGGGGCCAAAGTCTTAGTTCCAGTGATTTCACTATTGTTAATACCTTGGACAATTGATTCCCTGACTTAAGATGTCATTCTGTCAAATGAAAGCATTGGGAAAGGTGGTCTGTGAGGTTGTTTCTAGGCATACAATTCTATGACAATACCATGAACAGAAATCAGAGTGCCATCAGTCATGTAACCTCAAAGCTTTATACTTCAAATTCCCCTGAGCTGGAAGGAAAACAGAGAGCAAAGCAACATATACAGAGAGATCTTAACTGCACTGTGCCTCATATGTCAGTGATGCTGGCAGTCAGATTGATATTCTGACATGTCCTCTCCCTGTCCCATAGAGGTGACAGATTTCTCCTGATATACCCAATTTTTTTCAAAGACTCAGAAAAACCTGGGATAAAAGAGGTAGTATTGACCATAGAAGCAACCTAGCACCAAGCATACCTAAACAGGAATCTCCTTGACAAAAAATAAGGGATTTGCCAAACTCTACTTGAAGCAGTATAGTACAATGGAAGAAGTGCTGATAGAAACCGGTTGTGGTTCAGTCATTTCGGTCATATCTGTATCTTTGTGACCCCATTTTGGGGTTTTCTAGGCAAAGATACAGGAGTGGTTTGCCATTTTCTTCTCTAGCTCATTTTACAGACAAGGAAATTGAGGCAAACAGGGTTAAGTGACTTGTCTGGGGTCAAACAGCTGGTAAGTGTTTGAGGCCAGATTGGAACTCACAAAGACTGACTCTAGGCCCAGAACTCTATCCATTGTTGCACCTAGCTGCCCTGGAATCAGGATTCAAATCTGTTTCCTGACTGCTTACTGCCTATGTGACCTTGGTGAAATCCCTTCCACTAGGCATCAGTTCTCCCATATGTGAAATGGGAGGAAGGCTGGATTAGACAGCTTCCTAGATCCCTTTCATCTCTAAAGTAATGATTGTATGATCTCCAGTGATACAAAGCTCATTACATTCCAAGCCTATACAATTCATTATTTTAAAAGTAGCTCAGCTTGTTGCTCCTTACATAAAATCTAAATCTTTCTCTATATAACTCCTACAAATCACTCTGAGCTCTAACTTCTTGGGCCAGACTGAATAATTCTAATTTCTCTTTCCCATAACATTTCATTGGATAATTGAAGAGGCCTATCTTGCTTCTCCAATGTGCTATACATATATATATATGCATATATATATATATATATATATATATGCTATTTCCAGCCTAAACATGCTTATATTTTTCCCTTGATCTTTTTTATAAAATAGTTTCTAATTCTCTTACCTTTTTGTTCTCTTTTCAAAGAAATAGTATTATCAGGACAGAGGACAGTGAGACTGAGCACTTCCCCCATTTAAAACAGCATGTCTCTTTCAGTGCAGTCTAGGATCAGAGAAATTATTTGCTGACTGTGACACATTATTTATGTACAATGAATTGGCAATCCATTTAATGCCATTATAGTCTATGGTGCATGTTAATACCACATTTTAACAGTGAAGTTCCTGTGATTAGTTATCTGTTTACATGTTGCATTCTCCAGTGGGATGTAAGCTCCATGAGAAGAGAGATTACTTCTCTGAACGGATTATTATAATTTGTATCCCATAAAATTACTCTTTTAAAAAGAAAAAAATGTATTTAGCAAGATGACTAAATAGAACAAAACAATATTTACTCATTTAGAAAATACTTCAGGGCATTTGAGTGCAGCAGGGTTATTATTTTGGAGATTTATTCATTCAACAAACATTCATTAAGGGCATATTGCATATAAAACACTATAGTATGGACTGATGAATATGTCTCTGCCCTATAGAAGTTTGTAGTCTACTAGGGAAGTAAGACATAAATACAAATAACTCCAACACTCAGTATTAAATCAGTATAAATGCTTTGAAAAACTGCAGAACAGGTGAGATGTTCCAGTTGTTACTGAGTCATCTTTCAGTCATGTCTGACTCTTAATGACCCCATCTGGAGTTTTCTTGCAAAGATTCTGAAGTGGTTTGCCATTTTCTTCACCAGCTCATTTTACAGATGAGAAACTGGGGCAAACAGGGTTAAGTGATGTGCCCATGGTCACATGGCTAGTAAATGTCTGAGATCAGATTTGAACTCAGGAAGATGAGTCTTCCTGATTCCAAGCCCAGTGCTCTATCCACTGTGTCACTTAGCTGGCTAAGGCCATAAAGTGTAAAGTTATTATAGAAATGGGCCATTAGGAAAAGCTTCTTGGTGGAGGTGGCATTTGAGGTAGAAAATAAAAGAAAGATAGGAATTTAATAGGTGAAGAGGAAGAAGGGCAAACTATCCATGAAGAATGACAGGCAGAAAGGCACAATGTCATGTGAATCCTGCACAGAAATCTCCAGTTTAGCTAGAATTTGAAGCCCACGGAAGATACTATTATGAGAAGGGTGAATATTTAGCATGACTCTAGATTGTGGAGGCTAGGCAAAGGAATCTGAACTTTCCTCAAATGCAAATTTTCTCTATATTGTAGATATTGAATCTGAAAAAATATGAGATTGAAGTAAATTTCCATCAGCCCAGATATTCTGCCAACTGTCAAAAAACTTAAACAGTCTCTCCCATGTTACTTGTTTTTCATGAATACACTCTCACCTCCCTGATATGGTATGTTACTTGTCTCATGCTATTCCTTTCCCTTAAGCCCATCTATAATAGTTAAGAATCTTCTATAAATAAAGTGATTTGCTAAGCACTGTGGGTCTGCAGAAGTACAAGACGCAATCAGTGTTTTCAAATAAATTATCATTGCTCAACGAGCATTTTTAAGCACTTACTAAGTGAAAAGCATTGTGCTAAGTTCTGGAGAGACAAAGACAAAAGAAGAAACAATACTTGTTCTTAAGGAGCTTACCTTCTAATGGAGGAGGTAACAGGTATTCATATGAGTGTATACATAATAGTACACATGTAACCAACAGCCCCACGCTACACTTGAAGGACAGTCTTCACTATGTATATATTATGAATACAAGATGATTAAGAGAGGGAGGGCATTAGTAGCCTGAGTGATCAGGAAAAGCTTTTTGTAGAAGGTAGTACATAAGCTGAGAGTTTAAGAAAAGCGAAGATTCCAAAAGACAGAAGTTAGGAGGGAGGCAATACCTATTATCAATGGGAAAGTCAATGCAAAGGCATGGGGACAGGAGATCGAGTTTCACTTCTGTGGAACTGCGAGTTGTCTCAGTATGGCTAAATTGAGGGGGTAAGAGAAAGGAGTCATATATGAGCAGGAGGGGGAGTGGAGGGAGGAAGGGATAGAATTTGGAACTTAAAACTGTAAAAAGCAAAAACAAATGTCAAACATTGTTTTAACATGCAATCGGGGAAGATAAAGTACATATTAAAAAGACAGGAAGAAGATGAATGAGGAGGAGAAGAAATAACTAGCATTCATATAGTGCTTACTATCTGCCAGGTACTGTGCTAAGCTCTTTACAATTATTCTCTCATCTGATCCTCACAACAACCCTGCAAGTTAGGTGCTATCATTATTCGCATTTTACAGATGAGGAAACTGAGACAAATAATTTGACCAGGGCCACACAGCTAGTAAGTGACTGAGGTCACAGTTGAACTCAGGTCTTCTTGACTCCAGACCTGGCACTCTATCCGCCACACTACCTAGGTACCTCAATGTTGTGAAGAACTTAAAATTCCAAACGGAGGACTTTATATCTGATCCTTGAGGTAATAGGAGCCACAAGAATTTACTTAGGGGTGATGGTGGTGACCTGTACTTTCAGAATACACTTTGGAAAAAGGGTGGAGAATTGATGGGAGTGGCTAGAGGCTTGAGACAGGGAAATCAGATAGGAGGCAATTTCGATAGTCCAGGTCAAGAGGGTTTCGGCCTGAAGTATGGTATTAAAAGTTTTAGTGAAGAGATAGAAACATATATGGAAGATGCTAAGGAGACATATATGTAAAATGCAAATAATTTTGATACCTGATAGTAAAACCACAGTAAGCAAGCCTGAGAAATTGTTGAGACTGTGGTTACAAGCCTGGGTTACTGGCAGGCGGTAGTAGCTTTAACTCTATAAGTTTGGAAGAGAAGAGCTTGGAGGTAAAGATAATGATTAGTTTTGTTTTGCATATGTTTCCTTTGAGATGAATATACCATATAAGGGAGAGAAGAGTGTATTCATGAAACAATAGTTTGTATCAAACAAGCAATTAATCCAATACTAAAATGGTGGCATATAGACAGGTAACAAGGGCTGAAGCATATTAGAGTGAAAGAATAAAGGTCAATGGAGTGGTCTGGAAAATATGATGAAAGAGATATTAATTGAGTGAGCCTTGAAAGAGAATGAGAATTTTGATAAGTAAAGGTCAGAAGAGAAGCATTCTAAGTTATAGAAACAATATTGTGAAGACACAGAGTAGTTTCTCCTCTTTTTTCACTGTTATAATAGTCTTTTTGCTTTCTAGTATTCAAAACATATCATCTCCTCATTCTGTACCAGTATATGTCACATAAATACCCTTGCCATCTCAGGCTACCCCTCTTTCTCACTTTGATGGACTTTTATGTTGGGCTATAAATGAACATCCTTCACCATTTCAAGAATCTATGCCAGTAGATTCTTCCCCCATTCCCGCATTCCCTACCCTATACTGTCTTACTCCAAAACTTTCAAAATGTTTTCCACCAGACCCATTTAATTTTAGTTTTATGGGTGTTTTTCTTTTCTTTTGTTAATGTTGTGTCAAACTTGAAAGCAGGCTAGCCTGCTCAGAAAATGTGAGCAGCTCATTCAATTGCTTTCCCTCATAAATAGATTTTGCCTTTTCAGTGAGCACTGGGCCAGAGAGAGGTGCCGGCTCTGATTGTTTCACTGGAAACCACTCATGTAAAACACTCTGGCTCCTCTAATTTAGGCACATGTAAGAGGATGCTGTTTAACAGTCTTACTTGATCAGAACTAACAAGGAATTTGAGTAGCTTTCTTCCAAATCTTGATGTCACATGCCACTGTGTAAAGCAGAATTTTATTCTTGCATCAAAGCTTTCCTATTCTTGTCCTCTTCAAGATGTGTTTTTTTAAAGTGATTTTCTGTTTTAATGCCGACATAGCTCTTTTATACTTTTTTTTCTTCCTTCTAATGCTTTTCTTTTACTGGTTCTATTTTAGAAGCCATATGATAGGAGATTTGGATACTATACTTAACAGAACAATGCACTTAACTCAGTGCTCTTCTCTTGGTTTTGAATGGGCCTTTTCCCTCTTCTCTCCCTTCCTCATACATTTCCCCACTGCTTTTCAGTACTGAATCAAGGATGAGCTCTTCTTCCACCCTTCTGCTGCTTTGTAAAACACCAGGTAGGGAATTTTCTGTGAGATGCCTCAACCATGCATCAAGGTGACTGTGGCTTTCAAAGGCGCTGTCAGTGAAGCGCACATTGTGTGGAAATATACAAAGTCAAGGCAACACCAAGGAAAGGGTCAGGTGACCGACTAGACATCTGGTGAGCCTTAATATTAGCTTGGTTTCCAGGATTTAGGGGAACTGCTTTGGATCTTGGTCCTGCTACTTTTTACTCATGTGACACTGGACAAGTTACTGCTTCAACCGTCTGGGCCTCAGTTTGCTCTTCTTTAAAATGATGAGATTGAGCTAAATTGTCTTTAAAGTCTCTTCTAGCTCTAGATATATGTATGGTTCTATGAAAATGATTTGCTGAGTGGTAGAATGGGTGAGATGTGCATCAATGCAGGAAGATACCACACCAAATAATATCACAGATCCTTGAGATATTGAAGTAAATAAAAAATAATTGTATATATTGGGTATGGTGAAAGATCCCAGACGACTTGAACCAGTTGCTTTTGTAGAATGCTAAGCTTTACAGTTGGGAGTCTTCTATTGAGAGGCAGCGTGGAGTAGTGAATAAAGAACCAGTCTTGAAGCCAAGAAGATTTGATTTTGAGACTTAAATCTGACACATAGTGACTGTATAATTATGGGCAAACATTTAACTTCTCAATTCTATAGGGAACTCTCAAAAGCCACACAATGAATCCCAGAGATGTTGAGTCTCTGCAAGAGCGAAGGTCAATGAGTCAGGAAGACCTGAGGTCAAATATAGCTTCAGATACTTATGAGCCATGTGACCCTGGGCAGGTCACTTAACCTTTTGATATTTCAGTTTCATCAACAGTATAATGAGGTTAATAGCACCTAACTCCCAGGGTTCTGAGTATCTTGTAAGATAGTTGTAAAGGGCTTGGCACAGTACCTGGCACATAGTAGGTGCTTAATAAATCCTTGTTTTCTTCTCTCCTTCATTGTTGAAAGTATGGTCACTTTCTAGGACATTAGGTATATCTATTCCTAATGCAATTTCAGAATTTTTAATCTGTAGGGGAATTATCAGGCACAATAGACTAGACAGAGGGCTAGATCTTCACTCAAAGTTTAGAATTTTTCAATCTTAAATATCAAATACAAATATATTATTACTGCACTTCCTACTCCATATTAGTTATTAACTCTAAGAAGCTATGATCTATCAATATTACAGTTATGGTTATAGAAAATTTATTATTGTCTTAGTATCATCAGGATACGCAAAAGAATGTAAGCTCCTTGAGAACACGGACTATTTAATTTTCATCTTTTTATCCCTATAATGTAATAAAGTTCCTAAAACACTATAGTTGTTTAATCAGTGCTATTAAATGAGTGAGTGAACAGTAACTATCAAATATCTCTTGTTTGACTCCTATGTGTAGGGTCCTTATTACCAAGCACATCCAAGTCTGCTGTAAAGCTGTGCCACAACATATTTGTGTTTTATAGAGATGTGACAAACATCAGAAGGGGTTAGTAGGAGGCAGATAGCCTACCATATAAACAAGAATATTGATCTGGCAGTTCATTGTCCCTACTCCGACATATGGATTTTGTTTTTCCCTAGAGGAACTGGTGTTCAGGCATGCTTTTCTAAACGTGACATTATTAACTAGAATCAGGAAAATATAATGGCTACTGAAGCCAATGAAGAAGGATTAATGACACAGGAAGCAGAATTTCTGATAATTCAAATTCAAAATTGGAAACACTGTTGATGGGCTGATAGCAGAATGCTAGACATTATTTAGTTTCAGCAGTCTTACACTAAACTAATTGGGATATTGGCTCCATTCACAGAATTAAATTTCACAGCACTCTTTCAGCAAGGCAATTTCAGAGCCAAATTTGGGAATCATGATCTCAGCTTCCTAACTCACTACATAATGTGTAGTCTTTATCAAGTGAGCACATCACTATAAACCAGGTATGAGGAAATAGCTGGTGAGGTCAAACATTTGTAAGACAGTTTTTATATATACCCAAAGTTGTAATATGTCAAATTCTTCTATCAAAGCCTTTCTTGTTAATGACTTTAAATCATAAGTTCATAACATTATAGATTTAGAACTGGAAGGGATTATAGGAAAGCACAGAATGTAACCCATTCATTAAATGGAAGAGGAAATTGAGACACAGAAAGGTTAAGTAACTTGACCAGGATCACACTGCTATTTTTTTTTTAATTACTGAAACAAATATAGAATAAGAAAAGAAAAACATACCATAAACTTAAATATTGAAATTTAAATACAAAATAAGAAAAGAAAAAAGCATGTATGTGCAAGGCAGAATATAAGAGAAGATTCGAAATATATAGCAATAAGTGTCTATTTCAAGAAAGCTTATATAATAAATACTACCCATTTGCTTCCTTGTTAGCTTTCTTTTGTTTTCTGCTCTGCCCTTTTTACTTTGTTCTTTTTCCCTCTTCTTCTTATCCTCCTTGCTCTCCCCACTGCAGAAAACTACAATTAAGCATGGACATGCACACACACATACATATATATGCACATATATATATATATACATACATACATATATATGTAGACATGCACACATATATAGACATATACTTTCCCTAACAAATTCTACTTCTGGTCTTTGTTTTTGTTTGTGTATATCTCTTATTTCTTATTCCTCCTAACTCCTTTACTTTACTTCTACCCTCTATCTTGCCCCCTTATTACTTAACCTATTCCCCTTCCAAGGATCCCTCACTTATCCTCCCACTCCCATAAATCTAAATGCCCATCTATACCCCACTTTGACTTCTTATCTGCCCTCTAAAGATCCCTCCCATATCTTCCTATCTCCATTAATCTAAACACCCTTTTATACTCCCCTTTAACATATTCCCTCATCCTCCCCTCTAGAGTCCCTCTCTTATCCTCTCTCCCCTCCCTATTCCCTTAGCATTTTATTTCTTTCTGAATTTAGAAGAATTTTATAGTGTTCTAAACATATATGTATTATTTCTTCTTGAACCCATTCCCGATGAAAGTAGGTTTCCAGAATTAACAGTCTTCCCTATAGCAGAAATTAGATTTGAAGATCTTTCTCACCCATTAATAGGCCATGTGACCTGCTTACATCACAGAAAACCTAAGTTACATGGTAGGAGGGGCTTCCTGACAGGAAAAGGAAGTTATGTCACAGGAAATGCTGAGAGAGAGAAAGATGTTATGGCTACTAATGGCTGCTGATGGGTGCCGTCGTGATTGTTAGAACTGAACAGGCTGACTTAGCTGTACTGTGAGTTTGTTTTGGGGGAGACCCAGGCAGGGACTTGAGATGTTTTGGGATGGTGAGTTTCCAGGATGTGATATGCTGTTTTAAGTTCCTTGCTGTTATGACAAAGTAGGCTGACTGGCTATGGGAGCTGAACATTTGGTTATGAGATATGTTTTCACTTTTTAAAGTCATTTCATACTCAGGTTTTCTCCAATCTTTCTTATGAACTACCCAATTACTAACAACAATCTTAGACATACATTTTACATACATAAATGGTAAATAATCTATCCTTATTGAATCCCTTATAATTAGTTTTCAGTATGTACCTTGTATTTCTCTTTACTCTCGTATGACAAATCTTCTACTAAGTTCAGATTGTTATTTTTCAAACAAAGTTCTAAAAGACTGACAGTTCATTAAATGTCCACTTTTTTCCATTCAGGATTATGCTTAGCTTTGCTGGATATGATATTTGTGGCCAGAACCCCAGTTCTTTTGCTCTTCAATATAGAGTGTTCCAAGACTTGTGGACTTTTAGTGTCACCACTGCTAGGTCTTGTGTGATTCTAATTGTGGCACCAACATATTTAATTTTTTTTCTTGTTGCTCTCAACATTTTATCCTTGAACTGGGGGTTTCACAATTTGACTATAATATTCCTGTAGGTTTTCCTGAGAGGATTTTTTTCAGGTGGTAATTGGTGAAATTTTTTTCTATTTGTATTTCCCCCTCTTGTTCTAATGGTTCAGGACAATTTTTCTTTAATTATTTCTTGTATTATTGCATCAAGATTCTCTTTTTGATCAAAGCTGTCAGGTAGTCTGATTATTCTTATGTTTTCTCTTCTTGATCTGTTCCCTAAAACAGTTTTTTTTTTTAAATGAGGTGTTTCACATTCTCTTCTAAGTTTTCATTCTTTAAATTTTATTTTATTATTTCTTGATCTCTTATAACTTCGCTGGCTTCCCCTTGTACAACTCTGATTTTTAAAGAATAATTTTCTTCCTTAAGATTCTGGATCTCCTTTTCTGATTTGTTAACTTTCTTTTCATAATTTATTTATCTTGGATTGTTCTTTTTATTTTTTAATTTTTTCCCTTCAATCACTTTCATTTGATTTTCAAAGTCTTTTTTTAAGTTCTGTGAATTCTTTTTGAGCAGATGACCATTTGAAGTTACTCTTTGGGGTAGAAGAGGGTTTTTTTTTTTGTTTATTTGTTTTGCTTCAGTATCCTCCACTGCAGATGAACCCGGATCTTTTCTATTCCCATAGTAACTCTCTATAGTTGAATTCTTTCTCCTTTGCCTGTGTATTTTTTTATTTGTAGTAGCTTAGCTTTTATAATGACCTCTAGTCCTGTGGTATAGGGAATGGTACTTCTGGCCTCAGATCCTCCTTCAATTCTCCCCCCTGGCCTGGAACTAGAACCAAGACCTCCAGCCTTTTGTAAGTGCCCACAGCCAGTGGATTCCCTGCTCCACTGCTTTTGCACTCATTGGTGTGTGCTGGTTCCTTTGAAAGAAAAGGAAACATAGCCAGCTGGGTCTAGTGTTCCTTATCAGTGGAGGTTCTCTTGATCTTCCCTGGTTCAGACTCCCAATATTCTTCACTGTCCTAGAGCTAAAAGTTCCTGAGAGTCTCCCAACCCAGCCAGCCCCAGGGCTTGCCACTTGTAGTTTATGCAGACCTAGGACCTAGTCTGGGGTATTTACTCTTCACAGGGACCAAACATCATCCTGTAATTTTTCTTCAGATCTCTGATTGTCCCAGGAGGGCCCCTGTTCTGCCTCTACTCTTATTTATTTTTACTGCTCAGTATTTGCCCTGAAGCACTATTTTATCTCTTGTGGGGAAAAATCTTGAGAGCTTGGAATTTTCTGACCTACCCTGCCATCTTCTCAGAATCCTCTCCCCCATATTACTGTTAAGCACCTGGAGCAAGATTTTTAACACATCTTTCTGACTCAAAGGAAAATGCCCTGTCCATTATGTCATACTGCCTTTCTAAAAATCCTGGACAATGTGGACATTAATTTGATTACTTCTCCCAGTCAACTGAGTGCTTGATCATTTTCTAACTCTCCTTCCTAAATGAGTGATAGCTAGAGATACATGAGTATTTTCAGAAGTGTAGGTGGAGAAGAATGTTTAGTTTAGTGCCTACCCAGCACATGAAATAATCAGCTCTATACTGTACTTGGGGATTACATGTTGAAATTAGGGATAACCTTTACTGCCCGGAAACTCCAAAGATCTTCACTCAAAAACTATCTAGCTGAGGTTTCTCACAGTCATCACACTAGTTGGGGCCCTGACTGTCTCTTACTTGGACTATATTACAAGACCTCTTATTGTTTTCAGAGTTTCTTCATCCCTCTCATTGTGTCTTTACCCAGTCACTTGACTAATATGCCCAAAGTATAGTTCTCATTCTATAATTTCCCTTCATATTATTAATATAAAATATATTTATGAAGCCTTACCTGGTGTAAAGCCCTGTTCTGGACTCCGAGTTGGGATGGGAGACTAAGATAAGTAAGACATGATCCCTGAACTCAAGGTATGCACAACATAGAAGGAAAGCTAAGACACAAATGCAGAAATATAATAATGATGTATAATATGATAAAGAACATGACAATTGAATATAAGAGTTACAAACAAAATGGTAAGAAATATCTAAAAAAGACTAGGAATTTTTGGCATAAGGAAGTCACCACAGACATGGCCTGGAACAGTAGCGTAAGATAGTCTCAGTTTGAGAAGTATATCTGGGACATTGCCCCATGAAGGAGGAAGATACAGAGATCCTAGCACATATTTCTGGCAGCTGGAGTGAGCAGAGATCATCCAAATGCAACATCCTGTACTGTCATATTTTAATTAATTATTTTTGCTAATTGGGTTTAGAACAACATTGCAGAAAAAGTACTATGCTTGGAATTAGAAGTTTGATTTGAATCCAAGCTTTGCCATTTACTAGGTTAGCACAGTTCCCGCCACATAGAAGCACTTAATAAATGTTTACTGAATTGAATTGGACTGACTTCAGTCATGTCATTTGATCCTTTGGAACCAGTTTCCTCATCTGTACAATATTGATAAAATTACGAGTAATAATTATCTATAAAATTGTTTGAGGATCCAATTAGAACTGTATTTTTAAAAGCAGAGTGATAACCTTAAATGACTAAAACCATAGAAGCTATAATTGTTATAGTGAATGTTGGTTATGAAATTACGCTGTTTCTCTTATGATGCTGTCAAAAACTAGATCAGGTATTACATCATTCTGCTTTTCTGTTTTGATTCTGTCTGCTAAGACTTGTTAATGGGAAGTTCTTTCCTGACAGCAGAGCTCTAGGAGATTCTTTTTATCCTTTACAATGTAAAGGATCAAAAGTGGATGCCCTGCTGCTGATATTATATTGATGGCCACAGCCAAATGTTGCCATGCCCAGGCCAGCCGGATGTAGTCAAACAGATTTACTTACTGGAGTACGGGGTTGTAAAGATGGTATTTGGGATTAGTGACGGTGTTGCAGCGCCAAGAGTCCATAATGGGAGTAACTGCCCAAATAAGGGATGAAATGCCCCCATATTGGGGTGCATTACAAAAGGGAAGCAGTTTAGATGATCCAAAGAGCAAATGTCATGCCAGAAAAGGGAGAAGACAGAAGAGAAGGGAGAAAAGAAGAGATCAGATTAATTATACCAATAGGGGAACTAGAATTAGAGAACCAGCATAACTCTTGGTCAAGATGTCATGGAAATCCAAGACTGAATAGGCAAAAATGACGGCCAAATTGGCAAATAGAAATTTTGAAAAGTTTGATGGATTCTCTGGCTACACATCCTTTTCAATAGTTTGGTTGGATGGTGTAATGATAATGTGATTGAAGATCTTTCCCACCCATTAAGTAGGCCCCAGGTGGGGCCAGTTAAGAGAGGCAGGCCCGTATTTTTGTGATGCCAGTCAGTGATTAAAGATCTTTATCTCTCTCTTTTGCCTATTGGGCATGAAGCCCTTGGGCCCTAAAAAGAACATATACACCCAGACCGTAGCTATTGAGAATGGGGAATTCAGAAGTCAGAAGAGAAGCCAGACTTCAGAATTCAGCCCAAGGAGGAGTAAGAACTCCCAGTCCACAGAGC
This sequence comes from Phalanger gymnotis, assembly GCA_028646595.1. NCBI lineage: Eukaryota > Metazoa > Chordata > Mammalia > Diprotodontia > Phalangeridae > Phalanger > Phalanger gymnotis. Next base: position 200,904,595 of record CM053625.1, read on the forward strand.
TGCAGAAGAGAGTGCTGAGGGGAGAGTGGAGACCAGAGTTGCAGATCAGAGGACTGAAGGGGGAGAGGACACAGGCAAGCAAACAGTTAGGATTTGTAAGTGATTATTTATAGAAAGGCCCTGAGGGGGAAGGGGGAAGGTTACAGGATTACTTGGCTCTTTGCTATAATCCTGTGTTTTCATCTCCTTGTTGCTACATTGACGTGGGCTTACTGGTTCTGGAATACAATTACTGCTACATCAAATTGGAATTACTGGTTCTGGTATCTGATTCTTTGGTGCCGAAATAAATGTTATACTTCCTCTGCCTTCTACCTAGAGGGTTTTTCATACTTTGCGATTCTGTTCATAGTCATCCTTCAGGTCATGAATCTTGCCTTACTGATATTATAGATGGCTACTCTCCTTCCAAAAGGGATCATATGATCCAACATTGGAGTTTTGGGCAAATCGCTACACCTTTAGAGGTTCAGTTTTCTCATCTGTAAAATGGATGGGGGTGGGGGGTGGGTAGGTGATCAATATCCCTTCCAACCCTAGATCTATGTCTCTCATGTAGGAATTCCCTCCCCCAACTCAATTCACAACCATTTAAGTTTTAGTAGTTGGAGGCTCAAGGAAATTAAATTGCTACACTGTTAGCTGGCAGCAGAGAATAGATTTGAACCCACATCTTTTGTTTTCCACATCCTGCACTATATCTATTTTATAGCACTGCCTCTATTGTTGTCCAGTCTCTGAACTTCAGGGTGAAATAGCTTTAAGGTTTGATCTTTGAGAAAGAGAAGGAAGGAAGAAGGGAGGGAAGGAAGGAAGAAAGGAGGGAAGGAAGAAAAGAATGTAGCCAGTAAGCCCCAAGTCAACTGGGCAGCTATCAACCATCAAAATTTACCTTCCTTTTGGGAGGAAGAGGGAGAGGACGATCTGAGTTATCCAACTGGCTGGATCCCCATTCAGGCAGCTTGGACTACTCAAAGGTTGTGTTTGTCCTTTGTTTTCAAAGAGGACAATAGATAGCATCAGGGAAATGATTACATGACTTGCAGTTAACTTTGATTTGGGTAAGAGAGGGCTGTGCAGGGTCACCAGCCTCACTTTTTCCTCCAGTCACTTGGGTCCAGTGGCCAGATATTCATGAGGATGACTAGAAATGGCCCAGGATGCAATAGGAGATCCTGGCCTTTTTAGGCTAAGATCTTTTCAGGTTCTCACTTTGAGTGAGGTAAGCCAATTCAGTGAATAGGCCTCTTTAAGAAGTGAGTCAATGGATGGCCTCTTTAATTAAGAAAAAGAAAAAACTTTAAACCCATTTCACTCTGAAGCTCAGAGATTGAATAACAATAGGTCCCTGCCCAAGCATAATATAACTTAATAGTTATGTTGTGGGCCCTCCTGGCTCAGAGTGAATGTAAATAGTAACTGTTTCTCTTTGGGTCCCAACCCTGAGGGTCTTTGTAATGTTAGTACAATTTGAAGGTCTTCCCTGCCCCTTAATAGGCCTATGTGACCTGCTTGGAACCTGAGTCACATGGAAGCCTGAGTCACATGAGCCTGTGTCATGAGGGTTGTGATGTCCTTTGGCCCTGAAGAAGTGTATATATACTCTGAGGTTAGCATTTTGTTTTGAGGCTCACTCGCGGGAAGAGTGTTTGTGTGATGTGGCCAGATGAGACTCTGGGAAGACTTTAAGGAGCCCTCTGGTTTTGTAAAACCCAGATGTTGGTTCTTCTCTCTCTGGTAACTGTGTACATATTGCTTTTGGTCAAACAGTTAGAAGCCCTGTTGGTCTTTGCTGTTTGTATTTGCTCTGTTTATATAATTTCTGCTTGTAATTTCTGTTTGCATTTTCTTTGAACTTCAGGGTCCCGACTTTTCCCCTGAACTAAGTGAATTATATGCACACACACACCCACAACCACCCCCCCCACATACACACACATATACATACACACATACATGTATATACACACACATATTTACATACATACATATACATGTACACATATATACATATATATGTTTGACTAAAATAATGTATATATGTGTATACATACACACACACACACACACACACACATATACATGTTTGATTAAAATAAGATAGTTGCCCCCTTTAAAGTCGCTTGCCTTTAGAAAAGTAGATCAAACAGAACCTGTGCTAGCAGCCCTCTTTTCTGCTGGTGTTATTGGTTTCTTACCCCCACAGCAGCTGCAAGCAGCATTGTTGTTACAGTCTTCCCCTCCCAGTTTGAGTTTTTTTAATTAAAGGGGCAGTCCCTTGACTCATTTCTTTTTTTTTTTTTCAAAATGATTCATACTTTTATTCTACATCATGGTTTTTTTTCAAACAATGATATGAATTTTTGTCCAATCATGGCCACATAGACAAAGAAAAAAAACAGGAAGATGTTTCAAGGAGCTGTGATTTTATGGGTACAGAGCTCTCGCAGCAACTGGGCTTAATTTAGCAAGAAGAGTCTTAGCTGCCTGAGCTTCAGAGAGGTTAAGTTACTTGCTCATAGCCACAGAGCTAGTAAATGTCAGAGATGAATTTGGAACCAAGATCTTTCTGTCTCTAAATCAGAGACTCTCTTCTTTGAGGCTGCCTCTACTAGGATAACAAAATAGTGAAAAAAATAACTTTGAAGGATGACATATATTGCTTGGTGTCATCTCTTTATTGCAAAAAGGTGACAAATATACAGAATTTATGGAGTTCATGGGAGCCATAATGATGGATATCTTCCTTGCTGAAAATGAACCAGTCTCTACCATTTAAGACAGATCATTTCTAAGAACTTTACATTGTGTCCACAAGACTATAATGTGCTAGTGTTAACAGTAAAGGAGGGATTTGACATTCTTGGGTCACTAACACTGACAAGAAACCCAATATGTCTTGGGAATTGTAAAGTATGAAGGACCATCTTTTCAATTCATCTATGGGAATTGACAAGACAAAAAAAAATCCATGAGGCTTTTTCCATCTCTGCCAGAGAAATGAAATAATTGATCATTAAAATGAGGGTATAACCAAGCAAAAAATGGAAGGGCAACATCCTTAAATGTAGTAAAGTAAGTAGCCATTTCCAGATTTGGAGGTAACTGATCAACTATGTGTTTCATAAGCCCAAGAAACACAAATTGCAGTGAAACATTTTAAAATCTACTGTCTGCAAATCAAGATAAAAAAATCTGTTCTGTTTTCTGGCCTGGTCACTAACCTTCATCACCATGGCCGTCCTACAGGGGTTTACCCATGATAATTCACACTGTGACCCCAAATCAAAATAACAGGATAAAATTTTCAGGATTTGCATTCTTTACCAAAGCTTTGTGGAAATCTGGCTTATGCTCCTCAAAGTCAACCAAATTCTCTTTCAAAACTAGACCACATGGAGTTCAGAAGATCATCATTTGGAACCTCAGAAGGGGAGAGGGCATGCTGATAAAAAAATGTGATGAGACTAAACATGAAAGGAATGGCCTACTCACATTAATAATTCTACTTCCTTATGGTCAAAAGTTTGGGAAAATCTAAGTTTTATGTATTTGGAATTTGAACTTTCACTAAAAAAACCAAAAAAAACAACAAACAACCAAATTCTAATTCAGCTCTACAACTCGATGCAATAGGTGGTTGTTCATCCTTGAATTTTTACTTATTCTGCCCATTCTCTAAATATTGGCCCATTTCTAGACAGAACCTACCTAAAAGAAATGAGGAAAAGCAGCCCAGAACCTTGGCAAATGTGCTGGATTTGAACTCAGAGCATCTGGATTTCAATCCCCTCGAAGGTCCCCTTCAGCCCCGCATGTAGGATCTTCTGATTTTAAGGCCTTTGTAGTTTCTTCAGAAGCCTCTCAGTCCACTAGTCTGAACTTTGATGAACTCCAATTCCAATTAATGACTACAAAGTAAATTAGTTGCAGTGTGTCCATAACAAGTATTGGGCAGTGTCTATTGCCCAATTACTTTCCCTTTGGAGCTGAAGTTTCATTGTCTTTAGGAATGAACTTCAGTCTGTTACTGAATATTCAAAAGTGGGATGGGCCTTTCTTTGGTCCATCTTTGAGAAACTCATGACCCAGTCCATTGCCACACTTGCCACAGGAAACCTTTAAGGCTTGTGGCTGACCAAACTCTGGATGCTGCGACACACTGTCAGCATGTATTATCTCAGTGAAGGCTGGCCTTGGAAAGGAATGTTGATACTTTGAGCGAATGGAAAAGAGCTCATAGCCATATTTGGCACAGATGTAGATACCTGGCTCAAAGTGGTTCTGGAAAACCTCTCTGCCAAAAGAGCAGAAAGACATGGCAGCAACCACCCACATAGACTCAGGCTCTCAAAGCATACTCCGACTCATTTCTTAGAGGCCTATTCACTGAATTGGTGTTACCTCACTCAAAGTGAGAACCTGAAAAGGCCTTAGCCTAAAAGGGCCAGGGTCTCCTACTTCACCCTGGGCCATCTCCAGTCATCCTCATGAATATCTGGCCACTGGACCTAGATAGCTCTGGAGTTGAGAAAGTGAGGCTGGTGACCTTGTACAGGCCTCCCTCACTCAAATCAGTCAACTGCAGTCATATCATTATCTCCCTGATGTCATGGCCTTCTTTGAAACTGGACAAAATATAAGCACTGCTTCTATGAAACACTATGGAAATTACCAATTAATGTGATATTTAATAACAAAATATAATTATTATCATAATTTATTGCAAAGACTTACTTTAAAAAATGCTAACTTGCAACATAACCCTTTAAAATTAACTCAATGTTATCAACTGTGAATGACTTAGCTATTCTCAGCAATATATCAATCTGAGACAATTCTGAAGGACTTATGAGGAAAAATGCTATCTACCTCCTGAGAAATAACTGATGGAGTCTGAATGCAGATTAAAACATACAAAATCAAAGATCAAGCCACTTTACTTTTTCTTGTTTTTTTTTTCAGGGGTCTATGTTTTTTTCATAACATTATGAATATGGAAATATATTTTGCATGACTGCACATAGATAACCTATAACAAATTGCTTGCCATCTCCTTGAAGAGGGGTGGGGAAAGGAGGGAGAAAATTTGGAACTCAAATTTTTTTTAAAAAGCATTAAATAATGTTTTTGACATGTAATTAAAAAAAACCCAAAAGATTAAAAAGTAAAAATTTAAATCAGGGACAATGGAGTCAACTAAAAATCACAAAACATTGGTTTACCCCATTGGGCAATTCTAATTCAGATGTCTAGATGAATAACCTACATCACTGTAGCATCATATGTAAAAATGTTCAAGTGTTCTGCAAAATAAGGTGGCACTATATGAAAACTAGGAAAACACAATTTAAGCCACTGTTTATTTCATAAAGGATATTTGTTATGTTATTTTCAATAAACATAAAAGAAATTGAGCTAAGACTAAGAGTGCCAAGTGAACAGAGGCACTAAAATTTATACATTAGGATGATCCGTAGCAGCCTTGTGTATATCACAACTGAAAAATCAAATGAAGCTAAAGTAATTGCAATGTGGGAAAAAGCCATTTAAGATTTATAAAATAGTATTCCTAATAGCAAAAAATGGGTTTATGAATCTTGATTTATATAGTAATGATAAGTAATTTTACCCTGATAGAGGTGGTTGTTATAAGGTGAAAGGTCAAATAATCTTTCCCCTTCTAAATGTTATAAATTCAAAAAAGGAGAGACTCTGACAAGATAAATTACAAGAGGCAGGAATAGGAAGTACATAGTGAATAGAGTCCTAGATTTGGAGTCAGGAAGACCTAGGGTAAAATCCTGTTTCTGACAAGTTATCTGTGTGACCATGGAAAAGTTATCTAATCTCTCCAAACTCAAGTTATTCACCTTTAAGGTGGGTAAAATGCTAACTATATAATACTTGCTTCAAAGGGTTATAGGATGAGTCTCAAAGAAGATGATATATGAAAAGTACTTTCCAAATTTAAAAAGCTCTATAAATGCGAGAGAGTCTAGAAGCTGGCTGTGAACTCAAAAAGATCTGGTCTGGAATTTCTTCTCCTCTGACACATTGTGAATCTGGGCAAATAAATTTAATCTCTTGGTGTTCTAAGCAATTGTCTAAGATCATAAGTTTCAGAGAGGTTGCCAACCTGAAATAATTGGAGTATTTTCCTCACCTAGGTGATTTCCTACACCAATCTAACATTATTCCTATGTAAATTTCAGATATTATGTTTAAACATTACCTAGTACTTTTGGTTTTAATTAGTTATTGAGCAAATTTTGTATTAGTGTCTTTAAATTTGAAGTACTATAAATACTATGTATGTATTGTATATGTCCTTTGTGCAATGTCACTGAAAAGATAAGAAAGCATATTCCTAAACTCCATTCAACAACTTCTTCAGCATTAATTCAATGAACAAACAAATATTGTAGGCCTGCTATGTGAAAGAAGGGAGGGTGTGGAAGAAGAGATTCAAAGATGAATGAGACATTGTTTACAGTGTTAAGGACCTCATAGTCTACTGGGGGAAGGGATAAAGGATAAGATTAGAAAAGAAATGCAAGGAAGAATATAATAAATGCACCAAGAAAATACTGTGATATTTTGAAGGATGGAATGAGTGTTTCTGGCTGAGAGACTAAAGGACTATGTCATGAAAGAGATAGCATTCCAGCTAGCTCTTGAAGGGTAGGTGAAACAGGGATGGGGAACCTGTGGCCTGGAGGCCACAAGTCCTTGGGTGCTGCCTTTTGGCTAAGCTCAAGTTTTAGACAACAAATCGTTTTCTAATGAATAAATAAAATCTATTCTAAAGTATAAAAATTGAGGGGGAAAACACTTCAAATAAATAGAACTCCACAATCGAGAGTAATCATTGAGAAAAGTCCAGGGTAAGTCTGGAGAATGTGCCTAGTTCAATGTGAGTATAGTGTGAGGTAGGAGTATGGGATTAATATGAGGTAAGGCTGAGGTTCTTCTATTTTATTTAGCGGTCAGGAAAACCATTAAAGACTTTTATATTAGGGTGAGTCATGATCGCAACTGGGTATTATAAAGATCTGACATCTGTATTTTGGTATTTTAGTGACGACATTACAAAACACTCGTAAGTGATATTACAGTTTTTATTTTTTTCCTGTCTGCCCCTTCTGACAAGGACATTGTCTTTCACTTCTGTTGGTTGAAACCATAGGTCTGGGCAGATTGCTAACCCCATAGTAGTGGAGGAGAGCAAAGATGTTTCATGCTTTTCAATAACACCTAATGATGACGTTTATACTGTGGTCTAAGGTTTATAAGCCTCCATACATAATACATCACATTTGACTCTTAGAACAACTATGTGAAGTCAATAGCCAAGTTTTATTATTTCTGTTAGGAAGATGAAGAGCCTGAGGCTAAGGGAAGTTAAAAGACTTGTCCTTCCTAACACAACTGTTACGTGTGAGGTCAGGATTCAAACACATCTCTTTTGACTTTGAATCCAATTTCCTCTTGTACCTCTCACTACCTGTGCAGTAGAACTAGCGAAACTATATATTTATGCTGATGCTATATTTTTGTTGAAAGAAAATTCCTGCTTCATTTTAAATTGTTGTAGAGGACCCATCATGGCACCATGAAATAGCATAACTTAATATTAACCTAGATTCCTCAAAGATTTTATTAATGCTGCTTTCAACAGTGCTAAAGCTGTACTCACAGGCACTAGGAGAATCTGTCTCAGAAGCTATTTGAAGAAAGGATGTTTTGGTGAGGATAGGTAACATTTAAACTTCTCCAATTTAACTCCTGAAAGAAGAGGAAAATCATTCCTACTATGATTATGTTCTTTTGAAAAGCAAAACATATTTAAATTCAATTCTGAAAGACTTTGCAACTCATGATTTGGAAGGAGAGCACCTGTTTAACAAGAAGTAAAGGGATATTCAAGAGACAATATTGTTGTTTGTCCTTCATTCTTGAAGAGGACCATGACATGAGTTGCCATGACTTGCAAGTGAATTGGATTTAAGTGAGGGAGGGCTGTTTAAAGACACCACCCCATGACTGGGGATGGCCTCCTCAAGAGACAATACATATTTAAAGAATACTAATGCAAGAGGATAACAAACACTGTTGGGAGCCATCTATGTTCAGAACACTGAATTTGGCCCTACAGGACAGGAAGACATTGGAATTAGGAGACACATTGTTCTTAGGCAGCTAATGTTTTAGTTCAAGGGGAAAAAAATAAATACTCAGCTTTGGACTCTCTGAAGATTTCAGAATGAATGTTCCTGATATTCCACATAACAGACAAAGGAAATGTTATTGAGCTTTAGAAGGTGAAAACTTGGAGTGTTTACTTTGCTGAGTAATTTCTTCTGCTATCTATATTTTTCCCCTTCAAAATGTTGCTAAAATAGTGATTGCATACAAAAGTACATATCATTGAGAAATAAGTAACAAGTAAAATGAAGAAAATTAAGTAAAGACTTAAATTTTCATACAGAAATTAAATATCATTGTGTATGTGTGAGGAAGGGAAGTGTCATAAAGATCTTTTAGAAGATATTCAAGATCACATCAATGAAATACAGGTCATTTGGGTGTAGGATTGAGAATGGCCTAGATCTTATTTTAGTGGTCAGCAATTTCTCTACTGTGTGAGATTAGGAGAAAAAAAGAGTACTCAATGGAGATTATGCATTTTACTTTAAATTGTATACCAGTTAAAAGAAAGGTAAGAAAAAAAATCTTTGAGATCACAGATTAAAGTTTTTAAAATGTCTGAGAAACATTTCCATGCTTGTCATGTAACTTGGTTGCATGTAAAGGATACTGGATCTAAAATCAGAGAGAGGATTCGAATCTACCTACTACCTCTTACTATGGCATTTACTACATGTGTGACCTTGGGCAAGTAATCTAACTTCCAGTTCCCCGTTCCTTATGTATAAAATGAAGGGATTAGTGGCTATGCAGGGCTCCTTAAACTTTTTTCCACTGGTCACCCTTTTAGCTCTTCTTAAACCATAGGTAGTGACCCAACAGTTTAAGAAGCACTGAATAGTCCCCTTTAAGCTCTATATCTGTGTGCTGAAGAGGCTTTTTTATCATAAAAATTAAACTGCAAAATATATGTCTATACTGATAACTTAAACATAAATTAATTCCTTTATATCCAAGTCAAATAAACATTATAGTTAATTGTCCATGAAGTGGGATTAAAATGAAGCAAAGCAATTCATATAGACATTATTATGAATACATCATTGTTGGTGTTCTAATAGAGCATATAACATTGCTTTAATATAAAGCTATTATGACTAATAAGAAAACAGAAAAATATTGCTAACTATTCAACTTATTTTATACTTTGTTTAGATTATATTATATATCTGGGGATGCTTTTCTCAACCATTATGATCTAAAAACAATAACAATGACAACAGTGATAACAGGTGCTGCTCTCAGAATGGCAGTGCATTTCACTCAAAGAAATGATTACAGATATAGTTTATGCTAAAGAATATTTGGAATAAGTAAAAAATAAAATTTTAATGTAATTTAACTTTGGAAAATTCAGTAATGATTTTTAGAAGTTATTGAATAACTTAAAAATTGAAGGATAGTTTCTAGAAAATGCAAATCCCCTACCCAATGTCTATATTCTAAGATTGTCTTTCCAATAGAAGCATCAACATGATTCTCCATTCACACAGATCTTTCTCTCAGGCCAGGGGTCTATAGCAGTCCCCAGAAAAATTTTGTCAAGTCCAAATTATTGAGAGATGGTGTAGGCCAAAATGGCGGTTGGAAAGCAGGGACTTGAGTGAGCTCCCCCACCCCAGGTCCCTCCAAACACCTATAAAAATGGCTCTAAACAAATTCTAGAGCTGCAAAACCCATGGAATAGCAGAGGGAAGCAGGGCTCCAGCCCAGGATAGCCTAGATGGTTGCTGGGTAAAGTCTATCACACGAAGCTGGGAGGGGAGTGGGGCAGAGCCCAGCATGGGCTATGCCTGGAACAACCAGACCGGGAGCCAGGCAGAACAGGCCCTAGCACCCTGAATCGGTGAGCTGTGGCAGTTACCAGACTTCTTAACCCACAAACACCAAAGACAACAGAGAAGGTTAGTGGGAAAATCTCCAGGGACAGAGTGAAAGGAGTTCCTGGTTTGGCCACCACCCTGGGGGTGGCGGAGGTGGTGAAGCTCTGAGGACAGAACTACAGCTGCAGTTGCTTCTGGCCCCAGGCCCACCTGGTGGGAGGAATTAAGTGGCAGATCAGAGCAGGAGTACAGAGCCTGCTTAAGATCTGAGTTGCAGTCTGGGTTAGCAGTTCTTGGGGGAGGAGGAGCGCTGGTGTGGCAGGGCTTGCTGTGTAGAAATAGCTCTGAAAGCAACAGCGCAAACTCTCAAGCTTGGGACAAAGTACTCTCAACTCTAAAAGCAGTCATACCTGAAGAAGAACTCAAGGATCAAGTAGTTGACTGGGAACATGGCCTGGAAGCGAAAACGGACTCAGATTCAGACTCAGACTTTGGAATCTTTTTTTTGGTGACAAAGAAGACCAAAACATACAGCCAGAAGAAGTCAACAAAATCAAAGAACCTACATCAAAAGCCTCCAAGAAAAATGTGAACTGGCCCCGAAGAGCTCAAAAAGGATTTGGAAAAGCAAGTTAGAGAAGTAGAGGAAAAATTGGGAAGAGAAATGAGAAGGATGCGAGAAAACCATGAAAAACAAGTCAATGACTTGTTTTCAAAGGAGACCCAAAAAATACTGAAGAAAATAACACCTTAAAAATAGACTAACTCAAATGGCAAAAGAGCTCCAAAAAGTCAATGAGGAGAAAACTGCCTTGAAAGGCAGAATTAGCCAAATGGAAAAGGAGGTCCAAAAGTCCACTGAAGAAAATACTACCTTAAAAATTAGGCTGGAGCAAGTGGGAGCTAGTGACTTTATGAGAAATCAAGATATTATAGAACAGAACCAAAGGAATGAAAAAATGGAAGACGATGTGAAATATCTCATTGGAAAAACCACTGACTTGGAAAATAGATCCAGGAGAGATAATTTAAAAATTATTGGACTACCTGAGAGATGGTGTAAGTGGAAGACTCTAGGAATTTGGAGTGACTGAGGTCTTCAGTCAAATTCCCTCAGCAGCTACAATTGACTGGACCATATGCCCATCACTGAGCTAGAAATGTTCTCAGGAATTTAGTTGTGTAGTCCATGCTTCTAGGCACAACTCTAGTAAGCGGGTTAGGAAACTTATGCCAGTCCCTCTTTCCTTTTTAAAATCAAATTTTATTTTTTCAATTGTCAGGCATTTATTTTTTTTCTCCCTTTCTTTCAAATGCCTACTGTCATCTGGAAGAAAAAAAAAAAACAAAATTCTTATAAAAAATATGTATACTTAGTCAACTACCCTTTATTTAGCACCTCCTACAGGATAGGCCCTTTGTTAAGCCCTGAAAATACCAAGAACGGCAAAAAACAGACAGGCCCCGCTTTCAAGTAGCTCACAGTCCAAATAAACAAAATAAATGCCTATATTGGTCTTGTCCACTCAACTTAAACCCATATTTGTTCCATAACAGAAGTTCCTAACTAAATGAACTCTTTGAGCTTATCCTTAATTGCATCATCTAATACAGATGAAGTAGAATTGTATATTTCAACCATCTATTGACTTAGAAAAATACATATTAATCTTATCTATGTTATTTTGTATTTTTATTTTGTCAGTTATATCCCAATTATATTTTAATCTGCTTGTGTTGTACTCTGCAGTATAGTGATCCACTGGACCCACAGGCAACATTTTTAACACCTCTTTCGTCTTGGTGACATGCCCCATTGCAACTTCAGAGAATCCATCATGACTTTTGGTATATGTTTCCACTGGGCAACTTTATATTCTCTGTAAAGGACATTGGGTAGGGAGCTTTAGCTCCCCAGTACTAGTTGAGTGATGTGATTTGGGCACAGCATTAGCTTCTCATTGCCTCATTTGTTTCATAGATAAAATAGAATTTTATTTGAAAGTTAAAATTAGATCATGAAATTCAATGTGTTATAGAGGATAACAATCTGGTCATAGAGTTAGTGAGACTCACAAGTTCAAGTTCTGTGTTTTTCTCTAATCCTATAACTTATAACTGACTTGCCAATATGTACATGTGGAGGGAGATTCCACATCAGGAGTTCTTTATGCCGAGGATCACAGGTCTGTATGTCCTCCATGAGACTCTCCCCTAAAACTAATATATAAATACAGCTTGTTTGGTAAAGAGGGTTATACAATAAGGAGGCATTATTATTTTTATGGCACAGATGAATTAGATTATTATCAGATAAGTTCTCTTATTAAAATTGAAATCTGCTGGTGATTTGGTAGGTACTTGGTGATAATGTTTTCTGAATTGTAAACATTCACTGATTGGTCCCCAGTGTCATAATCTGCCCATATAATGCCCAGTTCGCTATTTAGTCACCAAGCTGGTAAATTATCTGTATTTACTTTCTTTGTTTTAATTTCTGTCAGGAACACATGTGTTTACTTTTCAAATGCTAATGCAAATTTTTAAAATTTCTATCAATAAGTTTCACTGGATAATTTGATTAACTTGTAAGTTCTAGGATGACTAGAAGCTATAAAAATCGTATCAGTGCCACAGGCAAGAATAGAATGACGAAGAAAAATGTTATCTCTTAGAGGGAAGAGGATGTTCTATTTTGTATTCCTGAAACCTAGAATGGTCTTACATATAGTATATACTTAGTAAATCCTTGTTGGATTAGATTGACTTGAGCCTCATTTTCCCAGCTTAAAAAAAAAGAACATTTTTTGAACTTATGATCCTATGTAGATCCCAGGATTAAAGACGCAGAGTTGCATGATATCTCTTCAAGTCCTTTATCTTGCAGAAAAGGAAACTGAGATCAAGGGAGGTAAATAATAAAATTAATCCACAAGCATTTATTATTTACTATATGCCAGGAATTTTGCTAATACAATAAAAAAATAAACAGTCTTGGCCCTCAGGTAGCTTTAATTCTAATGTTATTGGCAGCGTGTACATAAGTACATAGTATACATAGAAAATAGAAAAACAAAATAAGTACATAGTATACATAGAAAATAGAAAAACAAAAATTGAAATAGGAAAGAGATAAACCCGTGGCACTGATACTATTGTTCCAGATTCTAGTCATCTAAGACCATAGCACTTACGATTTGATCAAATAAATTATCCAGTGAAACTAAATGATAGAAATATCATAAAATTATTTGCATTAATATTTTAAAAATAAACCCATTGCTTTCTGAAAGTAAAACAGAGACAGTAAGAAAATAAAGACAATTTATAAGGTTAGACTGGAAGGCACTAGCAGCTGGAGGACTGGGCAAGACTACTTGCAAGAAAGGGTATATCTGCTGAGTCTTGAAAGAAACCAAGGATTATAAGAGGTGAAGATGTAGAAGAAGAACATTCTAGGGCTGGGAGATGACTAGTACATGTTTTTCTTCTGTTACTTCTCCAGTGCTTCTTATTCAGGGCTCTTTGAATCCCTGAGGTTTGGGTTGTCTGTAGCAGCTTTAAGATCATTTAAACAGTAGAAGGTCTTATACAAGACTTTAAAGTCCTTACCATCAAGAGGTAGTATGCCATATGAGTAACATCTGTCCCATTCTAGACTGGAGCAGTTTTCTCTGTAAAGGTACTAAAACTGTCCTCAAGACTCAGTTAATCCAGAGAAAGGGTTAGAGTGGGGTTGTGTGTATGGAAACTATTGATATAGCTTTCTTGTGGCTTAAGAACAAAAGCTATTGTATCAGAAATCAGAATCTCCTCTCTCAGATTACACCCCTGTTTCTGAGCTTCTTCTGTGCCAACTTGAAACCATGCAATATCCTTGCTGAATATCCTTTTTATGCTATGGCTAAATAAACTTTTGTTGTTTTGTTGTTAATTGTTGTATGAATATCTCCTTTCATTAGAATCCTGAATCTGAACCACCAGCCTTTCATATAACAGAAGGGGATAATGGATGAAGTATCACAGAATTACAGAATTACAGAGAAAGCCATGCATTCCAATCTGTAACTGAACAGGAATCACTTTTACAAAATCTCCAACATGTATTCTATCACTCTCCCCTTGAAGATTTCTAGTGAATGGTAGCCTATAATTACCCCAAATGGGCATTTTATTTTATTTGGGGGACCTTACAGTTTTAGGAATAAACTCTTTACATCAAATTTAAAGCTACCTCTTTGAAATTTGCATTCATTACTGCTACCTCCACCCATCCCCCACCTCCATCTGGGGCAAACCATAATAAGTCTAATTCCTATTACATATGAAAGACTTTGAAATTCTTTAAAAGATAGTTATCATATTCCCATTAATTCTTCCCTTCTCTAGGCTAAAATATGCCCATTTTCTTCATCTAATCTTTATATAGAATGGTCTCCAAGCTTCTTTACCATCCTATGTAAAAGGGCACAAAAATTAAATCTTATTTATACTTTAATCAATGGCTTTAGATCCTAAACCATCAGTGTGGAGTGCTCCTTTGTGTGGAAATTCCCTTCAGGAATTTAGATAAGCAACCCTTTTTTAAGATGTTGTCTGAGGGGTTAAAAGCAAAAAAAAGTACTTGTACACACAACTAATAAGAGAGAAAGGCAGGATTTGAACCCCTGTTTTCTTAACTTCAAGACCAGTTCTCCTATTATGCCATCTTGACTCTCAACTATTATGATTTTATATTCTGGCGGGTGCTGGAATTATCCAGGGGAGCAGTTGTAGCCTTGGATGCAATTGGTGGGCATTGAATAAAAATAAGGGGGCAGTTGAAGCATAAGGAAAGAAGAGAAGAACATTTTGAAAAACTTCATATGTTTTATCTATTGTGTAACAGAGATAAAGTCATAGTGATTATATTATTTTTCCGAATAAACACACAAAATGCAAGCTATAACTGATCGGTGGTCAAGTCTGCAGACAGGTCTTAACAAGCAAGTGTTGGCAAGAAAGCATGTTGCACATTGTTGAGAAGTCCAGAATGCATTGGCAGGAATATGTGCATGTAATGATTTGTTTACACTACAATACTGCACAGTTACATGACACAATATTTTGTCATCAAAATTTCAATGCAAGAAAACCCTCCACAAATTTACAATAAATTATTAATTTTAAGATGTGCCATTTAAATGCACATTCACATATGCACACATACAATATAATATAATATAATATAATATAATATAATATAATATAATATAATATAATATAATATAATATAATATAATATAATATAATATAATATAATATAATATAATATAATATAATATAATATAATATAATATAATATAATATA
>CM053625.1:200920078-200987348 GCA_028646595.1 Phalanger gymnotis
TTCCAGGGTGCCGAGTGATTTCTTTTTTTTGAAAAGGGGGCAGTAGGCCAAATAAGTTTGGGAACCTCTATACTATACCTTTGAAGATCTGAAATCTAAAGTACCTTACTAGAAATGTTTTTTTTTTAATATAGAGAGTTTAATTATCAAAAATGCATTCTAAAACACAAGTTTAAAAAAAATTATTTGCAGATTGAAACTTCCTAGTTTTCCATGAAATACATATTAAAGGGTATAGGTATTTTAGAGATGTTTACACCTGGGTGATAATGTAATTAAGTAGTAAATGCCATAAGGGAGAGAAGACAAATTAGCAATATAATAGTTTTCCTTTAAAAATTTCTTTTTTTGGCTCCATGATGCTTTCTGACTAAGTTATACAACAATAAATTCCAATGTGGAGAAAGCACTTTACACTGGGGTATCACGAAACAATGCAACAATGCAATCATGGAATAGTAGATTTCAGATATTTCTGAAGCACATATGATTGTAAGAAAAAGAAACTTCATACAATAGCCAATATTTTTTGGGGAAAATACCAGGTCATTGCTTCATTCTAAGAAATTCCCTAGAATTGATGGTGTATCCCTAAAAGGGAAAAGGACCAATTTGTTTTCCAGAACTTTTGAATAAATTACTCATTGACTTCAGGCCTGCCAAGTACATGGTAGGAGTGAAATTCAGATCTCCTTCTTGCTTTATTTCTCTAGTTCTGCATCCGGCATCATAACATAGATGGAAAAATCAATTAAAGTGGCACATTTGCAGAAGGTTAAATCTAACATGACTCAGTCCCATGTGATAGTAAAACAATATAGAGGAAAACAAGCAAACACCATCTTTCATTCTAAAATAATATTTAAACCATGAATTTCCCTACCTCTGCCCCTCAGAACTTACATGTGCTACCCTACCCTGGTATGCGTGTGTGTGCATGTGCGTGTGTGCATGTGTGTGTGTGTGTGCTCATGTGAGTGTGTATGCCCTCACAGGACTGAAAACTTTCTGTAATCATTCAGATAATCCATGTGTAGGCTTGATTTCTGCCTTAGAATTAAGAATAACCCTCAAACATTGTCTCTTTGTGTGTTATGAGCCCAACTCATGCTATTGCTCTTTAAATTTGCTTCTTAAAGAACATATACAGTTATTCCTTCCACATTGTGAGGGTTAGGGGCATGGTGTCCCCACGATCTGAAAAATTAATGTAAAATTTTTTGTCCTTCCCTTTGTACCAAATGCAAGTGGGGACATTCTTTATAATTTATAGTCTTAGAAGTTTCCAAGAACATTGATAGATGTGTTGGTAGACAAAATGGGCTCTTAGCACTTGGTTCAACCAAGTGCCCTTGAAGAATTTGGCCTTTGTTTCCTTGATTAGATTTGGGAGTCCTTGGTGGCTTCCTTGCCTCAGGGGAGGGCCTAGTTTACACATAAGTTTGAGAATCAGAGGCTTTTAGACTATGTGGGTTCAAGTCACCTCTTTGTGACGATTCTAGGTCATGTGGGTGAGTTGCATGTGTAACTCACCTTTGACCCAGAAAAAGATGTAAAACCAGGGGGTGCCTTTCTCTTTTCCAGAGCTCTTACCCACAGCCATGGTGGCACACGTGACTCTGGGCCAGCCCTTGTTATGAGCTCCCAGGCTGAACCTAGATGTTGGTAACTATGAATTGTATTTGGTCTGTCTGTTGATGTTTATAATTTGTTTGTATTTTGCTCTGAAGTTTGGGGTGATGGCTTTTTCCCCTGAACTAAGTGAATGATATCTGTATGTTGGATTAAAGTAAACTTGTCAACCCCTTAATGTTGCTTTCCTTAGTAAAGCAGATCAAAAGAACCTGAGATTTTGCAATGTGCTGGTAGCATGCTTGTTGTTGGGCTTGTGTTGGTCTCTTTACCCCCACAACAGCTGCAAGCCAGATTGTTGAAACAATAGATTAAGTTACATATCTAGGGTCACACAGTCAGTATGTGTCAGAGGTGAGACTTGACCTCAAGTCGTGGCTTCAAGACTGAATCTCTCCATCCACCATATAATACTACCTCTTGCCAGATTTGCAGAAAGATAGTCAAATTACTAAGTAAGTATTTGTATGGATATTTTTTGTGCTATTTTAATGAGGAGTCAAGCAAACAATTGAAAACCAGGGATTTGTTTTCAAAATTAATTTTGAAGGTATGCAGCAGCATAAATAAACCAACTTTCTTTACCTTCTCTGCTTATGGTATAAACTCAGTGCTCCAGGTAATTCTCTAAGACTTCCTATAGGCAGTACTGTACAATAGTTAACATTCATACAGATGCTCTGGAGGAACCACAGAATCCTAAAGTACCTTCTGAATTATTAAATAAAGATGAAGTATTATTCATCGTGGATGTTTTATTTTTTATTCTGATTCTTCAAAAATTGTTTTTTTTTTTTAACAAAGTGAATGCTATATTTATTACTTTGGTAGTTCCTTTAATCTTATGGATGTGACTATTCATTCTAAAAAGCCAATCACAACCTAGTCATTCCTTCTCATTACATATGACTCTAGGCTGTATTTTCCCAAAACTCTTCCATTAGAGGAACTATCCAACCTATATCAAAGATCCTAAGCCAAAGACAAAAACATGAATGTTATTGAAAATTCTAATAGTCTATGTTAAATCCATGGGATTTGTCTTACCTTATACCTTTCGATCACCAAATTGAACCTACCTAGAGCAAGGTATGAGGAACCTGTGGCATCAAGGCCACATGTAGCCTAGGTTTTTAAGTGCAGCCTTTTGATTGAATCCAAATTTTGCAGAACAAATCCTTTTATTTTTACTAATATATTTTTGTTCATCTTTTACATTTTTATTTTATTTTTAAAATGAATATATTTAAAATACCAAAGAATAAATTTCAATGAAATAATTCTTCCAGATTGACCAGCACAATTAGAACATTAGTAAGCCATAAATGCTAAACTGATGGCTGCTATGTTCGTTATTTAGTTCTAACTTCCCCTGCCTGACTGGCACCACTACCACACAAGGCTGGTTGGCAGGAATTTATGGGGGTTGAGTATGCCACTTTGTTATCAGCTTTTGACATTAGTGCACTGTGCTTCTGTTTAAAGTGGAATTTGTGAGTAGTTGCATAGCTTGATAGTATTTTTTAATTCTACCTGCTTAACAGCCCATCAAGCCAAAGAAGGCCAAGAGAATGATGAAGGAAGGAAACAGATTTTTTAATGAGTATTGGGAATTGCAATATTATCTTCTTTCTGCAAAAATAAGATGATTTGCTTGCTTTGGGATACTACATTATCAACATTAAAGAAATTCAACTCATCAGCATTATAACACTCATAAGGACCACAAATATTTTAAATTAGAGGGAGAGGCATGAAAAGTTGCTTTGCAGAACTTAACAGATGAAAAGTAAAAGCAAAGACAATTCTTTCAAGCAGCAATAAGACATGAAAATAATGCCACTGAAGCAATAAAGTATCTTATGTATTTAAGAAAAAAGAGAAGCTGTTCAGTGATGTAGAAATTGTGAAAGAATGCATTGTCAAAGTTATAAGATGCTTAGACTCCAATAACATTTCAAAGTAAAACAACTGGTTCTTCAACTTAACAGAACAACTTCATGCAATACTTCAGAAGGAAAGTACATATTATTCAATTGCTTTGGATGAATCGGCTGATACTACTGATTTGGCACAGGTTTTATATTTCATTTGAGTCATAAGAGAAGATTTTCTTTGCTACAAAGTTACTCTCTTTGGGCACTCTTGTGAATAAGAGGAACAGCTATCTTCAACAAATTTAAAAATAAATGTCTTGAAGTGGTGCTGAATTTAGTAAATTTAGTGAGTGTATGTACAGATGGTGCACCTTCCATGACAGGAAAACGTGAAGACTCTATTGCACAGATAAAAAAAAGTATTAACAAATCCAGATGCTCTCATTTCTTTTCATTGTATCTTGCATCAGCAAAATATCTGTGCTAAAGCTACTATTTTAAGTGACACTTTGCAACAAGTCATAAGTATTGTTAACTATATTCATGCAAATACAACATGGCATTGTCAATTTTGTAAAATGCTAAAGTTGGGCGATGAGGTATTCAGTGTGGATTTGCTGTGTCATTCCAAAGTGTGTTGGCCATCGCAGGGACAGGTGTTAGCAAAATTTTATCTCTGTAAGAACAGATAATTAAATTTTATGAAGAACAGAATCAGCAATGTGAAGTACTGAAAGAAGATTTCTATAAGAATGCTGCATTTCTGTGTGACATCATGTCAAATCAAAATGACCTGAATATTTCTTTGCAAGGTGAAACTAAGTCTATATAGGATATATGCCCCTCCACCGCAAATCCAAGCATTTTGAAAAAAGCTTTCTTATTTTCAAAACACTTCTTTTTAAAAGGAAACTTTCAATGAACATTTTCCCCAGTTAGCAAAGATCACTGATGAGCAGGATGATATATAAGAATCATTTGAACAGTTGTTGTAGACCTATTAATTGGAGAATGCAATCAATGGTTTGCTGACTTTGAGAATCATGACATCACATTCAAATTAGCATTTCAGCCTCACTTAGTTGATATCACCAAGACACTAAAGAACTGTGGATGGAATTGATTGAGCTCTCAGTAGATGGCATTTTAAAGTCATTGTTTGAAGCTAAGAAGGATCCAATTGACATCTGGGAAAATGCAGTAGAATACCCGTGCCTTCACAAACACGTTGAAAAAATGTTTTCTTGCTTTTCAGCCACTTATTGCTGCAAATCTACATTCCCCTACTTAACCCAAATCAAGACACCTTAAGTTCACAAATGACTTATACCTATCTAGAGGATCAAGTAAAATTGTGGACCTCCATGCTGCAACCAAATATTCAAATGCTTTCCAACAAAAAAACAGATACAACAAAGTCATTAAAAGGTTGGTTAACTTTGAAATTAACAAATAGTTTTCATTTTTGCAATTATTAGGTACATAGTAATTAGAATTTTACCAAATAATGTACATTTTAAAGTATATCTAATTGAAGTTTCTTGAATGTGGCCTTATTTGATTACAGATAAATATTAATGCAGCCTATGAAAAGGTTCCCTACCCCTGACCTAGGGTATTAAGGCTAATGGACAATAGCTATGAAATTATCATATTCACTATTGATATTGAAATAACAGAACTGACAGGGAACTTTTATTTTAATACATGTTATGAACCACTCCTGAAATCTTAATTAAAAATTAATGCTATGGCTAACTTGTTGACAACTGAAAATGTAAATGCACTAAATAATAATTTCATTTGTCTAAAGGTTATTTGGAAATAAGTTTTTAGTTATTTATTTTTTGAATGTTATACTCATGAATTTTTTTTCAAACATTTTCTGCCCTTTCACAGATGTATCCTCCTAATTGGTTTAAGAAGATTAATTAATAGTACATTCCTTACTCTGAAAGCCATCTGATTTAGACTTTTTAATATTTGATAATTACTGATGACCATTTTCCCATCGCATTGTATTTGATGTCACAATGACAATTTGGTAGGGCAACTGTTAGAATGGTTTAACAGTAATGTTAACTATGGTTATTAAATTATCTGTCAGCATAATTATAAAGATCATTAATTGTTTTACAAACTAAGTTTTTTCAAAAGCGACATGAGTGATATTTAAAAGTTTAGCAAATCTCAAACACAACTGAAATATGACATAAATAAGAAGCATATAATTATATCTATCACTTGACACAAGTACCAAATCAACTAGATAAAACTACCACTATGAAGACAGTTGGCATCATTATAGGTCTAAATTAGACAGAAAAAAATTAGCAAATATATTTTCTCAAATTCCCTAACCATCATCTCTGATCCCTTTTCTATGTTTGCTGAGTGATTTTTCAGTGTTGTCTGATTCTTTGTGACTCCCTTTGGGGTTTTCTTGGCAAAGATACTGAAGTGGTTTTCCTTTTCCTTCTCCAGTTCATTATATAGATGAGGAAACTGAGATAAACAGGGTAATATGGCTTACCCAGGGTCACATAGTTAATAAGTGTCCAAGACTGGATTTGAACCCATAGACTCCAGGCTGGCACTCTATTCACTGTGCCATCTAACTCCCCCCTTTTCTATTTGAGAGACTTTCAAATACTTGACCACAGATATGTCACCCTTCCATTTTCTCTTCCTTTGGCTAAAATTTCGATTTTTTTTAAAGTGACCTTCATACGTCAAATATTCAAAGATCATTGCCATCTTGGTTGTCCTCATCTGGATGCTTCCTTGCTGATTAATATCCCTAAAATTTGGCACCCAGAACTGATACTCTAGATATGGTCTGACTGGGAAAGAATAAAGAGGAACTATTATATCCTTTCTTCTGGAACTGTGCCTCTCAAATTAGTTCAAGGACATATCACTTTTTTGGAAGCTGCTACATAACACCACTAGCTCATATTGAGAATGAAGTCCACTAAAATCCACAGATCTTTTTTTTTCCCAACAAACTACTTTCTAAGCATGACTACTTTCTTTTATACTTGTTCATTCAGTTTATTTAGTTTAACCTTAATATGCAATTTTAAATTCACCCTAAAAGAATTTCATCCTAATATTACAATCCGATGCTCTAACCCGTCAAGACATTTTTAGATCCCAATTCTGTCATCTAGCATCACAACTATTCCTACTGGATTTGTGTTCCCTGCAAGTTTGATATCTATCCTATTGATTGAATTGTCACTGTTAAAAATATTTAAAAGGACAGGGTCAAACAGAGATCCCTGGGGCACTCCACTGGTGACTTCCTGCTAAATTGACATAGAATCATCAGCAATTATTCTTTGAGAATAGTTCTCATCTGCTTCAGAATCCTTCTAATTTACTATTATCTGATCTACCTCTCTCCATCTTGTCTTGCAAGAGCAGTATGAACTTTTCTATCAAATATTTTTGCCAAAATGAATAAAAGAGCATTTTCTAAGCACCTACAAAGCACTGTGCTAAGTTCTGTGGATACAAATAGAAACATGGAGACAATATTTTCTCTCCAAAGCCTCATGTTCAAACGGGGCTGACAATACCTGTTAATTAATCAAACAACCACCATTTATTAAGAGCCTACTATTTGCCAGGCACTGTGCTAGATTTCAGCTGCAAAGTCAGATGGAAAGGTTTCATAGTCTTTACAGTACAATGGAAAAGTTGGTGGCCATGTACTTTCTTTAATGCCCTTTCCACTGATAAAAGCACATCTGTTTCTAATGTAGAAACTTTTGATCTGCCGAGAACTATGATGACAAGAACATTCTTTTTTGGGTTGTCAGAAGGTGTGATGATCGAAGGGGTGCAGGCTTTAGATCCTGAATAAACAGTTGCTCCTTCATTTCTCCATGAGGTTTCTTTTCCCAAAATGATGGGTTTGGAGGTTAAAGAGGAAGAAGGTCTGGCAATCTAAGGTCACTGCCACTCCCAAGGCTCTTGTTCTTACCTACCTGCCAGTGGCAGTTGATCAGTGATTAATATTAGTGGTGGCAAGGAATGTGGCCCCTTCTCTAGAGGGATGACTTCACTCTGTGATGGCTGTGGGGTCCACGCTACATGTAGGGCTAGTGGTTCTTTTCCCTTTCTTTGTATCTCTAGCACTTAGCACAGTAGCAGGCATATAGCAGGCTCTTAATAAATGCTCATTGACTGAGTGACTTCTGGTCTCAAAGGGAGGGTCTACACATATCAGGGTTATTGGGTTCAGTTAAGTTATATTTAGAGCATTTTTCTAATCTTCCAGTTCAGTAAAAGTATCAAAAAAAGATAAAATGACACATTCTTGATGAACTCATGTTAGTTTTTTTATAATCACTGCTTCCTCAAAGAGACACACATGAATGAAAGTAAGAGACTGGAGCAAAATCTATTATGCTTCAGCCAGAAAAAGGCAATAGTAGAAATCCTGATCTCAGACAAAGCAAAAATGAAAACAGACCAAATTAAAAGAGATAAGGAAGGAAACTACATCATGCTAAAAGATACCATAGACAATACAGTAATATTGATAATAAACATATATCCACCAAGTGGAATATCATCCAAGTTCTTAAAAGAGAAGTTAAATGAATTACAGGTCCATGACCAAACAAGAGACTGAGAGCATTGTGAAATGTAAAATTGATAATTTTGATTATATTAAATTAAAAAGCTTTTGCACAAACAAAACCAATGCAACCAAAATTAGAAGGAAAGCAGAAAGCTGAGAAACTATTTACAGCATCTCTGATAAAGGCCTCATTTCTCAAATATCTAGAGAATTGAACCAAATTTATAAGAATACAAGCCATTCCCCAATTGATAAATGGTTAAAGGATATTTAAAGGCAGTTTTAAGAAGAAGAAATTAAAGCAATCTATAGGTATATGAAGATATACTCTAAATCACTTTTGATTAGAGAAATGCAAATTAAAACAACTCTGAGGTACCTCCTCATACCTATTAGATTGGCTAATATGACAAAAGAGGAAAATGCTAAATGTTGGAGAGGATGTGGGAAAATTGGGACACTACCACACTGTTGGTAAAGTTGTGAACTGATCCAACCATTATGGAGAGCAATTTGAAACTGTGTCCAAAGGGCAACCAAACTGTGCTTACCCTTTGATCCAGCAATACCATTACTAAGTCTATATCCCAAAGAGATTATAAAAAGGGAGAAAGGACCTACATGGGCAAAAATATTTGTAGAAGCCCTTTTTGTGGTGGCAAATGATTGGAAATTGGGGGGATGCCCATTAATTGGGGAATGGCTGAACAAGCCATGGTCTATGAATGTAATGGAATACTACTGTGCAATAAAGAATGACGACAATGCAGATTTCAGAAAAAGCTGGAAAGATTTGTATGAACTGATGCAAGTGAAATGAGTAGAACCAGGAAAACATTATACACAGTATCAGCAACACTGAATGACAATCAACTGTGGATGACTCAGCTCTTAGCAACACAATGATCTAAGACAAGTACAAAGGACTCATGAAGGAAAATGCTATCAGTATCCACATAAAGAACCAATTGCCTTTGAATACAGATTGAAGCATACTTTTTCATTTTATTCTTTCATGTGGTTTTTCTTCCTTTTTATTTGTTTCTTCCCTTCACAGCTGTGACTAATATGGAAATATGTTTTACATGATAGCACATGTACAACCTATATCAAATTGCCTACCATTTTAGGAAGAGGAGAGGGGAAGAAGGGAGGGAAAATGTTTGGAAGTCAAAATCCTGTAAAAATGAAAGCTAAAAATTGTCCTGACATGTAATTGGGAAAATACTATTAAAAAACAAACAAACAAAAATAATCACTGCTTCCTTTTCTAGAAGTTCACTAACCATCTCCTCAATGATACATTATGGAATTTCCCTAGTGATTTAAAAATCAAGCTGACTGATTATTTCCCTTCCTTTCCCTTTGGAGTATAATCAGAGGTCAGAATTAAGAATAAGGGAATGAAAGCACTTGATATAAGGTAAACCGAACAGAAATTAACCAGGATACATAGGACAAAGCCAAAATCAGAATCAGGCAAGGCAAGAAAGGAGCCTAGGCTGTAGAAGTAAAACATGATGATCGTTGACTTGACTCCTGATGTTAACAGGCCTTCTTATGCCTCAAGAAGCTTAGCAGCAGCATCTTTCCTGTATTATGTCTTAGCAGAGGCTACTTGCTTAAATCTATTTTATTAAAAGTAAACGGATGCTTCAAACAAGATTCATACCACCATAATGGTTATTAATTAGCTTTCAGAAACTTTTGCTTGTATTCACAGATAACCTTGATTTTAATACTATCTGGGCATATATATACTCATATATAAACTCATATCTAGTTTTAGGAGTAAATTATTTGTGAATAAATATGTCAATAAAATGTTTCAAAGTTGTTATAGGATTTAATGGAGTATTTTTGAATAATCAATGACATTTGAAGTTCTTGATTTTTTTTGGATAAAGTCAATCTCTAATTATGATTTATGTTTTTTTTCCTCTAATGTCTCTAGACAAAATAATACTCAAAATTTTGTATGACTATCACCAAAAAGCAATTTTTCCAGAAGTAAAGAAAATTGTTCTAGCACAGATTCAAAATGTATTGAAGGTTAAGAGTAACATGCTTTTTAGTATCTCTTTCATTTTTAAAGTTCTTAGGCACAAAGATCTGAATGGTCTAAATCACATTTATTTAGCCATATGATGCATTCAAGATCCCAAGTTGCTCCCTATTTTGAAAGTCCATCTTGGTAACTTCTATGGGATGCCAGAGATGCTATATAATTATGAATCATGGCCCACAATGATGTCAGAAGACTGAAAAACACAAAGGTTTCATTGGCTTCATGGAAGTGGTATAAAAGATATTATCCAAGACATCTTCACAACGAGAAAGGATTAGGGTTGAGTATGTATCAAAAGTGAAACCTAATATCCCAAGTGTTATACTGATATCCATGAAAAATGTAATAGAATAAGAATAAAGCTTCTTATATATTGAATGGCTCCAAATGCAATATTTATAGGGAAACACGGACAAAAATCCCAAAGGCATAGGTGAGTATTATTGTGTTGTGATATGCATTTGTGGAAGAAATCTCTCTGGGGAGATTATGAATTCTTTGAAAGAATGAACTGCTAATAAGACTAGGTATGTGATTATGTGCACAAAATGATCCATTTTTACTCTATAAAATTCATTGCTGATTAACTGGTTATTTAACATATTTATAATATTTAGTTTTTAGTAGCCAAATAATATGTTTGTAGGAATAATACTTTGGACTTAGTGGGTAATGTTGGCTAAGTCCCTTAAATTCACTCAAACTCAGCAAATACCTATAAAGTGGGGAAATTAATTTTTGTAACCCACATCTCACTGGGTTGTTCTGAAAAAATTCTTTCCAAACTTGAATATGCTATCTAAATTTGAGATTATTTTTATTTTAAAATGGAAAAGTGGCTACTTTTCTTTGCAATGTTCTCATTTCTATGTAAAAATAATTGGAAATTTAAAACCTATGCATATATGTTCATATGAATATATATAAAACATATCTCTTATTGAGGTATATCATTTTTTACCTGTGGGGCAAGAATTTAATCTTATGCAATTTCACGAGAAAATGTCCCTCAAGCAATAACAGTGGCTGGAGGACAAATTTCATTCTGTGCTCTAGTCTTACAGAGTACTGGGAGAGCATTAGCAAAAGCCTGAAACTCTAACCCTGTTCCCAAGAGGATGCCAATCACATCCATCGTGTAAGGTTGGTTATGGACTGCCTACTCTAGGAGCTTTGTAAAAGTGTTTATGAGTGAAAGGTAATGGAGTGGGGTTGATCCACAGAAAGGATTATTAGCCTCTGTCATTTTTAGCATCTTTGGCTCAGTTTGTGACTGTTCCAATCCGAACAATCCTGAAAAAGTATAAAAACTGATAACTTTTTATTTAATTTTCAAAATAGAATAAAAAAGACACTGAAATGGACTACTTACATTGTAAAATTTGAATCTTATTTTTTCTATATTTATTCATTGTCCATGAAACCATAATCAACATCTTGAGGAAAATAAAATCTACATTTGATCTCAAATCTCCTGATATCAAAAATGTTTTGGAACATTCTTTCCTTCTAAGTAAATAATATATTTAAGCCCTAAAAGAATATATGATTGCTAGAATTGACCACACAGAGAATATAGAGTGTACAACTATTTGATATGGACAGCAAAACTGGGGTGTGAAATAAATTTGTAGCACTTTTATATGAAGGTATTACTAAGACTTTTCACAGCTGCATAAACAATCAGAAGAAATGGATGAAGTCTACAATGGCACCCCATGACTAGGATACTAATATTGTATCTAATGTGACAAATCATTACTTGAGGTATGTCAGTCAGTTAATAAATATTTATTAAGCACATGCTATGTGCCAGGCAGTGTGTTAAGTGTTGTGGATATGAGAAGAATCAAAAGATATCCCCTGTTCTCAAGGAGCTTACAATATAATGGGAGAGACAAACAAACATCTACTAACAAGAAACATATAGAATAAATAAGAAGCAAAAAGAGAGGCAGGTACCAAAATTTAGAGGAGTTAGGAAAGGCTTCCTGTAGAAGATAGGGATTTTAGTTGTGACTTAAAGGAAGTCAGGGAAGCCAGTCGGGAGAGATGAGGACAGAAAGCATTCTAGGCATGTGGGCAGCCAAAGAAAATTCCCAGAGCCAAGAGATGGAGTATGTTGTCTGTGAAAAAGCAAGGAGGATCACTGGATGGAAAACATGTGGCTGGGATCAAGGTTTAAGAAAACTGAAAATGGTGAGGAACCCTGGTTATGAAGCATTTTGAATGTCAAACAGAGGATATTGTATTTGTATCTTGCAAGTGATAGGGAAACATTAGAGCTTGTTGAGTACAGAAATGACATGGTTGGACCTGGGCTTTACACAATATCATTTTGATGGCTCAGTGGAAGATGGATCATAGTGGGGAGAGACAAAGCAGTCAGACTCATTATCAGGTTATTGCAACAATCCAGGTTTGACATGACTAGGGACTTCAACAGAAAGAGTAAGAGAGTATCAGAAGAGAAAAGAGGATATATTGGAGAGACGTTGCAAAGCTGCAATCAGCAGGCCTTGGAAATGGATTGGATATGGGATTTGGGTTCAGGGTGATGAAAGATGGGGGTCAAAGAAGACCCCTAGGTTTCAAATTTGAGGGACTGAGAGAATGGTGTTGCCTCCTACAGTAAAATATAAGAATAAAATGCTTAAGCTACTTAGGTTTAAAATGCACATATATCCAGCCAGGCGAAGGTGGGGGGTGAGGGGCAGAGGGAGAAACCTCAAGAAAATACTTCCATTAACCTTTTTCCTCATTATAATTTTACTGCAACTTATCTCTGTTTAAAACTTAACATAAAAATTTCACAGAGGGAAAAAAAGAGGAATATGCTTATAAGTTTATTGGACAAGCTTTTGCAGGTTCCTTAACAACTTACAAAATGTCAGCATAAATGTTCAGTGAAATATAATACCATTTGTAGATTCTAACTAGCCACAGTGCTAATTAGACTGCAATATGCTGGACTTTAATTGTGTGGTTTGACTGATTTAATAAGGTTAACATCTGTCACTTTTCTCTAGATTTAGCATTAAGACCTTACACATCAGGATCTTAGCTTATAGTCGGTAATCCAAGTTAAATACCATTAAAAATATCTGTCCAGTCACTGTCACAGCTACATTTATTTAATTACTTAAAGAGAGGTCTTAGAACAATTTAAACTTTAAGTAAAATAATACATTAATTTGAATATTAATATATTAATGTAATTAATAAAACTCTGCTAAAGTTTTCTACTGAAACCTTGTCATGTTAAAGAGTTGACTGGTTTCTCAAATGCTATGCAGCAAATTAAGAGAGTTGGACTGCCTGGTCTTTGAGGTCTCTTCCAGCTCTAATTCTGTTATGTGATGCAACAGTCTCAGCAACTGCCTCATTGCCCGTACTAGAGACCGTTCCCATCCACTGTGGGTCCTCACTATTCTGATGATTTGTCTCCCTCAGGATATCATTTAAAGAAAGGCTTAGACATACTTCATTTCACTCTAGCCTCTGTCACATGATTTCCAATTGATTTGCCTCTTTACTTCCTTCCCTTCTATCCCCCTCCCCATTCCATCCAATTCTGGAACCATGAACCAGTATCAATTAACTCTTGCTCCAGAATGAGGCCAGTAAAGCCACTTTCAGTACCAAAAGCTGTCCCCTCCTGCCACCAATCCCCTATATATATATATGTACATATATATATATACACACATATGTACATATATATAGCATTTAGCACAATACCTGACATTAATTAATAATAATAATAGTTGACATTTATATAATACTTCCTATTTGCTAAGCAACATGTTAAGCACTTTATAATTATCTTATTTTATCCTCACAAAAACCCTGGGAAATAGATATTAGTATTATCCCCATTTTGAGGAAACTGAGGCAAATCAAAATTAAGCTACTTAACCATGGTCACACAGCTAGTTAGTGCTTAAATAAATAATTTTCTATTATTTATGTTCACCAAAATATCAGGTAAAGTTGCACATAAAATTAGTTTGTCATTTCATTAATAGAGAATAAATGTGTGTGTTGGTAAGCAAAATGGGCTCTTAGCACTTAGTTCAACCAAGTCCCCTTGAAGAGTTTGGCCTGTGTTTCCTTGATTAGATTTGGGTGTCCTTGATGCCTCTTTGCCTCAGGGGAGGGCCTAGTTTACACATGAGTTTGAGTGACACGTTTAGGACATCAGAGGCTTTTAGACCACATGGGTTCAAGTCATCTCTTTGTGACAATTCTAGGTCATGTGGGTGAGTAGCATGTGTGATTCACCCTTGACCCTGAAAAAGATATAAAACCAGGGATTGGCTTTTTCTTTTTAAGAGCTCTTACCCACAGCAGTGGTGGCGTGCATGACTCTGGGCCAGCCCTTGTTATGAGCTGCCAGGCTGAACCTAGATGTTGGTAACTATGAATTGTATTGAGTCTGTCTGTTGATGTTTGTAATTTGTTTGTATTTTGCTCTGAAGTTCAGGGTGCTGGCTTTTTCCCCTGAACTAAGTGAATGGTATTTGTACGCTGAATTAAAGTAAACTTGTCAACCCCTTAACATTGCTTTCCTTAGTGAAGCAGATAAAAAGAACCTGGGCATTTGCAGTGTGCTGGTAGTGTGCTTGTTGTTAGGTTTGTGTTGGTCTTTCAGCCCCACAACAGCTGCTAGCTGAATTGTTGAAACAACATCACCATCAATTTTCTCAAAAATGTGTGCACATATATGTTACATGTACATCCATATAAACATATATGTTTAAACATACATAACATATATATGTATAGATGCATGACATTATAGAGACATTCTCTACTCAAGTACTCAAGACATTCTTTGATTCCTCAGCAGGGCATAAATGTGACCTTAGGCCTCAGAGGTTATGGCATAATAATGTAAGCTTTGATATGTTCTACTAACAGGCTGCAAAGACTAGGTCTAAAGATAGTAATTTGAGGACTAGAATAATTAACTTTGGAGAGGCCCATCATTAGATTGGCCTCGGGATGCTACATTTTTTAGCTCTAGCAACTTTCGAACCCAATATACCAAGTAATGGTGATGTAGCTATTTGCACTGACTGAGGAAGTATCTATATAGAAGTACTCAGAGATCTTTTAATTATTAGAGTATAAATATTCATGTAGGGTTGTAGAGTTATAGCCACATCTTTATAGTCTATCTAGTCCAATGGTCTTAGACTTCCCTGCTTCCATTTTATAAACACTGAAAATAAGGCCCCAATATGTGATTTTTCTAAAGAGCTAGAATATGAATCCAGGTCCCTCACCTTTAAATCTATCATTTTTTTTGCCATGAAACATGACATGGTCGTTTTGGAATACCGGCTAAAGTAAAACATGGATAAAGACTAGAGAGACTGTATGAAAGAGATAGCAGTGCCATAGAGGAAAGAGGAATAGAGATACAAGAAAGAAAACCTGTCCCGCACCACTCCTACCTCTTAGTTTCCCAGGCTTCCTTCAGGTTTCAACTCAAATCCTACTTTCTATAGGAGGCATTTTTTTTTGAGGCCATCAGTGTTAAGTTATTTGCCCAGGGTCACACGGCTAGTAAGTATCTAAGGCCATATTTGAACTCAGGTCCTATTGATTCTAAGGCTTGTGCTTTCTCCATTCCACCACCTAGCTGGACCAAGGAGGTCTTTCTTAGTCTTTCCAAGTATTAGTGCTTCCCACTCTGGAATTGCCTTCTACATACTCTGTATAGATCTTGGGTGTACTTGATTATCTCCATGAAATCTCTCCTTTTAGAATACAAACTCCTTGAAGGCAGGAACTGTTTTTTACTTTTCTTTATATCCTGAATATCTAGCATTATGCCTGGCACATAGTAAACATTTAATAAATGGCTGCTGATTTGACTTGAATCCTGGGAAGAAGACTATAGCTATTTTTAATATTTTTAATCCTTAGCTCTAGAATGGCATTTAATCCAATTTTTAATCCTTAACTCTAGAATGGCACTGTGATTGTCTTGGAAGAAAGAATTAAACAGGAGACATTCGTTAGTGCTGCTGGTGCTAGAGAAATCTGTACAAAGTTACTAAATGTTTTTGAAACTCTGGTTAGCTTTGCTTCTCAGACAATAGATATATTTAGAGGTACTTATGAATACAACTTTTTTTTTCATTTGTTACACTACCCATAAAAATAAATATGGGTATTTGAGTGTTATGCTATGTCTGGAGCATATGCCAACTACATTGACATTTCTAATGGTATTTTGGTCTCATAACCCATCTTCAGCCTGGCAATAAGACCATGATGCGTGGGGTCTTAGTGCTAAATCTAGTGAAAAGTGACAGATGTTAACCTTATTAAATCAATCAAGCCACACAATTAACATTGGGCTTATAGCAGTTTAATTAGCACTGTGGCTAGAGTCTACAAACAATATCATATTTCACCAAACATTTGTGCTGACATTTTGTAAGCTGTTAAAGAACCTACCAAAAAAAGAAGCTTTCCCAATAAACTAATAAGTATGCTATTCATTTTAGTATGTTACTCATTTTAGGGGAGTGGGCTTTTATGTTAAGTTTTAAAAGCAATTGAGATATAGTAAACCAGTAATAACAAACAGAAAGCTTAATGATGCTAGATTCTCTTTTTAAGTGCAGAGACATAGGAAATGGGAATATTTCCCCCATCATGGTTAGCTGTTATTCTATAAGTGATTATTTCAGATAAGCTATAAAAAATATCACATTTTAGAACAGAAATGATTTTATAGTCTTATTTCAAAAGGGGCTCAAGGTAGTAAGTTTCGTGAGGCCTTAATTTAGTGTAGAAGCTTAAATTCTGACTCCTTTGAGACAAATACAGTCTCATTTTGTTTGAGGCAACAGAAAAGTACTTCCCAAACTTTTTGATCTAGGACCCCTTTATACCCTTAAAAATTATTGAGGACCCCAAAGAGCTTTCTGTTTATGTGCTTTATATCTGTAAATATTTAATGCAAAAATAAAAAAGTATTAATATTATTGTGAAAAGAATTATGATGTCTCAGATCTCATTAATGGGTCTCTGGGACCTCCAGAAGTCCCTGGCCCACAGTGATAAATATTGTACCAAAGTATTCCTAAAAACATGTGCAAAGGAATAAATGGAATAATGGAAGGAAAAATATTTCAAAAAAGCATAAAATACTCTTTAAATATTAAGAGTATTCAAAAACACAAATGAACATTGAGAAATAGCTACATATTGGATTAAGGAATTCCCATGAACTATTAGAGTGCCATATTTTCCTTCATTTGAAATAAGAAAATTATAAAATTATCTATAAGATATTAATGCTATAACTGCCTACCTATTGCTTACTGACATAACATAAACCTCAAAGTTCTTTTCTGTTACCTCATTGTTGTGAGAAAATGATTGTGAGTTGTTTAAGGCTCTTCTAGAAGAATATAACCTATGGCAGGTTCTAAACTGGATTGTCTGTAGTCTTTGGATCATTCTAGCTAAGTTTGGAGAAGCTCACTGGCCACACTACTATGGTTGTCATTTGTATTTCCCTTCTCCTGCTTTCTTTTTCCTTGTGAGTGGAGTCATCAACTACTCAGGCTTTAAACCTTTTCCCCTACTTCCTCATAAGCTCAGGCCATACACTCCACAATCTATAGCCTTTGGTGCCCTCTGTTATATAATGCCTCCAGAATCTTTCATTCTCAGCTAGGAGTACATCTATTGTGATGAACCATTCATATGGCCCCTCTCCTCCTTATGGCATTACCTTTCATTCTCAAATCTAGAATGTTGCTTCAGTGACTAACTGGTCCTCCTCTTATTTCCCACACTTAAAGACAAGTTGAGCAGCAGTTTTATTAAATTAATTAAAAGCATAATAAAACCCAATGCAATAAATACAGCAGAAGAGAACCATCTTAGCTACCACAACTGCTGTCCTGGTCACTGTTGTTTCTGTGTGTATCCTATTTCCTTCAAACTCTTCTCATCAATCTTCTGTCTGAGTTCAGTTCTCTCTTGGATCTATATACCCTATGACATAAAATTAACAGATAAAGCTATATCAGGATATCACAGTATAGCCCTTCCTACAGCTATGCCCACTTCAAGAAAGAAAGGCAATGACTTCTCTTTAGAACTCCCTAGTTTCATTAAAAATTACTTATACCAATAAAAATGTAGAATATGTTGATTTAAGTAATCATCTCCACTAAGATGTTTAATTACAAGGACAAACACAAATTATTGGGAACCAACATAGTAATCAAAATCGATATCATACAGATTGAAGGCTTGTGGATATGAAGGGAAGGTGAGGAAAACCAAGTTTATGTGATGGAATCTTCTGTTCTATGAGATAGTGTTAGTGGCAGAGCCAGGGCTAGTACTAAATTTCCCAAACTTTCAGAACTTTTTGCTACCTACTGATTTATTAGCGAGAATAATGAATCTGAAAGTTTTAAAGTCACATAAATGATTTTAACAAGACATCAAGATGAAGGTCTATTGCTTCCGTTTCAATAGGTAATTATGTTCCCCTTTTGAAAGCAGATGTTACTTACCAGTAATGCTTGTTATTTGATTTTTAGATGGTTACTGCTAGTATATATATATCACACCACCAACCACTTCAAGCCCCATTAATAATCTTATCCTTATAAGGCTTGTTTCTATGAGCCACTATTGCCCTCTCTGAATGAAAATACATTTGGACGCTACTGGAGATTTATAAATTGATGGAAGGGCATGAAGACCCAGAGAAGAAAGGGACTTTAGATTTCATTGAGGCATACTTATAATTTAGAGATGAGGAAGCTGGGGCCCAGAGAAAAATGATTTGTGTAAGGTCCTTTGAGTAGTAAATGATAAATTCATGATTTGAATCCAGATCCTCTGGTTCCCATTACACTACTCATACCACTACTACATGAAGTACTTATTTGTTGTTAAAAATGATGTTTATCAAAAAATTTGATTAAAATATTAATTAAAAATATTAAATTTTTTTAAATTAGTGAACATATTGACTTATTACACAATCATGTTAAACCTACATTTTCATTATACTGAACTCTATCTGCCCTCCTATCCAGTCATTTCCCATGTTTTAGAGAGAACTTCTATTTAGTTAGCAGCTTTTAATATACAAGATAAACAGAGATGCTAACCCAGGATATGACATATAACTTTTATGTATAGAACAGTATTTCATGAATAGTGTGTCTTATATGACAGCATGGTATAGTGGATTGAGTAATAGTTTCAAGAACTCTTGGGTTTAAATCTTGCCTCAAACCCTGAGTAGTTTGTGATAAATTTGAACAAGTAAGTTAATATGTCTGAGCCTTAATTTCCATACCTTTAAAATGAGGATGCCAGACTTTACCATTTCTAAACTTGCTTTAATCTACAAAACTGTGATCCTATGGATTATGTCTTTAGAACAATAAGATGCAACAAAGAAAAGGTAGAAAAGGACATAAAGCAGACCCATATGCAAAACAATTTTACTGCAACTTATCTCTGTTTAAAACTTAACATAAAAATTCCACAGAGGGAAAAAAAGAATAATATGCTTATAAGTTTATTGGACAAGCTTTTTGCAGGTTCCTTAACAACTTACAAAATGTCAGCACAAATGTTCAGTGAAATATAATACCATTTGTAGATTCTAACTAGCCATAGTGCTAATTAGGCTGCAATTGTGTGGTTTGACTGATTTAATAAAGTTAACATCTGTCACTTTTCTCTAGATTTAGCATTAAGACCTTACACATCAGGATCTTAGCTTATAGTTGGTAATCCAAGTTAAATACCATTAAAAATATCTGTCTATGAAAATGTTTATTTGTACTGTATACATACAATGTTTATCTCAGTCTAATCATACTTGGTACTGTTAGTTGTAGTTGCCCTATAATTCAGTAGTTGTGTGATCACTTCACTTCACTTATTTGTACCACATATTTATAATATTTATATTATATACCTCAAAAGTTTTTGTAAGGAAAGCACTTTGTAAATAATAAAGTGCTATAATAAGTAGGAAACACAATCACTTATATATTTATACTAGTATCATTGACCACACACACACATATATATATAATATATATATAATATATATATATAATATATATATATAATATATATATATATAATATATATATATTTTTCTAAAAAGACCGGTGGTACAGTGTATATAGAGATCTGGACTTGGAGTCAAGAAGACTCAAGTTCACATCTGCTCTCAGACCTTACTAGCTGTGTAAGCCTGGTCAAGAAACTTAACCTCTGTTGGCCTCCATTTCCTCACCTATAAAATGAGGATAAGAACAGCACCTAACTCTCATTTTTTGTGAGAGTTAAATGAGTTAATATTTGTACTTGCCACATAGTAAGTGCTTAACAAATGCTTGTTTTTTTAGAAAGGCACTTTTTCAAAATTTTACTTTTTGGAGGGTCTTTTACTTATCTATCATGATAGAATTATGCTCTCAGGCTGAGCAACCTCCCCACACTTTATGAATTCAGTTATGTATAGAGGGGCTCCACTTTGGGGAAATGCACACATGTGAAAGACATGACTTTTCCTTCAAGCTGAGGAGACAACACTAACTCATGTGGAATGGCTTAAGGGATTTTAATAAAAACAGAACAGTCTATGCAAAATAATAATATATAAACTGAGTATTTAAGTGCTGAGGGGAGCAGGTTAGTTTTGATCTGGGTTTTGAAGGAACCGAAGGGCTTAAGTGGCTTGTACAGAGAGCAGAGGTGGGAATAAGCACATTATGTGCTGAGGATGGCAAGCGGATTAGTTTGGCTAGAATGAAGGGGCCCTGATGGGGAATAATTAGAGATGATTGATGCTGCCAACAAATCTTATTTCTCAAGACTCTTAGTCATTACTTTAAATCTATGCTGTGAACTCTTAGGCAGCCTATGTGGTTGTCAACAGATTTCCTTGTATAGCACCCACTTTACTTATTTAAAAAGAAAGAGCTCTGATTTTTCTCTCTTTACAGTCAATATCGATGAAATAGCAAGATTGTAGATATTAATCTGTGACAATTACTGGCCTGAAAACAAACTGTCTTACTCATCACAGCACTTTACATGTAACAGCAGGGATTAAATTGTAATGTGAGTTGGCTGCAGCTTTGCTATAATTAACATGCAGCTTCTGGTGAATTCAGACACTGTTGTTGGTCGTCAATATACCTAATATAGTTTATCTTCACTTAAAAGCGTAACTATGATAATGACTTATGCATCTATAAGTTTTATAAAGTGGTATCCTCATGTGCACACACATACACTCACACACACAACCCAAAAAACCTGCGAGTAATTATTATCCTCATTTTATAGATACAGAGATTTAATGACTTGTCCATCCTCACATACCTAGTGTGTAAAGGAGTCAATTCTCATCTCTTTTGTTTCCTGATAACGTTCATTCTATGAAACTATCAAGTGTGCTTTGACAATAGCACTTGTTTGAGGAGACAATCTAAATATCAAATTTACAAATTCTCATTTCTAGTTCTTCAACATTCCAACATTTTTCTCACTAAAACATTTTTTAGTAAAATAAGTCACAGCTGACACAAAGGCCAATCAAAAAGCGATTTGAATAGTTCAGGTTTAGCATGATTTTTTGAGCTTTAGAATGACTTCTTGCAACTAGAAGTAGCATAAGAGACACAATACAAAGACATGTATGGTTCAATTTAATAAGAATCACCCCTGTAACCTTGGGCAAAGCACTTATCCCTTTGGTTCTAATTTGGCTTATTTGGCAAATGAGAAGATTCAACTAGATGACCTCTTAGTCTCCTTCCAATCTTCATTTATGTGCCTGTGATACCACTTATGACCAGAAAAGAAACAGGCCTATCATCTAGAAAGAGCCAGCGAAAATAGATGGGTAGCCTGAGTGCAACACTGGTACACCCAAATATGAAGAGATAAAGCTGAATGGTTCAAGGCATTAGGTGAATACTTTATAGTGGGTTTATTGAAATGACACAAGAGGGCTGTGATTTGTACAGGCATAAAAGGGTGATGAAGGTAGTAAAAAATCAATGTTAAGAGTTTTCCAAT
Organism: Phalanger gymnotis; assembly: GCA_028646595.1. NCBI lineage: Eukaryota > Metazoa > Chordata > Mammalia > Diprotodontia > Phalangeridae > Phalanger > Phalanger gymnotis. The sequence goes on from CM053625.1 coordinate 200,942,355, forward strand.
CAATCTGATGAATTATAGAGAGTGGTCATTATTTGGAGGCAACTGAAGGGCACCATCTCATGGAACGTGAACTGCCTTTTAATGTTATACTGATTGGTTTTCAGAGACTCAGGATAAATCTTATGCAGTTTCCATTACTCCAGATTGTTAATGTAGACTACACTTCATTTCAATGGGTGGAGGTAAGCATTATTAACTTTGGATGGTGTCTGCCTATCTCTCACCATTTACTATTGTTCACATGGTAGCCATCTCCACATTGAAAATACTGATTCCATTCACCTCGGAGACATTATAGCTGTAACTATAATCTAGTATGAGATTTATACCCCTTTCCTGTTTGTCAAGACCTAGCAAGAGCTCATTGTATGTTGAACAAACTATGACCAGTGTTTTCCAAGGCTTGACCCCCTTACTTAGAGACAAGTGCAATCAGTAAGAAATTGGTAGACTTGATCACTTTTCATGAGGAAATGCCTTTTGGTTGGCTCTAAGCAATGGTATATACTCTATAATCTCATCAGGTGGACTGGAGAATTCTTTAAATTGATCTGTGACTACCCTGATAATTCTCCATTGTCCCAGAAATATGTTAATGAAAGGAATATCCATATCAGTTGGATCACAAATCCATGAAAATACTGAAGTATTGGACAAGATGCATGCTTCTTTGATTGCTTTTTTTTAAAAATTTTGTTTTGCTTAGGTGAGCAGTTTTAATAACTGGTAGATATTTTGGGGGTATTCACAGAGTACTATTTCACTATGAAATATGACTATGATGTTTTTACTGTTTGACATAGTCTCTTGGTAAAATCATTTAACATATTAGCTGTCTGTGCTAAAGAATTGGCAATGGAAATTGTTTCTGAAGCAGAGTTAGACAAAATTTCTTGTAAAAACGTAGATTTCATTTATTTAGTATGCCAAATATTGTAGTTTGTCAAATATGGGATAATTATTATAAAGGTCGTGTCAGTATGAATATTATATTTACCTTAAGTAAGTTATTTGGATGACAGCCTTCTCTACATATACACATTTTCAACATTGAACTTGGAGTCAATTTGTGCTATTAATGACATAAAGTTGCAGACTTAAGTATATTGATTAGGAGAGTTATACTTTAACACTTTAATAAGGATGTATTCATGAATTGCTAGGACTAATTTGGTGACGAGCCACTTAAAACAATTTAATGGAATGTTAAATAATTGATATGTGCTGTGATTCCAGGCCTGAAAGGCAGAGAGAGAAAAAAAATCATGTCTAAAATGTGATATCAAGGCAAATTTCAGAATATTCAGAATTTTACATGTATTGCATGTGATTTGGTCACAGTAAGTCATGGAGACCTCTCACTAAGGCATAGAAGGCTAGCAATCTGTGTTTGTGTTAGGAGTACCCATACTAATGAAATCATGGAACCATTGCAATGTTTAAATATCAGTTTCCTTCACTTTCACCTTTTATTGCTGGGGGGGGGTATACAATTGTTGTTTGCCTTTTCTGTATGGTTTAAATAAATAGAAAATACTGAAAAAACTTCAAACTTACATAATGAAATGTTCTAAGTATATCCCAAGTAAAACGATCTTCCTTAATTGCCATGGTATGACTCCATTTGCACACTGTCTTTTGTTTTTAGATGACAAGGTCTCACAGAAGCAGCCAGTCTCTTGGACAGAGTTTCTAACGGCAAACTTAAGCATTATTACACTGCTTTGTCCTCACCATGCTGTTCTGTATTGAGGCCAGAGCTAGGCAGTAGGCCTCTCTCACATAGACAAGATCTCTGAGAATATAATATTCACTGTCTTCAGTAATAGATGAGTATTCAGAGTTGAGAGATGTTCCCTATTGGGCTCAAGAGACCACAATGAACTCTTGCTGATGAACAACTCAAATTCCTATTTTTAGCAGTGTTTGATCTTCTTCCCTGACTGACCTGTTCTCATTTTGATTTGTCCTCTTGGTTCATGAATGATTGCTTGAATCACTAATACACACATCCAGCTATGCACCACCTACCATGTCTGACTTGCTACTACATTTAACTGCTATTCATCTACTACTATTGTCTAGGCTCTTCATAATTGGATTGTGTAACCTCAGGGGAGTCACCTAGTTTCTCTGGGCCTCAGTTTCTTCATCTGAAGATTGTATAGGTTGTACTAGTTATCCCCTATGATCCGATTCATAAAGAGAATTATAGACTTAGGTCTATATTATTCTGTGATTGAATCTATGTCTTATTCTTCACCACTTACTTTATGTAATTGTGGCTTATCTGCTAAGTCTGCACTTTGTACAATATGCCTCACTTCTAGTAAACTTTTGAATCTTGCAATAATTTTGAAGGACCTCTAGCATTCTTTTTTTGCTTGGTCAATCTGATATCTCCATCTGGCTCCCAATCTCCAGAGAGAGCTAAGTGGGAAATAAAAGTAAAAAAAAAATAAATTCCATATTTGGATTGATATGCTGAACTGTCAACACATAATACCAATACCATAATACCACAATATCAACACAATGTTTAAATAACAACCAATGAAGATACTGTTTTAATTGGACTCTAGTTTTCGTAAATAAAGATGAATATTGATCACATCTCATATAATGATGATCATGTAAAGAATGATCATATCTCATATAAAACAATTCTATGATCTCTGTGTATGTTTTTGTCCCTTACTCTGATAAATTTTGACATGCCTAAACTAAGCTGACAACAAACTCACATTTGGAGTATCTGACTAAGAGGTATTTTGCTTTAAAACAGGTGATTTTTTTGTGCTTTATCCATGAGCAATGTGTTTCCATGGATATCTCACTACCTACACATTTCTAATAATAAGTAGTATATGATAATTCATGAAGAGAAGCCTTAATGAAAAAGCCTCCCTCAGATGTTCACCTACACAAATATATGCAACATAGGATAACTGTAAAGTAATGAGACCTTACTTTGGGAAGTGCTTTTTAGAATCAGTCACATTATTTGAGAATCACACCCCATGTGTATATATATACATATATATATATATATATATATATATATATACATTTGTCAGATGCATTGACTCCCCTCACTGCTAGCAGGAATAAATAATACAGATAAAGAAACCAAATTAAAACTTCATGGTGACAGTGATAGATACACTGTAAAGTATTCAGATCTCTAACAAAGATAGAACCAACATAGGGTGGCAGTAGAATGCTATAAGACACAGGGGAGTTCTTAGTGTTTACCACAAAGCTGCCTAAGCAATATTTCCAAATTATGTTAATGGTACACATGGCATTCAAAATAAAATAACATATCCTTTGTTGAACTAAAGCAAATTATGATATTTTCTCTTTGTGCAGAATATTATAACTATGACTGTCTTACTTATAAAAACAAAACTGGGTAATTAAAATATAGCCTTAGCAAAATTGAACTATACAAGTAAAACTACCAGCAACACATTTGAATTAATTATGAAGGTGCTAGTGGTATTTCTAATTAAGCGATGAGGAATTTATCATAATGATGTCTTCATTTGGCTTTATTAGAGTATCAAATCAATTTGTGGGTAACTGCTATAGCTGAATCATTGCCACTTATTGTCAAGTACTGGCAAATTGATGTTCCCTACCTCCCACTTAGTTTCTTATGATGAAAACATTTGTTCTTCTTGAAAAATGGTTGAATGTTGGTTTTTAAAGCATTCAGTGAAATAGCAAAAACAGAACAAATAAGTGCATTTGACATTTGAACAGGAATATCAGGAATTCAAATGAGATTTCAAAAGGGAAATTTGAATGCCATACGAAATGTTCAAAGTCCAAACGTGGACAAGTTAAACACAGAGATCTGGCTAATGTTAATTTTAGAAGACTAAATATGTATAGCAGGTTCAACTAAATTAATAAAAATGTACATACATCAAAATTATTGTATTGTTATATACTTACAAAGGACTACCTTCAAAAGTAACTGTTGAAAAAGCTCTTAAATGTTTATCTGAGTTAGGACTGTTCCTAGCATGTAGTAGGTACTTAATAAATGCTTGTTGACTTATGTGAATGAGCATACACATAAAAATAACACATACACAATATGAATCACCTCAAGTCTTCAAATAAGTGGATAGTCTGATTTTTTTCTGAATGTGGGAGCTAACAGTATTAGGCAGAAGCTACTTTTTCAAATTTTGTTTTTAAAAAGTTCCAAAACGTATTAGTTCACTTTTTTGATTTGTTAATTAGCTTGAGCACAATTTCACAGAATTATAATACTTTTAATTTGGAAGGGATAACAGAAGCTAATTAGTACTTAAAAAGGGCCTTTCTGTAACATGCCTGACAAATTGTCATCCATCCAGTACTTAAAGATCTCAAGTAATAGAAATCAAAATGTCTCCTGAAATATCACAATTTGATTTAACTTGATCATTAAGTATCTTATATAATAATAGTCATCAAGATTATAGGTATAGATACTATAGGAATTTGGGTAAAACTTGGTCAACACAAGGAGGTACCTTGAAAATATCCTTTAATATCCTTTTTCTGGTCTTTTGATTCTTTATTATAAGTCAAAGATAATAAATGGGAAAATGATAAGTGAAATTTCTTTCAAAATTCATAAAGTAAAATAAAATTTAATAATTAAAATCACTATGAAGTGAATATTGGGGCATTGACCTACTAACATCCACATATATTTTATATAAATGTAACAACAGCAACCACAAAACCTCTTCATAGAGATAAAGGGAGACAAATAATTGAAGATATGGCCATTGCTCATGGTTAGGCCATGCTAATATAATAAAAATGACAATATTATCTAAATTAATTTGAAGTATACTAGGCAAATTACTAAAAGGACACACCCTTTAAAAATTAGAGAAAAATACAACTGATTTAAAAGAACAAATATTCAGAATCTAAAAGGAAATAATAAAAAAATACAAATGAAAGTGATAGCTTTATCAAGGCTAGGTATAAAATGGTAGTGATCAAAATTATTTGGTTAAAATAGAATTATTAATAATTTCTAATAATTAGTATACATATCATGGTATAAGAGTTACGAAACCTTTAGATGTAATTTTGCTTGATCCTCACAACCACCCTGTGAAATAGCTACTATTATTATCTCCCATTTTTACGGATGAGGAAACTGAGGCTTAGAGAGGTTAACAATTTGTTCAGTGTCACACAGCAAGTAAATATCTGAAGCAGAATTTGAATTCTACTTGAATCCAATTTCAGTTCTCTAGCCACCACATTACCTGCCTGTCTATAAAATAAATACAATAGACAATCTTGATTATATATATATATGTATATATATTTATAAAACTTTTGCATCAATACAATAAATAGCAAAGATTTAAAGCAGAAAAGGTAGAATGACAAACATTTCTATTAAATAGGTGATAAGGATGGACACTGGAACTATGATTTCACTGGTATAGTGAACTCTCAAGTGAGGAATTCCTTCTACCAACCTACGCCTGCGAGTCTTTAATAGTGATACTAAATGTAATTTCTAAATCTACAAGTTGTAATTTACCAATGTATTTCTAAAACAAAATGTTATGATTTATAGTCTTAGAAACTGCATCTAATACCACTATTAAAGGTCTGATATCCAAGGTATATAGAAAACTAACATAAATCTATATTACCAAGAGTAATCCCTCTTAAAAAGAATTTCAAACTCTAAGTGAGCATAAACTATGTTCCAAGTGAAATTATTTTTATGTTTTGCTTCCCCCCTCACATTTATATATAACATTCTTCTTGGATCTCTTTTGTATTTACCACATTCTCTCTTAAATTAATAAGTATGTAGATATGCGACTTGCTACACTTAGACTGTAAACTTCTGGAGGACAGGAGCTGTTTCCAGGTTTAACTTTGGTTCCCTAGCAACTAGCACAGATTCTTAGCTATAGTCTCTGCTTAAATGTTGGCTGAATTGGTGAGCAATGAACTATTAGTTCCTTCTCTCACAGTTACATTCAACTACTTTGTTTTTATTTCTCTTTATTCTTTTCATATTTGTTGTATATACTTGTACTTCAGTTCAGTAGTGTCTGACTCTTTATGACCCCCTTTGGGGTTTTCTTGGCAAAGATATTTTAGTGGTTGCCATTTTCTTCTCCAGCTGATTTTACAGATAAGGAACCTGAGGCAAACAGGGTTAAATGAATTGTCCAGGGTCACACAGTTGGGAAGCGGCTGAGGCCAAACTCAGGAAGATGAGTCTTCATTACTTAGTTCTGGCACTCTACCCACTGTGCCACCTAGCTGCCCAATTTGTACTTCTACTCTGTATAAATGGAAAATATTTAAATTTATTCTGTATATTTATTGTTTTCATCACTAGACTGTAACTTCCTTGCAAAGAGGGATTTTTAATATCATTTTATTGTATCTCTAATACCCATCACAGTGCCTAGCACATAGTTTGTACTTAATAAGTACTTGTATGCTTTTTTTTTGACAGTTATCTTATCCTTATTTGAAACTCCCTAGGAGGCTGGAGGCTTGAATCCAGATCTTCTCCAAATTGAACCTTACCTCCATCTATAAAATTATACATTTTTTGAGCTGGAAACAATTTGAAAGACTATTCATTTCTATCCCTTCATCTTTGAGATGAGGAACTTAAATCATAGAGGAAGGAAGTGCTTGTCTAAGGTATAGGAAAGTTCCAGAAAAATATTATAGTGACCATTTATAGGACAGCACAGCCTTCAAAAACCTGAAAGTGACAGAGAAGCCAAATGCTAAATGTTTATTTAAGAAAATGAATTATGTTTACAGATAAATAAGTTTAAAAGGTAACTTCTATATCATGTAAGCAAAAGGTTAACAGGCTTAATTAGAAATTAAATTAACTGCTTCATTTGGTATGAGTATAGCTATATTCACAAAATTGGTGTAAAAATTTTTAACCCAAAGATGAAGATAAGGCAGAAACTTGTTTGCTTAAACTTCAGAGCTAACTTCTAAATCTATACAGCTAATTTCACTGCTTAGCTTTTTCCTATATATATTGTGTATATTGGGAATTTCCTTTCCTATTAGTGAAAAATCATTGCTCGAGAAAACTGAGGGTTTGACATAGAAATGATGATACTACCAGGCTGGCTGATGCACAAAGTTATATCATGAACTGATGAAGTCAGTGGATATTTTAATTAAAGTTGCCTTGAGTCATCTATCCATAGGAAAGGGGTGGGGGGAGAAAAAGAATTTAAAACTTTTGTAAACATGTAATTTGTAAAATTGATAATAATGAAATAAGCATAATAATAATAAAAATAAAATTCATTTGAAACAAGTTAAACCATCAAAGTTCAATTAAAAAAGTAGCTGGCATAACTTCACTTGGTTGAGCAAGAGACAGAAATATCTATGGTAGAAACACTGAAGTTTAGCTTATTAATTATGCTTACTAGATAACATTCTCAGAGGTATAGGTTAAAATATCAAATCAGAAATATATAATTTTCCTCAACCAATTTTTTTAAATACAAATCTTTTTTGAAGTGTAGAAGTATGATTAGAGTCTCTAGGGAACAGGTTATGAGGAATGGTTATTCTTTATGTTGTATCAATATATTTTTAGAAAAAAAGTGAGATTGAGTGAAAGACTGAATGTATGTATGTAAGGATCATAACCATCCCTTGAATGAAACTACTTTCACAATTTTTGGATCATTAGAGATGTGATTTTACAAAAGTGATAACCTATTAATCTTTTGTAAAACTACAGTGGCATGATAGAACAGAAATGTAAAATTTATAATCAAAGGATGAGGATTTGAATCTTAGCTTTGCTATTTACAAAATCTAACATTTAAAATAAGAATTATTTATTTATTTAAATATTTCCCAATTACATGCAAAAAATTAACAATCATCTTTAAAAAATGAGTTCCGAACTCCCTCCCTCTGATCCCACCTTTTTCCTTGAGAAGGCAAGAAATTTGATATCTATTATGTATCTATATCTGTGTCTATCTATCTACATATAAAGTCATGTAAACTATCATTCCACAAACAAAATAAAATAATAAAAATAAAGTTTAAAAAGTATGCTTCAATTTCTACTTAGAGTTCATCAGTTCTCTCCCTGAAGTTGGATAGCATTTTTCATCATGAGTCATTTGGAATTGTCTTAGATCATTGTTTGGATTAGTGTTACTAAGTCTTTCCCATTTGATCATCCTTACAATATTGCTCTTACTGTACACAATGTTCTTGTTCTGCTCATGTCACTTTGCATGTGTTCATATTAGGCTTCCTAGGTTTTTCTGAAAACATCCTGCTCATCATTTCTTAGGGCACAATAGTATTCCATCACAATTACATACCACAACTTATTCAACCATTTCCCAATTGACAGGCATCCTTTCTATTTCCAATTCTTTGCCACCACAAAAAGATCAGCTATAAATATTTTTGTACAAGTAGGTCCTTTTCTTATGTCTTTGATTTCTTTCAGATACAGATCTAGTAGAGGATCAAAGAATATGCACAATTGTATAGCCTCTTGGGAGAAGTTCCAAATTGTCCTCCAGAACAGTTGAACTAGTACAGAATTCTACCGACAGTGCATTTGTAGCCCAATATTTCCACATTTCCTCAGCATTTGTCATTTTCCTTTTCTGTCACATTAGCCAATCTGACAAGTGCGAAGTGGTATCTCAGAGTTGTTTTAATTTGCATTTCATAATTAGTAGTTATTTAGGGCATTTTTATGTGACTTTTGATAGCTTTGATTTCTTCTTTTAAAAACTGCCTGTTCATATCCTTTGAGGATTTATCAACTGGGAAATGGCTCTTATTTTTTTATAAATTTAGCTCAGTTCTTTATATGTTTGGGAAATGATGCCTTTATCAGGCTCAATTCCTTGTATATTAGAAATGACACCTTTATCAGAGAAACTTGCTGTATTTTTTTTTCCCACAGTATAACATCTTGGCCAAATTTCCATTCCTATTTGACCTTCAATTTCTTCACCTGGAAAATGAGTACGTTGGAGTGATTGATCTGTTCCAGCCTCCGACCTACAGTAGGTGTGGCTATCATCATTACATATACTTTCAGTGAACTAGGTAACTCTTTAAGCCTGCAAGCTACAGATCAATTGATGATCTACTTTAGTGGAGTGGAGGTGGGTTTCAATGCTGGGCATTCCCTACACTGAGGATATCACATGTCTAGATCTTTCCTCCTCTCTCTCCAAAATGTATGCATGAGTATTCTTTCCCAAGGGCAACTAGGTGGTCTAATGTATATAGCACTGGACTTGGAGATACGAAGACTTTATTGCAAAGCCTCTTTTTAGATTCATGCTAGCTTGACCCTACAGCAGTCACTGAATCTTATTTAGCTTCCATTTTGTCATCTGTAAAAATGCAGATAATAGTAGCACCTACTTCACAAGGGTATTGTGAGGATCAAATAACATACGTAAAGTGCATTTGCAATCTTAATGTTCTACATAAATGTGAACTATTAATAAATTATTTTAAAAATTCTCTGTTTCTAAGAATAGAGATACAGATTTTTCTGTAGTGAGAAAAATAGTCTCCCAGATGATTATTTCTAATACTAGTTCAGCTATAGAACACTTTGGAGTAGGCCTACATAAAGTGCGGCCCACCAAAAGATTTCGGGCAGCCTGTGAAAAATGTACAGCATTTCCTCTACATTTTCCACAGGCCACCAAAAATCTTTTGGTGTGCCCACAAGTGGCCTGTGGGCCACAGGTTGTGCAGGCCTGCTTTGGAGCTTAGTGGAACTCATGAATGCAGGCATATAGGTACCTGGGCATTGACTTCCTTTGGGGAAAAAGAGTAAAGTAAAATAATTATGGAGCAACAAAAAAGGAAATTTAGCCTATTTTCATGGTGACAGATTCCTAAGTATGTCTATGCAAATGAAGTTGTGCTTAATATTTTAGAAGAAATTAACACATTTTCGGAAATCTTCTGATTGTTAAGTTCCAATGAAACAATCAGGAAACACTGGACTAGATAAACTGGAGAATCCCTTCTGATTGATGGTGAATATGACCAGCAAATGTTGATTCAGAATACAGTGTAGATATCCTTAAGTAGGTGAAAAAAGTTAGCATGATATAGTCTAAATGAAAATGCATCACAAAAGAAATTTTAAAAAATCTCTGGTTTCCTTTTGGCAAAGGTAATAAACTCGCTCTAACTAAAAGCTAATCACTCGAGTAAAGAACAGCGAACTCACTGGTCGAATTTTAAGCTGCCTAAGGGTCACTGTAAGTAACAAGAAGTACAGTTCTGCAGTATCTCTAATGTGCCAGTGATTTGGCTGCTAATATGGAAATTTAATGTATGCTTCTTTAGTTCTGTAGTCTTCATCCACTTAGTGTCAGTCTTCTCAGCATGATAGAGTCTCAGCACAAGTATTACACTTGCCTATGGCAATACTGCATGAAATATTGAGTCACTAATAAGTTGTAGCTCAGCGGGAAAAAGGTTGGATCTTTTTTCCCCTCCTTAATGGTTAAAGAGTTAATGTTTCTCTTGCAACTTTGATATTATATTATTTAAGCACTTATATTCACCTTCTTCTATAGAAGATGCACCTAAGGTACTTGATATAAGTAACTATTTTTCTCTGTCACTAACAAATAGTAGACTGATAAAAATTCTTCTACAACATCTATTCTAATTGACTGCACACACCCACACCCACACATACATACACACACTATGAAGCTGAAAAATTTCCAGCAAAGATTACTTTTCATTAGTTGCTTGAAAATGTAAGCAAATTTGTTTAGAAACAACACAAATGAAGCTAATCTAGTGATCATAAAAGGTTTTATACCTTTAGCCTATGAGGCTGGTTTTTCCTTTATTCAATAACAATTAAAGAAAATGAATCCTCTGCTTTTGGCCCAACTTGACCTGTAGAAATTTATTTGGCAGGGGAAAAGCTGGTTCATTCATTAGTCTTTGAGTCATTATGTTTGATTCTTATTTTTTAAAAAATGTATTTTTATAGATCTGTTAAAGAGAAAATGGGCTAAACTTGTTTGCACTTTTTAAGGTTCCAAATCTAGAACTGTTGGAATGGCAAAGCTCAGTTTACTCAAAATTCATACTTTATAGTCACTTTGAAGAAATATTACTAATTTCATTGCAATCAAATTTTTTCAGTCTCTACAGACACCAGTACCAATTTTACAAATAAACCCCCCCTCAAAAAACCTTGAACCTAAACTTCACTGAAGAAACATTATACAGAAAAACAAAATCAAAAACATTAATCACCTGTGGTCAACTCTCAGTATGACTAAAGGCTTCTTATACCTAGGCATTATACAAAACTGGAACCTCTAGTGCCTAGCACAAAACTTGATATAGAAGTACTTAATAAACATTAATTGATTGATAGATTGACTTATTTTGACAACAATGAATATAATAGAAGCTATTGCTTCCAATTAACACTGATCTCCAACCACTGTCTACAAACTTTTTATGCTTGGAATTGAACTTATAATCAACACTGGCTAAAGATAAAGTGGACTGCACTTCACCCCAACCAACTGGTGCAGTTTTAGGCAATTAAGTTTTCTAAAGAATACGTTATCTCATCTGCCAACAAAAAAGCAGGGTATATTGAAATTGATTGAAGTTATTTTGATTTTCATGATTAATTTAAATTCAAATTCACTGAACCTTAATTTTATATAGGACAGTATAAAAGCATTCAGTTCTCAGACTAAAATAGTAAGTAGGAATCACAGACCATTTGAGACAGAAAGGACCCTAGAGATTACTGAAAATAAAGTAAAACCTTAGGTTTTAGATAGATAGAAATGGAAGGCCAAGGAGGAGATAGAATTTACCCAGACCGTATGGTCAGATTATGATAGAACTGGAGTTTAAACTCAGGTCTCATGACTATCAGTAAGTTCAATGTTTTTTTTTTTTTTTTCAATCCATTCTTTGGTCTTACCCAATTCTTTTTTTTTAGTAAAATAAAATTTTCACTTCTAAGAGCTGGTTAATTGCTCTCATTAGCGATTAAAAGAAGACCTTCAAACTAGTTTTATATAATATATTTTCTAGCATTTTGTTACCATGAACTCTTCAAATTAGGGTGATTAATTAGAATATACCTCTGCTTTCATGCTGAATATATTATGCATGTTCATAATGATAACCTTGTGATAATAAAGGCCCTACACTGACAGATTCACTCAGTAGAATGGAAACTCCTTAAGGGCATGATCTATCCTCTTTTTGTCATTGCATCCCCAAAGCTCATCTCAGTGTCATTTAATAGGCACTAAATAAATGTTTATTGAATTGAATTATGAACCTGAATTGCATAGTTTGTTAAATTATGTTTGACATTATTTAAAGATGACATGAGTTTTGTTTCAGAGATTTATATATGGTATACATGATAACTTACTACCCAGACTATTTAATTAATAAGGAAAAATCTGCATTTTGTGACATTATTCACCATACTTAATTGTCAAATGTTATTTCACACTTATTCTAAATGGTAGGAAATAAATGCACAAAGATCTAGTATCATCCTTAGTTACAGAAAACTTCATGATAGAAACGAAATGAGAAAACTAGTCATACATATTTCAGTACTTAGGCCATTGAGCCTTATTGATTCGCTAATTAATTTTTGGATTCAAATTTCTTCCATCACATTATCAAGTATGCTTACTAGCTAAACATATAGATAAAATCTTTGTTTTAATGTACAGTGATAAATATATATGTATGTGTATCTATACATGTACAAACATATACATATAGGTGTGTGTGTGTATGAAGGAACACAATTTTCTAATGGGATCTGGACAGTTTGGGAAAGCAGCTGATCTGTGATATAGGTGTGAGAATGCAGATCTCCTTGTTAATTATGCGGAGTGATGTCTCATGTGAGAGCACACCTTAATTTCATAAAGAGACAAAGATAGATAGTTTTTCTATTAAAGAGCAGAGAAAGGTGAGTATAAAGGAACACAGTTCTAAGAAACAGAGGACCGGTTTGGGACCTTCAGGAAGAGATATAAGGATTATGGTACCACAGCTAATTCACATATGCCTATGCAAATCACAAATAAAGATAATAAAACAAAACCAAACAGGAAATCATATAAGCATTAGGGGGTCAAAAGTATCATTTAAAAAAAAGTATCAATTTGACAGAGAATTTGAACATTTTGCACAAAAGTTGAGTCACTGTTAAGTTCTCATTAAACTTGTAACAAAGTAAAGGAAGGGGAATTACACAGGAAAAGAAGAAATGAAGACATACAAGTGGGGCTGACAAGCTACTACATGTGAGCTGTGGAAATTAGTTAGCTGATAGGATGCAACTGAGTGATTCCTGACTGTTGTTATTGTCGATTGTTTTTCAGTCACGTCAGACTCTTTGTGACCCCATTTGGGGTTTTCTTGTCATAAAAAGGTAAAGAAAGTTTCCTTTTCCAGCTCATTCCATGGATGATAAAATGAAGGCAAACAGGGCTAAGTGACTTGCTCAGGGTCACATAGTAAGCGTCTAAGGCTGGATTTGAACTCAGGTCTTCCTGACCCCAGGCTTGGGTGCTCTATCCACTGTGCCATCTAACTGCCCTATTCCTGGTTAGTCAGGAGATTGACTTCTCTGGCCAAGAACTCCCGTGATGGCTATGACCCTTCAGGGTCACCCAGAATTGGAGAGACTGCTTCTAAAGGCTTTTGGTCCTCTGCTGCCACCTCTGGCTTGAGAAGAAAAAGGAGAGTAGATTTATAGCTGCTTTGGTGTCCTGGGCAAGGGGGCTTTAGCGTCTGCTGTTTCATTCTAATGGGGCAAAGCAATATCTAGTTGAGTAAATAACTGGCTGCTTTGGTTGGCATAGCTCAGAGAGCCATTTTGGTGCACTTTGCAGTTCTCTAGCTTAAAGAGCTAAACACCCTTTTCAGGGTAATGGGTAATGGAAAGGGTTGGCACAGCAGATGTACGTCTGAGGAGGGAAGATTTTTGAAGCCGAAGAGTGGTGAAGATCAATAGTCAGACTGTGAACAAAGAAGCCATATCATGTGCTGCATATGTTACTAAATGGACCAATGGCATTGATGCCTGTAGTCCGGAGCTGTCAGTTACTCTAATCTCGTGAGTTTTCCTCCCCTGTGTGCTTCTGTGACAGAGGGCTGGGCCTTGAGTCAGGAAGATTGAATTCAAATCTGGTGCACTCTCTGTGTGACTCTGAATACATCACTTAACCTCTCTTTCCCTAAGTTTCCTCAACTGCAAAATGCAATAATAATAATCCTACCTCACAGGGTTATTGCAAGGATCAAATGAGATAACATTCGTGTAAAGCAACTAGTATAGTGCCAGGCACACAGTAGGTGCTCTATAAATGCTCAATCTCTTCATTTTCTATAATTGTGAGCCCAACCTTCATACCTATTGAGTACATTGGTGTCAGAGTATGATTGCATTTGATATGGATATTGTGATATATGTTATAAATTATGTATTTGATTTTATACATTATGTATAAATATATATGTAATATGTAATAATATGTAATATTATTTCTTTTGCTTTAATATCATATAAATGCTTTTACTTAGGATGTAAAAAGTATCAGATATTTCTCATTGCTGCTATTGTAACTATCACAGATTTGATCACAATATGAAACATATACAAATGTGCATGCATGTATGCACAAATACACATAAATATACATTTCTAATTGTGTGTTTATGTGCATTATGTAAATACATACACACACACACATATATATATATACACACAATACACATAAAAGGCATGAACGTTTTTATATACATACAGATAGTTCTCACTTTACATAAATTTGATTGTCTTCTGGGTGGCCAGCAGGACCGCCCAAAAACTAGCATTCCAACTTCACCTTCACTCCGGCAGGGGCATTGGCAGCAGCACCAGGAGGACTCTGCTATGGGCAATGAGGTCACTCTGGCTTCAGGGGACCTCAGAGCTGTTGAGGGAGCTGAACACAGAGAGCCCCAAGGAGGGGAAGTGAAGGTTTTTAGAATGGTCCACTTACCTTAAGGGAGAAGAACCGCCAGTGTGTGTGTGTGTGTGTGTGTGTGTGTGTGTGTGTGTGTGTGTGCACATACATATGCAAGTTTTTAGTGTATATAACATATACATATATACATATACATGCACACGGATATATGTATGTATATATATGTATACATACATGTATGTATGTAGATATAGCCCTCCTTCACTTAAATCCAATTCACTTGCATGCCATGGCATCACCTCCATGCTATCATGGTCCTCTTCAAGAATGAAGCACAAACAACAAGATACGTGTATAGATACATAAATGAAAGTGAAACATATTTATTTTATATATATATATACACATATATATATCTATATGAAAGTGAAGTGATATGAAATGGAAGATAAGAATTAAAATTTTCAAATAAAAAGATTGTATAAATTGGATTTTATCATATTTCATCTATAATAATCTAGTATTTTTGTGATATAGAAATCACATTACAAATCTATTACATCCCCTGCAAAATTCTTAGGAGATTGTTTTATATATTGCAAAAATTGCCCAAGGTCTGCTACTTTAAACTTTCACCACTAACTTAAATAGAATTTTTGACAGTTTTTTTATTTTATTTTACAAGAACACAAATAAAAAATAGAAAAAAGAAACAAAAAAGTATCATAAACCTAAATATTGAAACTTAAATATAAAGTAAGAAAGAAAAAAAAGCATGTCATGTACATAGCAGAACATAGGAGAGGATTCAAAATACGTAACAATAAACTTTCATTTCAAAAAAGCCTGTATGATAAATAATACACCTTGTGTTGAGAATTGTCCGTCTTTTCTTTGCTTCCTTGTTTTTCTTTTGTTCTCTGCTGTGCACTTTTAAACTTTGTTCTTTTTTTCCCCTTCTCCCTCCCCCCCAGAAGGCTACAAAAGGCGGGTAGAAGTAAATAGAATGTTCTTAATGAAATCACATACAGACATATTTCAGCCCATTGCCATTAATTGTTTCTGCAGTAACATGAAATCAGGTAAAATGACATCAAGGGTGACAGTTATATAGAGAAATTGAACTTGTATTTTATTTCCATGTAATTCTGTCCCTGGGCAAAGAATAAAAGTTCTGCCTAGTTGACATGGAGGCACATCATGTATTCCCCTTAGGGTGCTAGAAGAGACACTTTTCTGAAAGAGATTGACTTCTTAGTAAGACATCTCATCATCAGCGTTTTGAGTTTATCAAGGCACCCCCTCTTGTATTTCCCTTAAATGAAAACAAAAAAAGTTCAAATTTGACTAGTTTAAAGCTTTTTCAAAGTTAAGCCTCTTGGTGCCATTTGAGACATATGTCAAAAAACCCTACATAGAAATAAAGCTCTATCTTGTCTTGGGATGTCATTCTCTCGACTTGTCTTAAGAACCTGCCATCTAAAAACGTCTACTAAATCAATAACTGATTTTCAGCCTGAGAAAGGTTTTAGTGACATTGAACATGACAATTCCATTCTCAAAATCAGGATTCTTCTCCTCAGTGTCATCTGAGTAAGCTATCAGTACATATTTCTCAAATGCCTCTTTTTGTGTTGTAACTGAAATGGTCAAAGCAGAGATATAGCCATCAATTTTGGCATCTCAGGTGAATGGCAGGCATGATGCCCCTCAATCTGCTTTATGTTTAAACATGTGAAAATACTCCAAGTAGTTAAATCAAATATAATTTAATAGCATCGGAAATTGTGATGGCCATTACGCTTCTGAAGGGATCTATTTGTTAAATTTTTGCATCCTTTAAATTTTGGTGCCTTTAGTTAAATTACCTATCACTTAACCAAGTAATAACTTGGGGTTGCTGGGGCTAAACTCTTTAATGACTTCTGGAATTTAAGGGGAAGTGCTAAGTTTACCCCTGCCTCCCAAAACTACCTTACCTCTTCGTGGTATATAATATGTATATGTCAATATAAATACATGTGTCATCTCTGTGAGAATGTAAGCTTCTTGAAGGCATGGCCTATTTCAGTGTTGTCTTTGTGTCTCCACAGATTAGCATATAAATAAACTTGGCATAAAGTAGGTATTTAATAAAGGTTTGTTGATTGATTGATTGCCTATGGATGTGAAGTAATTCTGACTTTTTCTCCAAAGAATTAGTTTTACAATATTTCCTAAATGCTATAACAAAATTTTATATTACAGAAATTATTTCATTTAAAGGACACAGTGCCATAGGATTTAAAAGCTGAAAGGAAAATTTGAAATCATCTAATAGATCTCCATTCATTTCACTTTACTTTTTGGGAGGATACAATTAGCTGATCATGGACTTAGAGATGAAAATTGGCCTCAGAGGCCATGCAATCCAACTTTTTCATTTTACAACTGGGGAAACTGAGGTTTAGAGAGGTTAAGGGAGGCTGCAAAAGGTTGTCTTATAGATTGCCCAAGGTCACATAGGCAGTAAGAGACAAAGGTAACACTTGAACCTAGAACCTCAAACTCTAGACTAATTATTCTTTTCATGAAAAATTGCAAAAGGTTTCCCAGAAGTCCACAGAAAGTGAGAAGCACATAACACATTCAAATAGCTCATCAGCATCTCCTAAGCACTATACTTAGGGTTACCAGAGGGACAAAACTCTGATGTTCTGGTGAAATCCTTCTCTCCCACAGGCTCATGCTCAGCCTTTTTTATATTCATTTTACACTCCCTTGGTTTAGACTCGCCCCAGAAAATTCACATACTTTGGAGGCCATTGATCAAATAGTCCCCTTCTCAGCAGATCTACCTTGACATTGCTGTATAAAACTATGTGGAATGTACTTTTCTTCAAGAAACATATTGCACCTGGAAAATGCCTCCTTTCCATTTAAAAGTCTGATGCCAAGCTCTTAAGACTGGAGACTCTCCAATGTGGAGTTACCCATGAGGTGCTGCTCAGTAAATTTTCTTTCTCTGACCAGAAAGTTAAATTCTAGGATCATGCTGACTACAGAATTCAAAATCTCTCTGACTATGTTGGAGACATAAACATCATTCGTGAACAATGTGCTCTTTGGCCCAGTAGGCATGCAAATGTGAATACTTGCCATGCTCTTCTTCAGGAAACCATAATATTCTAGTTACTACCAGCTGTTAACAATCTGAGATGGGAAAGATCACTCTTAAGATCACTTCTCACAGGCAACCAAGCAAACACATTTAGTGCATCATACACTTCTGTTACAAATCACCACAAATTACTCCTGTGATTAGGGTCTAGGGAATACACACAGGAACAAATCTCTGTCCTCCACACCAGAACATAAGTCAGCTTCTTTGCACATTTGTCTGTCTTCTCAAAATCCAAGCATTAAAAGAGCAACTCTCTCAATTTATAGGTGGGAAAATAAAAATATATAGATAAGAAATGCCCAAAAATTAAATCAGTAGGAAGTAACAGGAAGAAAAAAGTATTAGGTCTATGAGATGCTGGGTTTTATTTAGAAGGCATGCAGGTGAGCTAAGCAGTAGCAGCACACTTCACAATATACATGCAGACTAGTTAAAGCAAGAGTAGAGCTGAAACAACACAATAGTTTTTCTTGTTTTAATTCAGTAAAACATTTCTCCAAACACCACCAATGACAGAGCTGCTCAGCATGAATGTCTTTGATAAGATAGCCTACCATTTTAGTTTGCTTCACTGAGAGACAAATGAAAGAATGGCTTATTCCAAGATTGAGAACATGGTGTGGTGTTTGAGACAATTACACGAACATTATCAGAGAAATATTTAGTGACTGAGTTTTTATATGCCTATGTTCCACATGGTCTTAATGCTTTAGTTTGTGGGTTTCTGGAAGGTGAATGACAGAAATGTTGTTTAAGCTGCCAAGGCCTGGTAGATCATTTGGTACTCTTTGCCAGCAAACAGAGATTAACATAAAAGAGGGGAGAAATGGCAAGGTAAATTCAAATTTGAAGGTAAAATTAAGCTCTGCTTTTGTTAATTACATCCATTACCAATTGATCAATAAGCATTCTTTAAGCACCTACCATGTGTTAGTCAAATCTTGATTATTGAGCTCAGGGGTTATAATCTCATTTCATTTTCTTAAAATGCCCAATACTTAAAAATACCTTTCTAATATTGCATGTTTAATAAATTTAAAGTCCACTTAGCCATCTTAGTAATTACTCTAAATTACTCGTGGTTAGGCTGAGCTAATATAATGAAAATGATAATTTTGCCTAAATTAACTTATTTAGTGCCATATCAAACTACCAAAAACCTTTTTTTTAGAGCTCGAAAAAATAATAACAAAATTTACTTGGAAGAACAAAAGGTCCAGAATATCAAAGGAATTAATGAAAAGAAATGCTAGGGAAAGTGGCCTAGCCATACTAGATCTTAAACTGTATTATAAAGCAGCAGTCATCAAAACTACTTGGTACTAGCTAAGAAATAGAATGGTGGACCACTAGAATAGTTTAGGTATACAAAACACAGTAGTCAATGACTATGGTAATCTACTGTTCGATAAACCCAAGGACTCTAGCTTGCCGGATAAGACTTTACTATTTAACAAAAAACTGCTGGGAAAACTGTAAAATAGTATGGCAGAAACTGGGAATAGACCAATATCTTACAATATATACCAAAATAAAGTCAAAATGGGTTCATGATTTAGATATAAAGGCTGATACTATAAGCAATCTGGGAGAGCAAGGAATAGTTTACCTGTCAGATTTATGGAGAAAGGAAAAATTTATGACCAAACAAGAGATAGAGAGCATTATGAAATGAAAAATGGATAATTTTGATTACATTAAATTGAAAAGGTTTTGTACAAACAAAGCCAATGCAACAAAGATTAGGAGGAAAGCCGAAAATTGGAAAATAATTTTTACAACCAGTGTCTCTGATTAAGGCCTTATTTCTAAAATATACATAGGACTGAGTCAAATTTATAAGAATACAGGTCACTCCCCAATTGATAAATGGTCAATGGATATGAACAGGCAGTGCTCAGAGAAAGAAATTAAAGATATCTATAGTCATATAAAAATGCTCTAAATCACTACTGCTTAGAGAAATGCAAATAAAAGTAACTCTTAGGTACCATATTTCACCTGTCAGATTGGCGAGCATGACAAAACAGGAAAATTATAAATGCTGGAGAAGATGTGGGAAAATTGGAAAACTAATGCATTGTTGGTAGAGGTGTGAACTGATCCAACCATTCAGGAGAGCAATTTGGAACTTTGTCCAAAGGGCTATAAGAATGTGCGTAGCCTTTGACTCTGAAACACCATTTCTAGGGCTGTATCCCAAAGACATCATACAAGTGGGAAAAGGATCTGTATGTACAAAAATATTTATTGCAGCTCTTTTTGTGCTGGCGAAGAATTGGAAAACAAGGGGATGCCCATCAATTGGGGAATGGCTAAAAAAGTTGTGGTATATGAATGTAATGGCATACTATTGTGCTATAAGAAATGAGGAGCAGATGGATTTCATATGAACCTGGAATGATTTATATGAACTGATGTCGAGTGAGGGGAGCAGAACCAGGACAACACTATACACAATTACAGACACATTGTGTCTGTGATGACTAAATTTGATAGGCTTGGCTCTTCTCAGCAATGCAAGGTTCTAAGACAACTCCAAAACACTCATGATGGAAAAAGCGATTGACATCCAGAAAAAAAATTATAGATTCTGAATGCAGATTGAAGGAAACGATTTGCTCTCTCTCTTTTTTTGTTTTTGTTTTTGTTTTTGTTTCTGTTTTGCTTCTTCTTTCTCATGGTTCATTCCACTGGTATAATTCTTCTTTACAACTTTACTATTGTGAAATATGTTTAGTGTGAAGGTATATATATAGAACCTATATGGAATTGCATGCCATTTTGGGTGGGGAGAGAGGAGGAGAAGAAATGGGAGGAAATTTGAAACTCAAAAACTTGAGGAACTGAATGTTGTAAACTAAAAATAAATAAATAAAATTTAAAAGAGAAATTACTCTGTTAGCTAATCTTGGTGCTGTAACAGTAAGGCAATAATAACAGTGCAGATGATAATTGTCAAAATGCCTATGTAGTTCTGTTTTGCAAAGTATATGAGACTCTTCACATAGAAGGTAGAAGAAGTATAACATTTATTCAGACACCAGAAACCTAATCCTATAACCAAATGTTCAGCTCCCACAGCCAGTCATCCCACTTTGTCATAACAGCAAGGAACTTAAAACACCACATTACAGCATGGAGCCTTGCCATTGCAAAACCTCTCCGAGGCCCTGCTGGGATCTTCCCAAAGACAAACTCACAGCATAGCTAAGCCAGCCTGTTCAGTTCTAACAATCACAAGGGCGGCCATTAGCAGCCATAACATCTCTCTCTCCCTTAGCATTTCCCTGTGACATACCTCCTTTTCCTGTCAGGAAGCTCCTCCCACCACATGTGTTTGAGGTTTCCTGTGACATAAGCAGGTCACATGGCTATTAATGGGTGGGAAAGATCTTCAAATCTAATTGCTACTACAGATGCCCATTTAAAAACCATCCTATTGGCAAATAGAACCTAGGATAAATGAGGAAGAGAAAAATAATGAAATTAATATTTTCCATTTTGCTAATTTCTAGTAATACTGAGGGGAGTGGGAAGTAGAAACTTTAGGGCAATCTATAGCACACTAGATTGTTCAATATTACTGTGGCCCTATCACAGAGAAGTAGTGAGGTCATAGTTTTCTGTAATTAAATATGAGAGCTGATTTTATATAGTACCTAAGGTTTGCAAAGTGGTTGACTTATATTCTCATTTAAACCCGATAATATTCCCACAAAGTGGGTCACAGGTATTATTATCATGCTCTTATAGACAAGGAAACCGGGGCTTTGAGGGGTGATCACACAGG
The DNA here is from genome assembly GCA_028646595.1 of Phalanger gymnotis. Classification (NCBI taxonomy): domain Eukaryota; kingdom Metazoa; phylum Chordata; class Mammalia; order Diprotodontia; family Phalangeridae; genus Phalanger; species Phalanger gymnotis. The sequence goes on from CM053625.1 coordinate 200,964,361, forward strand.
TAGTAAAGTATAGAGTAAAATTTTAATGTTGGTCTTCCAAACTCCAAGTTCTGTAGTCAATTGACGAGGTTTTTCTTCCTTATGTAGGTACTACCACTATTTCTAAATCAACTGAAAGCAAGCACCCAGCATTTTTAGTAGTCTTCATTTTGAACAAATAATATATTGAAAAGGCATCAAAATTACATTACCAAAAATATTGAAATGAAAAAAAGTCATTTTGCATTCTTTAAATAGAAAAAAAAATCTTAAGAAATCAGGAATAATTTTTAGAAAGGGTCTTAGTTTTCCATACCTTTTCCTTTCACTTCCCTGTTTCACAGACCATACCTAATTAGATGTAACACCCTTATGAAACACACCTCCATTTAGTAAAAGTTCACTGTATCCCTTGTCTGGGACTTTGGAAAGAATATTTATTGTAGTCTTTCGGTCATTTCAGTCGTAACTGACTCTTCGTGATAACATTTGGGATTTTCTTGACAAAAATATAGGAATGATTTGCCATTTTGTTCTCCAGCTCATTTTACAGGAAACTAAGGAAACTGAGGCAAACAGAATTAAGTGACTTGCCCAGGGTCATGCAGCTAATAAGTGTCTGAGGCTGGATTTGACTTAAGAAGATAAGTATTCCTGACTTCAGGCTTGGCACTCCATCCTCTGCACTGCCTAGCCACCCTTAGAAAGAATATGGCATAAGCTGATTCCAAAACATATCGACTAAGGCAGAGGGCATTTCATAGATATTTCTCCCATAATAAATTATCTTAAGGACAGGATATCTTAAATATTGGGGTATGTATCTTTGTGTATGATGGACCCTTTTGTAATCTGGTGTGGCTTGAGGACCCTTTCTTAGAAAAAATATTAGACACTGAGAGTTCCAGAAGAATGTTGTATTTGGAATTGGGAAGGCTTGAGTTTCATTCTTACCTCAGATACTATGTCTATAACCCTGAGAAAGTAACTTAACCTTTCTTAGCCTCAGTTCCCTTACCTGTTTAATGGTGATAATAACAATAATAATACTTACTTCAAAGGGGTTCTATGAAGATTAAATGAGATAATATATATAAAATGCCCTGCATCCCTTAAAGTACTATATAAGTACTGGCTTATATTATTATTAAATGCATGAAATAGATAAATAGCATAACAAAGCAAATTCATTATATCACAATATGGTTTTAAAATGTTAAAAAGGAATATTTTTAAGAACACAGGGTAAAAACAGTTTATTCTTACTGGAAATGAACCATAAGTCTAAACCATTTATTAAGCACCTACTATGGATGTGTCAGGTAAGTGTGCTGGGTAATGAGGTACAAAGACGAAAACAAACAAACAAACAAAAATAATTGCCCTATTTTCATTCTGTGAGTGTGGACAAATTTATTTGTATTTCTTTCATTCTTTTTTTTTCTACCTCAGGGAAGAGAACCTACGGGATGAAAGCAGATGGAACATTAGACAAGTCAAAAATCAACCCTTTGATGCTGCTTTGGTAAATAGGTAGACAACCTTGCTGGAGAAAAAAAAAGTCAGAGGAATTTGGATCAAAATTACAAGTATTTTTCCAGGGTTTACCTTTAAACTTATTCAACAAAATGTTTCATAGAGTATCATGTCCCAGCAATATCATTAGTAAACTTTAATCAGATGACACTAAACGTTGCTGCAATATTTTTCAACCTTGATGGCTCTTATTAAGCATAACCACTCTGTATGTACCCTTGATTTCATCCTTTCCCATCTTCTCTAGATTTTCCTCTCAATGATAACCCCTCTCTCTCTTTAGTCTTTGACTTCTGTCTACACATTGCTTCCCTAGTTCACTACAGCCCCCAAACTTTGCCTAAGTCTTCATTATTCTTAGGACAGAAGACCAAAAAACATCCTTCACTATACTCTATCTTTCCCTCAAGCTATTGCTTAATATTCTATGTCTTCCCTGTCTTAGCCAAAATTACGGGAAAAGTTTTCTACATTCTTTGCTTCCACTTCCTTTCCTATCATTCACCCTATTCTCTGCAATACAGCTTTTAAATTTATCACTCAACTAAAACTGTTCTCTCCAATGTTGCCAAGTGCTATCTTAATCACCAAGTCTGATGGTCCTTTAGTCCTCATTCTTCTTAACCTCTCTGTTGTGTTTGACGTTATTGATTACTATTTCCTTTTAGAAACATTTTCTCTTAGGTTTTTTGGAGTGTGTGTGTGAGAGAGTGTGTATGTGTGTGTGTGTGTGTTCTTTTCTTTCATTTCAGACAGCTCTTTCTCCTTTGCTGAATCTTTCTTCATCATATGCTCTCTAACCCTGAATAATCCTGAAGAATCTGTCCTTGACTCTCTTCTCTTATCTCTTTTTTTTCTGATTGAAGGCCAATGACACTTTGAACTGATCCTCTATCTCCAGCAGGACAATATTCCTGGATATCTGTCATTCCAATCCAAATAGTCATATTACTTACTGCATCTGTGTAAACATTGTTTAAATGAAATCAACTTTCACCTTTGAAATGCTGTTTTGTCTAATGCCATATTTTCAAAGAACAACAGTAGTAGACAGAGTATGGCTAGAAAAATCATTGGAAGTGTTTGTATTTTCTGTTTGACAGAGTAAATTATGAAATTAATTCCATTAAATATTCATGAAGAAGATAAGGAGTTCAACACTGCTAGGTTTATATCCCAAAGACATCCAAAAAAGGGAAAGGACCTATTTGTACAAAAATATTTATAGTAGCTCTATCTGTTGTGGCTAAGAATTAGATGGGGCATCAAAGGGATGCCCATCAGTTGTGGAATGGCTAAACAAATTGTAGTATATGATTGCATTGGAATATTATTATGCCATAAGAAATAACAAGTATGATGATTTCAGAAAAACATGGAAAGACTTACATGAACTGATGCTGAGTGAAATGAACAGAACCAGGAGAAAGTACACAGTAACAACAATGTTGTTTGATGAAGAACTGCAAATGACTTAGCTATTCTCTGCAATACAGTGATCCAAGACAATTCTAAAGTCTAATGATGAAGCATACTATCTATGTCCAGAGAAAGAACTGATATTGGCTGAATACAGACTGAAGCATGGTATTCTTTGCTTTCTTTCATTTTTTTCTCTTTTGAGTCTTGAACAAGATGATTAATATGTAAATATTTTGCGTAATTACACATATATAACCTGTATCTGATTGGTTAACATTTAAGGGAGGGGGACAGGCAGAGAGGGATAAAATTTGGAACTCAAAATGTTATACAAAAATGTTATTTTTTTTCAAAAGATAAAGAGTTGAACTAACATGATCATATTAATGTCTTTTAAACAAGAAAGGTTCTAACTATATCTATTTGTATGTTCTTTAAATGTGGTTTTTAACATATTTTGAATATATAACATAGCTAGGATTATAAAACCAACAAATTATACTGAAATAGTTATCATTTAAAAGTTGTAGCTTTGTAATCATGTAATGTTATTTCTTTGTAATAACAAGAAAGTTTTTTAAAGAGAAAAATAATCTGAAAAACATTTAAATTCTGATAACCACCCTTAAAGACTATGTGATGTAGGTGCCTGCTGCCATCTGGTGGCAGCATACCCTAAAAATCAAGTTTTTATATTTATCAATAAACATCTTGAAAGTTGTGTTTAAATCTAGTCATGTAAAGTGGAATATGTAAACTTAAACATATAAATTGATATTAATGTTACACACCCTTTCAGATTTCTTATAAGATTAGTAAGTATGTAAAAAGGCATTCTGATTCAAACTAGTATAAACAATAGGGTTGAACTCATAGATTGAAAAGACCTTGATGCATGTAATAGAAACTATCTCCTGTCCCAAATCTTTAGCTAACTGCTGTGGGATAAATTGATTTCTTATACAATTATGGGGAAGTTGAAAGTGGTACAAGAATAGGATTAGATTTTTGTCAACCTATCAGTTATAAGGTCAAAAGATGAAGGGAAACATGGAGAAAAGAAATTTTTCATGAAAGACAAAGGTGTATGTGTATGTGTGTGTGTGTGTGTGTGTGTGTGTGTGTGAAAATAATAGGTAGCAGTTTGTAAAATGCTTTCTTTTTTTACTGTGGCATCTCATTTCCTGCTTTCAACAACCCTGCATGATAATTGTTACTGTTTTTATTATCTCTACTTTAGAGATAAGGAAAACTAGACACAAAAAAGTTAAGTGACTTAAATGAAGTCACATACGTGGTAAGTGGCAAAAAGAGGATTTGAACTCAAGGCTTCCCTGACTCCCAGTCCAATCAAACAATCAATCAAAATATATTCATAATTTTTTTTTACTATATGTCAGACACGTTCAAAGTGCTGGCCTTACAAAGAAAGGTTAAAACCTATCCCTGTCCTTAAGAATCTAACATTCTAATGGGAAGAACAACAGGTGAATCCTAGATAAATACAAGGCATACACAGAATAGATAATGGCAATCTCTTGGGAGAAGGCATTAGTAGTTGGGGCAGGAGCAGGGGTGGGGGACATGACTAAGTAAGGCCTCATGGGATTTATACTGATTTTAAAGAAGCCAGGGAACCCAAGTGACAGAGCTGATGAGGAATAGCAATCTAGGCATGGGAGATGATCAGGGCAATCTGTGTGAGAAACCAGCGAGAAGGATGACATGGCTGGACCATAGACAGCATGAAAGGAAGTAAAGTGTAAAAAGGTAAGTGGAAAGATAGGAAGGGGCCTGGTTATGAAGACATTTAAAGGCAGAACAGACTTTATTTTTAATTCTAAAGGTAACTGTTAGCCACAGGAGTTATTGAGTCAGCAGTGGAAGTAAGAAATGATAAGCATGCTATGATCAGGAAAACCATTTTGGCAACTGAGTGGAAAATGGATTGGAATGAGGAGACACTTAAGGCAGGGAGACTGATGAGAAAACTTTTCACATAATCCGAGTGGAAACCGATAAAGGCCTTAAGCCTAGGGAGGTGTCTGTGAATGGAGAAAAGGGAACGTACAAAACAGATGAAAAGTTAGAAATGAAAATATTAGGCAATGGCTTGGATACATGGAATGTTTGGGGGTGAGAGTTCAAGGATGACACTGAGGTGGAGAGACTAGATAATTAGGGCAATGATACTACACTGGGGAACCTGAGAAGAGGAGAGAGTTTGGGAAGAAAAAATAATGAGTTCTTTTTTGGACATGTTGAATTTGAGGTACCAATGGAACTTCCAGCTAGAAATGTTAAACAAAGGGAGTTGGGAATGTGGGGTCATAGACTAGGAGCAAGAAAAGGGCTGGATATATAGATCTGGGAATAATCTACATAGACATGATAATTGATACCAGGGCAGCTGATGCCATCAAAAAGGAAAGTTGTAGAGAAGTAAAAGAGAAGAGGTACCATTTTGGAACCAATGGTAAGTGAATAGGACATGGATGAAGAAACAGCATATTAGATCTAGAAGGAATTGTCATGGACTAAGAGAGGAAAAAAATCTAGAAACAAGAAAGTATCCTGGAAAAGAGGCTGATCAGCAGTATTGAAAACTGCAGAGAGGTAAAGGAGGATGAGCTTTGGGAAAGTCCATTCAATTTTACAATTAATAAATCATTAGTAATTTTGAAAGTAGTTTCAGGTCAGTGATGAGGATGTAAATGAGATTACAGAGGGCTTAGAAAAGAGTGAGAGGACAATCACTGTTTACAGGCTTTTAAAAAAATGTTTAGAAAAGATGGTGGGACAAAGATGGGACAATAGCAAATGGGAGTGGTCAGAAAGAATACAGTTATTTTGAGTATGGGGGAGGAAGATATGGAAGTGTTTGTAAGCAGCTGGGAAGGAACCAGTACATAAAGGGAATTTGATAAATATAGAGAATGAAGATTATTAGTGGAGAAAACATGCTGGAAAAGATGTGAGAGAATAGGATAAAGGGTATAGGTAGAGAGGTTGCCTTGGGCAAAGACAAGGGCTAACTCTTTGAAGGAGATAGTATAGAAAGGTGTGTCTAAGTGATGTGAAGTGAGAAGGGAAAAAAAGAGCCCTAAGTGAAAAGTTTTGTTATTCCCCACCCCCCATGGAAGTATTAAGAAAAATTCTCAGCAGAGGAGAAGGGGAGGAATCACATAAAAGGCTTGAGGGAAGACAAGGTTTGAAACAACTGTTGTAAGGAGGGGGAACTGCAACACCAAGGGTCCAGCTGAGATTGTATAACATAAATTTTAGTATAGCTGTAAAGGCCAGGGAAAGAACACGAAGTCTAGCATGTAGTAGGAGCTTAATGAATGTTTGTTGAATTGCAAAGAGGTCACGGTGAGGGTTGAAGAATAGGGTTAGTGCTTGTGAGGCACAGAGAAAGATAAAATGATGAAAGAGTATGATCAGATAAAAGAATTTCACAGTCCAAGAACATTGAAAAAAACTAGTCGTGGCTGACGAAAAGATCAAAGGCATGACTATCTCTGTGTGAAAGTGAAGCTGAGCGAAGAAATATGTCAGAGAAATATTGGAGGGAGAAGGAAGATCTATATGTATGTTGAAGTCCCTTAGTATGAGGGCAAGATTTGGGGGGCAGGGAAAGATTGTGAGCCAGGCACTGAACTCAGTGAAGAAAGGAGAACTGCCTGTGAGTTGATAATAGTTACCAGGATGTGGTTTGGGTGATATATTTTTGGATAGTATGAATCTCAAAGGAAGAGAGTTTGTGGAGTTATAGTAAAAAGTCTGACAGCATCAATGAGGATCATGGAGTATTTCAACTCTTCCACCTTATCCAGTAAGTCACAGAGCATGTGTAAAGCACAACCCAAGGTAGAAATGCCATAAGAGGATACATTTTATAAGATGCATTCATTTGTCTCTGAAAATTTGGGCTATCACTAGAAATCAAATTTTTTTCATGTCCCTCACTAAGTGAAAATGTATAGTTATTTGTTCCAAAAGGACACAATGTTTGTGATCTTTCACATCTGGGTGTCACTGAAGAAGATGGCAATGCTCAGGATCACTTGTTTATTTTGTTTTATGTGTTAATGCCTTCCATTTGAATGGCTTCCACTAACTGGGGATGGGAAGGGGCAGCAGGGAGAAATGCTTCATTAAGTTACATGGTCTCTTCAGGCGTGGAAGTTTGAGTTTTCAAGGATTTAGAACACATTCTTTCTATAAAACAAAAAACAAAACATCAACTCATTATTAAAATAGGACAATAAAATGCCAGTACATCTATAATGATGTATAATATATGTATAATGTATAGCAAATATATAATAACATAAGACTGTATAATAAAATAGATATACAAATGATATAACATATTTGAAGGAACAAAGTTCAGAAGTCATGGACTCACAGACACATAAGATCAGTAAGTATTTCCATGCTTCATTTATTATCAATTACGATTTTACCCTAATTTGTCAGGTCTCACAGTATGAAGGCAACTTTGGGCCCCTGAACACATTGACAGAGAAAATCAAGCCCTCACAGTTCCTGCCAATCTGTAAGGTCTTTGAATACAAAGTTTATTACATACCATTATCTCTTATGAGAAGGCCAAAGGCTAAAATCAGAAAAATTCAGACCACTTGCTTTGGTTTTTTTTTTTTCCACAGCCATTCTCAAAGACTGGTTATGAAGCTGTAAAGGGACTTTTATCCAGCATAGTGGATGAAATATACACATATATACATATATATATACAAGACCCAATCATGGATCCCAGAACTACTGAAATATACTATTTAGCATAATCTAGGACTGCTTACTTGCTCTTATTCTTTGCTTAGGATTGGATAAGAATACTCTCTCTCCTCATCTTTCCTGTCTTCCCAGGCTTCTTTCAGGTCTTAGATAAAATATAATCTTCAATAAGAAGTCTTTCCATACCTTCCCCCTTGATCCTAGTGCTTTTATGCCTTTCCTCTGACATTACCTCTGATCAATCTTGTGTGTGCATTGCTTATACATAATTGTTTGCATTTTGTCTCTTTCATTATATTGTGACCTTTTGAGAGCAAGGACTATGTTTTGCCTTTCTTTGTATCCCCAGGCCTGGGCATAGTACCTGGCCCACAGTAGGGTCGGGATTCTCTCCCGTAATGCAGATGGAACTCAGGCTATGCATGCTTCTCCATTCTATGTGATTCTTATCTATGGCCTCTAATAAATCCTTCATTTCAGGTCAACCAAATCAATTACAGTTCATACTTTAGAAGTCTTGAATAACAGTTCACATGATGTGGCAGCTAGAGAAAGACCCTCCTCTATTTCTACTCACTAGATAGATCTAATCAAAATGAAAACCAGCAAACAGTGAAAAAGTAGTTTTGGTTTCCATGATGGGAATTAATAATTGCAAGTCTACAGTCAGTCTTGAAAGTTTCACATAACTCCCTTGTCTTAGTAGTAGTTCATGGCACAGTAGATAAAGTACTAGACCTGGAAACCTAAATTCAAATCCAGCCTTAGCCATTTATCAACTGTAACCCTGAGCAAGTCACTTAACCTCAATTTGCCTCAGTTTCCTCAATTACAAAACCTACCTCACAGCATTACATTGAAGATAAAATGACCTAATACTTGTAAAAAGTGTTTAGCACAATGCATGGTACATAACAGGCATTCATATAAAACTTATTCCCTTCACTCTCCCCTTTTTCTCAGAAATGTTTAATCTACATATTAGGATCCTTCCATAAAATGCACTCAAGTTAACCTTCAAATTACAAGATTTTTTCTCACACAGCTGTTTTTTCTCATACTTTCCTTAACTTTTAAATACTTAGAACCAAATTTCTTTTTTTTTCCTTTTTTGGGGGGGAGGGGGAAGAGCAGGGCAATTGGGGTTAAGTGACTTGCCCAAGGTCACACAGCTAGTAAGTGTGTCAAGTGTCTGAGGCCAGATTGGAACACAAGTCCTCCTGACTTCAGGGCTGGTGCTCTACTCACTGTGCCACCTAGCTGCCCCTATTACCAAATTTCAATGGAAACACACCCAATCATTTTAACCCAGCTTCTCCATGATCCCCATCCCTACTAATGGAGAGAAGATAGAATTGTGGATGCTTTTATATTGATGTATATAAACCCATCATATATGTATTTATTCATACATGTATTATATAAAATGCTATTTACTAATATATGTATACACACATTTATTTTAGGCTTAAATTCAATTGCATTGTTTTTCCAATTATTTTTTATGTCTTGAATTAGAACTTTTTAAATTGAGATAGAAATACGTGCAAATTAGTTACATACTTGATTTAGTTGGGAGAAAAATGCCAAAGATTAACTGACTGTAAACTTCCTGTTCGTGTTTATAGAGCAGCCATACTGACAGTTATTGCTCTATATTGTATATTACACAAACGCTGTCAATATTCTCATAATCACTTGGCAAATGCCTGGGTGTGCCTTGAAGACTTTTGCTGAAGTGTTTGATCAAATGGCATTTATATTATTATATAACACAAAAGGTTATGTTAATGACAATGAGTTTATAAAAGATATTTCAGGAATTTTACACTGTGCCTTGTGGGCACCTTACCATTGCTTATTATTATTATCACCTCATTATGCTCCTGCACTAAATCCCTTGTATCTGGGAAGGATACAGAACAGGTTGCTTTCAGCACTAATGGTAGAAATACCTTGCTATATCTTAAAACCATTGTTTTTATAGTTCCTCCATGCATGATTCTTTTCTTGGTGAGTTTTCATTTAAGTCTGTGGATTTACTCATTAAAATAATTCCCAGTTTTCCCATCTACCACAATAAGAATAATGTGAGAGTTGGTATGAATCATGCTAGGGAGTTGCTGTAGGTTTCTGCTAACATCTATCTTTATTCTTATACTTAAAATATCAAATTATGATGGAGGAGGGTTTTATGGAGGGGTTATTATTTTAGAAATTAATAACAACATAAAAACACTGGGAACCAATAAAACTTCAAAGAAAAACATAGATTGTTAAAGATTTTGATATACACATACTCACGAATAGGAAGCTAAAAAACAAACTGAAAATTGATGATTCTCTTTCAGTCTTAAGATGTGATTCTGGGATGTTAAAAGTTATATAAGCTTCCAATAGAGTTGAAAAGATTAGCACATTGAATATCTCTTAACATCATTCTAGAGTCTTGAATGAGTTTATCTGAGAAGAAAGAGTATATGTCATTTCAAATCAGGTGCTAATACATGTTTCCGATCCTATAGAAAATGGTTCTACATGAACAGGTTGTGATTAAAAGTTGTTGAGATAGACAACCAGAAACTGACATATTGTTTATGAAGTAAATTTCATAGTCAAGGAGACTCATTATCCTCACTCTTCTACTAGTTATTTCGTATAATTTTAGAATAGGAAATGAGTTTTTATAATGGCTTCTTATAAAATTCAGATGATCTTTTTATCAAGGAATATAGCAATTATCAAGATAAATATGGATTACGATCTCATCCTTTTACTTAAAAGAAAATTTCCTAATCCTGTTAATACCTGGCATTTATACCAAGAAATATGTCTAATTCTCCTTGGTTCAAATCTGAGCTACAGGGTCTTCAAATAAGTGTTTTTACCCAATCCTTGTACCAGCAACCATATACAATAAAGGAGCTACCCAACTCACAAGGAAAATAGAATATTGGATTTTGAGTCAAAGGTCCTGCAAATCTTGGCTTTATTATTTACTAGCTATAAGTCAATGGGTAAATCACCTTACCTTTATCAAACTTGGTTTTCTTATTTGCAAAGTGAAATTGATCTAGATGGTCCCTAGGATCTTTAATAGTATCATATGCAATGGAAAATCTATGATATAACAAAGGGGAATATCACGCACTGAAATAAAACAGTACAACTTCCTTCAAGGCTCAGCTCAAGTCACCACCTACCTGTGAACTTTCCCATCCCCCTGAGTATTTGTGCTCTCCCCCTCACTCTAAATAGTAGTATATATGTCATATTTATCTTTCTGTGCTTCCTCCTTACTTTTCTATTTATGGATATCTATCTACATGTATACATAGATAAACACATAAATCTACATATATAGTCAGTATATACTGATTAGATGGTGAGATGGATGATCTGTCTTAGCTTTGGTTTCATTATCTAGAAGACGATGATTAAAATAGCACCTCCCTCCCTGAGTTGTTGTGATCATATGAGACAATATATGGAAAGTGCTGTGTAAACCTCAAAATGCTGTATAAATGTTCAACTACTATTAGTATAGTTAGGGCAAAGGATATATTTTCCTACAGAGCATACGTGATCCTCTAAATCTTAATCTTAAAACTGGACATAGACTAACTAAAGGCTGCTGAACTCCCATGATTTTTTTTAATAATGATTCTTTCACATCTTTCTTCCATTTTCTCCCATATTTTGCTGTTCTCCTTTTTTTCCCCTTTATATTAAACTACTTCCTTCTTTTGGCTCACAAGTATCAGAAGCTTCTTACAAAATGCATCAAGCACTTAATCAGCCGGAGGGATCACTCAAGAGGAGTGACTCAAAGTATTTTCAACAGTTTTAGAAGTGGTTTCAGGATATTCCCCAAGATATAGTCCCCCTGAGTGATTTTTCCATCAGGGGCATATAGACTGAAATAAGATGCAGAAAAAGAAAGAGTTCTAGTATGTTTTCTCTCTTTGTTAAGCTTAATGGAGGCAATTTTTATTTCATGGGAGTTTGCGGATGGGGTTAGGCATGGGGGATGTGGAGACAGGGTCAGGATTCTATTGCCCTCTATAGCAATTTCTTCTAAAGGCTAAGTAGAAATTATACTCCAGCTAGTTCTATTACTTTCTTGTTTTATAAAAGCTTGTTTCAATGGGTCCCTGACATGAAACCTAAAAAATTAGATGCACATTAACTAAAGCTTTACAATTATATTTCTGAGATGTTTTCTGCATATTACAAAATTATGTCAGTACCTCTCTGTATAACTGCTCAACAAATATTAATTGGTAAAGATGAGCTAGTTTGAGGGTTATTTTCACTAAGATATATGATAAAAAACACTTAATTAGGAGACACAAGGAAATATGCTTCATCTCTAAACCATAATAATAAAATTTAGCATTTTCTGAAGACTAATCTACAAAAACCAGATTAATATACACCAATAGTTCAAATCGCATTGATAATAGGAAGAGTGCTTTTTTCTAAATAAAACGGCTTCCAGAAGACTATCATTGATATGTTCTTTTCATTGTCTTCAAATTCAAATATGTTGCTCAGTTCAAAAATATCACTAAGGAAGGTACCGAGTAAAACTACAAATGATCCCTTCCAAACTGTATAGAGGTAAAGATTTCCCCGTAGGTAGCAGTTACATTCTTCTCTTGGTGGGTATGGTAAAATGGCACAATTTTGACTGGGGGGGGGATGGGAGAGATTTCAAAAATATGTTGTTAGTGTTACATTTGTTATATAAGAAGTTTTTTTCACCTAGGAAAGGACACAAGCAGGTCTAGTGACTCCCAACTTTGAAATAAAGCAATGACTAGATTTACAGTTAGGATTAGGAAAAGCTTTCTAGTCATGACTGACCCACATGTGGGTCTATTTGTTCAGTTGCAGGGGGCTAATAGTGCATCCACCAAAGATTTTGGGTTCAGGAAGAGGGAGAACACTGGTTAAATAGAAACAATGTTGGTGTAAAGAGTGAGGGGTGATAGTAGTTCATAAAATCTGAAGAGGATAATATTTGGGTCCAAATAAGGAAGGGTCAGGTCAGTTCAACTCAATGGAGGTTGATAAGCAATTATTAAGCACCTACTACATGCCAGCCACTGTGCTAGGTGTTGGGGAAACAAAGGTCAAAATTGGACCAGTCCTACCCTCAAAGAGTTAATATTCTTTTTTTTTGGAGGGGGCAAGGCAGGGCAATTGGGGTTAAGTGACTTGCCCAAGGTCACACAGCTAGTAAGTGTGTCAAGTGTCTGAGGTCGAATTTGAACTCAGGTTCTCCTAACTCCAGGGTCAGTGCTCTGCTCACTGTGCCACCTAGCTGCCACCAAAATTAATATTCTACAAGAGTTGTTTCAGGCAGAAGGTTTGGGGGTATAGGAGGGAGGGGGGGAAGTATAAGTGAACCAATATGACAGAAGGGCAGAGTAAGGGGCAATAGTAAGAAATTCTCTTCCTAGGCCCACATTCCTACACACTATACTGAGAGCATGGGAATATTCCAGAAAAATATGAAGAGTAGTTCTAATCTGGCCAAGTGAACATTCATGAATCTTGAATTAAGTCAATTTCCAGATTATTGCATATCATGAGAAATTTAAGTAGGGAAAAGCAAAAGAAAGGAGGGGAAAAGACATATGGATCCTCTAATCTTACTTGTAACCACTTCCTTCCATCCTCATTATATGTCCCCCTTGAAGTAAAAGATAATGAAGCACATTATAATAAATCCTTTTAAAGCACTTTGATATATTATTAACAAGAAGATTGAGAAGGGGTGGGAATAAGGAAGACCCTATGTTCTTCTCACTTCAGGGAACCGGGAATTTGTGGACCCAGAGAAGTAAGAAGCAGCTGGAGTTCAAAACTTGAAGGGGGCACTGGTGAGCTGAGACCTAAGCTAAAGATAGGGTTGGGTAGGGAGGGAGGAGTCTACTTGATTAATATGCCCTTGACACTGCAGACTTATATGGTGGGCTTGAAGCTCAGCTTTCTCATTTTCTGAACTGCTCATTGTTTTAACTCGAAATGAATTACTGTATTTCTAACCACTAAACGCCAGACAGATAGGATGCTCACTTTCCAACCATCCTGAGCTATGTCACAACATTTGTATTTCATTGTATCCTGAAATAACTATTGTACAGTTTCTTAATTCAGTTTAATGAATAGCATGGTACGTAGGTCTTCTGTTATCCAAGATCCCAACACTTCCTTCCCATGCACCCTTCAAGCCCAACAAAATTGTGTTTCAGCAAGTAAATCTCAAGGCTGATCAACTCAGCATTCCAAAACCTTACTTGACAGCCTTTGCTGGCTATTTAGGGTTCATTTGAGTTAGAAAGTAACATTAGAATGTCATGCTTAAAGCTATTGTAATTAGTGATATCTACTATAAATGTCGTTTCCTATAAGCCTTTTGAAGGAGGCAATAGCCTTTCTGATGCTGTTGGTGATTGGGATAGAGGTGGGGATAGGTATAGTGTTGCGGGGGAAGGTGCAGAAAAATGATGTGTAGTGCGCTCCTTGGTAAAACAATTTTGTGATCATTTTCTTCTCTGAAATCCCCAAAGAAGACATATATTATGGTATTTCACTGATTCAAGATAATATATGACCCACAGATATTATCGTTTAAAGACTTGTTCTTCAATGGAAATGGCATCAGATTCAAATAGAGATACGTCCACTAATCCATACATAAATATCCCTGTCACACAATGACTTTGTTTCAAAATATAATGTTATTTCTGTTTTACTGTATTTTATTTGTTTTGTTGAACATTCCCCAATAACATTTTACTTTGGTCCAGCCTGAGCTCGGGAATATTGTGGGTGGTCCATAGCTGCATATTTAACACCTCTGTTCTATGGTCTGAAAGACAGCCTACCTTCCAGGTTTGATTTTTGTGACTGAATATGACTGTATAAAAAGCTTGATTCAAGTCTTACACACTCCATGAAGCCTTTATTGACATCTTCCCACACTGATCTCACTTCTTTTGAAAAATTATTAGATTCACAGTATGTACACTGGCATAACAAATGTGCTTTTTCATACACACACATACACACATACACATACAAACAAGTTTTGTCCCTCTTGTTAGAGCATAAGGTCCTTTATTTAGAGACCATGCTTTGTTCATCTTTTGTCTTTTTTAAAGTGTCTAACAGGAAATAAAGCACACAATAAGTACTCAATAAATTGATAAGAATATAGGCTTCGCTTAAATATATATTACATATATACACACATTGTGCGTATGTGTGTATATATGTATATGCAAATGTATTTATAATATATAACATACGGTAGCTAGGTGGCACAGTGGATGGAATGCCTGGCCTGGAGTTAGAAAGACTCATCTTCTTGAATTCAAACCTGGCCTCAGACACTTACTAGCTCTATGACCATGGTTCAAATAACTTTGCCCTGTTTGCCTCAGTTTTCTCATCTGTAAGATGAGCTGGAGAATGAAGTGGCAAAGATCTTCAGTATTTTGGCTGAGAAAACCCAAATAAGGTCACTAAGAGTCACACATGCCTTAAAAACGATTGAATAATAACAGTAATACATGACATATGGCTTTTATAAGATCTGAGTATGGCCAATAATTAGGATTTTTACTGTATACATATATGAATACAAATAGATATTTCCTTTCAACCACAAATGATAATTTAATGGTCTGATGTATATTTTGGGGAAAGCCTATATTTGGTTAGTATGAATATAATCCTTGGCAAGGATGCCATAAATCTGAAGTAATTTGCCATATTATTATAAAATATATTTAAGAACTTTGATTATATCTCTGAGCATTCCAACTTACTTAAACTGATCAGGACCAAATCCTACTGAAATATTTTAATAACATGGTTAAATAAAAAGAAATTACAAAACAATTATATGTCTCTTGCATTTGACATAAAGAAGAGGTCACTGTTTATCTTTACTAAGTTAAAAAATTTAATAGTAAGTGATTTTTCCTGGTTTATGAAAAAAAGCAACATGCACCATAATTAAGTAAATTTGGAATGCATATGTAAATATTTATTTCAATTTATTTTAATTTAAATATAACAAATATATTCATTTTGGGGAAGATTTAATAACTTATATTATTTTCTCCTTTCTAGATGGATATCTACAAAAGGATATCTATAAAGAAATGATTTTCTGTATTCCTAAATTAACATCTTGAATGTCTGTAGCAAGTCATATAATCAATCCAATTACTAATTAATGTCCATACATTTCAAATATTGGAAACTTAAATTTCAAAAACCTAAAACAGTTTCTGATTTATATTTCATTTTGAAGATGAAAGTGTAGAGAAAGTAATAATAGAAAATAAAAATGTTTAATTCTAATAGCATACATGGCATAAAGCAATAATGATATGAAGACAGTACAGATACAAATGAATTTCTCCTTAGACAAAAATTTAACGGAACCGAGACAAGATTGCTAACATCAATTGCACTATATATTAGGAAAAACTTAATTTTTTGAAAAGAGCCTTATGTTATTTGTAAAGAAATTAGTCAGTTGGACCTGAAACATTAGGCAAATCCACAGTGACTTCATGATTTGCGTAAGTTATTTTCATTAATAGCACATTTTGAATTATTTAGTTGAAAACCTTTTTTTAATATACAAAATTTTAGAGAAGCATTTAAGTAGTTCCTAAAATTTGCAGAAGAGGATGACAAGTAATTTTTATGAGAAGAGTAAACGTTTAAGTTGTTTATAGAATCACTAAAAAAAACCCTGTAAGCTGTTATTCACTAAATTATGCTTTTGTTACTACCCTGATTTTAAGCCTTTGGGCTAAAATGCTGTTAACTGGTAGATACAGGAAAATGACAACAATTTCCACGCAATAAGTCATGCCCTGACTTCTTTGAATATTTATATAAGTTGCCTCCTGAATGCTCTCTTTCTTTCATCCATTCCAATATTATCCAGAGTCAGGCTCAATATTTCACTGTATCAATCTACAGAAATTTGATCACAGTTTTATTTTCTACTATCACACCTGACTGTTGTCATTTTTCCTAACATACATCTCATTAGGCAGAAATATATGAAGGGAACTTGATTAATTCCATTTCTTTAGGCTAGTAGTGTCCAGAAATATGAGACTATGAAAGGATATCTATATATTTTGGGAGAGAGCTAGCTGAAGAGGAAGAACATCAGCAGCAGTCAGAGAAAGGGAGAGGAATATTAGCACCTCTAGGTCAATTGTCTGAGTTCCATAACTCCTTAGGCTTCCCAGTACTTGTACCACTTAATAGATGGCTAAGCCCCTAAACCTACCTATGATCTATGTCTGGGGTGGGGAACCTGCAAGCTCAAGGCCACACGTGGACCTCTAGGTCCTTAAAATTGGTCTTTTGACAAAATTCAAATTTCATAGAGCAAATCCCCTTAATAAAATGATTTATTCTGTAAAACTTGAACTCAGTTAAAAGGCAGCACTCAAGGACCTAGAAGGCCACATGTGGTCTCAAGGTCCCAGGTTCCCCACCCCCATGTATGTTAACCTATTACTAGTAAATTTTATGCTCGCTTAATAATAGTTCATATTCTGCTATCTAAAAAAATAACGAATTAAAAAAACATTTTAAAAAACTTTCTGACCAGAAAGTGGGGCTGTGGAATATTAAATCTCTCTTGCTGTTTGATGACTAATTTAACAATAACGATGATAATTTGTATCTCTCCACCGCAACTTTTGCCCTTATGATAGGGAATTTCAACAGACATACTCCCTCGAAAATCCCAGTTTCTCAATTTGATAATTTCCCATGAACTATTTTTCCTTTCTACCTCAAATGCAGAATTGCCATATCCTTATTCTTTGCCATCACCCACAATTGTTCAACTTCCATGTTTAAGAACTCTGCAATTCCTTTATCTGATCATAATACTTTATCATTCTCTCTTTCTCTCTCTCTGCCTTATTACTTGTAACTCTGTTCTTTGTGCTCATCATGACCTCTAACTCCACACCTCTCGGTTTTTCCCCAGGCCACGATTTCTGTACTAGCAACACTCTTCTTCTTGAGCTATTGGCATAATAGTTTAATTCTACACTAATGTCTACACTTGAGTCCTTTGCCTGTTTATCCCTTCACTGAATACTGCTCAGCTCCAATCTTGGATTACTTCCACCATCTACCACCTTTCCTCCTATTCAGGTGCTGCTTAATGTAGCTGGATCAATATTACAAAAATACTTTGATTAAGTCCACTACATATTTATGTTACATAATTTTGACTCAGCTCTCATTGAAATAAGACTATCCTTTTATAACTCTGTAACTAATTCAAAATCCCACTCACTGCATTGGATATTCCTTTATTTACCTCCTCTTACCCTCTCCACTAAGAAACTTTGCCTCATACTTTACTGAAGAAATTGAGGTAATTTACTGAAACCTTCCTTCTCACTCCTCTTCCTTATATCATTAAGATACCTTCTTCTACTATCTCCTTTTTATCCTTGGCTCACATGAAGAGAAGGCCTTTCTCTATTCAAACGCAAATTCAATTACATGCATCCTGATTTCCCTTTTCTAACACAGTGCCACCTCAAAAGCTACCTAGTTAACTTGGGGATTACTGTCTAGATTTCTTTTTCAAAGACCAAGCCTTAAGTCCAATTCCCTCTGGATCTCAGGGATTCAAAAACAATAAGTCCCTGCCCAAGTACCACTTAAGGGTTATTTTTTGGGCCCTCCTGGCCCAGAGTGAATGTCAATAGTAACTGTTTCTCTTTTGGCCAGCAACCCTGAGGGTCTTCCCCTCCCAATTTGATTTTTTTTTAATTTTTTATTAAGGCCATCCCTTGACTCGCTTTTTAAAGAAGCAGATTCAATGAATGAGTGTTCCCTCACTCAAAGTGAGAACCTGTAAAGACCCTAGTGTAAAAGGACCATGGTCTCCCATTGTATCCTGGGCCATCTCCAGTCATCCTGATCTATATCTGGCCCCTGGAACCAGATGGCTCTGGAAGAGAAAGTGAGACTGTTGACTTTGCACAGCCTTCTCATTAAAATTAAAGTCAATTGCAAGTCACGTCATCATCTCCCTGATGTCACGGTCCTCTGTGAGAATGAAGAACAAACCACAGCTATAGCTACCTCTATCATCCCCACACTTTCACTAATCTCAAATTCTTCCTCTCTATGGCTATTTCCTTGATTATGCCAACAAACGTTCGTATCTCCTACATCCAAAAAAAATTCATTTGATCTGACCATTCCTGCTATTTGTAGTACAATATCTCTACTGCCTTTCTTGGCAAAACTCCTTGGGAAAATCATCTATGATCAGTGCCTCCACTTCTTCATTCTCTCTCTTCTTAACTATCTATTATTTGGCTTCAACCTCATCATTCCACTGAAATTGCTCTCCCCACAGCCATCAATGATATTTTAAGTGAACAATCTAGGAGCTTTTTCTCAGTCCTCAACCTTCTTGACCTATCTGTCAATCACTCTCTTCTCCTTGATACTCTCTCTTCTCCTTGATACTCTCTCTTCTCCAGGGTTTTTGTTAATACTGCTTTCTCCTGATTCTCTTCTTGTCCAATTCTCATTTTAATCTCTTTTTTTTTCTGTATCTTCCTCAAAGCCATACATGCGAACTATGGGTGTCCAGCAAAGGTCTTTTGTGGTCCCTCTTCTCTTCTTCTCTACTGTCTTACCTGGTTATCTAATCAGCTTCCCTGTGTTTACTTATCATCTCAATGCTTATGATTCTTAAATCTATTTATCCATTGCTTACCCTTCTCCTGATCTCAAGTCTCACAGCACCAACTAAACTAACCAACTATGTTAACTATTAGCTGTTAGTATTAAATGGTTAGTATTAAATTGGATGTCGCAGAGATATCTGAAACTCAATACAACCAAAAACGGACTTACCTGTTTTTCAAAAAGCTCTACTATTATGAACTTTCTTATTACTGTCAAGTACACAATTATCTTCCATGTCACACAGGCTCATGACCTTGACCCCTCACTCCCTTAAATACTCCCCTTTTACTCATACTCAATCTATTTCCAAGTCCTGCAGATTCATTCCTCTCGATATCTCTTCCACTGGTCCCCTTTTCTCTTCTGACATAGCAGCCATCCACCCTTACAAAAACTCTCATCACTTCTCACCGAGACTAGTGCAATTAACTGTTTGAACTCCCTGCCTCAAGTCCAAATATATGGAAATACCAATGACAGTAACAACAATAATAATAATATTTCTTAATCTTTCTACCACAATTTTTGCCCTCATAATAAAGGATTTCAATGCACATATACCCCCTTCAAACAATCTAACTTTTCATTTCCTCAAATTAATCATTTCCCATGACCTACTCCTACTCTCTACCTCAAATAAATGCAAAAATGGTCTTATTTTCGATATGACCTTGTTTTAGTCCCACCTCAACTCAGTTGCCAAAGTGAATTTCCTAAAGGTTGTTGGCAGGATAAATATTATTAAGTGTCTACTCTATGTAATACTGTGCTAAGAGCTTTACAAATATTATTTCACTTGATCCTCCCAACACTGAGGAAGGTGCTATCTATTATTGTGAAGCTGAAGCAGACAGGGGTTCTGATTGGCTAAGGCTCATACAACTAGTAAATGTCTGAGGCTACATTTGAGTTCAGGTCTCCCTGACTCTAGGCCAAGAGCTCTATTCCATGGCTCCTTAGTACCTAAAAGATCAAACACAAAATTACTCTTTTTGGTTTTTAAAACCCTTCACATCCTGTAATATTCTTGCCTTTCTAGTCTTTCCCCTTCATTCTGCTCCACATACTCTATGACTCTTCACCAGTTGTCAGCCATACCTGGAATGCACTCTCTCATCTTTGCCTCCTGACTTTCCTGGTTTTTTAAACTCTCAGATCAAATATTATCTCTTGTAAATGTCCTTGTCACTGTTAATTCCTTCTGAGTTTACTTTCAATTTATATATTTTCTATATAGAGAGATGCTTTCATTTTGACTCCACCATTACAATGTGATCTCCTAGAGAGTAGGGACACTATTTGACTTTCTTTTTATCCCAAGTCTTTAATGCAAAGCCAGGTCTTAATAAATGATTGTTTTCTTTATGTAGTACCATAAGGTGTTGTGGCTGTTGTTTCAGTTGTGTCTAACTCTTCATGACCCAATTTGGAGTTTTCTTGGCAAAGATACTGGCATAGTTTGCTATTTCCTTCTCCATCTCATTTTTAGAAGAGGGAACTAGGTACAAATGGTTAAGTGACTTGCCAGGATCACATAGCTAGTAAGTGTTTGAGACCACATCTGATGAGTCTTCCTGACGTTAAGCCTAGTACTCTATCCACTGAACCACCTAGTTGCCTATTGTATGGTTTGAAAAGCCCTTTATAGTTACTATTTAATTTGATCTTTACACTCACCCTTGGATGTAGGTTTTCAACTTTGTTTTACAGAGGAAGAACTTGGGATTTCAAGAGGTCAAGTGACTTACCCAGTGTCACATAGCTGGTATGTTTCTGATGTAGGATTTGAACTCAGATCTTCTTGATTCCAGGTCCAATGTTCTATCCTGTGTCATTTATGTAACTGGATTTTATTTGGGATGAAAGATGTATTTTTATTACTAACTTTTATTCAACATTCTCTCTTTCAGCACCAGGTAGAAAAAGAAAGCCTTTAGTCAAAATTTTAACATTTTTTAAATGAAAATATAACAGCACTAATATATATTAGAATAAAAGAATATTAGAGTTATAAGGAATCACAAAGGTCATCCAGGCCAAGCATCTGTTCGAATAACAAATCCTGTCCACAACATGCCAAGCAAGTAATTATCTGGTCTTCAATTAAAGACCTCTAGGGTCAGGGAATTCACTTCTGCAGAAAGCTGCTTCATGTCTAGTCAACTCTAATTGCTTTAAAAAAAGTTTTCTTTTTTTGAGAATGGCCAGTTTAACCCTATAATTCCAACTCACTGGTCATAATTTGGTCTATGATACCATATAAGAGAATCCTAACCCCCATCCCATTAGGCAACCCTTCAAATAATACAATATAATTATTATATTCCTACTCAGTCTTCTTTTCTCTAGGTTAAATATCTCTAGTTCTACAAACTGATCCTTGTGCAGTTTCAAATCTGCTCACTTTCTTTGTTGCCTTCCTATTTTATACCCTAACTTATCAGTGTCCCTTTTTAAATGTGGCAATAGAGAGACAGAGGGGATAGAGAACCGATGCCAGGAAAATCTAGCTTCAGGTACCACTTTTTAAAAATTAAGTCTTATTGACATGATTTGTTTTTATATTACAAACATTTCCAGACCCCCCTCACTCAATGAGAGTTCTCTTGTAATAAAGTAAAACAAGTAAGCCAAAGCAACAAATCAATGACATCACGTCAAAGTGAATGGAACATATTGGTCATAGGGCAAGTTGCTAAACATCTCCATGGTACAGGCAAGAAAGTATCTTGTAGAACATGTGAGCCTGTTGTAACAATTCGGCTAGCAGCTGCCAGCACATGTTCTTTTGATTTGCTTTACTAAGGAAAGTAACATTAAGGGGTTAACAATCTCAGTTTAATCGAACATACAAATATCATTCACTTAGTTCAGGGGAAAAAGCCAGCACCCTGAACTTCAGAGCAAATACAAACAAATTACAAACACCAACAGACAGATCTTGTCTGATTCGAATCTCAGTGCATAGTTACCAGGTTTAACAAAGTTCCAACATCAGGGTTTACAAGCTGGAGGGCTCTTAACTACAGTCGCCCAGAGTCTCCGCATCAACATGCCTCCAAGAGTGAGAGCCTCAAGCAAACAGCTTTGTTCTCTCTTTTCATACACTCTTTAGCCGTCATCAAAAGTCATCTGAGCGGGGCGGAGCCAAGATGGCGGCTGGGAAGCAGTGACTGGCGTGAGCTCCCCACCAAGTTCCTCCAAAAACCTATAAAACAATGGCTCTGAACCAATTCTAGAGCTGCAGAACCCACAAAGTGGCAGAGGGAAGCAGGGCCCCACCCCAGGACAGCCTGGATGGTCTCTGGGTAAGGTCTGGTCCCACACGGACCTCCCAGCCCCCAGCCGAGGGGAGCGGAGCTGAGACCAGCGCGCACGACGCGAACAGACCAGACGCGGACCTACCAGACCAGGAGATGAGCGGAGAGTGCCCTGGCATCCCGAAATACTGAGCTGTGGCATGTACCAGACCTCTCAACCCGCAAAGAGCAAAGACAGCAGAGAAG
>CM053625.1:200987848-201024463 GCA_028646595.1 Phalanger gymnotis
ATGTACAAAAATATTTATAGCAGCTCTATTCGTGGTAGCTAAGAATTGGAAATCAAAGGGATGCCCATCAATTGGGGAATGGCTGAACAAGCTGTGGTATATGAAGGTAATGGAATACTATTGTGCTACAAGAAATCTGGATGATACGGACTTCATAACAACCTTGAAGAACCTACACGACATAATGCTGAGTGAGCGGAGCAGAGCCAGGAGAACATTATACACAACCACAGATATATGGATTCTGTGATGACTAACCCTGACAGACTTTGCTCTTCTCAGCAACACAATATGCAGAGAAAACTCCAAAGGACTCATGATGGGGAGGGCTGTCTACATCCAGAGAAAGAACTATGAAGTATGAATGCAAATCAAGGCACACTTCATACTCGCCTTTTCCCCCCCAATTTTTTTTATCTCTCTTTTGTATTTGTTGTTGGGTTGTGTTTTTTTTTTTTGTTTGTTTTTTTTTGGTTCTGTTTCTTCTTTCTCATGAGTCATTCCATTGGTCATGGTTCTTCTCCACAACTTGACTAGTATGTAAATTAATTCAATGCCAAGTTATATCTGGAAGTTATATGGGATTCCGTGCCTTCTTAGGGAGGGAGGGGAGAGGAAGGGAAGAAAATCTGGAACTCAAAATTATGTAGAACTGTTTGTTGCAAACTAAAAATAAAAATATAAAAAAAATAGACTAACCCAAATGGCAAAATAGCTCCAAAAAGCCAATGAGGAAAAGAATGCCTTGAAAGGCAGAATTAGCCAAATGGAAAAGGAGGTCCAAAAGACCACTGAAGAAAATACTACCTTGAAAATTAGATTTGAGCAAGTGGAAGCTAGTGAGTTTAGGAGAAATCAAGATATTACAAAACAGAACCAAAGGAATGAAAAAATGGAAGACAATGTAAAATATCTCATAGGAAAAACCACTGACCTAGAAAATAGATCCAGGAGAGATAATTTAAAAATTCTTGGACTACCTGAAAGCCATGATCAAAAAAGAACCTAGATATCTTCTTCCAAGAAATTATCAAGGAGACTGCCCTGATATTCTGGAGCCAGAGAGTAAAATAGAAATTGAAAGAATCCAATCCTCCTGAAAAAGATCCCAAAAAGAAAACTCCTAGGAATATTGTTACCAAATTCCAGAGCTCCCAGATCAAGGAGAAAATACTGCAAGCAGCCAGAAAGAAACAATTTGAGTATTGTGGAAACACAATCAGGATAACACAAGATATAGTAGCTTCTACATTAAGAGATCAAAAGGCTTGGAATATGATATTCCAGAGTTCAATGGAGCTAGGATTAAAACCAAGAATCACCTACCCAGCAAAACTGAGTATCATGCTCCAAGGCAAAATATGGATTTTCAATAAAATAGACGACTTTCAAGCTTTCTTAATGAAAAGACCACAGCTGAATAGAAAATTTGACTTTCAAACAGAGGAAGCAAGGGAAGCATGAAAAGATAAACAAGAAAGAGAAATCATAAGGGCCTTCCTAAAGTTGAACTGTTTTGTTTAAATTCCTACATGGAAATATGATGTTTATGATTCATGAGACCTCAGTATTAGGGTAGCTGAAGGGAATATATGTGCATATATAAATATAGACAGAGCACACAGGGTGAGTTGAATATGAAGGGACATATCTAAAAAAATAAAATTAAGGGATGAGAGGAATATATTGAGAGAGGGAGAAAGGCAGAGATAGAATGGGGCAAATTATCTCACATAAAAGTGGAAAATAAAAGCAGTTCTGTAGGAAGAGATGAGGGGGCAGGTGAAGGGGAATGAGTGAATCCTGCTCTCATTGGAATTGACCTGAGAAGGGAATAACATACACACTCAACTGGGTATCTTACCCCACTGGAAAGAAGGAGGAAGAAGATAAAAAAGGGGAGACGATAGAAGGGAGGGCATGTAGGGGGAGAAGTTTTTGCATGCAACTGGGAAA
This sequence comes from Phalanger gymnotis, assembly GCA_028646595.1. NCBI lineage: Eukaryota > Metazoa > Chordata > Mammalia > Diprotodontia > Phalangeridae > Phalanger > Phalanger gymnotis. Next base: position 200,989,805 of record CM053625.1, read on the forward strand.
TAACATATACAGGCAATGGGGCATAGAAATTTATCTTGCCCTACAAGAAAGTAAGGGAAAAGGGGATGGGGAGGAGTAGGGTGACAGAAGGGAGGGCTCACTGGGGAATGGGTCAACCAAAAAAAAGAAATACAATATTCCAATTTCCATAACTGTGGTATCTCACCTCGGATATTTTTTTCAAAGGTCATCAAGAGTGGTTCAACAATCTCATTCACAAATTCACTCACTATCATGGGCTGTAGTTCATCTATTGGCCAGGTGACTTGAACTTAGTGAAGACACAAAGCTACTTTCTTTCCTTTTTTCCTTTCCTCTTTACTTGTCTCAAATTTCAATTTCCTGTTACCAATTTTTTCTATATTTTTTCCAGTCAGAAGATTGCACTCCCTGTTTGATAAAATTGAAGCAAATAATGGTGGGAAAGTTAATTTTCTTCCTTTCTTGTCATACAGGATCATTTACTTGACCTTTGCTTTTGTCCTTAGTATAGTTTTTTTTTAATTCCTTTAGTATTTATAACAAACTCAGCTTATCCTAGGGGTTTATTCCTCCTGAAACTAATCTTACAAAACGTCTGTCATTTTTATAATTCATCTTTAGTTGTCTGATTTCATCTCTTTAACTCCCATAACAAGTTTGTCCTTTAGATATTGAGGATATAATTCAGGAACCACCAATATCCTGGCAGTATCTTACCTCTATCATGAACACTCTCATCAGCCTCTTTGTTGCTAACTTTGCAAATCTAGGATTAAAGAGTGTTGGCCAACATTATACAAGGAGAGGGACAGAAATCACACTAGAAGTGGATACATGAAGAGATTGTAAACCACATGAAACAGATCAAAGGTACATTGAAGTATTGCTTATTTATTTATTGGCCACACAGTACCAAGAGTAGGATGGTAGTTTTTGAGGTCTTCCTTTGGGAAATTGTAGTTCTTGTACAGAGTAATTCTAGCACTTTAAAGTCCCTACTAAAACTAAGGGCCTTCTTGGTTAATCTACCAGCTTGTTTTACCATAGATCAAATCCAGATGCAAATACTTATTAGCTATGTGACACTAGGAAAATCATTAACCCTCTGAACATCTTGGTTTTCTCAACTATAAAATGAGGATAATAATAGCACCTACACTTCAAGATTGTTGTAAGGATCTAATGAGATATTTGTAACACCCTTAGCACGGTAACTGGTATGTAGTAAGCACTTAATAACTAAATAACTAAATAAAATAACTAAACAAAAACTAAAGTTTCTTGTTCTTACCTAATCAGCCAACTTAACTACCACCACTTCTGATAATAATCATATGTTCATTCATAAGCCTCTAGATTTCAGGTTTTGGAAGAATGTTGGAACTAATTTGCACAGCGAGTAAATCTCAGTGAAGAATTGATTTGAAAATGAAAAACTTTGTACAAACACAAGAAGAAAATATCAAATGATACAGTTCTGCTTTAATTTATTCAATAAATGTGTTCCAGAAAAGATAAATATAAAGTGATTATTTGTAAATCTAATATTTTAAATTCTCTTCTGGGTGCTTGTTACGTGAAGAAATTATAGCCCATTTTCTCTTGGAAATGTTATGGTATTGTAATTAGAATGAAAATGCCAAAGAACATAATTCAGGGAAAGGTTGACAATTTGATAAAGCAATGATCAACACATGAGATAATTACTATAGCTGATTCTAAAATAGCTAAGGCTCAGCCTTGTGCCCAAGTGTCATCTAATGAATACGATTTTTCTGAAGTTAGAGAAGTATACTAAGGAGCAATGTTAGACCAGGTCAGACATTTTAAGGGGATCAGAACAAGATATGAAGAAGGCATTAAAACTAAGAATTTTAATACTTACTAACAAGTATATGATGACTTTTTCCCACCAATTTGTATTTTCTATTCTTTTCTCCTTCCCTTATTTATTTGCTTATTAGTTTCTAACATAACCTGCCCTTACTTACTTGAGACTTTTCTTCTTCCCTACCTCCATTCCTTGGTGTTTTACCTTTTCTGTTCTTTATTTCTGCTGTTTTTTCTCTTCTCAACCTCCTCAAATGCCTTTTTATCCTTTAGATTCAAAACCACTGAAATTCTGCCTATAGGCAGAATCCTTTTCAAAGTGCTGTGTTCAATTATTTTCAGTTCCTGAACTTTTCTACTATAGGTTGCTAGCTGTCCAGCAAAGAAGTCATTGGGAAAGCAAAAATGAGACAAGTATACAACTTCTGAAAAGCAGTAAACATAAATGGAGAATAATGGTTATAAGTTACTATACGTAGGCCCTTTTTCCTTCTACATGTGATCTGTGACAATTACTGGATTTTTGTTAATGTATGTTATTCATGTGACAGTATTTTTCACAATACTATTTTCCAACTATTTTCAGTAATAATGCTGCTTCTGCTGATGACAAGTAACATTTAAGTGGTACTTTATGGTTTACAAAATTCTTTACATATACTATGTCATTTGATCTTCATAACAACCCTCCAGGGTGGGTGCTATTTTTATCCTCATTTTACAGATGAGGAAATTGAGACAGGCAGTGGTTACATTAATTGCCCAGGATCACATAGTATATTGTCAAGCACACTGGCATACCCAGGATGCTGCTAGAGCAGATTCTTTTATCTGCTTTACTAGGAAAGACAGTTGTTTCAGGGGTCAACAATCTTTAATTAAGCAGAAAAAATACAGAGAATAGAGATAAAGACCAACAGACAGGGCTCTACTGCCTGAATCAATGCTTTACATCCACCACTGAATCAAGAGAGCCTTTACCTCTGAGGAGTAGGGAAGCTCTTAATATATGATTCCTCAGAGTCTTGACCAAGGAATCACAACATCTTTCTTATAAGCAAGCCCCCAAAGCAAAAGCCCACCTCTCAGAATATATGCTATTTCAGCTAATATGCTCAGAGCCAGAACTTTCCTTACTCAATGCCTAATTGGAAATTAACAAAAAGTGTGTAAGCCTTCTTACAAACAAGCAAGCTTCCCTTAATGGGCTCCACATGAGGCCTGTTGATGGGCAGGGAAGATCTTATTTCCCATTGACCTTACACATAGGTAGTAAAGTATCTGAGTATTTGATTCAAATGTTCAAACTATTTGAATTCAAGTCTTCCTAACTCCAAGTTGAGCATTCTACCCACAGAACTACTTAGCTACCTGGGTATACAGTGTTGCTGCCATTCAGTTGTTTCAGTCTTGTCTAACTACTAGATAGATGAGATGGTTACTACCCATTGTGAACATGGGCATTTAGGAGTTTGTAAAAGAAGAAAAAATCAGCTAAATCGTAGGAATAAAGAATTTCCTTTGAGATCATAAAAGAAAAATTAGGAAGCAACATTGGCAATAATAAGAACCCTGTAAGGTGGGTAATGTTACTATTACTATTTGATATTATTATTGTTTCTATTTTCCAAATAAACTATCTGAGGTTTTGAGTGCTTATTTTTACTGGATCTACATGGTCACTTAATCATAGCACTACCCCTTCTTCCTAGAAATACTGTCTTCTGATATATCATGCTGGCAACTAAACTTATTGATCAGCATCCATATGTGAAGGGTACATCTTCACAACTTGAAGAAAGAATTCTTTCCATTCCCACCACCTCCTATAGCTAGACACTCCTGTTTTCTCCTACTAATTCTCACATAATATGTAGGTTAAAGCCCCCTCACTAGGCTAGTCATCCTCTTCTGATCGCATTTCAACTTACTAATATTTTTCGTAAATGTATTTCCCAGGACTGAACACAATTCTCCAGATAAGTTTTGACCAAGGAAGCAAATACTATGACTATCACCTTCAGTAACTAAAAATATTGTGCCTCTTTTAGTGGGAGAAGGGCTGAATTTGGAGACAGAGGACCTCAGTTTGAATCTTGATTGCCATTTATAATCTGTGTGATCATGAGTGATTTACTAAATATTTTTAGGTATCAGTAGTGAATCTATAAAATGAAGAGATTTAGACTATTGACCTAAAATCTGTTCCAGCTACAATTCCAAAACTATGACACTAAGGCGACATTATATTGCATTAGCAATTTTGGCTGCCATGTTACACTGTGATTCATACTTGCAGTACATCAGAGTCTCTACCACCTGCCCTATCCACCCACCAGATCATTAATAGAAAATAGGATATTTCTTATTTTTCAGTTTGCTACTATATACCCCCACTGCTCTATCCTGAATAGCAGGACAGATGGATTAATTAGAAACTAAGTTAGAGAAAGAATTTTGAGAATAGAAACAATATTCTTAACACACCACATGGATATATTTCTTATAACGAGAATGGTAATGGAAGCAGGTAGGAAAATATCTATTTGCAGACAGGGATAACACAACAGATTTTGGGGAGAAAATGATTTGGGAACTTGACAAGTCTGTCCAATTATACTTTAAAGTAGTGTGTATTACTTGCCTGCTTGGCAAGCATACATTCCAATGGGAATAAAATTGTCCAAATGGATATGGACAATGATGTCTTCATGTTTCAACACTATTTTATTTTTTAATCTCTGCCTCCAAACATTAGATGTCTATTTTTCTTGCCATCTTCGAGGAAATCTTCCAAATTAAAGACGTGTGCCTGGCTGCCAATGAATTGGCTTTATTCCACTTAATCCATTGAACTGACAATATAGGAAAATGAAGATTTGTCTACATTTGCCTTGTGTAATGTGTAACCATCAGCAAAGTTTAAGGGCACAGAGAAAGAAAAGTATGTCACAAGACTACACTATATATGTATATGTTTGTGTGTATGTATATATATACACATATATGTATGTATACATATGGTGCATATATTTATATAGACATATAGATATATTCATATTTGTAGTGCAGAAAGAAAAGACCAAAGTCAGCCACAATTTATTCTTGGATTTCTGGTAAGCACTCATTCAGGAAGACTTACTAATAACAAAGGCAATTTTTAAGGCTCTATTTGGGAAATCGGTGAAAAGGGAGATCATTTCAAAGACTTCAGAAGGAAGGAACCTCAAAAATAATTGTAAATAACAGAAAAGGAATTGAAGAAGTGTTAACATCAAAAGCAGGTTTTTGCTCTCTGTATCACATGTTATGTGAGTCCTACATTTAAGAATATTACTCTATATCTCATTTATAGAATGAAAAATATTAATAATGAGTCACTTTAGGTGGCAGATGAATAGATCACATAATTAAAAAAGAAAAGAGACTTCTTGGCATCAAAGAGAACTGGATTTGGAGCTGTTTGGATTTTTTTTGGTTATTTTTAAAAAGTTTCAAATACCAATTGTTTTGTTTACTAGCTGTGTGACCTTGAGTCCAGTTACCTACTTCGTAAAAAGGAAGTGGCTAAATTATGTATCATCCTTAAGGCCCAGTCCTAAATCTAATGATCTAGGTAGGTGGAGAGAGTGATCACAGTGCTAGACATGGCATTAGGAAGACCTGAATTCACATCTTTCCTCAGACATTTAGAAGCTGTGTAACCTTTAACAAGTCACTTACCTTTAAAGTGTCAGTTTCCTCATCTATAAAATAAGGATAATTATGGGGACAATAACTCAACCTCATATAGTTGTTATGAGGATCAAATGAGATAAGACATATAAAATGCTTTGTAAACCTTAAAGGGATGTGTGTGTGTGTGTGTGTGTGTGTATTTGTGTGTGTGTGTATACATATATATATATATTCCTTGTAAAATGCCACCACCACTAATAATAGTTATTACTAATAATTATGTTAGTATAACATCATATTGTAATGGTTATGATGATAATGGTGATGCTGATGATCATGTTGATGATAACAATAAAAGCTGATGAAAGTTTCATAAGCTTTCTCCAACACAATTGTCTAGACTATATTTTTTGGCTACCTCATATTCCTGAGCTGAGTTCCCTTTGGGAATGATTAGATTAAACGTCCACTAACAGGGCAATAAGAAATTAGAAAAAGCCATCTGCTGATAATTATCTCCTTTGCCACATACTGCTTATTTTTGAAATTCCACCTTTAATGATTCATTCCTTTGGAATAAGCTTCATTCCTACTTCACTCCCATTCCCCAACCCCATTGCCCTCCTTCAAATTTAAATACTTTGGAGAATGGTGACACAGAAAGTTTACTACTTTAATATTTCAAATGATTCATTGTCTTGTCATTGTACATGTTCCTTGAACCAGTTCAAATGGCAACCTACTTTGGGAGATCTTATGCATAGCAATTCATCCAAGATGAATCTGCCTAATACTTTGATGAACCTAGAGGCAGAATGAAGATTTTGGTGGAAAATAAACATAGATTCTTAGGCCCCAAACCCTGTTTTTCCTAATTAGAGTATCTGTGGAATCTGGGCTAGTTGTCTAATCTGTCTGGGCCTAGTTTTCCTCGTGCATAAAATGAAGGCTTTCGCTAAATGACCTATATTTTCTCTCTCAATTATATGATCTTATAATATACTTTAGTTTTATGAATATTATATGCATTCAAGTATAATCATGCCCATCTGTTATGCTTGTTTCCACTGTATAACAAAACTTTTTCCTATTTTATTCATACATATCCCTCATGATGCTCTGTATGCTACTTCCCATGTACAATGTGATAATGTAGTAATGGTACTGTGTTATGGAATACATGTGACCACCATGTTCCTCCATTAACTTCTGGGTCACCCAAAACATTTGATTCTTTAAAGATTGTAGCCATGTAATACCTGTGAAAGAATAATGTTGTTTGGGAAATATATATATATATATATATATATATATATATATATACACACACATATGTCTTTGTCAGTTAGCAGTTTAGAATGATTGAAAATACCACATAATTTCCTAAGTATAATAGTCTTTTCTCATGCTATTGAAATCTGAGCTGAGATCATTTTCTGTGTTTAATTTGTCCAAGATACATGTTGGTTTGTTGTCTCTCATTCTCCAGGACCAAAATGACATCACCATGCTGGGGTCAAAGTATAGTATGTTTGACTATGGTTGATCAGACCAATATGAGCTTGGAAGGTTCTTCCATAGGTTGGGCACAAATAGTCCATATAAACATTTGGAGTGGCAACATCTCTAAATTTGTGTATCTCACATTCTTTTGAACTACTGAAATTCTGTTTTGTAAGATATGTGTATTCACTAAAAGATATGTGCACAATTAAATGACATCCAATCATATGTTGAAATATGGGCAGCATGTATTCTTCATGGAGACATATAGAAACCTTAGTATAAATGAGTTTGACAAATTGTTGTCCTATGTGTCTGAGAAAGGCAGAGTAATGGTAAAGGTTTCAGAAACGAAGGGGGAAAAGGGAAAGGAAAAAAACATTTGTTAAGCATCTCTGTGCCCCAAGAACTGAGTTATGTGCTTTATATGTAATCCCTGCCTCAAAGCCTATTGATATGGGGTTTTCTCTTTATTGGTGGAGATGAAGACCCTGCACTATTGAGGGCTGAGATGGAGGTGGTTAGCTCCTGACTTCACCAGCCCTCCTTTGGGACTCTTCAGGGCTAATCGCTTTCGGAACATCCAATTTTCAAGTATTTTTTATCTTTGAGTTGCCTTGGGCAGTCCTGACTTTCAGCATTGAAAGAGAAGGTGGAAGAAATCAATCCAACTTTAGGTTGATGGAGGAAAAGATCCTGGGAAGACATGGGAGGAGGCAGACTCCATCAAATCCCTATTCCCAGACTGTTACGCTAGAGACTTTGAAGAGTTTCCCCTTGGGTGAGATCCACACTTTTTTCTTTGAATCGAACTATCTTACTCCCAATGGCAGAGCTCCTTCACTCTTTATCTTTGGTATTTGTCCTTCTATGTGTAACTTCTCTGACTTCTTTTTTGCTATGACTTGGATAAATGGCTATTATCTATGTGTGTTCATTGTGGAACTTGCAATTGGTGGGGAAGGGTCGAGCCTTGGATATAGAGCTTAGGCTCCTCCTCTCCCCCAAAATGACAAAACGATAAGTAGTTAACTTGAACCTGAGCATATTCCCCAGACTAATAATATTTAGGGGAGCAGATAGATGTAATTCTAGCCCTCACTCCCTTTCTCTGAGGATAGTGGATGTTCTCAAACCTAACTTCATGCTTCCCATGCTGTCAAGAATGAAAGTCTTTCTTAGAAAAGGTTAAGGGGAGAAAAGGCTAGAGCTGTCTATTCTGCCTCCCTTTAAGCCTTCCAGTGACAGCCCTCTCAACACAAATGGGGCTTCATTACACAAATGGGGTTCAAAACCTCTCTATATACAAATATCTCATTTGATCATCATAACAACCGTGGCATATATGTACTTTTATTATCCTCATCTTACGAGTATTTTTTTAGAGGCAGACAAAAAAGTGACTTTTCTAGGATCATGCAGATGATAAGTGGTTGAGGAAGGATTTGAACTCAGATCTCTCTGTCTCCAGACCTAGTGCTATATTCACTATGCTACCTACTTGCCTAAAAAGTATCAATGAGGAAAGTGAACATAAATTGACGAAAAAAAAATCACATACTTCATTGATTACATGCAGACAAATTAGATTCAATTAATGGTTAATCTCAGGGCATAATAATAGCTCTGCAAGGCTGGGCCAGCTCTTCTTGGTGGCCAATAAAATGACCAATAGGCCTAGGAGAGCCTCTTTCTCTGACAGTTGCTGTGGTCTAATAAAACACCGATATATCCAGGGGAGAAAAACAGAAGAACAGCAGATAAGCCATCAAAATTAATGTACATTCAAAAGTTTTCGAATTTACAAAATAAGGAAAGAGTCTTGGGCTTGGATTTGAAGACCTGGAGGGAAATGGTTCTAATGCTTAACGAGCTATTCAACTTCAGCCAAGTCTGTTTTCCCCTCTACATCTTAGCTTCTTCATGTGTGAAGTGAAGAGATTGAACACAAAGGTTTCTAAGGCCTTTTGCTGCTCTAACATTCTGTGATTCTGTAAAATATTAACACATTTTCACTCCTAAGAAAATCCAATTGTTAACGCCTGTATAGTTCAATTGAAAATTCATCATGAATAGCTTTGTGACCCCTCTTCCAATGCTGTTTCAATACTTCATTGAATTCACTGAGTGTATCATTAAAATTAGCCATAGCCGTAACTAGAAATTCTGACACCCAAGGCAAGCACCATTAACAGGGACATTGGATATATTTTGTAATTCATATTGTGAAAAGAATAATTATGAAAATAACACAAGAAGCATTTGAATTGATGGAGGGGAGATTAGCAGCTATAATGGTTATTGGTAACCACTATGTTGGTAATCATTGCCTTCACCAAGGTAAATCACAACCTAATAAACTTTCTCAGTATACTATTTTATATATCTTCTCAAAATTTGGTCTTTTAAAATTTTGTACATATCACCCTGCCACTCATTCTGAAGGACTGAGTTTTTTAACTTTGTTTGTGATTATCTTATCTCCTCAACTAGATTTGTAACTCCCTGAGCAGAAAACAGGTATTACATTTTTGTATGCTCTGCTATGTTGACCACAGAATAGATTTCAATTAAGACATTGAATTGATTTCAGTATTGAATAACCTAGAAAATCTGAACCTGTGAAGTGATTTTACCTCCCATAATGATATATTTATTTATATTTCGTTACAACTAGTAGTCATCAACTTTCTACACTTCTATGGCTTTCTGATATCTGATTTTAGATGTTTTATTATTTTATAGACATGTCCTAAAGCATTTTTTCCCCAAGATATTATTGCTGAAAAGAAAAAAAAAACAAGTTAGCAGCAACTGATTGTCTCTCTCTAAGAAATCCACTCCTAGATTCTTTTCCTGCATTCTACTTTCTTCTTTTGCCAATTCCTAATGAGACCCCTGGACTAAGTTTATGTGAGTAGCTGCTTTGTATCATTGCCTGTTCAATCACTGTGGCTGGTGACTTGCCAGCATCCAAAATGACAGTCCCATAGCACATTATGCAAAGTGGATGCCATAGCCAAATAGGGGCATGGCTGGGGTGGGGGGTGAGATGGGGGTGGTGAGAGGGTTAGCATTTGTGAACATTCTCAGAGCAAGGTTTGGCTGTTGTAAATGTCAGCTTCATGTAGTACAGGAAACACTTTCCAGCTCAACCTAATCCTTAAATCCAACTGAAATTAGGCATTTAGGCATATTTGCATTTTCAGGTTAGAGTCTAATTTTTACATTAATTCAGTATTTGTGGATGTTTAAACTTTTTGAAAGCTGTTTGGTGTGTGTGGTGGTGTGTAGTGTGTGTAGTGTGTGTGTGTGTGTGTGTGTGTGTGTGTGTGTGTAGAACAACCTGACAGGGATCTTTGCTATAGTGTCACTGGTGGCCATTTAAGAAAATATTGTTGACTTTATGCTTGATATTTCAGAAGTTTGCCCATTTGCAATTATTTTCTATGGATATTTAATTTTATCTAAAGAAAAATAACCCTTAAATAATTCATCATCTTATATAGATAGTAAAGTTCTTAATGTCAAATAATTTTGACAGTCACGTAAGCATCTGTGGTTGCTAGAGAGGAAATATCACTGAGAATTAAGCCTATTCTCCTCTTGTTCTTTTCACACTAGGGAAGGGAGGAGGGAGGAAGCAGCTTATTGAAACTTGAATTTGTAAAAGAATTTCTGGAAAGCTGTTAAATAAAAATGCAGAACTGTACAGCATCTACACTAGTACCATTTTATGTTGACCTCCTCATCCAACATTTTTCTGTTATCTGTGCTAGTCACCATCCTGCTTTAGTTATTTGATGATAATGATGTTCCTTCCTCACCTTTACACTTTGAAATATGTTTTGTTAGTAAACACATAACTAAGTATATTGTATCAAGGAAAAAAAGAAAAAAAATTAGGTGTTGATAAAACTCTGAAATGAAAACATAGGACAAGTTAGAATGACTGGATATAGTTTTAATATAACTTTTTTTGAGAGAACTGTGAATTTACTGGTTTTCTTTTAAAAATATACAGCCAGAAGCAATTCCTAATTAAATCAATTTTAAAAGTACAGTGAAGTCAGTGCTAAATCTTTAAGACACTGATTGTAACTGGACACAGCATAGTTAAGACAAAGGACCCTTAACTAGCTTGAACCAACCACTTAGTTTGTTCTGCTGAGTTAGCTGGGAATGTCAGCCATAATGATTAGAGTCACAATGTTTATGGATCACACTGCAACAATTATAGGACAAAGAAGACTACTCTCTAAAGGAACAAGAAGAAAATAATGATATTTGATAGCAAAATCTACAGGCACATAATTGAGAATTTATATATATAGTATGCATTGTTGCTCAACTCTTATCCCAACCCTTTTTCTCTGTGAGTCTGCTCAGGCTTTCTCCTCCTGTAATATATGCCCCTTTCTCACCTCACTAATGAAATTCTTTCCCTTCCTTTGAGGCTTAATTCCTCTGAAATTTCTTTCTCCATAACATCTTCCCTGATCATTTTAACTATAAGAAAACTGTTTTTTTTTAACATGGTACTCTCTTTGGACTGATCTTATAAGCAAACTGCATTGTAATTATGCACGTCAACATATTGTTCTTCTCTCCCTTACTAGATTAAAACGGTTATGAGGCTCTTTGTAAATCTATACATGCATTTATAAAGGATATATAAATGTCAGCTATTATTACAACTGACTTTCATGGAGTATGTTAAATGTGGCAAAACACTTCACATACATTATCTCATATGAACTTTACAATATTTAGGAATTGCCACCCTCATTTTTAAAAATGAAGAATCTAAGGCTCAAAGAGTTTAGATAATTTGCCCAATGCCTTGCAACTAATAAGAGCTAAAGGCAAGATTCAAATTCAGGTCTTCATGACTTCAAGGCAAGCCCTCTACCATGATAGGCCAACTCTTGCCTTTCTGAGTACATCCATGTACCTTGCGTACAGTGTACATTTCATAAATGTTTGCTGAATTCAACTGAATATAACCTGAAAAGAACCCTGACTCTGGAATTTAGTTTTTTATTAATAAAATATTAAATTATGAGAGAAAGGCAGGATCACAGCTCTAGTCTATAAATAATAATGACATGAATCTAAAATCACATTATTAGCTTAATTTTCTTTCTTTTTTCTCTTTCTTACCTTAATATTTCCAAGTTTTGCAATTTCATCATTCTGGGGGAAAGCAGATTGCTACTCCTTTCGTGCTTTAGTAATAATCTTTTCAAGTTGCAAGAAGCAAAGCTGCTGATGAAAATCTATGGATATAAATTAAACCGGTCCTTAGATGGCAGACATAGAGTCGATCGGCAGGCCAATACTCAAAGCTCTTCTATCGCAGCAGGACCTGGCAAAGCTTTCTCTGTGTTGGCACTGACAAGGAGAACCTATGTTCATTTCCATGCTATGCTAAAAATGGGGGGAAAACTATTATGACTCTTACTACTCACTTTTAACTTGGTCATTTAAGTGGTATATAGAAATTTCAAATATACTATGTTAGTATCTCACTAAGTTAAAGATCTCTCAGAGGTAAGGGATATATACTTAAACATAAAATCAAGCCCACCTTTATTTGACAGAATAAACTAAATGCTGGAATAATGCATAGCTCAATTGTGGCACAAATTCATTTTTATTCTGGCATATCTTTATTCTTAAATTTAGCAATTCTTTCTAACAAAATTTAAGAAAATATTGTTGACTTTATGCTTGATATTTCAGAAGTTTGCCCATTTGCAATTGTTTTCTATGGATATTTAATTTTATCTAAAGAAAATAAGCCTTACATAATTCATCATCTTACATAGAATTTTGAATCATTAAATCCATATCCCGACAAGACATGAAGCTGTAGATACTGATTTACTGAATAGTTTGTTTAAAGCATTAAATTTCTGATTTGACTAGTTCCGAATATTCCCAAAGCATATAAAAGGGTTGAAAAAATAAATTTGGGAAAAGACTTCATGAAAAATTAATGGAAAAACTAATCATTTTTATTCTCAGCGTGTTGCTAGAAACAGAACACATCTGAACCAGCAGCTGCATCATGTCGAGGCTCATGAGAGGGCTTGTGGAGGTGAGGAGAATAGAAATCAAAACTTGAAAGATTAAAAAAAAGGGGGGCAGAGACTGAAATACTCTAAAGGCTCAAGCAAATCTGTAAATAGGAACAGGAAATTTAGTGTTGTTTGCCTCCTTAGTATCATGAGTTAGTACAGTGAGAGTATTTAGCATTTGTGTCTTAGGGAATATCTTTTGTTATACAGCTGTTTGATGTGAAGTGTCTCTTTCCACTTTTTAGGCAAGATCACATACAAGCTACTGAGCAAACGTGGAAAATGTATGTTCCATAAATATATATCTATATCTGTATCTCTATAGGGACAAGAATATTTATATACATATACATGCGCATTATTATGCATACAGACTGCTTTTATTCAGCCCACAGTCTAGGTGTGTAAACTTATGCATGATATATATGAAATAATAATTTTAAAGTGCTTAGAAGAGTACCTGGTGCATACAAAATGCTGTGTTATTATTATTATTATTTACACATGTGTGTATGCTATGCTCACAAATATATATCTATGTATGCATGTATGTATAATATATGTATATATATTTCTATCAATGATATAAATATAGAGGTAGATAGAAGAATATGTAGATATATGAGGACATATACAGTCATTATAGAGCACAGTGGTTGTACAGAATCAACCTGGAATCCAGAAAGACTTGGGTCCAAGTCCCATACCTAACACAGGGCAGCTATGTAGGCATGGACAAGTTAACTTAACCTTTTACTACCTCAAGGCAAATCTCAAAGTTTACATGAGGTTTGTAAATGAATGACCTTGTTGCTGACCTACTGGTGAGTCTCTTTCATATTTCACATACTTGTGATTTCACTCATGTAAACACTTCCAGGATGAGACAACTCTCCACCAATGCAGGTTGTCATCTTTTCTACAAATTATAATCTTTGAGGCTTGACAGATAATATGGCTCACGTATGGCCATACAGTCAGTGTTTGTTAAAGGTGGGATGTAAAACCTAGGTCTTCCTAACTCCAAGGTCAAGTGTCTAACCCTTCTGTCATGAAATAATGCCCTAAATTCTCTCCTCTCCTTCTACTTTTATCTAATTGACCATCACGGTCTCAACTACGGTTGTTCCAAACCTTGTCTCTTCAACCCTGCCAAATGATCTCTCAGCTGATCACTTTGTCTCTCTCTTTCCTATGAAAAAAAGAGATCATTCTATTCTTGGCTCTCATTTCTCCCCTATTGTATGTCTGAAAACAAGATGACATTATTCTTTAATCCTTTTTCGATAAGATAGTCCTTTTTGTCAAGGCCAATCTTTCTACTCGTAGCCCTCATTCTGTATCCTTTGACAGGTTTTTCTTTCTTTCCACCACATAATCATCCCTTACCTCATCTTTAATCTCTATCTACCTGCTTCTTCCCTGCTTCCTCCAAATACTCCCACTAATTTATGTCCCAAAACAATAACAAAGCCAAAAAGCCAAAGCCAAAACAAAGCCTCACTTGACTATATATACTATGCCTTTATCCTGTTATACACTACTCCTCTTCCTTTTTTATAGTCAAATTACTAGAAAAACAAAAAATCTGTATTTTTCTTCTCTTACGTCTCATCCCCTGGAAATCTGGCTTTTAATTTAAGTGTTTAACCCATTAAACACTGATCTTTACTTTAGGCCCTCATTGCATTTTGCCTGGACTATTACAATAGCCTCCCAATTGATCTCCCTGCCTCAAATCTTCTCTTTTGCAATTCATCCTCCAAGTAAGCTAACAAAGTGTCCTACTGGTGTGACCATGTCATTCCCAATCTCCTCTACTCCTCCCTCCCCTGCCTTTCTTAAAAAAGCTCCAGTAGTTCCTTATTAAGTATAGGATCAAAAGAAATTCTTATCTTGGCTCCAGTCTTCCTTTTGAGACTTGCTAGACATTAATCATCTCCTATAATCTATGGTCTAATCAAACTTGCACATTTGCTGCTCCTCACACATAATATCCTATCTTCTACTCCTGTGACTTTCTACATATTACTCCCCTATGCCTGGAATGCACCCCATCCTTATGATCTCTACTAACTCTTAGGTGCCTTCCAAGCTGGACTCAAGCCTTTCTGATGAGTTTATCAGCTAGTGATTCCTTTTATCTAAAATTACCTTAAATTTGCTATATGTGCGTGTGTGTGTGTGTGTGTGTGTGTGTGTGTGTGTGTATACATATTTACCCAAGTTTATTTGTTCCCTTCACCAACCCCAATAAAATGTAAGGTACTTGAGGGCAAAAAAAGAACTTTTTCCCTTTATTCCCAGTGTTTAGCATGGAGTACTGAATATATTAAGCACTTAATAAATGTTGTTTTTGATGAATTGATTCATAAATTGACATTAACATGCTTCTATTATGCTTTCTTGATTTAGGGATAGAGAATCATGCATATTCTCTAAACTCCAGGCATTGCACTCAATATAGCATACTCAGTTATTGATCTATACTGGAAATGTTCAGAATCAATTTCATTTCTGCTTGCATATAACTATGTGCTCTGTGTCATACCTGCTCCATTGCTTATTTGTTTGCAAGTGTTTTAATCTGAAAGCTCTCACTCAGGAACAAGGTCGTATGGGCATGTGAATAGTATAGCATGTGCTTACAAAAAGCCTTTTAAGGATGTAGGATTTTGTGAATGTAGGTATTTTTTTCCTCCATTGACAGAGATCACCCCCTCTTTTCCTTTCAGTAAACAGTTTCTATTAAGGTTTGTAACTGAATCATCTTGTTGCTGACCTAGTGGTGAGTCTCTTTCATATTATTTATGGGAATCAAGCTTATAAATCTCACTAGATCTGAGTGTGATAGTACATATTTATAAGCCATGCTCCTGGGGGAGCTTGAAGATTGTGAATTCCTTGAACTTAACAGGTCTGAACTACAGTAGGCCTAAAGTCAATCAGGTGCCTGCAGTGTTTGGCACCAATGTTTTGAGACCCTGGGAGTGGAGGGAATCACCAGGCTGCATAAGGGGGGGGACAAACTGCCCCAAGCAAGACCAGTCATTCAGTAGTGCCAATAAATAATGGGCTCATGACATTGAATGACCTTTGCACTTTCAACATGAGCAAAAGGGATAGACTTAATCACTAAACAAACAAATAAAATGGACAGACATTTGGGAAGCATTTATCTGGATAAGCGAGGGGAGGATGGAAAGACTCAACAGTACCATCTTGGAAGAGATAGATGTTGTTCTCCCAAAACTGGAGGAAATTTTGCTATTAGAGATTCTAAGATAAGATGGCTTTATAGAAGGTTAACTTGGTTTTGAATTCTGGCAGTTTTATTTAGTAACTATAAACTTAGGCAAATCACTTGACCTCTCTTCACTTGAACTCTCGAGGGCTCAGTTTCTTCTTTGAGGTGGAAAACCATGAACTCTGACATCTTTCAGGTCTAAATTCTATGATAACTCCTCTACCTAAGCTAAGTAGTATAGAAGATGTTAGAACTGGGAATGTAAAGCACTGTGAGTCAAAACCATGGTAAAGCCAGATAGGAACAAATGACGATGGGTCACTGCTGAGAAAAGTTGGTGATCAATGGGCTTTAAGAGCTGCAGGTTAATTTTGATTATCAAACTGGCATAGCAGCCATGCCTCTTCCAATATCTGCTAGGATCCATGTATCCAAAACAAGACACATTGATAAAAAGGTCAATATCTGGCTAGAATTTGCATTTCTTTTCATAATAATGATAGAGAAACCATTTTTTTCATGTAACAGGTTAAGCAGAAATCATTCTAAAAATGAACTCTGTAACTGCTCTCATTCTTAAAAAGAGCTATTGAAAATCTTCATCCCAAAGTTCCTGCTATGATAGCTTCTACCCCTAGTTGTGATGATAGGCAATGTCATTTATCAACGAGAGGCTGCATACCTCCTATGACTTATAAAATGGATTCCCGTGAATAGAAAGCCTGTGGCTTCACAGCAGCACTTAATAGTACTGATTCAGGAAATGTCCAAGAGATGATTGATTTAAAGGCCATAGTTGCTACCAATTTCCTTCCAAACTTAAAGGAGGGAGGGAAAAAAAAAAAAACATTCAAAGGGATCTCAAAGTACTCAGTAGTTTAGAAAGTATTCACAAAAGTAAACACATTATTTTCATTCAAAAATCACTCATATCTTATATTTTTAATTACAGCTTCATTTTGTGATTTATTGATGTTGCCTGAATTAAGTGAAAGGTGAAAGAGTCTGATGTATTCCAAGGAGACTACTTGCTAGTTTCTCTAGCTTAACATAATAGACATGCCTTGGTACAATGATAGGACTCTTTGAATTGCTGCTTATCACTATGCATCCAACATTTTAAGTTACTTATTTAAAACTATCATGTGCAGTACAAGGAATAATTAATGGAAATGAAGGGTTACAGAAGGGGAAAATTTACCTGCCTCGATTTGGAATCGAGAATTTTAAGGGCAAATCACAAACAAATATATCTGCCATAATACTCAGAGCATTTGAAGAAGACATTATTTGGGTATATGAAAATTACAAAACGCACTGAGATATATTTGGAGCCCCAATATACAAAAATATGCAAAACAATGATTGTTCTTAGTAAAAAAAAAAGATTAGCCCCAATATTATGTTTTATTCTCTGATGTTGGGTTTTCTTCTCTGCCTTTCCAGATATGTACATAGAGGGTCAATATGAAGAGAGAAGAATACAAGGGAAGAGAAAGAGACAAGGAGTGGTTAGGAGAGAAATCCAGAGAATGTGTGTGATGGCAGTGGTAAGAGAGGAAATACTCACTACGCTTTAATTTTTTTTATTCCTTTTTGTTTTATTTTCATATCACAATGCTTTCTAAATATATTGAATTGATCCATCAAAATTTCCCTTATAACAGAAAAATTAACTAACCAAACTGATAAAGGGACCATATCTGATGGCATGGGTAACATTCGCCTCTCATATGCTCTACTACTCAACCTGAGGGAGAGAAGTGAGTTTGATCATTAAAAAAATAGTTTTTATCCCCATCACCCTAAACTTAACATTCCTTTTTTGATGGGTCTTGGAATCTAGTCAAATTCGTAAGTGATGAAGTGGTATTTGATGGAGTCCCACTCCTCCTCCATTGCCATCTTATACTCTGTTTATGCTATATATCGTGGTATAATGAGCAGTTGACTGGAGCCATAAGGAAAGCAAACTGGCTTCTAAATATGTGAGTTGACCTGGGTAAAGTGAGAAGTTTCAGTGCTCTTATATGGTGCCTCATTTTTAACATGGTGTCCAATTATCATTTATTATATGCTAGACAATTCTGTTTGCCCCTATATCATGGGAGTGTTCTGAAATAGTTAAATGAAAAGGCTTTTGAGGAGTGCAAAGAACTGTAAAATCAATGTTTACCATTAATTATGAAATTGCCACATGAAATTTAAGTGGATGTGGCACAGACTTAGAAGAAAATCTGAAGCCTTCACAGATAAGAAAAAAAAAAGAATTTCTGTCTGTTTATAGGGAATCAATTTGAATAGAAAGTGCTTCTTCAAGGACAGTATCCGATACACTCCCCACAAGCACATTTAGATCTTGCTTCTTTTGCCCAGCTGGCCTCTGATTATCAGTGTTCATTCAGCCATAATCACTAATTGAATACCCTGATATTGGCATAGAAAGGCTCAGTCCAAGTCTATTTTATGAACGTGCTACAATGTAACACTTTTAAGGGAAAACTGCTCTCATTTTTGTAGTCTTCTATTATTTACTGAGGTCTAGTCTTCTCTCAATGCCTTCCCGATTCTCCTGATAGCTATAATGAGAGAAACATAATCCAAGAGAATTGAGTGGAGAGGAAATTAATGCCATAATAAGGAGTAGATTGCTAGCCACAGGTTTCATTGTTTTAAACTACCTCTTTCCTACAAGCCAGCACTTAACAACAATGAGAAGGAGGAGGAAGGGGGAACACCTGGGCCACAAGAAGTCTCCTCCAGATGTGCACAGCAGTATTTGAGCAGCAGCCAGTAAAATTTGGTAGTTTTAAAAGAGGCTTTTGGCCCTGTTACTTTTTATAATTGGATAATATTTAATATTTTGAAATGGGTTGAAATATGGAGATATAGCTATGACAGTATCTTGAGTATTTGTATTTAATTGTGGGTTAAAATTAGAGCACATTTACTTGATGGGTTCCAGATAGAAAAGGGTTCTGAGATGACCTTTATGATTTATTTGAGGGGCCAATTTATTCGAGGTATCATTTTGTTTGCGTTTCCATTACAAGGGTCAGAGAATGACTGGTGAAACATCGTATAACTACTGCCCCACATATGGGGAATTTTCCCCCTTACTAGACAACTTTATGAGCATGCAAATTATTATTTTTAGATATAAACCGATCCAGAAGAACACAAGTGCAAATGAGAGTATACAATAGCATCTCCCTCTATATATGTATATATATAGATATATATACACACATATACACATATACATACATACATATATAATATACACACATCTACATATATACATACAGACATATATTATGCTTCTAGGTT
This sequence comes from Phalanger gymnotis, assembly GCA_028646595.1. Lineage (NCBI taxonomy): Eukaryota > Metazoa > Chordata > Mammalia > Diprotodontia > Phalangeridae > Phalanger > Phalanger gymnotis. Next base: position 201,009,458 of record CM053625.1, read on the forward strand.
TGAAAATATTTTGATCAAATTTTCTTCTAGTATTAGAAACTTTATAACTAATTTTGGTTTGGACTGGCTCAGTAGTTGTTTGTTGCATTTCTGATTTGGTTCTGTTCACCATTCAGGCAAATACACACATACACATGCCTGAGAGCACACACACACACACACACACACACACACACACACACACCTAGCTAGATCAATAGATCAATAGACAGATACATATATACCCCAGTGCACCAAATAATTTGGGAAATAATATCAATTCACATCAATGTGAGTATTCCTTTTAATGGTGCACATAACAACCAATTGATGGATTCTTATTCCTGTTTTTCCACAAGTTTGCCATGGAGGAACAATCCAGCATTGCTCAAATTTTCTTGACATCATGAAGACAAAAAAAAAAAAAGAAGCATGTGAGGTCTCTAGGCTATATCCTTCAGTCTTACTACATAACCAATTCATTCATTATTTTTTTTAGATTATACATTTCTTTGATGAGATTCTTTGTACCACATCTTCAAAATCTCATGTCTATAATATGTTGTGGCCTAGTTGCATCCATGAAGTATATATACATCGCTTATTCGTAGTTCCTCAGCTATAGTTCTTTACAGATTGTAGTCTTTCCTGAGATCCATTCATACAGTATCACCAAAAGAATACTGGTGATAAAAGATTGACCCTTATGTTAGCATGAAGCTTGAGATCATCAGAATAAGATTTTGATTTCTTAGGGGCAATCTAGCCCATTCTCCTCCTCTTGTTCAATTCTGGACCTGGATTACACCTTTGCAATTTTCTTCTAAGATCAGTATGCAAGGTGCTGGTGAATAAACTATATAAGTTGTCTATCCAACTGGGTATCATAGATTTCACAATGGGCATTTTTTATCCACTAGTGTTTTCTTGGGTAGATAGTTAAGAAAATTCTTGAGGGATTATGTATTTCATCTAAGAGACTACATAATATTTCATGACTTGATGAAATCAGAATAAGGTCATCCATAGATAGGAGCACCTAGATGATTTTACCATCTATGGGGAGAATTCATTGACCTGGAATTTGAATTGGATTTTCACTATGACTATCGTTAACGACTTTAGCAAGTATATGTTTTTTTTTCTGTTTTATGCTCAATTAATATTAATCACATGTGGGTCAAAAAACAAAATTATTTCCATTCTTTCATCTTTCAAGGAATCTTGAATAATCTTGGCATGATAGTTATTGAGAAAAAAAATTAAAGAAGAGTCTCTAAGGCAGTATTTTTCTCTACACAAACAAATGTTTTATTTTAATCAATATATAGTAAGAACTGTGGTATATTACATCCTTTATATCTTTCAGTCAATTTCATTATGGTAAAGAAGTGATCAACTAAAAAATTATGGCTCACAAAAGGCTGTCTATTTTTTTCTAATACTAGCATCAAGGATGATCTCAATTTGTAGACTGGGCTTGTTAAATATTATATAAATATAATATGTATATTTCTAAATAGTAAAAATGTTTTTGTTGCAAAAATTAATAATGTATATTTTTTCTTGATTCTTCTTACTTCATTATGTATCAGTTCATATAGATTATTTCCATGTTTCTCTGAAATCTTCATATGCACCATTCCTTATTGGGAAGTAATATTCTATTACATTCAATGCCACAATTTTTAGGCCACAATTTATGTAATGGATAGCCACTTTTTCCCCCAAATTTTTGCCCCCCCCCAAGAAACTACCCCCACAAATGCTTATGTGAATATTGTCAAAAAGATGGAGTCATCCCGAGGTGGAGCCAAGATGACAGAGTAAAAGCAGGGACTGGTCGGAGCTTTCCCCCCAAAGCCCTCCAAATACCTTTAAAATGACTCTAAACAAATTCTAGAACATCAGAACCCACAAAAAGATAGAGTCAATCAAATTTCTAGCCCAAGACAACTTGTAAGTTCAGCAGGAAAGGTCTGCTGCACTAGGGTGAGAGAGGAGCATAGTCCAGTTTAGACTGTGACAGTGCAGACCAGGCCCCAGCAAACCCAGAGCGGGCTTCAAAGAGACTGAACCAGTGTCAAAAGTGGCAATTTCCAGACCTCTCAGCCCACGGATGCCAAAGACGTCTTAGAAGGTCAGCAGGAAATGTACATCTCTCCTTGGTGAGAATGGAGTACAGTCAGTATAGGCCCTGCCACAGCACAGCCTGGGCCACAGAAAACCAGGAGCTGGCCTTGGGAGTGACTGAATCAGCAATGGCAGTGGCAGCAGTTGCTTCCAAAGCCCTCAGCCCACAGATGGTAAAGGGGTCAAACAAATAGTCAAAAGAAGATTAGAGCGGTCTTTCTGCTAGCACTGAGGCAGGACTCCTGCTTCACCCATTTTCACATCCTGGTCACTGTCCTGGGTGACAGTTCCAGAGCCAGGAGTAGCATTAGCATAGCAGAGTGGAGGGGGGACCCTCCTCACAGTTCCAGGGCAGAAAAGAGTACTTGTAGTCACTCACAGACCAGAGCACAGGGCAGGAGAGGAGTAAACACCTCTCCTTAGATCATAACACCTTGGAAGAGTTGAAAACTTACAGATCCCTAGAAGTAGCTCTGAAAAGAGATGCACAAAACTCCTGAAGCTTGGAACAGTCCACTCTCCACCCTGGAAGCAGAGCTCTACTTTAGCAAAGAGTGAAAAGTCAAGTAATAGGCTGGGGAAATGAGCAAACAATGAGAAAAGAAACTGTGACTAGAGAAAGTTACTATGATGACAAGGAAGATCAAAACACTCTCAAAAAAAGACAACAAAATGAAGGCTTCTAGATCCAAAGTCTCCAAGAAAAATATGAATTGGTCTCAGGCCATGGAAGAGCTCAAAAAGGATTTTGAAAATCAAGTAAGAGAGGTAGAAGGAAAATTGGGAAGAGAAATGTGAGTGATGCAAGAAAATCATGAAAAATGAATCAACAGCTTGTTAAGGAGACACAAAAAATACTGAAGAAAATAACACCTTAAAAACAGATTAACCCAAACAGTAAAAGAGGTCCAAAACCCAATGAGTAGAAGAATATCTTAAAAAGCAAAATTGCCCAAATGGAAAAGGAGGTCCAAAAGCTCAATAAAGAAAATAATTCCTTATAAACCAGAATGGAGTAAATGGAAGCTAATTACTTTATGAGAAATCAAGAAACAATAAAACAAAATCAAAGGAACAGAAGACAATATGAAATATCTCATTGGAAAAACAACTGACTTGGAAAACAGTCCAAGAAAGACAATTTAAAAATCATTAGATTACCTGAAAACCATGATAAAAAACAGAGCCTAGACATAATCTTTCAAGGATAATTGCCCTGAGGGTAAAATAGAAATTGAAAGAATCCACCAATCACCTCCTGAAAGAGATCCCAAAATGAAAACTGACAACAATGTTATAGCCAAATTCTAGAATTTCCAAGTGAAGGTGAAAATATTGTAAACAGCCAGAAAGAAACAATTCAAGTATCATAAAGCCACAATCAAGGTAACACAGTATTTAGCAGCTTCTTCATTAAAGGATCAGATGGCTTGGAATGTGATACTCTGAAAGGCAAAGGAACTGGGATTACAACCAAAAATCACCTATCCAGAAAAACTGAATACAATCCTTCAGGGAAAAAATTAATATTCAATGAAATAGAGGACTTTAAAGCATTTTTGATGAAAAGACCAGAGCTGAATAGAAAATTTGAATGTCGGATACAAGACCCAAGAGAAGCATAAAAAGGTAAACAGGAAAGGGAAATCACAGGTGAATTAATAAGTTTAAATTGTTCACATCCCTACATGGGAAGATGATGTTTATAACTCATAAGCCTTTTCTCATTATTAGGGTAGTCTGAAGGAGTATATATAGACAGAGGGCACAGGCGTGAGTTGAAAATGAAGGGATATCTAAAAATAAAATTAAGGTGTGAGAGAGGAATGTACTGGGAGAAAGAGAAATGGAGAAGTAGAATTGGGGTAAATTATCTCACATAAGAGTCAAGAACAAGCTTTAACAGTGGAGGAGAAGGAAGGGAAGGTGAGGGAGAGTGAGTGATCCTTACTCTCATGAGAATTGGCTGAAAGAGTTATTAACACACAAACTCAATTGGGTATAGCAATCTATTTTACCCTACAGGAAAGTGGGGGGTGGGAAGGAAATAAGAGAAGGGAGGAGTGGTAGAAGGGAGGGGAGATTGGGGGAGGTGGTAGTCAGAAGCAAAATACTTTTTAAAAGTAAATTTATTTATTTTTAGTTTTCAATATTCGCTTGCATAAGTTTTAAATTTTCTCCCCCTCGCTCCCTTCCCCTTTTCAAGAAGGCATGCAATCCAATATAGGCTCTACATATGCATTCCTATTAAACATATTTTCACATTAGTGATTTTGTAGAGAAGAATTAGAATGAATGAGAGTAACTATGAGAAAGAAAAACAAACAAACAACAAGAACAAACAAACAAAAGAAAATAATCTGCTTTGATCTGCATTCAGACTCCATATTTCTTTTTCTGGATGTGGATGGCATTTTCCTTCATGAGTCTTTTGGAATTGTTTTAGGTCCATGCATTGCTGAGAAGAGCTAAGTTTATCAAAGTCAGTCATCACAAACTGTGGTTGTTACTGTGTACAATGTTCTCCTTGTTCTGCTTACTTCACTTATCATCAGTTCATATAAGTCTTTCCAGGTTTTTTCTGGTCTGCCTGTTAATGATTTCTTCTAGCACATTAGTATTCCATTACGTTCATATACCACAAGTCGTTCAGCCATTCCCCTATTGATAGGCATCCCCTCGATTTTCAGTTCTTGGCTACCACAAAAAGAACTGCTTTAAATATGTTTGTACATGTGGGTGCTTTTTCCATTTTTATGATCTCTTTGCCATACAGCCCTAGAAGTAGTATCACTGGTTCAAAGGGTATGCACATTTTTATAGCCCTTTGGGCTTAGTTCCAAATTGAAACAAAACACTTTTTGAGGAGGGACAGGGTGAAAGGAGAGAAAGAATAGAATAAATTGGGTGGGGGGAATAGGATGGAGGGAAATTCAGTTAGCAATAGTGTGAAAAAAATTTTTGAAGCAAGTTTCTTTGATAAAAAGTTCCATTTCTCAAACATATGGGGCACTGAGTCAAATTTGTTAAAGCGAGTCATTCCCCAATTGATAAATGAAAGAAATGATCAGTTTTCAGATGAAGCAATCAAAGCTATCTATAGCCATATGAAAACAATATTCTACCTTACTATTGATTGAAGAAATGCAAATTAAAACAATTCTGAGGTATTACCTCCTACTTATTAGATTGGCTAATAGGACAGAAAAAGTAAATGACAAATGTTAGAGGGCATATGGGAAAAATGAGATATTAATGAACTGTTGGTGGAGTTGTGAACTGATTCAACCAGTCTGTGGCGCAATTAGGAACTGTGCCCAAAATGCTATGAAACCGTGCATACCCTTTGACCTCGCAAAACCACTACTAGGTTCGTATCCCGAGAGAGGGAGAAAAAAGGACCTATTTGTACAAAAATGTATATGGCAGCTCTTTTCTTGGGGCAGAGAATTAGAAATTGAGGGGATGCTCGTCAATTGGGGAATGGCTGAACAAGTTGTGGCATGTGATTATGATGGAATATTATTATAGCATAAGAAATGATGAACAAGATGCTCTCAGAAAAGACTTGCATGGGCCAATGCAAAGTGAAATGTACTGTGTACAAAGTAACAGCAATATTGTAAGATGACCAGCTGTAAATGCTATTCTGAGCAATACAATGATCCAAGACAACTCTGAAGGACTTAGGATAAAAAATGCTATCAATCCACAGAGAAAGAACTGATGGTGTCTGAATACAGATTAAATATAATCTTTTTTACTTTATTTTTCTTGAAGGTTTTTTTGGTCCATATTTTCCTTCACAACATGATTATTATGGAAATGTTTTGAATGACTACAGATGTATAACCTATATTGAATTGCTTGCCTTCTCAATGAGGTGGGTAGTGAGGAAGGAGGGGAGAGAATTTGGAACTCATTTAAAAAACTAAATGTTAAAACTTATTTTTACCTGTAATTGGGGAAAAATAAAATACTAAATTAAAAGAAAAAAAAGATTGAGTCATCTTTTATACCTTGTAACTCCTTGGACTATAGGCCTTGCCATAAGATTTTTAGAACATAGGGTAGGGACAATATAATCAGTTAAATATATTTCCAAATTGTTTACATAATGGCTAGAACAATTCAAAGATACATCAACAATGTGTATTACTTTATGATCTTCAGAGAGGTTTATGAACATGGACCATTTCCATCTTTTGCTGTCTCTGAAAATTTTCTCGGTAGGATAATACCTAATAATTGCTTTCACTTGCATTTCTCTTGTTGATGACACAGAACAATCAAAGGAACCTAATATCATAAACATAGAAATCAAAGTTATATCAGAGCTCATCTGGTCCAATGTCCTCATTTTAAAATGAGAAAAGTAGAGATAGCAAGTGGCTTTTTCAGGCTAATACAGGTAGTAATTAAGATGGTATTTGAACACATTATTTTCTGAATACAAATTTAACATTCTTTTCATGGCAGTATGCTAAATCTCATTCATATATTTGTTGTAAACATTTTTTTCCACAAGCCTCAGTTTCTTATTTTGCCTTAGTTAAGTTGAATTTATTTATGTAAAAGATTTTCAATTCCATGTAATCAAATAAACTAATTAAGCTTTTGGGATTTTCTTCATCCTATCATCAAGAATTCTCCCACTGCCTGAGATACCTACATCCATTTTCTTTCAAGTGCTTAATGCTGCGATACTTTATAATGGTTGAGAAAACATTGGGGACTTATGGTACATGGTTAAAGATGCTGGCCTAAATTTGTTGTTGTTATTGTCATTATCATTGTTTTAGTTGTTTTGCCAAACTGCTTTTCAGTTTTTCTAGTAGTTCTTATCAAACAGGACACTCTCCCCCAAAATATTCATGTTCTTTGGCTTATGGATTTCAATCATTACTGATTCTTACTTATCTAATCTATTCCACTTACCTATTTTTCTTTATTTTTCTCATTAGTACCAAGTACTTTTGATGATCACTATTTTATATCATTTCTGTTCTTCTCTCCAGAGGATCTTTTTTAAAAATGATTTTGCTTAGGTCTTCAAAAATAACCACAATGATAGTCTGATTAGTATAGCACTAAAATGCTGAATTAATGTAATTACTACCATGATTTTTATTCTTTTCCTTTAGCCCAAAAATGAGGAATAACTATCTCTCCATGTGTTTACATTATTTTTAATATCTTTAAGAGTATTTTGTAATTATATTTACTTAAGTCTTGAGATGATCTTGCTACAAGACTTCCAAGATATTTTATGTATTTTCTAGCTATCTTGAATGGAATTTACTTTATATTTTTTCCTAGTAATTTTTGTTTTTGCTAATTGGAGTTGCTGCTGATTTTTTAAAAAATATTTTTTGTAGATTTATTCCATATCCTGCTATTTTACTGAAGTTGTTGGTTATTCCAATTAGTTCCTTCACTGATTCTCTGGGGTTTTCTAAATAGACCATCATGTTACTAACAAACAGGCATAATTTGTCCAATTCTTTGGCAATGTTTGCACCTTTAATTTTCTTCTTCTTATTGCTAAAACACTTAGAACTTTTAAAATGATAGTAAAGGAGATAGATATTAATTTATGCCTATATTTACTGAGAAATTTTACATTTTGCCTTTTCATACATAATTAACTTTTAGATTCAGATATGTAATTTTTGGTTACACTAAAAAGGGCAGCATAAATAAATGTGCTTTGTCAATAGTTCTTACCACATCTATTGAAATAATTACCTGTTTTGAGATATTTTTATTTTGTATGTGATTATCCAAGTCATTTTCCTTATTTGCATCCCTGATGTAGGTCCAATTGAAAACAATGGATACAGTTTTAGGTATATGTGTAGAGTCTTTTTTGCTAAGGTTTAAGGCCAGCTAGGTGGCACAGGGGATAGACTGCTGGAACTCAAGTCAGAAGGCCCAAATTCAAATTCAGACTGAGACCTTTACTGTCTTCATGAGCTTGGTTAAGTCACCTCACCTCTGTCTGCCTCAGTTTTTTCATTTGAAAAATGAGTATAAAAGTATCACCTCACAGAGTTGTGAGCATTAAATGAGATGTTTGTAAAAATACTTTGTAAAACTTAAAGTGATACATAAATTATTAGTATTAGTTATTGTATAGTTTGCTTTTATTTATACTTCACTGATTTACATAATTGGATCTTATTTGTCTTATAAAAGGAGTTGGATGGAATGTTTTCATATTCAAATTTTGTGTATAATTTATTTAGCATAAGATTGAATGTTATTTGATCATTTGCTAAAGTGCATCTATAAATCTGTTTGGCTCAGTTTTTTTTTGTTAATTTTTTTCCTTATTGAATTTTAATTCCTGATATTGAATTAAGATCTACATTTGAGGAGGGTGGAGCCAAGATGGCAGAATGAAACCAGGGACTTGCTCAAACTCTCCCCCAAATCTCTCCAAACACCTGTAAAAAATGACTCTAAACAAACTCTAGAGCTTAAGAACCCATGAAATGAAAGAGTTAAGTCTCCAGCCCAAGACAGCCTGGCTGGTCACTAGGAAAGGTGTATCCCACTGTGCTGGGAGTGGAGCACAGCCCAGTGTGGGCTGTGCCAGGACACACCAGGCCAGAGCAGACTGGGCAGAGCAGGCCTCAGGACACTGAATCACTGAGCTGTGGCATTTTCCAGACTTCTCAACACACACACACCAAAGACAACTTAGTAGGCCAGTGGGAAAACTGTCGGACCTAAAGGCATGGTCTGGCCCCAGCCAGGGTGGCAGATGTGGCTACAAGAGGGCAGCAGTAGCAGCTGCTTCTGGAGCTCCAGGCCCACAGATGGTGGGCAGAATCAAGTGGCTGATCAGAGTAGGAGTACAGGGATCTCTTTGCTGGTGCTGAGGAAGGATTCTCTTGCTTTGCCCTATCCTGGTTGGTGGCCCTGGGGTGAGGAGGAGTGCTGGTGTTGCAGAGCTTGCAGTGTCTGTGGAGAGGAATTCCTCCTAGCAATTCTAAAGCAGAAAAGAGTGCTTGAGATCACTCACAGACCAGATCACAGGCCAGTAGAGGAGTAAACACCTCTCATTGGATCATACCACCTCAGAAGAACTGAAAATTTACAGGTGCCTCAAAGTAGCTCTGAAAACAGCAGCACAAAACCCCTGAAGCTTGGGATTGAGCACTCTCCACTCTGAAAGCAGTCATAGACAAAGAGCTCAGAGATCAAGCAATTGGCTGGCAAAATGAGCAGACGGCATAAAAAAAACCCTCTCAGACTATAGAATCTTAATTTGGTGATAAAGAAGATCAAAACATTCAACCAGAAGAAGACAAAAAAGTCAAAGATGTTGCATTAAGAGCCTACAAGAAAAATATGAATTTGTTTCAGGCCATAGGAGAGTTCAAAAAGGTTATGGAAAAGAAAGTAAGAGGAGTAGAGGAAAAATTGGGAAGAGAAATGAGGGTGATGCAAGAAAATCATGAAAAACAAGTCAACATCTCGGTAAAGGAGAAACAAAAAATACTGAAGAAAATAACTCCTTTAAAAATAGACTAACTCAAATGTCAAAAGAGATCCAAAAAGCCAATGAGAAGAATGCCTTAAAAAGCAGAATTGGCCAAATGGAAAAGGAGGTCCAAAAGATCATTCAAGAAAATAATGCCTTAAAAATTACATTAGAGAAAATGGAATCTAATGACTTTATGAGAAATTTTAAAAAATATATAAAACAGAATGAAAAGAATGAAAAAATAGAAGACAATGTGAAACATCTCATTGGAGAAACCACTGACCTGGAAAATAGATCCAGGAAGGAAAATTTTTAAATTATTGGACTACCTGAAAGCCATGATCAAAAAAAGAGCCTAGACATCACCTTTCAAGAAACTGTCAAGGAAAATTGCACTGATATTCTAGAACGAGAGGGTAAAATAGGAATTGAAAGAATCCACTTATTACTTCTTGAAAAAAAGATGCCAAAAGGAAAATTCCTTGGAACATTGTAGCCAAATTCCAGAGTTCCCAGGTCAAGGAAAAAATATTGCAAGCAGCCAGAAAAAAACAATTTGAGTATTGTGGAAACACAATCAGGCTAACACAAGATCTAGCAGCTTCTACATTAAGGGATCAAAGGGCTTGGAATATGATATTCTGGCGATCAAAGGAGCTAGGATTAAAACCAAGAATCACCTACCCAGCAAAACTGAGTATAATACTTCTGGGCAAAAAAATAGACTTTCAATGAAATAAAGGACTTTCAAGCATTCTTGATGAAAAACCCAGAGCTGAATAGAAAATTTGATTTTCAAATACAAGAATCAAGAAGTAAAGAGGAAAGAGAAATCATAAGGGACTTACCAAAGTTGAACTATTTAGATTTCTACATGGAAAGATGATATTTGTAACTCATGAGACTTTTCTCAGTATTAGGGTAGTTGAAGGGAATATGTGTGTGCGTGTGTGTGTGTGTGTGTGTGTATGTGTGTGTGTATACACAGAGGGCACAGGGTGAATTGAATATGAAGGGGTTATATCTAAAAAAATAAAATTAAAGGGTGAGAGAGGAGTATAGGCGGAAAGGGAGAGATAGAATGGGCTAAATTATCTCACATAAAAGAGACAAGAAAAAGCGATTACAATGGAAGGGAAGAGGGGGGAGATGAAAGGGAATGAATTGCTCTCATCAGACTTGACTTAAGGAGGGAATAACATACTCACTCAACTGTGTATCTTACCCTACATGAAAGTAGGGGGGAAGAGGATAAGAGGCAGGAAGGATGATAGAAGGGAAGGCAGATTGGGGGAGAGGGTAGTCAAAAGCAAACACTTTTGAAAAGGGACAGGGTCAAAGGAGAAAATCGAATAAAGTGGGACAGGATAGGATGGAGGGAAATATAGTTAGTCTTTCACTACATGACTATTATTTAAGTGTTTTGCATAGCAATACATGTATAACCAATATTGAGTTGCTTGCCTTCTCAAGGAGTGTGGGTAGGGATGGAAGGGAGAGAATTTGGAACTCGAAGTTCTAAAAACAAATGTTAATTATTGTTTTTACATGCAACTGGGAAATGGGATATAGAGAAATATATCTGGCCCTACAAGAAAGTAAGGGGGAAGGGGATAAGGGAGGGTAGTGGGGTGATAGAAGGGAGAGCAGACTGGGGAAAGGGGCAATCAGAATATATGCCATCTTGGGGGTGAGGGGGAGGGTAGAGATGGGGAGAAAATTTGTAACTCAAAATCTTGTGGAAATGAATGCTGAAAACTAAAAATAAATTAATTAATCTAAAAAAAAATCTATATTTGATGCTCACCTGGGGAATGGACTAAGAAGCCAGAGCAGGAAGAATGAGCCAAGTTGGGGCTTGGCCTGAGTAGAATGGAAGAACACATGGAGACCAGACAGGGGCACAGCCAGGAGAGGACACTGCATGTGGCAGATCAGAGCAGATAGACACACTCAGGCCTGATACAAGAGAGTGTCAGCACAGGGGGTAAAAGTCTCCTTTCTTGGCCTCAAATAAAGCCCTAATCCTGCATCTAAATCAGGGGCATTGGTCTCTCCATGGGGTCTTGTTCTTCTGCTTTTACTTAGAGGGTTTTTTTTTTGCTGTTGTTGGCGGCAGGGTGGGAGGACCTCTGGTTTAACATTCATTTGCCTCACTTGCTCATCCCACTCCACTCCAGGTCCATGGGTCCTACTTCTCAGTTATTCTCCTTTAGCCACTATTCACCAGGATGTTGATAGAAGAGAATAAAGCTAATTTTGGGGGCCATGGTTGTGAACCAATCTAAGCAGATGTTTGCCTCCTGACTCTCTAGCCTCATAATAAGAATCAGTGAATTCAATGATCTGTCATTGTCTTGTAAAAATTAATTGCATTAAAATCAACTGCAATAGAAGCAAGTCCAGCAGGGCTTATAGCAATATTTCATAATGAAGAAATAATGAGTTCTGAGAATAGGTGTCCAGGCATAATATAAAGATGGGCCTAACAAAAGTCAACTATATGAGGCTGAAATAAGTGAATACACTGAATGTCCTCTTGTTCTTTTTCATGGTAATGCAGATGTTTGAAGGAATTGGGGTTGTTTCCTTTACCTGATCATATCTGGTTCTTAGCTTTAATATGGGGAAAGAGAAAGAAGCTGAATGTGATGAAGAGATAATAAAGAACTTCTTTATTTTTCTATTCCCTCTAATTGCTATCATAATACATATTTTCTGAATGAATTAAATCTTCTAATGATACTTCTTATCTACTGCTACCATGATCTTTCCACTTCTTTCCTCACTTCTCTAAAAACATTACTAATGGCAAATAATTTTGTCTCCTACCTCTCTGTATCCTCCACAGTGAAGAGAACAAAGGTGAAAAATAAAAACAACTCCTGAATCTAATATGTGTAATGATTTTGAGTTATTAATGACAAAGAGAAAAAAAATACAGCTAGGAGCATCCTTGAACATAATCTAGTTCAACTTTTTTTCTTCACTTCAGTAGTCAGGAGAAGTAAAGAGATTTGCCCAAGGTCATAATGGTAGGAAGCAAAAATCCAATATTGGAACACACATTCTTTGACTTTATATCTACTAATCTGGCATCATACAAGCTGTCTATACTAACTACAGTCATTCTTGATTATTGCCTTTATTTATGTCTTAGAGAAAGCAAATTAGATATCAATAGTTCTTAATTTCGAAGTGCACAAAACAGGCTTAACTCCTCTTGCTGATTTGTCAAAAAACAACAACTTAGTATTTAGGTTCTCAACTAATATTTGTGAAGCATTAAACTCTTTGTGTTGTTACTGCACTTGTTGTTGTTGTTGTTGTTGTTGCTGAAGGTGAGTAATATATTTACCTCCACTGGAAATTCAAAGTATTGGCTTTTCTTCCACAGTTAGCAATAGAAATTTCGATGTAAGTCACAACTATGTTTACAACATGTGTCCTTCAATGAAATAGAAACATGCCAATGTGAATGTAACCCCTGTTCTGAAGCCCATTGTCATGGGGCTCTCTATTTATTGGTGTTGTTGAAGGTCCTGTCCTGTGTGAGGGTTAAAGGAGACTTGATGAGAGGTAAATGAGTTCCAAATCCTGCCTAATATCCATTCTGGATTTTTCAAAGGCTGTTCCCCTTTGGGGGACTCTTCAAGTAGGAGCCACCCCTTCCAGGACTCTCCATGTCAGTTTTCTTTGAGTATCTTCCAGCTTCAAGAAAGAAGACAAGAGAAAGATGGCAGCTGGAAAGCAGGGACTTGCCTAAAGCTCTCTCCCAGGACCCTCTAAACACATATAAAAATGGCTCTGAACAAATTCTAGGACTGCAGAACCAATGAAATAGCAGAGGGAAGCAGGGCTCCAGCCGAGGATCAATGGTCGCTGGGTAAGGTCTACCACATGGAGCTGGGAGTGGAATGGAGCAGAGCCCATCATGGGCCCTGCCCAGACCAACCAGACCAGGAGTCAGGTGGAACAGGTCCTAGCATCCTGAATTAGTGAACTGTGGCAGTTACCAGACTTCTCAACCCACAAACACCAAAGACAACAGAGAAGGTTAGTGAGAAAAACTGTGGGGAAAGAGTGAAAGGAGCTTGAGGTTTGGTCACAGCCCTGGGGGCAGTAGAGGTGGTGCAGCTACAGAACTACAGCTGCAGTTGCTTCTGGCCCCAGGCCCACCTGGTGGGAGGAATTAAGTGTCTGATCTGAGCAGGAGTGCAGAGCCAGCTTAGATCTGAATCGCAGGTTAAGGTCATGGTTGGTGGTTCTTGGGGGAAGAGAAGCACTGGTGTGCCAGAGCTTGCTGTGTAGAAAGAGCTCTGAAAACAACAGCACAGCCCCTCAAGCTTGGGACAAAGTACTCCATACTCTACAGGCAGTCATATCCCGACAAAAAACTCAAGGGTCAAAATGGACTCAGATTCAGACTCAGACTTTGGAATTTTTCTTTGGTGACAAAGAAGACCAAAACATACAGCCAGAAGAAGTCAACAAAGTCAAAGAGCCTACATCAAAAGCCTCCAAGAAAAACATGAACTGGTCTCAGGCCATGGAAGACCTCAAAAAGGATTTGGAAAGACCAGTTAGAGAAGAGAGGAAAAGTTGGGAAGAGAAATGAGAGTGATGCAAGAAAACCATGAAAAACAAGCCAATGACTGGCCAAAGGAAACCCAAAAAAATACTGAAGAAAATAACACCTTAAAATATAGACTAACTCAAATGGCAAAAGAGCTCCAAAAAGCCAATGAGGAGAAGAATGGCTTGAAAGGCAGAATTAGCCAAATGGAAAAGAAGGTCCAAAAGACCACTGAAGAAAATACTACCTTAAAAATTAGGTTGGGGGGGGCGGACCCAAGATGGCAGCTGGGAAGCAGTGACTGGCGTGAGCTCCCCACCAAGTTCCTCCCAAAACCTATAAAACAATGGCTCTGAACCAATTTTAGAGCTGCAGAACCCACAAAGTGGCAGAGGGAAGCAGGGCTCCACCGCAGGACAGCCTGGATGGTCCCCGGGTAAGGTCGGTCCCACGCGGACCTCCCAGCCCCCAGCAGAGGGGAGCGGAGCTGAGCCCAGCGCACACGGCGGGAACAGACCAGACGCGGACCTGCCAGACCAGGAGACGAGCGGAGAGTGCCCTGGCACCCCGAAATACTGAGCTGTGGCATGTACCAGACCTCTCAACCCGCAAAGAGCAAAGACAGCAGAGAAGGTTAGTGGGAAAAGCTGCGTGACTGAGTTTGCTGTTCCGGCCATTTGCTCCTGGGGCAGCAGAGGTGGGGCAGCTTTAGAAATAGGCTGCAGCTGTGTCTGGCCCCAGGCCCACCTGATGGGAGGAATTTAGTGGCTGATTTAAGCCATCCGTGGCAGGGGCTTTTGGGGCAGGAGGAGTGTAGTTGAAA